>OW026519.1:20851121-22051121 GCA_932274085.1 Protocalliphora azurea | reverse complement strand
TAATACTCATACCCAGTGTTGTAATTTTTTTTTTTAATAACCTTTTATTCCAGCAATATGTACGAAATATTAGTACAAACAAAAGTTAAAATTCTATTATATAAATAATTTTAATAAAAACTTAAGTAATAAAATTAAATAACTCGACAAAATATTCACTTTGAATAAAAGTTGAAAAATATAAGCATGTAATGCAATAAACCGCAATTGTATTTTAAAAATATATCTATTTTTTATTTACAATAAAACTTAATTAAAATTCTCTTAGTGATATAATGAAATTTATAAAAAAAAGAAAGCAATAAAATTATTAAAAATTATTATAAATGTTAATAAAGTGCATAATAAAATAAGACAACATGTCATGACTCTTAAAAGTAGCAGCAGTTGCAATATAATATATTTTTTCTACTAAATAAATGAAATAAATCAACAATAAAAGAACAACAAGAACAACATTAAATCAAGTCAAATATCATTCTGGATTAAAATTTGAAGGTATGTCAAATCATACAATTTCCTATGTTAGAGAAAAAATAAAAACAATATGTCAATCAATATAAAAATACTAACATATATTTATATCCATATATATATATATATATATATATATATATATATATATATATATATAAATAAATAAACATGCACTTAGTACACTGAGAGAAGTTATGAAAATATTTGTGATTTGACATTGTGTTAATTGAGGAATAAAATAAGGTGATAGAATTTGCAAAATTGAGTTCGCTCAACTTTTAACCTAATTATTTTATTTTTCTAAGTTAAATTCAATTATCATATAAAGTAATCTTTCCGTATTATATTATATTTGAATTTTGAGAAACAGTTTCATTGCAAACGTTTCAGTTAGTTTCAATAAAACAATTATCCTTCAAAACAGTACCCTTTAAAGCCTAAAGAAATATTATTTTTTAATCAAAATTTGCTTAATTTTTTTTTTCAGTGTACTAAAATTTTGTATGTTTCAGCAATAGACAAATATATTTTCGCTACGTTTTCGTTTCATACTTTTATTTTTTAACAAAACACTCAAACAAAAATTGCAAAATAGTACAAAAATTGCAAATTCTTTTTTCTTTTGCGAAATATTGGTTTTATTTTTCTATTATTTATTTTATTTTTTTTGCTCAATACTTAAAAATATGATTTGTAAATATTACACAATAAAGAAGAACAAACATAAACTAAAAAATAAAAAAAAAAATGAAACATATTTTATTATTATTATTTTTTTTTTATTTCATTTTATTGAGTAATACTCTCTACTTGTATTAAACAAAACAAATAAAAAAATGTACAAATATATATTTTTGTATGTGAAGAGATATCGAAAATGAAACTAAATGCATATTTGGTAAACGTGTATATTTGTGTGTGTGTGTGTGTTTGTAAGTATGTTTATAAAGTGTATTGTGCTGATTGCAAGTGTGTGTATGTATGATACAAAATATTTACTTTGCCTAGTTGTAAGTGAGTGTTTGCGTGTGTATGTAATCATTTGTAGTTTATTTTTCTATTCGTATGCCTTCTTTATATTTCCATTTTAACTCATTTAATGTATATTTAACATCTGCTGCCACTTTGATTTAAACGAGAATCTACTATACTAAAATTTACTTAGTGATTTTGAAAATTGGAGCAAATTTTTAAATTGTTGTTCTAAAAAAAAAATATATATATATATATATACAAGTGTTGAAATTTTTGCAATATACAGGAAGGTGGTTTGATATCACTAATAGCGATATACATAAGTAGGTTCATTACAGAGTTTTAGAAATACATAAAATAGGGTGGTCAATTTTTTTTTTTTTTTTGTCAAAAAGCGTAATCTATGAAGAATCCTACAAAAAAAACTTCCCCAAGAAACTATGGGTCTAAAATCAAAGCCTCTCTCTCTTCCCGGTAGACACAAAAGTTCACAAAGTCCTCTGGAAGACCAACATCCCATGAAATAATTTTAGCATGCATAAATAAAAATAATATAAATATAAATATAAATATAAATATAAATATAAATATAAATATAAATATAAATATAAATATAAATATAAATATAAATATGAATATAAAATATAATAAATATAAAAGCAAAAAGTACTGCACTGAATTTTATTTCGATTGGTTCATAACTGACTCCAATATAAGACCAACTTAAAAGAGAATTTTTTTATGAATAAATTCTTTTTGTTTTTTCAATAATAAAAATTATTATAAATAAATTACTTTGTTGTTAATAAAAATGAATTTGGTAGTTATTCTTGAAATTTTGAGATGTTTTTCAGGTATTTATTTTGGATAACTTCAAAAATTCGGTAGATTCGACTAATCTTTGAAGAAAGCCAAGGTCAATTTCTACCCAGGCTTACCTAATTTTTAGTTTTAATTCCGTTATTGTGATTATAGTTTTATTCTGTGCATTTCTTGAGTAAGAAAACTTTACGGGCCATGTACCCCACAGATTTTTCGTTGGATTTAAAAATAGACTGCAAGCTGGCCAATCTAGTATCTGTCCATTTCAATATATATATATATATATATATATATATATATTCCTTTCATAAAATGCAGTTTTTTGAACTTCAGTCATTTCATTGTCGTAGAACATAGAACGATACATATACATATATTTATTTTTCTGAATTTTTAGAGTTCTACATATTTTATGATTGAATTATACATATTGTTTTATATTTGTTGTACACAATTACGTTGGTAACAACATGCAATGTAATAAAAAAGGAAAAAAAATAGGTTGCAATAAATATGCATAAAATTCAAAGTTGTGCTTAAAAATCTTAAAAATTTTGGACTTAGTTTTACTTATAAGAAATCCAATGCATTATAGAAATAAAAAATAACCAGTTTTGCTTTAAATGTTTATGGTCTATTAAATATATTCAAATTTGGTATTTTTTGTAAAAACAAAGTCCAAAACTTTCGAGGTAATTTCAAAACGAAATATTATTTATTTTTACATAATATAACTTTTTTCAATGGCAATACTTAGTGTTCTAAAATCAGAAAAAGAAAAAAAATTATTTTTTTTTTTCTAAAAACATTAAAAACTTATTTTTCACGAAGACTGTTTTTACTCAAGAAAGTTTAAATTTAGAGCCCCTGTACTGTTGACCAGCGGATGAAACATAAACTTTTTTCATATCTAGTTTTTCCATTATATTAGCTTTCTAAAAACGTTATTAATTAAATAAACATATTATTAATCTATATGTTATAATTTTATTTTTAATTTTTGTCTATAGGACAAAGCACTGCGCGCCGTTTTCTTTTTTTTTTATTTTCACTTTCAGAAGATTTTTTAATTTATTTCTTATTGCTTAAAAATATTGAAAATTTTGTTGCTGTTATGTCTTTGGAGGATATGACTATAAAAGCTTAACTGACAAAAGAATTTTTTTTAAAGTAAAAAGAAGTACTATCCAAGTAAACCTTGAATTTTGTTAAATATTTTATACTTCCTTTGAAGGAATACCAGAAACATCTATTTAAATAAAAATAAGATGTCCGTACAAAAAAAATTTAAGGGGAGCGCACAGAGTTTTCTCTCAAATATTATAAATCTAAATCAATTTTTATTTAAATATCAATTATATAAATTTATTTTTGTGCACGTGCTTCTAGAAAGTTAAAAGACTTAAAATTGGTATATTCATAAAAGGCAACTAAATTGTTATATATTTTGAATTTAGCATTTTAAAATTACAACAATGTGTATATTGTACATTTTATGATACTATGCCCAACCTTTGCTATAATTGGTAATTTAATTTCTATTTTTAAGTGCTTTATATCATAGGATAACTATTATGTATTCAGTATTTTGTATAAATTCTGGGTAAATAGGTTATGGGAAGGAAAAGTATAGAGGGAGTAGCATTTCAGTTTATTATATTTGATTATACACAGATAAGAGAGATTCGTTGTGGAAACCGAATTTTTTTTCCAATCGAATTTGTCTTCTTCTATCCTACAATTCATTCATAGTTATTTATAATTTCGTTTCTTAACACCATATATTTTAAGACACTAATTGACCTTTAGTAACTATATAATTGTGGTAACCGATATTATTAGTTAGTTAGGTATATCGATATTTAAAAAAAATACTATGCTTGCAGCCAAATATATGATTCATGCAAATATAATAAAAATGGACTGAAAAAATTAATGTCCTTTACTATTTAAATTGATGCTCTCAGAAGTTAAAAATAAAATAAAAACAATCCTTATTTATTTGAAATAATTTCGTTTCTCATTTCAAAATCTTTATAATTTAATAATATGTATATACATTACAGTGCACAGTAGGGCAGAATCGAAATTTTTTGGAAATAAATCTGTAACTTCTGATCGGCCGGTTGGATTTGTATGAAATTTGGTACAGACATAGCAGAGGAGTGTACAATGTTATATTTGGAAGGGGGGACAACAATCCCCCCACGGGCGGAGCTAAGGGGCTCAAAGTTAGGTACCTCTGACATAAAAAATTTTTAATCGCTTTCAAAATGTTTGTTTCTCATCCGCTTTCAAATATTTTTATATATTGTTGTAGGCATGCTTACATGTCCTATTTATCTCTTATAGTTTTTTTTTTTTAATTTTTAAGCACCATAATTTTGCATGTTCTTGGTCCAGTTTTTTTCATATATATCCTAGTATTTCCGACCGATTTTATTTTTTGTGAGCAACTTTTATGAATTTTTTTTTTTTAGGCTCAATACTTACCATAATGCAACTTTTAAGTATTATACATATAAAGGAACAAAATTATAATATTTTTATCCATTTACAATAAAAAAATTTTCTCATGATGTACTAAAATGACGGTTTATGGACTAAAATTTTTGCGAACATTTTTTTTAATACCTTTTTCATAACTGGCTCAAAATACCCAATTTCGAGACAAAACTCATAACCATTTTGTAAACAAAATGTCCTATACTCGTAACTTTCAATGGCTGGTAGAGAACTGAAAATCAATTTTAAAGAATTTTTAAGTATTTTTTTATATATTCAGCACATTAATACGCATCGTTTGATGGATCTTCTTACGAAATTTTTTTTCTATGGGACACTCTAATGTACATAAACCATGCAATAAATTAAATTTATCAATATTTACATAAGCAAATGCATTAAAAGTATAAAAATTATAAATTCAAATTATTATGTAATTAGTTATATATGTATATTTTATAATGAAATAAAAACATACAATGTGTTTTAAAAAATTACCAATTGGGACTATAGTATTAACGTGGAACTATTTAGTTGTAAAACACAAATAATATTCAAACCCATGTGTATGTAAAAACAATTTTCCACAGTTTCTAAAGGATGACTAAACTGTAGATTTTATCAGACTAACCAAAACTAACCAAAACTAACCAAAACTAACCAAAACTAACCAAAACTATTTTCGGCTACAGCTCAACAGAATTTCTTTTTATTCTAACGTCTAAATTTAAATAAGTTATAAAATGGTAAAAAAAAATCCTAATACATCCTGATTATATCCTAATGTGAAATGAATTTTTCTCGAACTGCAATTCTAATTTATTTAGCAGTATTGACTTTGAGTCTTGAGAAACGTTACTGCCGTTTAGGTCTCTGCAATTATATTCCTCAAAGTGTCGGATCCAAAAAATGAAATGGAAATAAATCTGCAGTTTCCGATCGACGGATTAGAATTCAATGAAATCAGGCTGGTTTAAGTTTTGACCTTGGATCTTATAGACATAATGAGGACGGGTGTAAATATTCAAAGCGATCTTAGTGATCAAAAATTTAGTAAGATGCGAATCATTAATAATTAATTATTTCACAAAAGCCAATTGGACTGATGATCCAATAAAAATGTTAAAAACTACTAAAATATTTAAATTATAAATAGGAAATTAATATCTTACCTTCTTGTTTTATTTTCACAGTTTTTTTTTTTTTGTATTTGAACTTTCTTTCTTTCATTTAATTCTAATTCTAATTTTATTTTTAATTATTATTATTTTCTTAACCAATTTTATGTATTCTTTATGTTCGTTAGTTGAAAATGTTTTCACAAATAACATAAAAATCATTTGTCTTTAAGAAATATATTTTAAATTCATAATTATGATAAAATATTGCTACGATTAATTTTATTTTCGATAGTGAAATTCAATTGGGTATTTACAGTAAAATTTCGTTTGTTACAATCGAATTATTATTGTACGCATAAATAATAATTAACAGCCATAACCGCAAGAATATTTTCAATTTGAAAGTTAATGTTAAAGACTCATTTTTATATGCATGAACCAATAACTAAAACTGTAATTTAAAATACATTACAACATTTGGTTCTGATTAATACTAATTCAAAATAATGTTAAATTTAGTTACGTAAACTATTAAAACTAATATGGAAATCATATTTTCAATATAATTATGATTCTTTCATATATATTAAACAATATTTCACTTCATAATTTTTTTAATAGCCTGAATAGCATATTGCGCTGTTTGCTTAAAATTTTGT
This sequence comes from Protocalliphora azurea, assembly GCA_932274085.1. NCBI lineage: Eukaryota > Metazoa > Arthropoda > Insecta > Diptera > Calliphoridae > Protocalliphora > Protocalliphora azurea. The sequence continues at coordinate 22,044,562 of OW026519.1, read as the reverse complement.
TACTATAAGCGTTTTACAACCAATTCTTTTTCTGTTTGCAACTTTAGTGTAAAAAAATTTAAGACTTTTGTAAAAGGAATCCCATAATTCACAAAAAAAAAGCCGGAAATCCCAGAATGGTAATTTCTCACTTTTTTTTCCATAATAAAGTCCACATTTTGCTAGTATCCCAGAGATAGCAATTGCAAATTCTTAAAATAATATTACAAATTCCTAAACTGTATTCTGTTTGCAGATTCATGCCTTGGGTTTTAGAACATATAGACTAGAGTCAATAAGACAATACTTTCATACAAAATAGGTCAAATTTGGGCGGATTTGTACTTAAACCACTTGGGCTATTGGGATTGTTTTTATCATAAAATCATCCTTGCAGAAAAATACAAAATTATTATAAGTTTAAAAAAAATTTAATTTTAGGGGATAAAATATGGTAGACACCTTTTCAGACAAAAAAAATCGTATCAATATCAAAACAGTTTATTTTTGAATTCGATTAAGATATTGACTTTAAATTTTCTATATTCAACAGATAATTTTCTTCTTTAATTACTTAGAAAAAAAACTAATAAAATCGGTCGGAAATACTGGAAATACTGGCATAATGAGTTATTTAAATTTTTAATTGCAAATAACTCAAAAATCGTAAGAGATAAATGGCATAAGTAAACATGCTTTTTATAGGCCTTGTTAAGAGATTTAAGAAGATGTAAAAATATTTTAAATTGCATAAGAAACAAAAAATTATGAAACGTATAAAAATTGCCTATGTCAGAGGTACCCTATTTTGTACCCCTATAACTCCGCTCCTGAGGGATATATGCGATCTTCCTTCCTAACTTGAAATTGTATGCTCTTCTGCTATACTTAAAAAATTTTATGCAAATCCAGCTAGTCGATTAGAAGTTAGAGATTTATTTCCAAAAATTTCGTTTCTGCCCCACTGCGCATTATAGGTAATTATAAAAACAAAATGTTTGTTATATTTTTTAAACATTACTTTATAGGTTTTTGCTTTAGATATATACTATTGCAGACAAAAGAATGAAATTAGTTGTAATGTACATAAAGTACCTATATAAAATTTTACAAAAGGTATTGAAGACGTGTAAAGAAGTTGCAGGCGTACAGGTTTTGCCTTATTAAATCACTTTAATGCACAAAAATAATTTTGAATTGTTATTGCCGTGATAGTTCCTTATATAGAAGCCATGGTCAATTATGGTCCGATCCTTTTGAAATTTTACTGTCAGACTAATACTTATATATATATATATATATATATATATATATATATATTTGTACTTAATTCTATGTTTATACTAGGATATATATATTCTGTGCGAGAAAGTGATTTTCGGGAGGAGGTTTTATACGGGAGCTATAGTAAATTTTGAACCGGTCCTCACGAAATTTGTTGGTATGATTTTTACTTACATTAAACTCACCTATTAAAAAATTTATTGAAATATAAACATAGGTGTGCTTCAATCAGCATTACAAGTGCAGTGAGAAGTACCCTACAGACGGCTCTGGAAGTCATACTTCATCTCTTACCCATCGAAGAGTTTGTGAGAGGTATTGCGGCAAGGAATCTGTTGAGACTCAGGTAATTGGGACTATTAGGTTTATCAGTAACAGGTCATGTACGAAGTCAGTTATTGTTAGTATAATATAAGCTCCATGGAGACATCAAACTATATGGCCACTGAATTGGACTTTGAGGTAAATCCTGTTGTGGTGATTCCTGATAGAGAGGTATAGCTCGACACTGAGAGGCATTATTTACAGACGGATCAAAGATAATATCGGTACTGGTGCAAATGTCTATATTACGGGTACGGATGCAAAAGGCTCATTTAGGCTTCCTGATGAAAGTAGCGTTTTTCAGGCAGAGATTCTTGGCATTTTAAAGGCCACGGAATTGGTCAGATTGAACGTTTCAAGAGGTTCTGGGATTACCTTCTATATGAACAGCCAGGCGGGCCTGAAGGCCTGACACTTGGTAAAATCCAGGCTAGTGACCATCTGCAAGAGGTCACTGGGAAACATTACGTGGTGAGACTCTGCTGGGTACCAGACCATATATTGTTGAGCAAGGCTCAGCGATGGATGTTACGGAGAGTGAAACGAAATAAAAAAATTATTTATAAATTCAAAAAGCATTTGTTTGACGTAACAACAACATAATTATAAATAATGCGCTCTACCCTTTGTACCCTGAATTAAGCGCCAATTTTAGCTTTTCTACCCCTATATGCTACATGGTTAAAAATATCACATTATAATAAAAAATGAGAAAAAGAGAGGCATTTTATCCATACAGATTAAATTTAATAATATACAGTATTTTCTAGCCCTTGTATATGACAAATTTTATGCGAATTGTCTTAGTACTATCATAAAAGTAGCAAAACTGATTTTTACCGAAAGTTGGGTAAAAACTGGACGTGACATTTAATTTATATTTTAACCCACAGCTTTCGCCACAAAATACTTGATGTATGTGCTAAATTTAATTTGAATTTTCGAAAAATTTTTATTTAAATTATATCCTATACTTCCTTTCGGATGATGCACGATATATATGTGCAAAATATCAGTTAAATCGATTGAATATTGCAAACAATCTTATAACGAAAAGTATGCGTAAAAGGGGATGGACATTTTATAAAAATCTTAAAGAATATCTAAGAAAAGCTTTTCATTCTATAAAACAATAAGTATCCATAAAAGTATTGAAATTAAATGTTTAATATTTTACTGAATAAAATTCATATTTTTATATATATATTTTTTTTAATAATGTAACCTTTATTAAGTAGAATTTTTGCGAAATTGCTTTCAATTTAAAACCAGATATTCATTTACTTTCTTTAACTTAATTGTAACCACTTAAATGCAATACATAGTTTTTTTATATTAATTTTTTTATTCGAAATGTGTGTCACTGCCAACTGAAAAATAGAATAAGAAAAAAGGGGAAAAATTTTAAACTAAGGCTTTTGGTTTACAAATAAATGGTAATAAAACGCACTATAGGAAGGTGGGTTGATAAATCTTTGGGAATTGAATCATATTGGTTTCACTACTTTTGTTTTTTAGAATATATTTTTTCTTAATATTATTTGTTAAACAGCCCTCTCATTTCTATAAAACAATTTCTTCAATTCTCATGCCCACTTCTTTTTTGCATTTCTATGCAATAGTTTTTTTTTTAATATTATAAAATGTTTACCTTCAACACAGAAATTGTAATAGAAAGTAGAAAAAAAAATTGAACAAAATAAGATTTAGTAGCACGTACCCCTGGCATAGTTTCTATTTCTTGTTAATTTTTTTCTTTTTTTTTTTTCTTGCCAGTTGATTTTGGTCACGTTAGAGACTAGAAAACTAGAGAACAACAAGAACAACTCAAAACAAAAAGACCACAGAAAAAATATAACAAAAACTCTAGTGAAATGCGGTAAACCACAAATAAAAACAAAAGATAAATGCCTTGCAAAGTAAATACAATAAATAATACATAGAAATAAAAAGGAAAATCAAAAAAAAAAAGACTATAAAAAACAAAAGACTACATTAAATGTAACAATTTATATAAAATTTATTTGTAATGTATAATATATGAAATGTATGTATATATAGAAGTATGTAAATAAGTACCTATAAATGTACTACTTGATACATGCGATAATTTTTACTTTTTTCCATTTATTTTTAATACTTTTTCTCCATTTAAGTTTATTTTAGGAAAAAAGATTTAATGCGATATCAAAGTTGTTATAAAACAAATCAATACGAATAAATATATAGATTGAAGAAATATAAAAAAACGCAACCGAAAAACGATATAATGTGGCTGTAAATCTTTCGAAATACCCTCTAAATTTTGGGACATACCCTCTAATTTAAAAAACCCTATGGTACCTACTTAAAACAAAGAAAAAACGTTTGTCAATGTCCGGGGTACCCGTATATCTTAGAGGATTTTTCGTTAACTTTTTACAAAAAATTATAATTTTATATTAATTATTTACTAAAATTATTTAAATGGTTATAAAGCTAAAATAAACCCTTTTTGAGTATGTTCACGATGTCCGTTCGTTTGTCCGTCCATGTTAAACTTTTATTGGAGCTGAAAGTCGCAATTTTTAAGATAATTAGATAAAATGATTCAAAAACGAACTTTGTTCAAATTAGTTTACAATAGCTATTTAAAATGTTCTAGCCCTAATACAAATTTTCCTCTACAATAGGGTTTCGACGCTCATAAATTTTTTAGATATTACATAATTCAGTACATGTTAAAGTTTTATACATGATTTTATTTTATAAAATAAGTTTTATAAACATAAAAGCACAGTAGCAGATTTTTTATGTTCAGCCCTCAAAAAAACCATAGTTCCCATATAAGGACCACTTCCAAACATCATTATAAAGCGCATAAAATAGTATAGGAAGACACTGTATTTTGATAAACAATAAAACATAGGTTTCACATAGAAAATACTCAAAAAATCGGTCAAGCCGGACTACAAAGCTTTTAATATCCCATAGAATGTTGTCAGTGATGACACTAACTTGATCCACAATTGAGCATAGATTCCATATAAGTTCCTCTCCAAAAATCGTTCAAGTCCGACTATAACTTATTTACAATCCAAAATAATGTTGTCAGTGTTTATGTGACCTGGCACGAATAGCGGGAATAATATGAATATCTTCAGCTTTTGTATGATATTTTAGAGTAAAAATGTTGGACATTTTTACATGACGTACAATAAAAAACTAAAAAGAATTCATGAAAATCACAGCCAATATTGAAGGATGTAAAAATAGCTTGAAAGATGAAATATAATTATAAACAATGTAGCAAAAAAGTGATTGTGAGAAATATTTCAAAGTTGTCATATATTGTCTATTATTTCTCTTTCCTGGAAACTTTAAAATTAAATTGATTTGAAACGAATTTTCCTTTAAATAAATATTTCATACAATGATATTTTTGACTAACTTGGACGGCTTATTCATTATTAAAAAAAAAAAAACTTTAAATCAAGCCGGAGGCAATAAAAATAATAATTACTGAAAAAAAAGTTAATTGTAGTGGAAAACACATAAAACTTACATGGGGGTACCCACGTACCCTATGTATAGACTCCAGTTGGAGTCAATTTTATATATGGACCAAGACCAAGTTAGCAAAATTATGGTTTCTTCAGTTTCTAAACTTTACAAACACCTTAGTCGCGACGACCAGTTTCGTGACTATATATTCTTTATTAAAGAAATGAGAACATTTTATATTCAAAAAAGGTATCCGGGTATGTATCATGGGGTTAAAAACCAAAAGAACGTAGCTTTTTAAACATATTAAAAACTTTTGTATGTAGTAAGGATGGCACATGAAAAAATCCTCGAGCATTTTTAGTCTTATAACTTTTAATATACATGATAAAAATTAGCACAGTTAACTTATATATGTTTGCTGTTATTCTCACTAATTATGTGCAGAATTCTGCTGTAATAACATAATTAGTTTTTATAAAAATGAAAGTTGCACAAAATCCATCCAAACGCATAATGCAAATTTATAACCAAGATATATGTCAGTAATAAAAAGCAATTGCTAGGAGTACAATTAAGTTGGAAAATTCAGTTATTTCTAATCATTGAAAATACAAAGAGTCACCGAAATAAATGCTGATAACTGAAGAAAAATTTGATTTACAAACTATATAATCGCAGAGAAAATAATATGTATTTTAAGGGTGAATCCCTACATCTCTACATTGGTCCCTATCTTTTGTCAGAAAAGTTCTAAAAAGGTGGCCTGAAAACTCACAAAGTAAAAAAGTTCCTAAGGGCAACGCTAGAAAAATTGTGAAGGCAAAGGAGAGGATAAAATTTATTGATATTAATTTTTTTATTGGAAATGTATCAGATAAATATCGTGTCAAAAATTACTCCAAATTGTCGAAAAAATGTTTGGTCTGGCAAGCTATTTTTTCGGAAAAAAGCACTTTATTCATAACAAAGAACAATTTTAACAGAGAAATGTAATCAAATGAGTGTTCTCAGAAAAGATTCCTTTACACCATTAGAAAGCACAATGAATTTAAATTTTTCTAACCTGATATCACATCTCACCATTACAACAAAAAAGTTGCTGAGTTTCATAAATCTTATGGTGCTGCGGTAAAATTTAAATCATCTTTTATTAAGTAAAAAGTTCTAAAAATTAATCAAATTTTATAATACGTGAACTAATAAAATTATTAAAACTAATACGAAGAAAATCAAAAACATAAAAGGTAACATGAATTCTAACACTCATAAGAAAAACAAAACAAAGGCCTGAAATGGGTTTTCTTCACATGGTTGTCAAAAGCTAATTTATTGTCCAGATATATACATAAATCCCTACAATTCGATACAAATCTAACGATAATATTATATATTAATATACTGTTTTCGTTCAAAGGAATGTTACCAAATTTCAAGGCACATGTTTTCAATGGGCTCAGATTCATTTTGTTTTCTCTTCATCATCGAATAATATTTTCCATATCATTATTTATTAAATCAATGAAATTTATAATTGACATTTCCTTTTCCAAAAATGCTAGTATTTGTATGTCATTATCGTAGGAATTAGCTTGACAAAATAAAAGACTACTCATCAAATCATTGATGTACATTGTGAAAAATAATGGCCCCAATATAGAACGTTGCGGTTCACCCCTGTTCATAAATACCATCCTAGAACTTTTACCATTTACTTGTATATAATTCTGATGATCATGTAAAACTGAGTAAATTAACTTACAAGCTGTAGTAAATTAAAAGCTGTAAAATTATATTGAGTACACATTTTCATAATAAGACCCTCATGGCAAATAGAGTTAAATGCTTAAATCAGTTACCTTCAAAAATTATATTTTTACACATTTATAGAAAATAAAGTTGTCTTCAATTTTTCTGAAGTACATACATTTTTAAGTACTTTCATCGCTTTAAGAGTTTATATTGCATTTTATATTTGATTAAATATTTTATATATAGTTTCATACACTGTCTGCCACTTGAATAAGGAATCACATTTTTTAAACTTTAAATAAGTGTATCTCCTAAACTAAAGTTCAGAAAAAAATAATTTTTTTGCGCAACCAAATTTCAAAGTGTTGGCTTTAGTTTCCTGAAGAAATAAAAAATATACTTATTTTGTCATACCAAAATTATGCATTTATTTAAAGACATGTATTTCTGTAGTACTATTTCGTGTGTCACTTGAATAAGGAATTCTTTTAGTATTAATCAGAAAGGCTATAATTTGAATTTCTTTCAATATAAACGGCTAGAGAATTTGATAGTTTTTAAATAGTTTTTATTCAAAAGGGACGTGGTAAGACTCTTAATAACTCTGAAAAAGCAAAAAAATCTGATTTTGAAATCTCAGGGTCAGAATTCGTTCCAAATAGCCAAAAACATTAATTGAGGAAATACAGTTGTGTACAATTATTTAAATAACGTTGAAAAATATGGAAAAACATGAAAGGGCGGAAGAAAATGGCAACAACTCCAAAAGAAAGACGAAAAATTCTTAGAATTGCATCAAATTCTGTCATGTTGGCATCAAAAATACGTGAAAAAAAGTGGAGTCAGTGCCAGTCTAAGAACAGTGCACCGTATTTTAAAGTCGAGCCCATACATAGTCCGACGAAAACTGCAAAAAACCACCACTTGATGAAAAACGCAAATCACAACGTCTAAAGTTTGCCAAAAATACAATGACATGGTCCGACAAATGGTTTAAAGTTGTATTTTCCGATGAAAGAAAGTTTAATATTGATGGTCCCTACGAATATAACTATTACTTCCATGACCTAAATAAGGAGGAATTATTTTTGAGCCGCAGACACAGCCGAGAGGGCGGAATAATAGTGTGGGGTGCCATTTCGTATTATGGTACCATAGAATTGGTTTTTGTATCCAACAAAATGACTGCAACGACTTACAAAAACATTCTGGAGGAAGCATTTCCAAAATTTGATGATTTCTTTGCACCCATACCTTGGACGTACCGACACGACAACGCTCCGATTCATACCGCAGTAAAACAATGGATTAATCAACAAGGTGTTCAACTTTTGGATTGGTCCCCATATTCACCAAACATGAATCCAATGGGGTTGGCTTGCAGGAAAAGTTTATGAAGGAGGAAAACAATTTGAGACTATAGAAATCTTAAAGGATGCAATAACGGAAGCATGAAATTCAATTTCGCTAAATTACTTAAAGTCATTATACAAGTCGATGCCAAATCGCATTTTTGAGGTTATTTCTAGAAATGGTGGCAATACTCATTACTAATTGAATGCTAGAAGATAATAAATTTCATTTATATAACCTAAAATTTAAAAATAAATTACAGTTCGCTTAGTTTTAAAATATTCCTTATTCAAGTGACGCGAAAAAGTACCACAGGAATACATGTCTTTTAATAAATGCATAATTTTAGTATAAAAAAATAAGTATATTTTTTATTTCTTCACGAAACTAAAGACTAAAATTTGAAATTTGGTTGAACAAAAAATTATTTTTTTCTGAACTTTAGCTTAGGAGATATACTTAATTCATATAAAATATTATATAATCATACAATATATGAGCATATTTAGCTAGGATGTTAATTTATAATATATATAATTTTTACATTTCAAAAAGTAGCAAAATCAAACGAGTTATGTCATTATGCAGACAACTATCTCCTAAAGTAGTGGACAGATTTTTATGAAAAATTTTCTCAATATTCTAAATATTAAGAAAATGGAAAAAGTATAATTTAAAACATGCAGTTTTTGCTTTTGGCCAAAGATTTGTAAAGAAACCATAAATAAGCATTTCTTCGAGAATAATTTTTTTGAAATCTCACATGGATCCCGATAAATTACTCCAAGACTTAAAAATAATTTTGTTAGTCCTAAATACTGAAAATGAATGTGTAGAAATTATTTAAGATTAAAAAAAATCTTACCACAACATACATTCATCAGATATTGGCGAGGTGTACTAAGTATTTTGTTCTAGCAGTAACGGCTTAAAACATATATAATTTTCAAATATTTAAATAATTTTATCGCTAACTCTTTAGAGTTAACTACATCGAACTGGATGCAAAGAAATGTAATCACCTAACCGTATATATGCTTGATTATGGTCAATCAACGTTTTGTATAAAACTATTGGTTTTTAAAAATTTAAAAAATGCACATATTTGGTAGTTTTTAATTCCCTGGATTTCCGTTAAAAAATCCAAGAAATTGGGACAAGAAAAATTCCTAGGTAATTCAGGATAAAACCCCTAAACACAACATTGGTTCTTATTTATTAGTATATCCCTCAAAAGAAAATCAATTAAATATCAAATATATATTTAAAAATCTTATGTTTTTCTTATGCTAAGAATAGCTATAAAATAATTGTCGAACAATAATGGGCATTGAAAAGTTATATAAATTTCCTTGTCTTTTTTTTGCACTTTTCTAAATAAATTATTTTCAAATTTTCTGTCACAAGAAAAAAACACAAGCCATTGATAACTTTTATTTTCTTTAGAAAAAATAAAGTATCATAATGCAGTCAATGTTTAATTTATACGAATATTGTGTGACACTTTCTCCAGTTTTTTTTTTTTTTTTTTTTTACAAACTTTTATTGTTTCACTTGTTTTCTCTTGTATTGTCAGTTTTTCTGTGTCAAAATAACAATGAATTGTTTAATGAATTTAAATTATTGCGTTTTGCTTATAAAATGGTCACAGATATTTCAACCAAAGTATATAAATCACTATACAAGTACTTATTTTTGTTTAAGTATTTATATGACGATCATAGATATTGTCATATAAATTTCTCTACTTTTGGTCATATACACATTATTTCTTTTATATATATATATATATATATATATATATATAAATATATATAATACGTAGTTTATTATACAAAATTATTTTTGTATATTTGTGTATATAAAAGTATGTGTGTTGATGTAAACATAAAGTTATTTATAACATAAAATATTGTGTGTTTTTCATTTTGTATACTTTGAAATAATTTTTATATAATTTAGAGTATAAATATAAATATATTATTGCACATTGGGATGAAAATATTTTATATATATATTAAAAATATTTTTTAGTATTGGAAAAGTGTAATAATGAACGTTTTTATTGATTTAATTATGTCTGATTTACCTTTACTCTACATATATATATATATATATATATATATATATATATGTTTTACATATGAGGAATATTTTGCCTTTTTCTTATATCCCATATGAATCATACGTCTACTTAAGCTGCAGAACTAGGTGAATATTTTTTCAAGGATTTTGTAAATAATATTTTATTATTTTTAAATACCTTTAACAGTTCCTTCGACAGCAATTTTTTGTAAAATTTTTCTCTTTTGAAAAATTTTTAGAAGAATTTTAAATTTTTTATTTTTTTTAAATACTAGGTTGATTATGTATTGCAACCGAACTATAGCTGGGTTTGCCAGTTGTCGATATTACATGGTATTACAAATGGCAATTGGTAACTGAAAGCTCTCGACTTCAGTTGCCATACTTCAGTTGCCACAAATTTCTGCTTGCTGAGAATTGTTTAAAATAAAAAATTGAAAATCTAATATATATATATATTTTTTTTTTTTTTTTTTTTTTTGATAAAGTGTTATTAATAATAATTTTAGCATCAAGTACCAATTTCATATATTTAAAAGCACTTAGATACAATGAAAGCCATAAAATTGTATGCAACTTTAATCTAAGGGGTATCTAAAGAGGAATTTTTATTTCTGGAATGCATATTCATCGCTAACGAAATTGTTCTTTTAAGAGGATCCAACTAAACTCCAACTAAAAGAATACACATCATCATCATCATTTTGTAATTTCCTGACATACTGTATTAGCTTTGAATATTTGTAAGTGTAAAACGAAAAGATTTTATAACAATTGCTAATAAAAATCCAATTATTTTAAGATATTTTTATATAATTTAAAATTTAGCAAGAAAAAAATAATATTTTAGGAGCACATTTTATTTTTATTTCAGGGCATATTTTCCGATTTTAAGAGAATTTTTTATATATGCATAATTTTTATAGCCATTATGCATAAAAATCAAGGTGGGAAGCTAGTGCCGTTAAAAATACCGATATCGATGAAATACCATTTAAAGTGGGTTACCGGAGTCAATACCGTTATCGAAATTATTATTTTTCAAAAATACTGGTATTCAAATAACGTTTCCTTCTATACCGATATTTTAATTTCGATATTTTAAAATATACTTTTTTCTCTGTAATATGTTTTGTAAAAATATGTTCTGATATAATTTACTTGATCTAAGTTCAAAAAGAAAAAAAAAAAGAAAAATACTTCAGCAGTTCTTGCTTTAATTGCCTTGTTTTGTTTTTGTTTTGAAATATGAAAATGAAAAACAAAACGAATTCGAAATACAGGCAAGTTTGTACCCTTTTATATTCTTTTTCACTCGCTCTCACACAAAACCAGAATTTCATCAAGAAAAATTGCCTTGTGTGAACTCAGACTTACTTTATCCCTATGGTACAAACCCGAGTACCTTTTTTGATTTTAAAATGCTTGCATTTCTTTAATAATGAAGATATAGTAACGTCGCGACTAAGGAGTTTCTAAAACTTAGAAATTGAAGAAACTCTAATTTTGTTAACTTGGTCTTAAAATTGATATCTAAGGGAGTCAACACACAAGGTACCCCGGTACCCCATATTATCTACATGTGTAACTTTTTCGCACTTTTTCGACGTATTTATTACTTTATTATCTTTTTATTCATTTAAAGCTAAAATTTATTTATTTCTTTTTTTAACTAGTGAATAAGCTTGTCCATATCAGACAAAAGTTTCGTTGTATAAAATCTGGCTCCGTTAGGATTTGAAGGAAAACTAGTAAAATAAGTCAAGTAGTTTTGAATTTTCTAGGTTATTTAAGAGCTCCAGAAAGAGGAATAAAAAATAATATATAACAAATCTTTCTCGTTATCACTATTTTGCTCCAATCTTCGTGATTCCGATAATGATGGTGCACATTTCAGCCATTTTTGCATCCTGTGGTTTCGATGAATTCTTTTTAGTTTTTTTTTTATGTCGTTTAAAAATATCCAACATTTCTACCATAAAATATCAAGCAAAAGCTCAAGCTGTTGATTTTATTTCCGCTATTCGTGCCAGGTCTGGTAAACTTTCAGTATTGGGCTTAAACGGTTTCCGTAGAAGAATATATATGGAATCCGTGCTCAATTGTGGATCAAGGCGCCATCATTAACAGTATTCAGTATTGTAAGAATATTATACTCGGATTTGACTGATTTTTGGATGACTTTTTTACAGAAGAAAGTAACCAATCACCAAAATTATTAATTTTATTAAAACGTGTTTAAATTTGCACCACTCACCAAAATAAGTATATCAATTACTAATAACTGTAAAAAATAATTTTTCAAACTAAATAAATTATTAAATCAATCAAGTAAATGATTCACTGAATTACAAATGTATGCTTCATTAAAAGTATAGCATGGACGAACCGACGGACAGATGGATATCGTGAACATACTCAAACATGTTTTCTCTAAGTACATTTACCAGTTTGCTTTTAGTTTTATAATTTATTGAATGATCTTGATAAATAATTACATAAAATTATACATTTTTTGTACAAAATCAACAAAAAAACACACTAAGGTACTCGGGTAAATGGGTAATTTTTGGGTATGTACCGTAGGGTTAAAAAAGATGAAATTGTTTTCAATAATAAGAATTTATTTAATGTGATGTATATGAAATCTTGCTTTTAAAGTCCTTTTATTGTTTGTTCTTTATTCCATTCAATTTTCAAACGATCTGTATTGATCAGCTTTATGCAAGAAGAATATTAAAAAATACAAGTTTGTCTTCAGTTCCCCATCAGCGATTAAGAATCAAGCGCTTAGTATATTTAGTCCAAAAGATGTTTAGGTTTTTTTTTTTGCTTTTAAATAGGTTTCTAAAAAAAGTAAGTATTCATATTCCATGTGCTAGATACCTACTATGTTCGAAGATCATAAATTTTTTCTTATATACATATATATATATATATATATATATATATATATATATATATATATTAATAATACTGTCCACACATTTCTTACCATATAAATCTAACTGTTTTGTAATTTTCGTGATCATCGATCACATATATTCTCTGGCTTGAGAAATAACTCTCACATTGTTGTAGATATATCTTATGTACAGTCGGACGGGTTTTTGTTGTTTGAACTTGGAGAATTTTGAGTCTTATTCTTACACTGGCTAAGTGTGTAGCTGTCGCTGTAATGCATTATAGTTTTTCGAGGCCTTTATATTTGTCACATACAAACGATTTTAACCTTACTTTTACATTGAATTATTGGTGGAGCACCATACAAAACTCAAAAGCATAATATTGATGGAAACCATTAAACTCGAGGTGTTGAATTTGGAAACTCTAGCTTTCTATATGTAAGTATAAATCGAGCACAGAAAAAGCTAACGATATATATCGGTGTTTAAGTTTAGGTACTGATATATTGATACCGATATAATTTAAAATACCGTTACGGATACCGCTACCGGAATAAAAATAAATTTAGAACCGATACCGTTATTTGTTTCGATTTCCAACATTGATAAAAATCAAACTAAAATTAACTTTTATTAGCATTGTTGCCAGATTTTCCAGAAGCTTTTAATAGAAAATCATCATTTGAGTAAAGAAAAAATATAATTATTTTTATCACAATTTTAACTTCATACCTAGTTCTGATATGAATAAACGTTCTATTATTTTCATAAAAAATTCTGAGAAATATTTTGTACATATTTTGATTCAAAAGAGAACGTTTTCAAGTTTTAATGTATAAATCATAAAAGTTCAAAAAATTTTCTTTATAACTACTCATTTTGTTTTTCTTTTCATCTTAACTTTGATATTTTGATAAATAGTCCTGGCATATAAAGATAACGTTTTGTAATTAAGAATGTTGATTTTCTAATGTCTAATAGTATACAATGTATTCTTTAATAATATCTATTTACATCAATATAATATATAATACTGATTCTCGGAATTTCTCATTCATTTTGGATACACGTGATCATGCAGATCTAATCCTATAAATCACTTTTTTATTTACTAGTTTTCGAGATAAATCATATCACATATTAAAACATATCTCGAAAACGAATTGTGTGTTTTGGTTTAACAAAATACCAACAAACTCAAACCATATTAACATAATTTTAACATAATTTCGGAGATTTTTAACAAAATTTAAATATATTTGTATTTCAAAAAATTATAAGTAATCGAAAACTATAAAATTTCATATTCGGCATAAAATTTTGTAAATTTGTTTATATAAAACATAAAATATATAAAAAAGTTAATTTATGCCGTTTTTACATTGCCTACATCTTAGGGGAATATATAGATGTTGAAAATATGAAACGTTTTTTCATACTTGCAACATCTAACATCTACCATCTTTCATCAATGAAAATGTCACATGGTCGAAAGAAAATACTTGACGAAAGAAGAGATATTTTAAACAATCATTAAAAATAATTAATAATTATTATTAAATATTGCAATTAAACAATAAAGCAATTATTAATACAAACCTGAGAAGAAAATCAGTTGGGTTTTTAAAAATACCTTATAGTTAATATGCCTTGGTTAGAAATTAAAAAAAATCATATTTTGAAGAAAAAAAATTCATCAGATTTTGGTTTATAAATCACCAAAAATATTATCAAATCATCATTCTGGCAGCGCTGATTGTTGCATATATTCCTCATATATCATACGCCTACGTTTATTTACACCTAAAATTATGCTATATTTTTTAAAAAATAATGTTGAAACTCCTGCTATATTTATCTTGCAAAAGAATCAACACATATTAATTAGAGAAGCAAACAATTTTACAAAACCTTAATATTTATTTAAATAATCTCAGAAATAATTTAAAAAGAATTTCTTCAAAAATACAAAATTATCAGTTATTTTTCCAGTTTTCAAATTAAATTTGGCCCATTGTGACAAATGTTATAGGAATCTTTATGTGTGTGTTTACGTTAAAATAAGCAAAAACTCAGTGGTTTTTATGTGTGTATGTATTTAAATACGTGTAAATAAATGGTTGACACAAATGCGGGTGTATATGTGTACGTATTTGTGTATTGTGTGCATTTATTTGTATTTGCTGTGAAAATTGTATTAAAGTTGCTCATACGCACAGTTGCGTATTTTAAGTCATTATTTTTAACTTAACATACAAACACATTTTTAATTTATTTATATATATATATTTATATTTATATTTTTATTTATATTTATATTTATATTTATATTTTTCAACTACTGGACTATTTTGTGGTATAAATTTATTTTATTTACGTTGTTTCATTCCATTTAAATTTTTTTTCACTCATCCTATTTCCTCTACTCTTTCCTTTTTACTCTGTGCCATTAACTAAAATGAAATAAATTTAATGATAGACAGTTGGCGGAAAAGGGAAATGTAAAAATGTTTTCTTCTTGTTTTTTATATTTTTTTTTTTTTTCTTTGTGTATATCAGAGTATATGCGAAATATTATAAAATACTAGAGATATTCACTTAATACATAAACTCAAACAGCAATGTGTGTTATCATCAACATCGTCCTCGTAGTTTATATCGTTGTCATTATTGCCGTCGTCATTGTTGTTGGTGATATTCGCAATATTTGTTAATATTGCTGTTGTAGTTTATTGTTGTCCACTTTAATGCAGGCTGTTGAATTGTATTCCTTTTAATTAATTTCTGTTTAGTAATATTTTACGTTGTTGGAATTTGTGTATTTCTCTTTTAATATTGTTTACATTTTCTTTATTGAATTCATTGGAAAATAGGCGTTTATAATAAATTATGCTCAATTTATATTAAAAATAATAGTAAAATAATAATAATAATAATAATAATAATAATAATAATAATAATGATAATAATAATAATAATAATAATAATAATAATAATAATATTAATAATAATAATAAAATTATATGTGAAATAGAAAACAATGATACCTAGATTTTATTACAAGTTTTGAGCTATAAATAAAATTTTTGTATTTAATTGTAAAGAAATAGTACTATTGTTATGCAATTCAGTTAAACTAAGTATATGAGTTTAAGATATTATTATATAAGAAAATACGATTGTAATAATACAGAAATTAAGGAACTTTTATCTTTGATATTTGACAAATTTTGAATTTAGGATTTATATAAATAAGCTCAATTATCTTCTTAAAAAAATAGTTCTTACCAATAACTTTATAATTTTCGCAAAAATATTTCATTCACATGTATTTCTCAGTAACTATTATGATATAAAAGCTTTTCCTTTTTATTTATTTTTTATACCGTACACCAACATAGATGGCCAGGGTGTTATGCGTTTGTGCCGATGAACATTGGGGTCGCCCTAAACAAAACTTGGCATTAACTAAACTAGTAAGTTGCAGTACTAGTGTTTGGTATCGTTCAAAAAAAAAGAAGAAGTCTTTTAGATGACAAATTAAGAAAAAGAAGTTTGCGCTTAATGCATTTTTTTTTAGCAAATTTGAAAAACAAAATATTTTATATTGTATATTTGGGAACTTTTATAATTTACTACACCATAGGAGTTTGGGATAATACGTCGCACTCATCTCACAGTGTAATGTACAACTTAAAATCACTTCCTGAGTCGAGACAGGGATGTGCGTCCTTCTGTCAATATTAGTTTTGTATAGGGCAAAATTTTTAAGATAATGTAATAAAATTTGAGACGTATATTTACTTGAGTATATGGAGGAAGTGGTTTGAAATTTGTTAAGATCGGTCAATTATTTTCCCTATTCATTATGCAAGTGTGCTTGTCCTGAAATGTGATTTTAAGCTCAGAAATGGCTTAAATTAATCATAATTTAAATAAAATTCAGCAAAGATAAGTTTTTTAGAAGCGTATATATGTGCCACAAATTTCAAAAAGATAAACCCATAATTTAGCATAGTTCCCACATAAGCTCACTTCTGAAAATCACTTTAACTTTAACGAAAATCGAAAGCCTATTAACAAATTCAATGATGATTAGTGTTTCACTGACCACCGATTTCATATAACAGCTCCATCTGAGAGCTACAGTAATATGCATAAAAGCTATATAAATGAATTTGAAAAAATCATAAAAAATAGTAAAAAAAACTTCATATTGTTGAACAGAGTATTAGAAAAACAAGTGTATCCTTCCATGGGGCAAAAAGATGCAAAACATATAAATGCACTTAGACTCAGAAAATGTCAGTGCATCAAGTGCGTATGGTCGCAAAGAGACAAACGAAGGACAAAATATACTTTTTATATTTCAAATTGGAATAAATTGTTTGAAATTTATTAAAAAAACAGTACGATAAGATGTGGCTAATCACTAAAACTTTGTAAGTAATCGAGACTTAAAATAAAGCCATTGCATTTAAAACAATCATAAGTTTAAGACAGATTTTTTAATTTAAAAAGAATGGTGTTAAATAAGAAAAAAAATACAAAAAAAATATAACTGAAAGAAATTTAATTTTGATGCACACGGGTCAATAAAGTATAAACTAAAAAAGTAATTATGGAGTTATATAGAGAAAAGTCTTAGCTTTCAAGCCGTATTATTTTTTTTTTTTTTTTGCAAAAAAAAATATTTAAATATTGACTTTTTGCAAAATTTTATTAAAGAGGACCCTTCTGTGCGAAGTTTGTAACACCCAAACCTTAATGTACAATAATTAGTTTTTCATGGGAAATCCCGGGACGGGAATTCTCTGGAATTCGGCAAAATTTTCAATCCCGTAATCCTGAGAAATCATGCAGGAATTCACGGATTTCATGTATATGCAAAATGTTTATATTTTCTAACTCATATATGTTTATTTTAGTATAAGTTAAGGTAATACTCATTAGTTGTGTATTTCCTACTGGGTACTTTATTATTTAAAGTAAAAACAAAGATCGTTAAACGAAACAGTTACATTAAGTGTTATGATTCTTCATTGTTTTTGGAATGCAAAAAGAATTGAATGAAAGAAGTGGGACAGTACATAATTGGAGGTGAATGGCAACAAATCTTCATAGAAGCATATGCCAAATTAAAAATGTAATTTAATAAAACCAAAAGTGAAATAAAGAATAAATATATTTTCAACAAATTGGAAAAACTTGTGTTCTTAACTTATATAATGTGTTTTTACATTTGTTTTTGTTTATTTTACTTGATTTTTTTTAAGTTTAAATATGTTTAAGGATATAATTAAATACTCAGGAAAAAATGTATTATTTCTACAACTAGTTTCAGAACGCTTCAAAATAGCCTGTACTCGTCCTACTTTGGCGTTATAATCAATGATTTTTATTTAAAATTGTCACCTACAGAACTAGTTCTGTAAAAGTGTTACCTAGCCAGTATCCATTCCAAGGAATGTTTCTTGAACTAGTTCTGTAATCAATGATTTTTATTCGAAATTGTCACATTCATAACTAGTTCTATAGAAACTTTAGGGAGTGTTTCAGAAATTTTGTATTTTTTATTTTAATGAGCCATTTCCTAAAGACCACTTTTTAAAACAATTTAGTTTTGTTAAGCGCTATTGTTTTTTTTTTTAATTTTTTGAATTTTTGAAATTTTGTATTTAATTTTTTTAAACGGTTCTAGGAAATTATTTGTAAATCAGTAACGTTTTCAGAGAAGTGATGTAAAAGACATACATAATTAGTTCTTACAAATATTCCTTAAAATCAATTTAGAATCACAATAAGATTCTACTCTATGAGTAGAGAGTTCTAAGGATGACATTAAAGAATGTCATTAAAAAATACACCAGTTCTAGAACTAATGATTTTAGATTTTTTTCCAGAGTATATGTAGTATAGATGGAAATAGAGTAATAGATGGAAAATAATATAATTCTGTTCATGGAAATATTTTAAAAGGAAAAAAAGAACTTTTTCATTGTGATCAAAAATAATATATTGCAAGAAAGCCAGTAAGTAATAAAATTCCACATATGAAGGGTATACTTATTGAACGATTTGAAAATGTAGAAATTGAGTGTGAAAATTGTAAGAGAAATCTCCTTAAAATGTTTGGAATCTTCAAACAACAATTTACATCTTTGAAGTACCAGTTAAAATACGGGCTTAATAGTATATAAACTATTAATTTAATATGGGTGTTTTATCAAATAAATTACAGAAATTTCACTTATTAGACATTGCAATTTAAAGGATTCAATTGTCCAAGGACGGAACATGATGTAAGTTAATTTTTGAGATTTAGTTTTCCTTGAGAAGGGGACTTAATTATATTTTTATATGAGAAAAAACATAATTCACAGAAATTGGTGCAAACCTGGAAATATTAGGGCTTCTGAAATCTATACAATTCTTTGGGGTTTTCTTAACAAAGCTTACTTCTACAAAAATATCGGGGGAAACTTTAATCACAGTACAATATGAAAACCAAAGTAAAGATTTGACATTCAGATGACTTGTTGTGTAATTAAATTTTTTCATTTAATTTTTAAGATATAAATATTAAAAAAACCCGAATTGATTTATCGTTTTATGATTAATTAGTTTATTTAAACACATTTTGTCATTTTTGTAACTGAATTATTTTAAAAATATTTTAAATTCCCGGAATCCTGAAATCGATTTTCCGATACTTTATTTTAAGAAAATCTGAAGACCTAAGATCAAAAAACTTAATTTTTTTCTTCGATCTTTCATGGAATTTATGATATATGACTTTTTTGACAAGCCACAATACAAATGAAGCGTTGACGCGTATAAGAGCGCATAAAGCTAATTTTCAGTCTACTATTTTTTTACATAATATTGCTTTAATAACCAATTTACATCTACTTATAGGAGGAAACAAAATTTTACAAAATTTTTCAAAAACGTAATTTTTGACCACACCACCTCTCAGTTTTATAAAATTTGGTATAAACACTCATTACAATACAAAATTTTAAGTTCTTAAGAATTTTCAAATTCATTGTAGTTTAGTTTTTATCGCTGTTCAAAATTCACTTTTTTCAATAATATTTTACAAGCAAAATTCGGCTCAAATATATGTCTAACAAATCTAGTTTATAATTATTTTTGTAAAAATCCTGTTTTGAAAAGAAAGGGATAATGGGATCAATATTCGTAATTGATCAAAGATATTTAAAAAAATCATATCTTCCATTTTTATAATTTTTCTTTAAAATACACATGTATAAAAGAACGTTAAAAAATCACCTTGTTATTAGCGAATAACTATATTTTGGTGGAATGATACAAATAACTTTAAGAAATAATACTTGAAACCAAGTTTTTCAGTGTTGCGAAATGTAAAAGTTTTGACAATAAATCGGCGAATACTAACTGATTGTTTCAATTGATGACAAAATTTTAAGCTGTTACAAGGAAATTGTAGAATACTGCGATTTTTCTTTACATATTGATATTTTGAAAAATTTAGAAAATCACAAAAGTATGTAACTTTTAACAGAAATATCTCGGAGACCACTAAACAGAATAAAACAATTCAATTGCGTCTAAATTGTATTGTTGTCGTCATCAACCAAAAAAAATTTTGGAAAATTATTTAAATTTTGCAAAGATGCACTTTAATGAAATTGAATTTTTTAGTTGCAATTTTCATTGAATACTCCATCTTAGATTTATGTTTTTAGCATTTTTTGAAAACAAATAATGAAAAGATTCGTTACAATGAGAGTCCAAACTTTTTGGGACACACTCACTTATTATGTACAATATTGATTGCAGAAAAATCTATGACATATTTTCACACAAAACAAAAATATTTTAAAAAATATCAAACTATTACTGAAATAAATGAGTTTTTTTTTTTTTACTAAAAGTTAATTTTCTCGGTATCACCTCATGGTTCTACTCTAAAATTGTTATATCTTATTTGCAACATATTAAGGAACATTTTAAAGAAAAATCATAAAAATAGAAGATATGATTTTTAAATATCGTTGGTACAAGCACAAATATTGATTTCAATATTCCTTTAATTTCAAAAATGTAATTAGAAACTACATGTATTAGTGAATAAGTCCGAAGATATATGAATTTAATTTTTTTTTAATTCATTTAAAAAAAAAAGTGAACTTTCAACCGCGATAAAAACTAAACTATAACGAATTTGAAAATTTTGAAGAACTTTAAATTTTGTATTGTGAGATTAGTTGGGTGTTCGAAATTTTTGTTTTCTCCCTTTTACGAAAATAATTTAAAAAATTCGTCAATGTCAATGAAAAAACTACTATAAAAACAAGATTTTATGAAATTTTTTTTCATATTAATTTTTACTTAGAATTTTAGGTGTTTTTGAATAAATGAAGTACAATTCATTATAAGAATGAAACATAATAGGAATAAGACATTTAAAATTTATGTAATATTTACTCGTATTACAAAAAATTATATTATCTTGTTATATTCTTATTTTAATGCTCCATTTTAATAATATAATATGATCAATGGATGTTACTGGCGTCAAATATTATTGTTATGTTAGAATTTGACTTGTGCACTTTAAAGTGATTTACGGTTTATATGGATAATTTTTGAAAAGCTATAAAATATTTTTCGACCAAATTTTATTTTTTTAATTAGCGGTTCGTCGGGTGTTCGAAAATTTTTATTTTCTCTCTACAAGTTTTATGGTTGATATGCCCTTATACACATCCATGCTTCAAACACACAAAGCACAAAGAATTTAAGATTTATACTTAATCTTTGTAACAAATTTCATGGATCGGTCTATGATTGACCATAACTACCATATAAGACCCACTTTCGGGAATCTCCATAAATCCCATATGAATATTGATACCAACATTCGTATATTTTATAGAAATATACAGGTCCCACAAAAGTACCCTCTCCTAGTTTAAAAGCACTTACACAATAGTGTAGGGTATCATATATTGAACTGAACAACTATATTTCAAAAAGATTTTAAGATGTATTATAAGACTTCACTTAATTTATCTGCAAACAAATGGAAGATATCTTCTTGGATGATAATATGACAATATTCCCAATTTATCACCTAACAGAGAATGATCAAAGTAATATTTTTTATTTTCATATTATTGTTATTTCCGAGAAATTTCCGCAATATCAAATAAAAAAATATACCTTTTTGTCATTTTTTATTTGTTTATTAGAAAAAAAAACCTGTGTAGAAAATTTTTAGATTTATATTTATTGACATTCATTTTTTTATTATGTTACACAAGTATTGAAGCAATCCTCAAGGTAAATTAAGTTATGGTTTCTGTGCATTTGCGATATTTAAAACTATAATTCCTTCTTTTTTAAAGTCAAAATGAGCTAACTTGTTCCTCCAGAAGGAATCTAAAATTGTGTAATAGACTCTTGACAACTATTATATTTTTTTGTTAAAAATCAAAATAAAAAGAATATTTTTTTATTAATACTAATATTAAATATTTAATTTTTTTTCTGGGTGGGTTTTTGGCAAAACCTTCTTTTTACCTTCCTAATATAATTTTAGCGATATCTTTCAATTTTCTTTCACATGGCTCTCTGGCAATACTGCCGGTTATCATCTCGAAGAGTCGCCTTCGTATTACTTATAAGTATTGCCGTCGGGACACGCTTTCACCCGAAGAAAGTGTTTCCGCAATAAGAATTCAATTGTTACCGCAACAATATTTTTCATACAGATAATACATTGTTCGTATTGCTGGGATGAAATAATGAGAATTAAAAATTAAAAATTTCACGCCGTCTACAGTAGATATCTGAAATATTGCGAATATGAAATTGGCTGGTCAATATTTATATAAATTTTTTCTTATGGAAGAATTTTTTGAGATTTAATATTTTAATTAAATCCTTAATAACAATGTAATAATAAAATAGAATTACAAAATAATATTAAATTACTTAACAGTATGTAGAAGTTTATACAAAAATTTACATTTACACTTGAAATCTTGTTTGAAAGGAATTTCGAAAACAACAAAATCTACCCTGTTTAAATTACATAATTGTGACAATTTTGTGAATTTTGTTTGACAATAGCTTTTTCTCTAAATCCTAAATCTCTATATCTAAATCCTTTTAAATAAGCTTCAAGCTTCACAAAACTTTTTTTAATTTAATTTTAAGTTTATTTTTGAAAAATTTCAAATACAAATTTATTAATTATTTAACTTATTTTTTATTTATTTATTTTAAAACAAAAATTTCATTTTTATTTAGAACATTGTTATGCTTTACTAACACAATAAAAATAAGTTTTTCAAAATCTAATTAAATTTTAATAGATTTTGATAAAATCTTGTTAGAAGCTAGATTTTGATTTGTATGGAAAATCTAATTAAAGTCTAACAAAATTATGTACATTTAGCTTGAAATCTCATTTAAACTCGGTTTAGTGGAAATGTAAATTGGGTGTTATAAGACATAAGACTTCCTGATGTTTTTAAGATTAAATATGCTGATTTTAATCTTTTAAGGTATTTGGATAGATTAAATTTAATTTTAGTATGTACTACAGTATTTATAAGTTATTTTCAGTAATCTTAATTTAATTTAAGCAATATTTTAGCTTTTTATTATTGCTATGAGACTAATTTATTTTTATTGGGATATTTTAGTATACTATATAAGTAAAATAACACTAAACTATACAAATATTTAATACTTTCAATTTTTTTTTTTTTACAAATAATATATTTTTATATAAATAATAAAAATTAAAATCCTACAAATTCTCCACAATTTCAGATGTTTTAAAAAAATTAACTAAATAATGAATTAAATTTTCTTTAAGACAAATTATCACTATCAAAACAGAAACACACAATTTATAGCTGCCTCATAATACTTGTGGTTAAAAAAAAAACTACAATAACAATACACGAACATTAGTAATTAAAATATAAACAAAAGATTATAAACGATTTATTAAACATGTACAATAATACTTTTCTATACAAAAAAAAAAAATAATAATAATAAAAAAGTCAATAAAATTGAAAATATAAATTAATAATTTGTTTTATGTATCTTTTTCATTTTTATATATATTTCCTCCCTTCCCAAAATATTAAACAACAACAAAATAAACTGTTATAACAAAAAACTCTAAACTTCCTGTGCAAAACCAACTTTATGTGTGTATGTGTTGTAAACTGTGTGTGAACTGTGACTCCCAAAAAACACAATCAACTAAACCCACCGAACAACCACCCCACGTAATCCACCTATGAAATATTTATATTTATATATGTGTATGCATATCAAAATAAACTTGCCACGCCCATGACATGCCCGCCCCCTTAACGAATTAATTGAATTATCAGGTAAAATTGGTGGTGTTACTACAACAAGTTCTGGTGTTGTTGTTGGTGGTGTATTAACGACCGGCGACTTACAAATTCATGCAAATGTAAGAAAAAAATTCTTTAAAATTTTTAGATTTTAAGTTTTTATTTATCTTTATAAATGGCAACAAAAAAAAAATATACTAACCACAAACCAAAATAA
Source organism: Protocalliphora azurea (assembly GCA_932274085.1). Lineage (NCBI taxonomy): Eukaryota > Metazoa > Arthropoda > Insecta > Diptera > Calliphoridae > Protocalliphora > Protocalliphora azurea. The sequence continues at coordinate 22,019,801 of OW026519.1, read as the reverse complement.
AATATTATTATTCATGGAATGTCATGTCAATGTGATCTTTACGTTATACTTTTTTCTATTTCTTACAAAAACTTCCTGGCACAAATTTTATTTTTGTCAAAATCTACACTTTGCTTTTCTTTGCAAAATTTGTATTTATTTGTATTTTATATATATTTTTTTAAATTATTGTGTATGTGTTTGTGTATAAAATTCAAGGTGTTGGTTTTTGCCTTATTTGATCTAAATTACCAAAAGAAAAAAATACAATCCTTTTAAATATTTTTCTAAAAAATATTAAATAAAATATTGATGTTGTTTCACTTGTCTTTGATCTTCTATTATTCTTTATTACCAAAAAAATGTTTGCCTTGTCTTGCCTGTTCAAGCCGTTTTATCAATCTTATATAAAAAATATATACACTTTCACACTAACTTTTTTTTAATAATTTTTAAGTTCTTAATTTATCCTTAAATTCCTTAAAATCAAAAATCCTTTCAAACTATTTTTATACATTTAAGTATATGAAAAAATATAATAAATATTGTAAATTTTTGCTATGAAAATGTGGAAAATTTGCATGGATATCGTAATGCTGTTTAAAATCTACTTTTTATCAAATCAAATCAAAGTTTTTACCACATTTCTACACAACACACACAAACAATTAAACTGAATTTACACTTTATTTTACTTTAAGAAATTGAAAATTTTTTTACAAATGTTTACAACAACACCAACAAACAAAATTTTGTCATGAACATTAAGATATTTTTACACAAAAGCAAAATCTCTTTTGAAAAATACATACATATATTTCAACAATTTTTTTTTAGGCCACAGGTTAAGTAAGAATTTATTTTTGCTATTTAAATAAAAGAAAAAATATTTAAATTTTTTTTTAATTTATACATGCCATTTATTTTAATTTGTGAATATTCTCATTGCCACACAGAATTATATGAGCAAAATATTATTGACTTCCAAAGGTGAGAGTTGTAAAATATTTCTCTCAAATAACTTTAATATTTTAAATTTATTTTGTGTATTCTCCAAGATCTTAAAAGCTGTTTTATGCTATAAAATAAATCTGATTTCTGAAAATTATAAAAAATTGCATTGGCAAAGAAAACATATTTCTTAAGAAGTCTACAGAAATTTTATTAATATTATATTAGAGTTCTTTACGGTTAATTGGTTAGCGGGTTGTTTGGTTACAAAATTAAAAATAACATATTTTGGTAACCTGATTTTTTTTACACAGTAAACTGTTTTTTAGTTTTTTTTTTTGAAATCTAATAAACTCGACGTCAATTTTCAATTAAAATTAAACATCTGTGCTCTTACCGTTTGGCTAGACCTCAAGTTATTAAGACTTACAGATCTATGCTTCTTGTCCGTTCGATGACCTTATAATCAAGACATATACTATACTTGTTATTTGACGTTTTATTTATTCATAGAATCTGACTTTTTTGCACACAAAAATTACCATATTTGCCATATTTTGCTCCAAAACTCCATCTTGAAGTTTTGCACGGTTAGAGGGAAGAATTATGTAAACATTACATAATTAAAAAAACAAAAAAAAAAAAAAAATATATATATAGGTTTTTGATACATAATGGTTTGATTTGTATACGTCCAATATTGAACTTTGAACTTTCGAAACAAATTGATTTACTGCCTAAAAATTCATTGAAATCGGAGATTTCAAATATGATTGGTATCCGCTTTGACTTGGAATCACCCATGGTACTTTAGTTTTCCCTTAGCTATCGTTTGATGTATATATGTTCCTAACATTCGATAGTGTAGATTTGACCATATTACTGGACAAAACTCGGTTTTTTCAGTTTTAATTCTAATAAATATTTAGATCATATTGGATATATTCTGTACTCGCATATTTTCTTTTACACTTAGTAGTCTAATATAGGACTCCTCCACGTATTTTGATGCTTTCTGGAAAAAATTCTAATGTAATTTCATAAAATTTATAATCGGAATTGATTATTCCAAGGGCCTTCTTAAACTCGCTTTTGACTTCGTTTCAGTTTCTTTCCTTTGCTCATTAATGAGGAAATGAATTAAAATAAATTTTTAAATTGAAATTTTATACCTCATGTTATTTTAATATTGACCTATCCTTATTGGAAAATTTTTAGTTGGTAGTATGTGTACATTTTACTGGAAACAGAGAAATAAAAATTAAATAAGGGATAATCCCTGTGTAACACCTGATTCTAGTTCATAATATTTTCTGACATATTTACACTACAATAAAAAAACTTGGAACGTAACATAGTGTATTTCCGTGAGTAGATTATTATACCATTTCTTGAATTTTTTTATACCCTCAAAATCGGGAGTTATATCCAAAAAATCGATTTTCGGACTTTGCAACTTAAAAACAATTTATCTCAAATACCTGTTACACAATTTAAGTTTTTTAAACAGCATTAGAAAGAAACTTCGATCCCACACGAATGTCCTTACGGAGCCCCATTTGAGAACCGTTGAACGGGACGCTTATGTCATAGTCTGTGAAAGACTTGAGTGAACAATTCCTGTACTATAATACTCTATTGATATACAATGATTTGAAGACTATAGTTTTCTTTTTCGAATAAAGTAATTACAGTACTGTATGAGAAAATTATATAACACGTATCATCAGCTTTAATAACAAGTTATCTTTCGTAGAAACATAATTGCAGGTTCCTCTGAACATCATCCGTTTTAGTTTATGTTACCTGTCTTCGTTATGATATTTATGGACGATCTACTTTGTCCACCTTATCTTATTTATGTATGATGTTTTGGAGTTTTATATGTTAAATTTATTTATCTATGTCATCCATTTTTTTACGTTCAATAAATGACAAAATTAGGTAAATGCTTAAATGGCATTTAGCAGTAATAATCATTGAAGAGAGCATACATTATGTAGCTTATATCATTTAGGCAAATACATGCTACCAAAGGCATATAAGTAGAAGAACTAAGTTTATATTTTGAACTTTTTTCGATGTTATTTATAAGTACTCCTACAAAGTGAAAATTAATATCTTTTTTTTAAAAAAGAAAAGAAAATCACAATTACACCACTTTAAAAGCATTTTTAATAACTTCTAGCAAATTTCAATTTATATTTCTATAAAAGTATTGGATCATATAAAAAGTATCCGCGGTTTTTGGGAAAATATTTGAACTAATATTTTCTGTATTGAAAACAATTTTATTCAATTACATATTTGCCATTACTCCTATGACCTTTTACCACTTTTTGGGTAGCTTTATATTTCCATAAACTTCTGTTGTTTATCAGCGAAAGACTTGGCCAAGTGAATTTAAACGGCTCTTTGGTTGGTGAATTTGAATGTTATTTAGTTTGAAATGGAAGCATTGCAATGACTCAGTGTTGTTGTTATGATATTTTTAATGCATAGAAAAAATCATCCAACACCTACCTGGAAAGAGATTCAGCTCCAACGATGAAATTATTGACCAAACAAATGCCTATTTTAAGGACATCGAAAAATCCTATTTTTTACGCAAAGTAAATGACGACACTTACTCAAAATTTAACAGTCTATTAACAGGAAGTACTTAATGGGAATAGCGTTGCATTTCATATAACTACGAGGGAAGTTCGAAAAGTCACGGACTAGCTCGGCGGCTGGCTGGACGGCTGGCTGGCTTTCCATGTAAACAACACCCACCTTAAATTATACCAATCGACTCAGAATCACTTTTTGAGTCGATCTAACGTCCGTCCGTCTGACTCGACGGCTGGCTGGATGGCAAGCTGGACGGCTGTCTGGCTGTCCATGTAAACCTTTTGCACAAAGTACAGGTCGCAATTTTGAAGATAATTTAATGAAATTTGGCACGTAGGACTTTCATGATTCAAGGACGAAGCCTATTTTGGTTATGATCGGTCCATTATTTCACTTAGCTCCGATACAAATGTCCTTCTGGAATAGGGGTTTAAGGATCATTAATGCCTTAAATATAGCAATATTGCAAGGAAGTTTTCTATAAGTATCAATCTTTGTGCCAAATTTCATGAAGATCGGTCCATAATTGACCATAGCTCCCATATAAAACCCTCTTCCAAAAATCACTTTAACGTGCATAAATCACATACAAATGTTAGTATCAGGTTTATATTCGACACAAATAAGTTTTATATAAGTAGAAATCATAGTGACAAATTTTATGAGGATAGCTTCATAATTTACCATAACCCCATATAAGCCCACTTTCGGGAATCATATTAAAGTGCATAAATTCATCCAAATGTTAGTATTAACGCTTACTAGTTTTATAGTTTAATTTTCTGTTTTCATTTTTGTAGTTAGGAAAAAAGAGTAGATTATTTATGTAAGTATAAATGTGAAAATACGAAAGAAAACTTTAAAGCGTAAATTTTACTATTTGTCAATAAGGTGGTGAAGGGTATAATAGATTCGGCTGAACCAAATATAGCGCTTCAACTTATTTTATAGTAAAAAACTTTATATAGCGTATTTCTTTGAAGCAACCAATTTAAAAACTGAAAAATGTGACCTGAAATGTCACCTTTCAAATACGCGTTCGTTTGATACAATCGAATTACTCGTACAAACGAACATCAACCTCATCTAGTGAAAAAAAAAAAACGAGGATACTTTTTATATCACCCAATATATAGGAAAAATAAAATTGCATGTCAGTTTGAAATTTTTGACTGCTTTTTGTAGTGTATAAAAATCATAACAGAAGATCATTATTTCAACGACAAACTTGAGTTAAAATACCTTTTCGAACATTAAGAAATTCTTTTAAATAAAACTCTGCAGGGAGAGGTCTCTCGATAAATTTTCCAGCAGAAAATCTAATTTTGAAAGTTTGAATCGTGCAAAACTAAATATCGCGTACAATAACTTACTTTTGCCCCAAACTAATTTTTTTTTTTGGATGCCGTTTTTTGAACTAGCTGAGAGCCTGAAAAATCAGATTCTTTTCAAATTTATTATCAAAAAATACTAGAATATAACATCAACTTTAAGTACATAAAATATATATATATATATATATATATATATACGGAAATTCATTTCCCTTATGTAATAGATAGACCATGTCTTAATATACTGAAACATATATTTTTAATATCCGTTTATTAATTCGACAATAACAAAAGCTCACTTCAAAATTTATAATTTTGTATGTAAAAAATTTTATAAATTTGAAATTTCAAAATATATGAGTTGTATAAGGTATAGGTTAGAGAACAAAAGTTCATACACATGTTATAGCCAGCATTCCAAGGACTAAAAATATAATAAAATTGTTCTGCCTTGGCCTGCCCTGTAGAAAAATATTTTTAGTTTCCTGTACACTTTAATTAAATTTGTATACATACTCCTGTACAAAATACATTTCTAAAGTTAATTAATATACATTTTTACATTAAATTTTAGACTATATAATAATATTAAGGAAAATTCAAATACTAATAAATGATCCATTCATATTTTTATAATTAACACACTTTTGGAAGTTGCACCACAAGGTTTCTATATGATTTGGTATAATTTAGACATGTATGATTCTGCATAAATGATTTTCAATGGGTAGCTTTATGTCAAAGCTAGTTTTAAGCGGATATTCATAAAATTAGGTATCATAATTTTTTCCCTTAAATACAAACTATGTAAAAACGATAAAATATTTCTATGATGATTTCAATCAAGATTCACTTGAATTCTCCTTGGTAGGAAAGTTAAGTGTTAAATTTCATTAAGATATTTTGCAAATTGCGACCTATACACAGTGGGGCGAAATTCAAAATCTTGGTAATAAATCTATAACTTCTAAACCGCTAGAATTGTTGGGAAGAGTTGTATAGGAGGATCTAAGCTTTCGGAAAAATTATCTTGCAATCACCATATGATAACAAGACATAAGATACAGGGTATCGAAATTGACTAACTCGAGTATGTAAAAGTTTCAAAATATCGTAACTTCTACAAATAAACTCCGATTCCAAAGATTTTTATATTTCTGTAAAATACAATATAAAAAAAATAATGAAAATGTAATGTTAATATGCTATTTTGCGCAATTAAAAAAATTCGTTTAGAAAATTGTCTTTGTTCAATATAATCTGAACTCTTGTATTCCTTTTTAGTCGCTCGGGAAGCAATTTAATGTAAAATCTATTTAAATTTATTTTAAAAATAAATATCGTCAAAAAAATTTAAAAATACTCGCGAGACATTCTTTTTTTATTAATGGATAAAAATGAAACTTTTCTCTAAAATTCACCTTTTTCGACCAACTCTGGATGCAATTTAGGTGCGAACTTAAATCAATTTAAATTTTTTTTATTAACTAGTTCGTAATTTTTGTTGAACTTTTTTGTAGAAAAATCTTTATTAACCATTTATGAAGCCTTGCCCTTTGAAATATGAAAATAACAAAAATTTTTTATTAAAAAAAAAAAACTGAGAAAAAGTGTAAAAAATTGCCATTTTTGATACTAATTTCAGAATTCTGACTTTCAACATTTTTCACATCTAGACGAATTTAAAAAAAATCAAAAATTTAAAATTCAAGCGAAAATATCTTTTTAGCTGTAATAGATAAACATAAGTGAGTATACTCATTTTTCCTTTAGCCTACCAAGCACTTTCTGGATGTATAAAAATCTTTCAAATCGGACTTGATTTGTAGAAGTTACGATATTTGTAAACCTTTTATATATTCGAGGTAGTCAACTTTGACACCCTGTTGCTTATCTCACGCAGGGTGAACAGAAGATAATTTTTCTGAATGCTTAGGTCTTCCTCTACAACTCTTCCATACTTTAATTCTGTCCGACCAGTAGTTTAGGAGGTACAAATTTATTACCACAAATTCTGTGTTTGGCCCCACTGAGCTATAATTTAATCAAAATGTTTACATTAATAACGGTTGAACAGACGGACTGAAAGACACGACTGAATCAGTTTAGTTAATTATTTTATAACAAATTAAACACTATAAGGTGGCTAAATAAACTTGTTATAATTAAAAAAAAAAAATCTTAGAATATTTTTACTTTTTTGATATTTTTAAAATGCAAAAATTTTCCTCTTTTCGACGGTTTAGTTAATTCCGTAAAACCTGTTTCTTTGCCTCAATATGCACTGTGTTGAAGTCATTGCTTTTAGAACTTTTTTAATTTCCCAAAAAGAAATGATAAAACCTCTCAAAAGCTTAAAATGTATTAAAATCATAACTGCTAATTCCAAATAAATAGATTTTTATTAGCCATTTTACAACTCAACCAAAACTTTTTGAAGTCAATAATAAATAAGTTTTATAAATTTTGTAAAGTTCAAGAAAGTAAACTTTAAATTACAAATTCAGATTTAAAGTTATAGAAAAAACAAAGTTGCAAAAATGAATCTTCAAAAATATATAAAAATATGCTTTTACTGATTTTTTCATTTTATCTGAAATATAAATCGTCAGTAATCTACTGATTCCACTATAAAGCTTTTGTGCATTAGTGGAAAAATTAATATACATATATTTTCGAGGAATTTACCATTTCGTCATTGATAACTTTTTTAATAATATGTTAGATAACGGCCTAGAAATTTAGAATGAAGTCTATTTCTTGGACTTTACATTTTTTTAAATTAATTACCGTATACTATTCAATATAAAACATTTAACAATTTAAGTATAATAAACACTTCAATATACATATATAAAATTTCCAACAATTTGTGTTAAATCCTGTATTAAATTCAAACTCCTACAAAGCCCTGAGAGTATTTATTTTCCCAACAAAACTAAAAAAACCAATTAAATTTATATAATTTCAATAAAATGTCAAGAGAGGATGTATACCAATAAAACCCCAACCAATGAAAAACAAGTAAAAAAAATCCATCATATAAAACAAATTTTTAATAAAAGAATTTGCCCCAACAAACTACTCTTATCATAATCTTGTGTTCAACTCTTAAAAATCTTGCAGCATCTTTGCGTGTGGAACCCTGGCGCCAGCAACGAAGTCTTAACGAACGTGATCTTTTGAGTTTAAGCAACTCATATGCCACAGACTATCATCGATTGTCAAGCAGCAATCGTTTATATTCATCAGCAGATCGTGATCGTTACGATTTGCATCGTGAAAGACTGGAAAAATATCCTTTAACACGTACAGCACGCTTAGATGTGCAACAACGTAATACATTTAATCGTTCCAATCACGATCGGCAAACGGTCGGCCTAGGTACAGGCGTTGAAGGAATAAGAGCAGGAGGAGTAGCTGGTTTAAGCTGCGGTGAAACATTATATGGTGTTCGAAGAGCTCCCCCTTTAGCTGCTGCTGCCTCAAGAGGTACGGGCAGTAGCAACTATACGCACAACCATAAACAGCCACAAATTGTTATAGGGGAGTCTAGACATTTCGCGCCAAAATCCTCAACATCAGCTACATCCATATATGAACGTTATATAGGCGGTAGTGCTACCATGGCATCGCTAACGGGATCAACATCTGAAGGGGCCACACGTAGTTTAAGTCGTGAACGTAGCTTAGTCGATGGTTATCTTGATGAGTTTCCCAGTCCTGGCTCAACACTTTCGAACAAAGCTCAAGATTCACGTCGCTTTACAGAACGTAGAATAAAGAAGACTGTACGTTTTGATGCACACGACGATGAAGATCCATTAGTGCCAGGTCTAACATCACTACCGCCGGTCACTACCATACTGCCGTCGACCGCGGTGGATGTGGGCGTGGCCACAATATTGACCAGCGCCAAGTTAGGTGCCAACAACACTGCCACTATTAATAATAGTTTAAGTGACAATGCCAATAACTGGTCGTCCCGTCAGTGGGACAGTGAGCGTCAGGAAAGTCAGGACTCTGCCACAAAGGATTCGGGTATTGATACCAGCAGTACTTTTACCAGTAGTGAAGATTCCAATCGCGGCGATGGCCTTAAGGTAGTTAAAGAAAATGAAAGTGAAAATAATTTACGAAAAACAAAAGCATTTTGAGTGAAATCTAAAGTTATTTAACACGTTTGTAGTGTGTACTATGTGTCTACTACTGGATCTTTTCACTTTGTTTGTGTTGAGTTTAAATTTTTTAGTAACTTTTTCTTCTCAATTTTAAAATTAAACAAATTATGTGATAACGTCCAATTAAACCAATACAAAGATATATATATACAACATTTTCGTTTAAAGGAAAGAAAAACAGACTTTTGTAAAATATTTTAATTACCCTAGAATTTAAAAAGTTTTTTCTCAAATTTTAATATATATATATATATTTTTTAATCATAAAACTACCTATCTTGGTTTGTATATATAAAAACACCAACTTAATATTTCCACATACATATAAATATAATAAAAACTCTATATGCTTACATATATAACCACTCTATATACACATACTCTATTTCATGTACATACATACATATTTATTGTACTCGTAAAACTAACTTCATTTTTAGAACTACATTTACATTTTTAATAACAATCAGCCAATAAACTTTAAAAATTACACTCACAATCTATTCTTTATTATTTCTATTTTAAAATCAATCTATTTCTAAAAGCTTTAATTGTTGTCGACTTTAAAATGTTGCATGTTGTATAACTTTTTATTTGATGCACATATTTAATTCTAAAAAAATAGCACAATTATATATAAATATGTACAATATTTTCTTTTAATTTAATTTTATTTTCCAAAAGATATGTGTTAAAGAAATTCAATTGATTTTAATTAAAGTTGATGAATATTGTTGCACTTGTAGAAGAAAGATAAAATCTGGAAAGAATCGTTTAACTATATATAATACATAAAAAAATTTATGATCACATACACTATTCTTTAAGAAAATAAACTAAAATGACCCATGAAAATGACATCTATAGGGAGTTATTTTTTTTTTTTTTTTTCTTTTTGGTAAAATATACATTATAAATTATATTATGAATACCGAAAAACAAAACATAATTAGAAATTAAATTTATGAAGTTTTTTCAATAATTTTATAAGAAAAAAATTCATTTTTAAATTAGCGATATTATATAAGTTTTTCCTACCAGCCACAAATATATCCTTTGATTAAATATGTACATTTCTATTTAGAATTGTCGTATGATTATATATTTGCATGTTAATTAAATATCGCCCATATGTCTGAAAAATTATAACTTTTTCTATGCCAAATATACTCTATCCTCTTTAATTTATGAACCGATTTTACAATATCTAACAATTTCAGCCTTATATTTGATCTGAAGGTAAAAATTTGAACTTCAAAAAGTCAACCAATTATTTGTTGTTCGTAAAAATTCAAGCATTATAATCAGGGTATCCAGTCGATTAACCGTCTTTCGGTTAAACGATTAATTTTGGTCAATTAACTGTTAAAATAATTTAAAATTGTCTGTTTTCGAATAACGAATAAACCGAATAATTTAGTTTTCTGGATTTAACAATTTTGTTTTTTTTTTTATTTTTTAAGATACATTCATTTTAATATTATATTTTTTCAAAATGTCTATTATATAACAGCAAACATAAATAAAAGTCAGTTTTAGGGAAGAACTTTTTTACTGCTTTCAAAGTATCAATAACTGTATGTTTTCTTGTGCTTAAGAAATAATACAAACAGCATTCAAATATATTATTAAAACGAGATTCAAATGTATTGTTCTGCTATAAAACGTTAAGATTCGATTAATAAAAAGAACGGCTTTAAATAAATAAAAATTCGCATATTCATTGCAATTTTGTATGAAATCACGAACATGACTTCCTTCTCATTGAATAGGTATTAAATAAGAGAACACCCTCCAATGACAAGCCTACTTTAAATTCATTGGAAATGATCCGAATTTGCACTACTTCCGAATCGCAAGTTCACGATCTTATGGATTTCTTTGTATTGTTTTGCACGTTTTTTTTTTTTTTTTTTTTTTTTTGGGGGGGGGGGACCAGGTTTGGGTGATAGAGTGTTTAATAAAATACAACATGAAAATATTATGTACAAAAAATATTAAGTACAAAAAAATTTTAATTTTCATTAACAAAATTTACGTAAAAATACCAATATTAATTTCTACATTTATATATATAATGAGTTTTATCATAGAGAAAAAGTTAAAAAGACTAATTTATAAATTAAATTAGAATAGTATTTAGTAGTATTAAGTCAAAAATGAAATTTTTTCATACAAATTGGCAAAAGAATTGATAAGATGAACCCTTTGTGAAAGAATTTGATCTATATTATGTTATGTTTCTAAATAATTGTTTTAATGTATGTATTAAATACTAAATTCAGTGTTATTTATATGTTTTACATGTCTTACTAAGACTATTCGGTTAATCGAATAATTTGCCATTAGTCGGATATTAACCGATCAACTTTTAACCTCGAATAATTATTTATCGAATTAGCTGATTAATATGAAAACCCAAATAATTAAATACTATAATTATAATACAACATAGATCTGCTTGTATGTACTTTAAAACTTAAATTTCACAATTTTTCAAAACCTAAGACTCCTACTTGTCTGAAACAATTTTTAGCCAAGTTCTCTGGAATATTTTTAGCTTTTCTACCATATAAGAAGTTTTCAACACTTAAAATATATTTTAGCCTAAAATGTACTAAATATTTACAGAGATGATTTTAACTCATTTCCGACCACTACGCGATCCCATTAAGATAAATTAATAAAATTTGGTATGGGGCTATTTGAGTAACTGTGATCATGGAGGTATGTTGTAAATTTTATATATGGAGAAAATATATATAAAAATATTTTATAGAGAAAACGAGTTTTATTTTATTATATTCCCTACAGTAAACCTCAACTATGATATAAATTTCAAATGAAAATTCCTAGATTTTCCAATTTTAAAAATTTTTTTGTATTCCTCTGTGTTACAAAATAAATATCTTAGTTTTATTTTCCTTAATTGTTCCGATATACAATAATAAATATTCACTTTGTATGGCGGCTATTACCTAAACCAATCCTACGTATTTTAATGTAGATTATGGAACTTGACAAGAAAATTACTTCCACAAAGTCTCTAGACTTTCACTGTAATAGTTCCATAGATATGCGATAATTAAAATATATCTTATATGGGGGCTAACCGCCCAATTTTTATCTCGTTTATGATTCTTGATAAGGAAATCATTTCCACAAAATTTGAAGAATTTTGCTCTAATAGTTTTTCATTTAATCCATTCCTGCCTAATGAGTATTTAAACACCTAATAAAGTGAAAACTTTAAAAGAATTGCCAGATGAGGCCAGATGAGAGATAATTACTACAACTTACATTTTTTATTTAAAAGTAGAGATTGAATAGCATGGAAAAGAATAAAACAGTAAAATTTTTAGCTATTTGAAATTATTTTCCATATAGTTAAAATGAAAGATTTTTTCTATGTCCGAAAATGCTAAGAAAAAGTATTATCTAATAAAGAACAACGTAAAATATAAAAAACTTCTACTAATTCTAAATATCTTTAGGTGCCCCCTCAGAAATGCGAAAAAATTAAAAACGATTAGTCAACACATATGGCCGACACACGTTATATAATGAAAATGGGTATTTAAATACCCAACAGTCCATAACGAGTTCCAAATGTAGATACATGATTTTCTTCAGATCAAAAAAAAAATTATTTTGAAATAAAAGCAAAGTTATATTTTAAAACTTATTTAAGGAAAATTACATGTTATTTTGCCTTTGCAATTTTAGATTTGTCTGGGGCAACACTATTGTGGTAGTTCTGGAAACATGTAGCTGGGTGCAAATTCGAATTGCATTTCAAGCATCCGTATTTGGTTTTGCTACCACACGATGAACAATGATGGCGTGTATGTTGTTTTCCTATTAAGTGGTCGATGCGGTTATATCTAAGTTCTATTTGTGCCCCGGATATTTCTATTCGGAAATCAAACCGCGACATTTGAGGCTTTTTTCATATTTTCGGCAGAATAGCGCAGCTTCCATACATTTACCATAGCCGCTGGATTTATTTTTTCATGGCGCAATATTACACAATAGTAATGTAGTTGAAGACAACTTTTTAGGACCTTTCAACAGCGTAAATCGAATCAATATAATTCAAATAGTATAAAATATATAATTTTATTATTTGTACTCAAATAAAAAGAAAAAATCAAAATATTAAGGAAACTATATAACACCAAGGCTTATTAGGTATTTAAATACCCATCTCATATCTCTTTTTTTACTGCAAACATCTTCTACAGACCCACAGGTACATTTTTAAAAATTTTGTTAAAAGCGTACAAGCAGTTCTACGGGCAGGCAATAATGAGTTAAGCGAAAAACATTTTTACTCCAATAATAATTATTATTTTGTTTATAATGGGGGGGGGGGGGGGGTACTATTCCCCTTGCTCTGATCCCAAAATAAAGTAGCCTATTTGAATTATGTTTTTTTAAAAATTAATTACTTTAAAAACTTTAAAAATCATACATTAAATGGTAATTAAATGTATTTTTTACAATGCAAAACCATCTATGTCGTTACATTATTTATACACATTATATATTTTATCTTCTGTCTCTCTTTAAAATTGTTAATATTGTAAAATATTCAAAACAAATTAAATGTAAATTTTAGTTGTAATTTTAAATAAATATTGTAGATCAAAATTTTTTAAATGCTTGTAATTAAGAGAAATATATAGTTTTTTTTGCTCTCCTTAAAAGTTGTGTTTTTCGAAATATAGGTTTCTGAATATAGACTCTCGATATGTATATCTTATGTGAAACCGCGAAATTAGATGTGGACCATTTCAACAGAAATTTAAAGCATTTAAAAAGCGAAGCAAAAGCTTCAAATAATTTGACGGCGTATGACCAAGTTATCTCCTATAATGTATAACAACAAATATATTACAATTTGAAGCATTTAGAATATTAAGAATCATTGAATTTGATTAACTACTTATGTTTCATCTCGAGAAGGAGAAAATTATCAGACCTGAGCCGAAGCTAAACCATACGAAATAAAATAGTTTTTCGTCCAAAAATGGTTAGATCAAATAAATATTATCATTTAGATTTAAGATTTGATTACTTATTGTTAGTTAACTTAAATCTTTTCAAGTTTAAATAAATAAAATATATTAAAAAATCTCGATTATCATTTAGATATGGTGGTTAGGAACGCTAAAACTTGAAATTTGTTGGTCCTTCGTACAGGAGTTTTAATCCGGTGTCAGGTATTCGCAGTTCTTACAATTATAAAACGTTTTTTTTTTGCATTTAATTTGAAGTTGTTTAAATTATTCTGCAATGGCTATCACTATGTTTTGCTTCAAATACAAATGTTAAGCATAACGATTCTGTTGTACTTGGATGAGTAAAAAGAATTTTAATTCTGTAAATTCTGACAAAACACTAAATGCAATGGCACATAGTTTGATGTATTCCAATTGGACCACGATTTACAAAATTGAAACATTATCCAATCAAAAAACAGAAACAGTTTGCCTTCGCTTATTGCTGGTATATTCATTATCAGATTATGATTCTTGTATTATACTTTGAATATTTTTGTGGGTATCACCTTCTTGCCACTTTAAACGAATTTTTGATTTTATAATATTGCATAACAATTTCAACACTCCTTAGAACTTACTATCCGCTCAATTCGCTTGATTGAAATATAAAATTGAGTAAAATTTTGGATTTTTATACGAGAAATTATTTTCAAAAATTATAAAATTTTGCACCTAATTGCAACATTTCTTAAGGTACGTTCAGACTAGTCAAATATTTGAAAAAAATGACGTAACCACTATATAAAATATATTGTAAATAAATATTTTTAATAAAAAATGTACAGCAATTACGTGTCGTCATAAAAATTAAAAATTTTATGAGTTTGCGAGAAATTTTTTATCCGTTTTGGATAAGATTCATATTTAGCATATTACGGATAAAAGTTCGAATATTATTAATCATATTCAGTAAGCCATTATTCACCTATCAAATGCACTTTATATTCAGGTAACTTGTCAGTATGTTTACAGTAAAAGCTATACAAATATAAAGTAATAATACAATTTTGTAAGTACAAAAAATTCAACTGCACATGTCACCTTAATACCAACAATTTTTTACTCGTTTGTCAACAACATTTTTCTTTATATTTTCATTTTATTTTGCATAATTTTAACATTATACCTTAACAATTTCAATGTTTTGAGGTGTGCCACCTTGCGTCAATATTAGAGTATCCAATTATTCGGGGCTTCATTTTAATCGGTTAATTCAATAAATAATTACTCGAGGTTAAAGGTTGATCGGCTAATATACGATTATTGTCAAATTATTCGATTAACCGAATAGTCTTAGTATTTAATCTAATGAAATAGTTATTTAGAAACATAATGTATATCAATTTCTTTCACAAAGTGCTATTCCTGTCAGCCCTATCGCTCATTTGTATAAAAAATAGAATTTTTGACCTACTGCTACAGAATATTCTTCTTTAAGAATTAATTTCGAAATATTAATTTTAAGTTAAAAAATTTGATATCTTTTTGGACAACTTGAGATTATTAATCGATAACTTTGATAAATAATTTTTCATCTGTGGATTTTTTTTAATATAGTTGAACTCTTTCCACTTAGTAAATTTTTCTATTTTAGTATACTTGCACTGTTCCATTAATCCAAGAAAAATACTAAAACAAAACAGCTATCGTCATTAGAGCTTAAGTAAATTAACTACTGTTAACAATGTGCAACCTTTCAAACAAAAATATAAATACATATATTAAAAATTTGGATAAAATTGATTTAATTTATGACTGGAGTATATATTAAATTAATTTATTGTATAATTTATACTTTTATTTCTAATTTTCTATTATTTGTGCTACCTCCATAATAAATTTAAAACACAAATATAGCGAATACAAGCGCTAACTTCGAAAAACAGCTGCCACCATAGAATTAGCTTTACCGGTGAGGTGACCAGCTTGTTATAATTTGCAACTGGTACAATGTAGTTGAAGGTCGTAACTATATAGGTATATATATATATATATATATATATATTATCCAGCGTATATATTTTATTGCCATTACAAATTTTTTAGAGTATATCATTTTCAAAAATTTGCATCATTTTTATGTACCATCACTAGTTTTGAATTATAGAGCATCCGATATTCGTTTTAATGTCTTTTAGTCCCAGCTATATTTCAGAACGATATAGTGAAATTATAAGGATAATAATACCAACCATTATCTAAAGATATTTGCTTATCTTTTGTTGCACATATTTTCGGGAAATTGCTTTATGGTCCGTGTTAGGGTATTGAAATTGATTTGTTTCGATTTATAAATAAATGACATGAAACCTAAAGAAAAAACATATTTAAGAAAAATAGCTGTGTAAGATTTTGAAATAAATATTACTCATACACCTATTTAAAATGCCTAACTGAATATTACACATTTATGAACAAACTTTAAAACTATTTTTTAAAGACCTTTTTTTAATTTACCTAATTTTTAAACTGTAATCGATTGGTCTTAACTGCATTGCTTTTAAAATCAACTTAATTTTCTTTAACACATCAGCATGCTTTATTTTAAAACATAACCTTAATAGCTTTTCATCCAGCACTTTGCACTTGAATTCTAGTTAACAACTTCTATAAAAATAAAAATATTTTATGAAAAAGGTTTCTAATACGTATGTGTTCTCTGCCATAACTTGCGTTTGAAAGCTCCTACAAAACAAAAAATATTATAATTTTAAATAAACATACATATTTATAAATATTTAATACTATTATGGAAAAACATGAAGTTATATATTGATGTAAGCCTGTTACTACTACAAAACATATTTTAGAAATTAAGCTTCTGTTATTCATTTCTCCATTAAGTCTTGTAATGATTACTTCGTAAAAAAAAAATCATTATTTTTTTCTTAACTGTATAGTTTAAGTATGAAAATGATATTAAAAAAAAAAGTTTCTGTAAAAACTGTTAAAATTTATAATTTTTAAAACAAAATACTAACCGCAATTTATAAATTTTATTAAAGCTTTTATAAATTGTATTATTATTAGTTTTATTACTGTAAAATCATAAAACCAATATTGACATATTCATTTTCCATTTTATGTAATTGGAAACTAAAAATCCAAACCAAAATCAAATTAAAATACATTTTGAATACCCTTCCACAAACAAAAACCTATACAAAAATCAAATTGACCAACATTAAACGAAAAAAATTGCCCAAAAATTATTGCTCCATAATTCGACCAAACAATTCCGATCACAAAAATAAAATCGAAAAAATAGCAACCTGTGAATTGGCAAATATCAGCGGACAATACTCGCATGATTGGTCATATGATATTACGTAAATACTACGATGGCGAAGATATTCTAGGCTTAAAATTATTGGGTGGTCAACCGGTGACCTACGAACAAAATAGTCACATAGCCGGCGGTAGCAGTAGTGGTGGTGGTACTAATACACATCTTACAAGTTATGGTGCTATAGTGGAAAAAGTTAAAAGAGGATCAGTGGCGGACATTGAAGGCCACATAAAACCAGGTAATAATGAAACGCTTCCAACTACATACATATTTTTTATTAACTGTATTAACTAGAAAAATTTTAACTAATCCATTTGTTTTTTTTTTTTTTTTTTTTTTATTTTACTTATTCTCTTTCCTCTTATCTCATGTTCACTCTACCATTGGTTCATCATAATTGTTTCATCATGTATGTCTGCTTGTATGCGTATGTTTGTGTGTGTGTGTGTAAATTATTACTATTTGATTTGGAACTCAAGGTGATGAAATTATTAAATGGAATGGCCATATTTTACAAAATAAATCGGCCGATGAGGTCTATGATATTGTCGATGAAAGTCGTTTGGATGCTCAAGTTGAATTGGTCGTCTCGAGACCGGTCAATTCAAAACAATCATCTGCAACAGTCCCTACATCTGCTGCAAATCAGCCTACCCGCAAAGTGCCTGGCAATACATTTGCTAGTTATATAGCGGGTAGTGCTGTGGTGAGCAGTGGTGGACGTTATGTGCAAAGAAAAGGTATATAATGAAAAAAATATATACTAAAGAAAAAATTCTTCAAATATTGTTGACCCTATTACATAAAATTATTAAAATTAAATAAATTGAACAATTAATTTATTATATTTTCACCAATTATAAGATCTAATAAATACAAGAAAATCATAAGGATATACTTTTAGGCGTTAAAACAAATACCTGCTCTTTATTTTGTTCAAATTTGACAGGGATCTATTGCCACAGAAAATTTAAAACTATAGCAGTAGCAACGTAAACGCAATTGATATTAGTTCACAATATCTGAAAATAATGTTTCAAATATTGATAAACATCAAAACCTAAAAGTATACTTAATAATTTTCTATTAATTTAAACATTTTATAAAATTGTGAAAATATGTAAATATTTTAATAAAGTTTAATATTTTATTGACATTATATTATATATTAATTTTCTAATTCACCGTGAAATATTTTTTTTAATATTAATTAAACACGTTAAACATTATTATTAAAATATTATACATGGAATACTCCGCAATCCCTATTGTATTGAAATAAAAAAGTTTAGTGTAAATTAAATAAATTTGTTAGTATACAATATTTTAAACAGAAACTTTTAACGATTGTAACTAATCAAATACTCAAATTGTATTCTGTAAAGTAAATAAATACTTTTCAAATATTTTTTATAGATCCTGACTTTTCTGTAAAAAAAAGCTGCAAAAATTCATGAAAAATAAAATAACCAAATTAAATATAAAAACAAAACTCTCTCCAAAAATTCTGTAAAGAAGAGAGAGCAAATAACTGTAATATCTCTCCTCCGTTTTGAGAATTTTTTCATATTATTATTTTTATTTGTTTCAGTTTGATGATTTTTTTCGTTCCATAGTTTCTCTCGATTTGGTATTCTTTTATTATATTTTTTTTTTTTTGCATTTTGGCAATTTTCATAGTTTTGCCAAATTTTTCCGTTACGGTGATTTTCTGTCCGTTTTGGCATTTTTTACCGTTTTGGAGGTTTTTTATTTTTTTCTGTTTTTTTCTTTATGGTTAACTTTGTTGACTTTTTTATTTTAGCAATTTTTTTATTTTGTCATTTTAGCGATTTTTTGTTCTGTCGATTTACGGTTTTAGCGATTATTTATTTTCATTATGCGGACTTTTCTATTTTCCTTTTTTCGTTTGGTCGATTTTCTTTTATTTTGGCGATTTATTTGTATCTTTCAATAACAATCAGAAAATAATTTGTATATTCCTTTGAAAGAAGTAAAATCACATAATAACTTTTATTTATGTTCGAAAAAAGAATGTAAAAATCAAAATCACTGTTATTTTGACTTTTATTATAGAAGTCATAACAGTTACGGTTATTGATTTTAAATATCTAATATAGAAAAACAATAAAATTAGCTTATCTTGATAACGCAAGTAAAATAATTAATTTAACATTAAAATGTGCGTTTGCTAAAAATAAAAAGGAACGGTATGAAAATAAAAACAAAACACCTTTCGAAAAGCAACAAAAATTATTTTACTTTTTCTACTTTGTTTCTCATAATGCATAAGACAGATAGTAACAAGAGGCGAAACTAGTTGTAAAAAACCTAAGTCACTTGTCTAAAATCTAAATCATGCAACAAAAAAATACATGTAGTCAAATATTTTTCTAAAAAAATATTTCTTTATGTTATGTTATGGCCCAACCAGTCAACTTTGCTACGCAACGTGGAATGAACAGAAGTAGCGTGAAACATTTTGTGCAAACAGTCAACAAGAGTGAACATGTCATATGTTTTTGAAAAAATCTATTTTATACAGACTTCTGCGATACGCTATCTAGAATTTTTGTCTCAATAACTACTAACACACATCTGCATTAAACAGGTTGAAACAGCTGATTGCGATACGATGATTTTTTCTACTGGTTGGATCTTTAAACTCTTATACTTTTTTATCACTCCTCTCTTAAAAATCTCTCAAATGAAATTGGAAAAAACCTCTCTAAATGTTGTTATATTATTGAAAATTGCATAGTTTGTCTCAGAGACATGAGAAATAAAATAGAGAAGAGTTTAATAATTTGAGACGCTCTTTTGTTTGAGACTTATACCCATATATATCAGGTTTTTATCAGTATGAACGGATTTAAATAAAATTTATATTCTGCTCATCTATGAGAAAATGCCCTTCTAATAGTTCATGCACTTAAGTGTGTTTTTTTTTTGAGTTTTGTTTTGAGTTTCTTCCTCTGAATCTAAAATTGCAAAAACTGTATTGGCAACAAACTTTTTTCAAAAACTATTGTCTCAATGATAGATAGATTTTTCTAAAATAATATTAAAGATAGCTCTATTCAGTTTATAGTGTAATCAAACAAAATAGTCTTATCGGTAGCTACTCTAAAAAAATTAATCAATTCTTGGTTGTTTTATAAAAACAATTGAACTCCAAAAAAATGTTTTGTAAATATACATAACTCGATATTAAACGAATCACTCTAAATTTGACTCTGAGAGGCTATATTTATCTTTATGTTTTAAGCTATACAAGTGTAGATCCACCAAAACCTTTTTTCAATGTTATTGTTTTGTCGAATATTTTACGAGACATTACTTCTCCATGCGTTTTAAAAAATTTTAATTCGTCTGATATTGACTTATTCCTTAATAACTTTGGTGGTAATATTATTTTTAGTAAGATTTAACATTTGAAAACGGGACACTTTTGTCAAAGCACATTTTCCTAAGGTACATCGCATTAACTATTGGCGTTTTTTTTTTCTAAAATGTTGCCTTTATTCTGCCCTATGCCCTCTTTTGTATTCTAATTGGAAAAAAATTAATCCTGTAAATGGATCAGATGTTCTTTCCTAATAGTGTTGCTTTTAATTTAAAAAAAAGTTGTTAGATGTTTTAATTCAAAATAAGTGGAGGGTACAAGACTTTACTAGCAGCAAACATTTTTCAGCGACAATAATTTAAATTCAATATTTAGTACTTTAAAACTAAAACCGAAAACAATTATGAAAATTCCACAAAAATTACGAAATTTCAACAAAAACCAAAATTGTCACCAAAAGATTTTAAGTTTCATCAAAAATTCGAAAATTTACAAAAAAAGATCTGAAACTTCACCAAAAATTAAAAATGTCGACAAAAATTCTATTTCACTAAAAAATCCAAAATATTACTAATTTTTTTCTTTTTATTTCGCCAAAGATCGGAAATTTCACCAAAAAATAGAAATTCTAATTTCACAGTATTTGTAATTTCACAAAAAATCCGAAATTTCACTAATAATTTTAATGATCACAAAAAATCGGAAATTCCACCAAAAATCCAAAACTTCACCAAAAACTCAAAATTTTATCAAGAATTCAAAAATTCTCTGGAAATATAAAATATCATCAAAAACCCGAAAATTTACCAAAAATTCAAAATTTCACCAAAAATCGAAAATATCACCAAAACCCGGAAATTTTACCAATAATCCAAAATTTCAACAAAAACCCAAAATCTTACCAAGAATCGAAAAATTCTCTATATTTTACCAAAACACCTAAAATTCACCAAAAATTCTAAATTTTACCAAAAATCGAAAATGTCACCAAAGTTTGAAATTTCACCAAAAATCGGAAATTTCGCAAAAGCTACAAAAACTCAAAATTTTACCAATAAATCCCAAATTTCGCCAAAAATTTTAAGTTTTACCAAAAAATGGCAAATGGTCTCCCATTTTTTCTTTTTTTTATGTTGTATTTATAAAAAGGGTAGCATTATAAGAGAATGAGAGTAATCTTTAAAAAATGTTAAAAGGTAACATTTTTATGCAGAAAAGAAAACGCTATATAATAGGCATAATTAGTAGTTGTTTATAATGCTTCATTGGAATACACAATCGCAACAAAGAAGTTTGGAAAGTTCAAATTTTTATGGACCAAAAAGATTTACTTTATAATTTATTTTTATAATTTATAATTTATTTAAAAAGCATCACAATATTAAATAGGATTTCCTTGTAATAAACTTAAATAAAACACATTTTCGTATAATGTATGGAGAATACATAATAATATATATAACCCCACTATTTAGACAATTTTTAAAAATCGCGATTTTTAGTATAAAGGATTTTTAAAGAATTTTACTTAGAAACTCTAACATATCCTAAACTTGCACATAAATACCATCAAGCATTGAAAAAGTAATATGTTTTATTTGAATAATAGAGTAGATTTTGAAATTGCGAGCAATTTGTACCAGAAATGTAAATAAACTTCAAGTTTTTAAAATGTTTGTATCTCAACTTAAAACCGCTTTGCCTTTCGCGTCCCTCTTGTCATTATGAATTCATTCTGTACATTTCTTGCGTAAACTTTGAGGGTCAAGTATAACCACAGATTCTCCATTGGCTTTAAGTCCGGACTGCAAGCCGGCTAGTCCAATATTGGAATACTATGTTCATTAAACCACGATTTAGATTGTTTCAAGACATGGATTGCAGCGTTTTCCCGTTGGAATATGGAATCTTCATCAATTTTTTCATCCATAAATGGGAGAAGAGCATCTTTCAACAGTTCATTATGAATTGTAGTGTTCATTTTAGTTGGAACAAAACATATTTTTGATTTTTCTGCAGCAAAAAAGGCTGCCAAACCATAACACTGCCTCCACCGAAAATTTGTGCGACCTCAAATCATATATATATATATATGTATATATATATATATGGCCACATATTCCATATATGATTCACTCCGAAAATCATTTTGAAGCACCAAATAGCGTAGGGTCTCATATGATCGGGCTTGACAGATTCTGACTAAAAACTGTAAACCCGGTGTGAAAATAATCAAGTATTTATTACATAATGAAAAAAAAAAAACGAAAAGAAAACTGTATTTGTTTATATTCACGGTGAATTAAAGTAAGAAGAAAATTATATATTAAATTTATTTTCATTAAGATATAAAATTAGCACAACTAATATCCTATTTATTTTTTTCACCTTTTTCTTCCCAATCATATCCTACATTATCCTACACACAAACATTACCCTGCATATATCTACACGAAAACACACATATTCATCTTATAGCACCCTTAGTCGATGATCTTGAAATACATCGTGATAAACCAAGCGTACTTATAACATCACCCGGATCTCCCGATTTACATGCAAACAACAGTAGTAGTGTTGGTAGTGGTAGCGTCGTCGGCAGTAGTAGCGGTGGTGGTCTTACACTAAGACACAGTGCGAATGTTGTACGCACCTACGAGAGTACAGTTCAACGTTTGGGACCAAAAAACTTATCAGCCGCCAGTAACAGCAGTAATTCTGTCAGTAGTTGTAGTAGCGGTAGTAGTAGTATTACACACACACCACCGCAAATACCACCAACATCGGCATCATCGACAACACAAGCAGCAGCAACAACGACGGCGGGCCATTATCATCATTCACATCATCATCATTGCCATCAAGTACCACCATCTGCGTCGTCATATACATATGGCTCGGGTTTGGGACCACAACAGCAGCAGCAACACCACCTCCTCCAACAACAACAACTACAACAAACCTCACATACAGGAGCTATGGTCGGTTCTATACCCCTGCATATTGAGGGCGAATTGCAGATGAAACTGGGCTATGATCAGACAACGCTACAGTTGATCGTAACAATTGTATGTGCAACTGGTTTGACATTACGTCAAACTGGTATTGCCCGTAATCCTTATGCGAAAGTAAGTAGAATTGCAAAGGAAATATAAAATTATGATGAAAAATATATGAATGAAATATATTAAAAATATATCAGGTGTTCCTTTTACCCGATCGTGGTACAAAATCTAAAAGACGCACGAAAACTTTAGCTAATACTTGTGAACCTCGTTGGGGTCAAACATTTGTTTACACCGGTTTAAGACGTTGTGATTTAACTGGCAGATATTTAGAGGTAATTCTGCACTATTTTATAATTAGGTTTAATTTGGAATAAAGTTTTTTATATAAATTCAGGTCACTCTATGGGATTATGTACGCTATGGCGCCAATGATTTCATTGGCGAAGTTGTTATTGATTTGGCACATCATTCATTGGATGATGAAGCAGATTGGTATAAATTACAACCTCATCAGGATACCTCATATCTCGTATGTGCTCATAATTTTCTTAATGATTTCAATAAAATTTCTTTATTTTTTTATATTTTAAAAACTTAACAGACATCTTAAGTATTTAAACTTTTTAAAACAAATATATGATTATTTAAGTATCATAGTGAAACAAAACAGCCAAACATAATTTGTTTTAATTATTTTCAAAATACAGAAAAAAAGTAAAATTTCATTGAGCCATCTTGTTCCCTTAAAGTTAATTTTTATAATTTTTGTAAAACTGCTAATATAATATAGTTATTTTCTATATAAAAAAAAACAGAAGATTAAGAATAAAACAGTTTTGGTTTTGAGAAGGGAACAAATTTTACTTGAAATATTTTTTTTTTTTTTTTTTATTAACGCCACATTTAAACGTTTTAAGACATTAACATTTAAATTTTTTCTTTTTCGTTTGTTTTTTATTTAAAATCAAATATCACTATATCATTATCATTATATCTCTCTTCCTCCCAAAATAAAAAAAATAATAATAATACTCCCTTCAACCAATACAACAACATCATCAATCAACTACAACTAACAACAACTACTACTCGTACTACAACCACATTTAATCAAATACAGTTACGCAGTCATGATTCATCATCCCGTGATGTGGATATAGTGATTTTAACACCCAGTGATCATTTATCACCACCCAGTACTACATCACGTCATAGTGATTCTGATACCATGTCTGAAATTGATTATATATCACAACGTGATGGTGCCAGTATCTCATCCATGGGAAGTTCAGCCAGTACACCACCTCCAGAGGTAACCTAAACAATTGTTGTTAAACCTACTAAATAAAACTGTCTCTTTTTCTCTTTCTCTCTCAATACCTATAAGTAATACTTTCTGTCTCTATATTTTTCAACAAAAATACTTACAACTACATGTAAAAAGAAAAGAAACTCTACTAAAACTTAACTAACACTAAAACTAACTTAATAACGGTTAATTGTGTTTCCTACGTTTTAACTAATATAAGACAAATTTACAGTTAAACACTTAAACTCTAAACACTCTTTCCCTTAGTATTGAAAAAAAAAATATCATGTTTTTTGATATTTAAAATTATACAGTATGATCATGAACATAAACACATTTGAAAGGTTTTTAAAAGCTTGGCGCAGTTATTTAAATTTTTAACTTCTAATTGTGTGTGTGTTTATTGATATGAAAAGTTGAAACTTTTCTTTATTATTGTTAAATATTCATGAAAATTCATTTTACTCATATTCCATTAAACAGTAATTATCACAAATCATATTTTAGTTCAAAAAATATAAGTAAATCTGTCTTAATTATATAAATTGTAAATTGAGTGTCAAAAATTCTTGGAGAATATTTAAAATGTCTAGCAGATATTTCATTAATGATACGAGAGCTCGTATGCTTCAACAACATAAATAGATATAGATTTTATTATTCCTCTTTGAAAGTTTGTGTCCATTTATATGAAATACGTATATGTAGAACTATAGTTTCAAATGGCGACTAAATGAAATTTAAAAATTAAGTTTTTATAATAATGTTTGGTGTCTGGTAAAACTAGATAAAATTTTGCATCAATAATTATTAAATCTATGTTTTGTTTAGTTTATCTGTAGTGAGCTGCCAAATTTGGCTAAATATTGGTGTGTTCGTGTACATTTTCATTTAAGCGTTCTAAAAATGAAACTTATGCCGAAAATAGTATTCTATTTCTGAATATTGTACGTAAATATTTTTAAATAGTTTTTTAAAAAAGGTCGAAATTTGGGGTATTTGATGGACATGATCTTTTATACTGGAAGGTGTTGGGCTTGAATTAGTATATTATAAAAAATACGCATTTTTAGCTTTTATTAAAAAAAGTATGTCGCATATGCAGATATTTCACCTTATTTGTAAAAATTCAAGTCATCTGAAGATAATTATTTAGCAAAATCTTTGCATAACTGACTCTTTCAGAGGTAGTAAATATGAAATTTTCATTATATTTCCCTATAGAATTGTTCTTTGGATATACAAATTCTCCGATCATTTATGTGTCTCAGACCACTTACTTGGGAAATGTACAAAAAAAAAAATCTTACGAAATATTTAAATTAAATGATACCATTATTTAAATTAAATTTGCAGTTATTCAAATAAATATTTTTATTTGAAAGATTTTACTTCTTAATTTAACCTCACATATTTATGAAAGCTCTGTCTAAGCTGAAAAGTGGTTCTTAGATATATGATTTATATGGGTGCTACAGAAAATAGTGAACCACTCATTTCTATATTTTGCATTAAGAATGCTGTGCGCATTATCCATATCTATTCATATGGAAAAGACTTAAGGACTTATTTTGGGAGGATTTTTGTATGTGAGCTATATAAAGTAATGTACCGATTTGAATCTCATTACAGACTGTCATCTGTACTTTAACCAAAAATGTTTTCAATTAAGGACAGACATAAGGACGGATGCTGCACTAAGAACAAACAAAATTCTACAATTCCAAAATTTACTACCTTTCTTTGTACCTAAATTAATAGAACATAGTATGAAATAAGTTATTTTATACTATGTTCGTATAAATACTTTATATATACAATTTATTAAACAAACACAAAAGATGTAATTTTCATAATAATATTCTTAGGAGTCTTAACAATTATATAAGATGATTCAAAAGCATGCAATGTTGCCAGAACTTCTTAAGAAAAAATGCTAAATGGCGGTTAAAAAAGAGCAATTTTTGAGAAAAAATGCAAATTTTAAATTTTACTATTACAATGAAAATGCTTGTTATTCATGCATGTAAGCAATCTATTAAATTTTTTTGAGCAATTTTTTTGAGTTTCGCCCAAACACAACAGTCCCACTCCTACATTTAAAAGTACAAATCATTTCAGAATTACACTTTGCCTTCGTCTATGTATCCATGTGGAACAAGTTATCAAATATATTAAATTTGTTTGAGCAATTTTTATGAAGTATGCCTAAACATAACGGACCTACTCCAACCTTTGAAAGTATCAATTCAGAATTACTCCTGCCTTTGTCTGTCCATTCATATGAAAGTAGTTATCAAACTTAAGGATGTAATTTAAAAATAAAAGCAAATTCAGAAGATTGTCAATAGTACTGAAAAAGTATATAATTTGTCTACAAATACAGCATTTTAAATAGAGATTGAGCAATTTTCGCTTACCTTTTGATATATTTTACTTTAACTTGTTAGTCACTGACATATATTAAATATTCCTAAAAAAAAAACATATCTAACTTTAAAAACTTAAAAATATTTATTCTATAAAAAAAACCAAAAATTTTTGTAATTTTTAAACAGAAATAACTGTTTTTATTGCTTCAAAAGCAAATACTTTTAATTAATATTTTAATATTATAGCAAGTTCGAGCGCAATAAAAGACAGTGCCGAATCTTTTATATCCTTTACCAGTTTAAATAATAAAATAATAAAAATAATGCCTTAAAGTATGCATTTTTTTACATTTATAGTATGATTTTTAGATATGAATGAGTAGGTTATTACAGCATTTATAGAATGCTCAGTACACCCCCAAAATATAAAGTTGTTTAAAAAAACAATTCCTCGGACTACGCAACTTTACCTCGAATACCTGTTATTAAATTTAAGTTTCGTAAACAGCATTAGAAAGAAAAGATTAAACCCTTTATAAAGGTATATATATATTTCTATTCATAGGAAAACTTTGAATGATGTTAAAGACACGAATTTAATTAATTAATCTTCTTCTTTTTATTATTATTATTATTATTTTTATTATTATTATTATTATTATTATTATGGCTTAAAATTAAAATACAATAATAATTATTATTTTAATTTTAAGACACCGCACATATTTTTTTCTTACTTTTTTCATAATACAATATTTTATTAGGAGTAAAATGAGCCATCTAATAACACCGGATTTGAATTGTAGAACATATGATTTTTTCGGAGTTGTAAAACTAACAAAAATCTGTTATTTTACGTATATTTTGTTGTTGCCATATTTATGATGCAAAGTACTAACACCAACAAAATAAAATAAGAAGATTTATGAGTTTTATAACTTTGAAAAAAAATTTGTACTACAATTCTCATTTAAATTTATCAAGCGATAGCTCATTTTATTCTTAATATACTACATTTTATTAAAAAGACATTAAAATATATGTTTTTTACATATATAATGCAAAAGAGCTTCTGTGTTACCAGCTTAGCCATTTCAAGGCTAAATTTGGCATTTTTTAGCCTCAAAATTTTTGTGGTGATATTTCAACAGGGAAGAAAATAATTTCTTATTTGCTTTTACTAATTTTATTTTTACAGAATTTTTGTATATTAATTCGCACAAAAAATATAGATTATTTAATTTTATAAACATTTTCGCATGCGGCGCTTAGTTCTTCAAATCAAATATAACAACGCATTATATGGACTTACTTACTTAGTTATTTTAATTATTTTTTAATAAGCTTCAATAACTGTAGAAACTATTTATAAATATAATTTTAAAAAAATGTTATAAAATCGAAAAATTACCCAAAAATTTTGTAATGCAAATCAAAGCTATAATTTAGAAATGACAAATCATTTCAAAACATTCGGACATTTTTCATATGAAATATAACCCAAATTTGTATGGGAATTTTGTGGTTGATTTTTTATTGGATCATTTTGTTAACAGATGCTCTATGTTTTATTTATAAATTTGTTACAATATATCTTTAAAAAAATATCAATAACTAATGAAATAAAAAATAAAAAAATATTAGTTTTTTTCTGGCTTTATTTTCTGACCATTTTTAAAATACAATTTACCTTTTTTTTCTCACTTCCTGGCAATACTGAAGAGCTTATAGCAAAAACTAAATTAACAAAATTCCAAGAAAATTACCCCACTAAGGGTCTAAAATTAAAACCAAGCTTCCGCCAAGAGATATAAAGACTTCAGTTTGAGGTATTTTTGGAAAAACTGCATTGTGAAGTGTTCCGATAAACCCCTTTTTGAGATTCTGATATACGTAAACCACTCAAATTATGTGCATTGATGACCAGAGCACAGAATAAAAAAATAAATTAATTAAACTATTTACTACTTAAATTTTGTTTCCTACTAGTAATGGAAAAATCATAAGTACCATGTTTAGGCAAAGAAAAACATCAGATTTTTTTCCCGAAGTGAGAATTTGAGTTTTTTATGAAAAGAATATATTAAGATTTTTCATCAATGATTTTGATTCTCCGTATGGCAATTTAGTGTATTTTTTTAACTTTTATGTCACTCAGCGGGAGAGATTTCTTGGGAAAGTTTTTTTTTTTTTTGATGTAACTTCCAATTATGGAGGTATATCGAAAATTCTAAAAGTGGTACAATAATTTACTCTCCCACATCTACAAACTACGCTATATTACATTACAAGTTTTTTTTACTGTAGCAACATAAGCATAACATAAATAAAATCTTTATATGACCTTTGCTTTTTTTTTGGGTTTTTTTTTCAATAAAAGAGAATGAGTGGTGACAACTTGGAGTCAAAATATACTATTTAAAATTAAACATATACTAGGGTATATAAGCGCTACCCTTTGAAAAACACTTATAACTTTGGCTACAAAACATTTTTCCATTTTTCTCTTCGAAATATTATAGTTCTTTCAAGTTAATATGATAATTGCAGTTCAAAACATTATATTTCATAAATGAAAAGCATACCCGGGTATGCGGTTGTAAACATAAGGGTTAAGCTGTATTTAATAAATCTAAATTTATTCTTTGGTGAAAAAATTCATTAAAAATTATTTGTTCTAATTGGTTTGCAGTAGCTTGTTAGAGATTTAATATAAATTATACTAAAATTTTTATATTTTTTCATTTAACACGAATAAAGCAGAGCAGTATAGGAGTTAAAGTTTTGATTGATTCAGAAAGATTTGGCAAAAAAATTTTAGCTTTTATATTTTTTGTTCCGCGCCTACAGAAACACCTTTAATAGGAAGTTATTTGTATTTAGAAATTAAAATTTTATAACTTTATGAAATCTTGAAATTTGAAAACTGAATACTTTAGCTTTTTTTCATTTATCTTCTAAAGAGAAATTTCTTAAGTAACATATGATAATTTTATTCTCATTTGAAAGCATCCCTTCGGAAAAGAACTTTGTTGCTGCTGTAGCTAATAAAAACTATCCAACTTTTGTTAAAAAAAATCAAAAATCGTAGTTTTTTTCACGGATTGAAATTATTAAAATATTAAAAAAAAAATTTTAATTTTTATTTTAAAAAACTATATTTACCATATTTCATATCGGATGTTAATTATATAAAATGCATTAGATTTCTACATCTGCCTTCTTTTATAATAAGTTTATTAAATATTTTAGTATTTTACCAAATTAATTTTACACGATGCTTTTTTGAAATTTTTCTCCCCCTATGATTTTTAATGTTTTTATTTCACATTAAAAAGTGATTTATTGGTTAAAAGGTTCCATTTCGATTTTTCTTTTTTTTTTTTTTTTTTGTGACGGAAATTGAAAATGGTAAATTTTTAATAATTTTTAGATAAAAATGCAACACTTTTCCTTATAGAAAAATTTAAATTTTTAAATGTTTTAGTATTTTGTACAGCTTTAGATATGTAAAGCTGTATACGTATGTGACAAATTTAATTGATTTAAATAAAATATTTTAACGGTATTTATTTCTGCTTTAAGTTAAATAATTCAAAAATAAAATTGTAGTTATATAATGGAATTTGACACATAAATGCATTTGCAGCTTTTCGAATGCAGTTTTTATAAAATTTATTCAACAAATTTTTTTTTACATAACTACACTTATATAACTTTATTTGGATATATATATATATATATATATATATATATATTTTTTTTTTTTTTTTTTTTTTTTTTGGTAAAATAAAAATAAATATGTCTTTAGTCGAAAACAGAAAAATATTTAAACAATTGAAATTAAAAAAGTAAAATAAAAAAAATAAAAATACTGCAGCTTCTCGTCACAAAAAAAAAAACAGTCAATATATCAAGTTTTACGTTTATTTAAGAAAATAAAAAATCGAAGGCGGAGAAACTATTAAAAAATTCATCAAAAAAATACATTTGCATCATACATGCATTTTTTAAAAAATGATATTTTTTAATTACGATATGAAATGAGGAATTAATTATCTTTCTATAGACATTTAAATCAATAGAATTGGACTAAAACTTCAATAGATATGTTTAAATAAAATTACATAAAAAATGCAATGTGAATAAAATTGCTAGTTTTTAGAAATTTCAGAAAATTAAAATAAATACATCAATGTAGTTTAATAAAGCATGCAATTGCCAAATATGAACCAAATCTGAGACCTATGGTATTTTTCATGGAATTCATGATACCTTTTTTACTTGAACAAATGTTGACTTAATGAACAAATTCAATAAACCATATTTTTTGGGTTTTAGTTTATTTGGGACCATTTCTTTAGGACAGATTTCCACGACAGACATGCCCAATTTTGAAACCCCATAACTCCGCTCCTGAATGGTTTGCCTCCCACACTTAAACCAGCCATTTAGAAATTACAGATTTATTTCCAAAATATTTTGATTCTGCCCCACTGTACTTTGTCATCTTTAAACAACTAAGTTTATATTCACTAAAAATTTATTTAATGTAAAAAAAATCACAAAAGTCAAATGAAAACAAAAAAAGTTGGTAACTTTTTAAGAATATATATCAGTCTTATTTTGAAACACAGTCCCGTTTGTAAGGGGTTCGTGCAGAGTCCGCCTTCAAAGATTAAATGTAGATGCTGTTCTAAATGCTACGAAATTTTATTTTTATTGGACCAACCAGTTGGAAATTACCAATCTAGTGTATTTTTCATAGAACTTTTGTGATAAATTTAAAATAGTACATTTAAAAACAACAAGTTAAGAACTTCTTATTACATATTTAAACCCACAAAATACGATAATACATCATTTCTACAAACAACTTCCATTTCATACTGTTCCAAAAAACATAACAACACTTTGCCTACAAACATGAAAAAATGCATTTATACAACTCAATCAACACAGTGTTATAAAGTGTTTTAATAAAAGGATTTTAAAATCCTTTTAAATCAAAACCTTTTAAAGTTTAAACATATACAACAATACATACAGTATTGTTACATTTCCAACATTTTCTAATACTGTGTAATAAAATTTTATTTCTTTTATTATTTTTTTTTTTTTTTATTTATAAATTTGTTTGAACTTTTTCTTAATCGATGTTCTGTAAAATTTTTTTCTTCTCAAAACCATAACTTAATAATTGTAACTTTCTAATTTTTATTAAATTAAAACAAAATGTATGAACATTTCTTAAGGTTATAAATTTAAGTGTTGTAATTCTAAACAAAAATAAAATTTATTATTAAATGAAAGCAAAAAAATAATAATATTAATAATAATAAAAACTAACATAATGTAACTTTTAAGTAAAAACTTTAATTTTAAAAATTACAAAAAAAATATATATATATACAAGAGAACACATGCTTCATTAACTTTTAACAGAAACTTTTTTGTAAGAAAAAAGTTTTAAGCAAAACTTAAAACATAAAGCTTTTTATATTATATATCTGCCCTGTATGCTTTAATCGCAAGCAAAAAACAAAACTTACCAGCACTATGCATGTTAGCTTTTCTTAACTTTAAACCTTGTTTTGTACAGCTTTTAATTTTAAACCACTTTTTAGTTTCTTAATTTAGTTAAAGCTTTAAACGTAACTTAAAATTAATGCCAAGTAGCTTTTGTAACTAAACATATACACAACAGTAACAATATCACTTATCACCATTAACACTTTAAATACAGGAAAAGAAACAAAAAAAATCTTTATTCGAATTTTCTTTATTTTTTTTTTTTTTATTAAAGTGTCCTCTTTTATAAGTGTTGTCAAGATTTTTGAAATTCTTATGTTAAAAATCAAACTTTTCTTCTATTATCTTGTCTTTTTTCAATATCTCCGCCCCTGTTCGTAAATGTTTTCCCCATTTTTCCACCTAACAAATTGTAAATCCTTGCCTTGTTATTGTACATAATAATAACCCCTTTAAAACACTAATCCTACTGGTCCTTTTGGAAACAAAATTTGAAAACAAAAATGTAGATTGATTTACAAGAACGTCGTTCAAGACGTGATATGTCACCTCAAGGCCGTAAAAGAGTGGCCGGCATGGTAGCTCGTGATTATCGTACGGTTTCGGGCATTGGACAAAGTTATCACAATCAGGTTTGAAATTTTATTGTACATAAAATGTAAGATAATAAAAAATAAAAAAAAACTACAAAACAGTAAAAAGCAGGAAATAAAGGAAATAAAATTAGGCCAGTTAGAGCTATTTTAAAAACTTGAATACAAAAAAAAAATATATATATATATATATATATATACATATATATGTATATATATATATAATTAAACTAAAAGTTTTCTCAGAAAATATCTTAAAATCATTAGCATAATCATAAAACTGCTGTAGCTTTGGACATAAGCTTTATTTTAAAATTTTTAATTATGAAATAAATTGTATATCGCATCATTTATTAAAATTTTTTTCATCCAATATTTAATCATTATAATTGATTCCCTTGAAAATTCATCTAGATTGTTTAAGCATTTGATAGAACTCCTTTAAAACTTCCCCTTATTTGCTACCTTCTTAATTTTTTTATTTTTTTAACAAAAAAAAAGCTGTTTAAAGTTTTTTCTCTGTCTTTTATAATTAACGTTAAATTTTCTTAAAATATTTTTATAGTATATTTTTTTTTAATATTTTAATGATTTTTTTCAAAGGAAATGAATGAATTTAATGAATTTTTCCCACAAAAACTCTACATTTTAAGTAGTTTTAGAACATATTCAGTGTATCTTTTATAACTCAAAATTTTATTCAGTGATAATTTTATATAATTTTCTTTTAAACAAAAAAAGACGGGTTTGCACTGTAAAAAATGTTTCATAATTTCAAAATTATGTCTACACAAAACCGTTTTTAATCCAAAAAAAAACTTCTTTTTTAATATTTTCTTAACAACTTCATTAACATTATTTTATTTTGCCCTTTTTAAAAACTATAGGCTCCTGGCGCACAAAGTGGTTACTTCCGTCGTAATGGTGCTACTACCACTGGTCCTGGTGGCATGAGTCTAAGCCAACGTAGTCATTCAGCTGCTCCAAGTGATGCCTATCATAGCGGTTACTATCGCAGTTCCAGTCCAAGACGTGGCTCATTGTCTCCACCTGAATACCGAGGTCACGATATAGGCAGCATACCGCCTTACGGTGCTGGCACAACGATAATCACACCATACGATAGTGGGGTGGGATCATCGTCATCACAGCAGCAACGTTTTCAATCGCGCTCAGCGACTGCCACGCCGACTGGTTCGCCCAAAAAGAGACAACTGCCAAAGGTGTGTATTTTGAAAATAAAAGAATTTATATACTTTTACTAAAGCTTTAAGAATGTTGTTAAAATTTTTTTAAGTTAAATAATTTTTTGAGAGCAAAGTTCTAGAAATTCTTTAACTATGTTTATATGAATATTATGACATTTAAAAGCGAAAGTTTTACTTTCAAGATAGCGAAAATCTTACATTTAAGGTCAAAACGGCGGTTTGAACGAACAAAAAGCAATTTAAAAAATTTTATTATATATATATATATATATATATATATATAATAAATATAATATATATATATATATATATATATATATATTTTTTTTTTTTTTTTTTTTTTGAAAAATTTTTTAAATAATAAAGAAGATATAAAGTGCAAATTTATATTATTATAATATTTTGTTAGTTGCAAGATTTTTTTTACTTAATACCAAAAAACTAACTTTAATAATGATTTAAAAGTTACAAGGGTTTAAATCATGCAAACTCTTAATTTTTCCGAACAAAGTGAAGATTTTTTTTAAATATTTTTTAATAACTTAAATAGGGTAAGTGTACCTAAGTTCGGCATGTATCGATAGTCTGACATTTTTAATTTTAACATTATTAAATAAGAATAGCGACTATCAAATATCACCATAAGATCAATTTTGTATTGAAAATATATTCTTCTTTCTAATTATAATTATTAAATTATTCTAAAATGAGTAATTTTGTAGCATTTTTCCTTATTCGGTAGCAACACGTTTTGGATAGCCTTTTCTAAAAAAAAAATTTTGTGCGTAGAATAATTTTAAAATGGCAATCAACCATAATAATTTACTTTATATTCAGTGTTGCCAGAAGGTGAGAAAAAGAGATCTTTCAAAAAGGCCAAAAAAGGCTAAATACTCCAAAAAGCTTTTTTTAATTAAAAAAAAAAATGTCCCATTTTTATTAGTTTTTGATTTTTTTACAGACACTTCAATAAATTTATAAATTAAACATACATAGAACGGCTTCCAGCAAAAAGACCTATATTTTATATAAAAATCCAATGCTTTGAACTGATTTCTTTCAATTCTTGAGCTATAATTAATTTCTGATTAGGCATTTGCAAATTTTTGGTGATTTTCACTTTAATAAGATTTTGTTTTATTAACATTCGTAAATAGTTTTTATGTTTAATAAAGCGTATTAAAAAATAATTATAATAATTGATTTAGTAAGTCTATAAAATTAGTTATTTTTGATTTGGTGAATAAAGCGCCGCAGGCCAAAAATTTTTGTTATATATAAATAATTTCCATTATTTGTGCGAATAAATACAAAAAAATGCTTAAATAGATGATTCTTTAAAAATGAAATTGGTAATATCAAAAAATAAATTATTTTCTTTGATGTTCAAATACTAATATTTTAGCCTTTTTAAGGCATTTTTAAAAATCAAAAGAGGCTAGAAAAAAGCTAAAAACGAAAACAAATTTTGAGGCTAAAAGAAAAATAAAAATCCAGATTTTGCCTTAAAAAGACCAAACAAGCAACACTGGTTATATTATAACAATAAAGTATTCTGAGAATAGATATCTATAAAGAACAATATTTTGAATAGGGCTGTCAGATGCAGCGATTTTTTGCCAAACGACTGAATTTTCTCTTTGGGGACAAGGCGATTTATATATAACGTAGTGGCGATTTGTTTGACTAATTCTTAGAATTTGATTAAATTGGCAATTGTGGAAAAAAAACTATTAAATTTTCATACTAGAAATCGATTATTTTTAGTATTCGCCTACCTAGCAAAATGAAGACCCTTTATTTGCAAATAACTTCAACTTAGTTTACGAAATTTTATCCCCAAAAAAATATATTTTATAATACTTATGTATTAAATATTTGATAATTTTAATCGTATAGGGGGCTTTATGTCAGAAAAGTGTATTTTAAGTTATTTTTTTTTTTTTTTTATTCAGTCAGACTGAGCTCGAAAAAACACTAATTTTTTTTAACAATGTGGCCATCCATCGGGTTAAACTAAATCGACGACGCTGAATTTATCATTTTTGAAAGCGCTCATTTTTGAGATATTTCATTTTGAAAATCTAAAAAATGACTAGAAAAATTAATTTTTTTAGCTTAAAGTTTATAATTTACCCCCGCAGTCAAAAACAACTTTTAAATTTAAAATGCAATGTTTTTTAAATTTTTTGGGAATATAGGAGTTATTTTTTTTTTATTTTTATTTTTTAAATTTAAACAATATAAACAATTAAGATTCCGTTGAAGTGCATAATAATTCATTCTTATTATTAAATATATTTTAAACGCTAATAAACAAAATTTTAAACTGGCAAAAAAAACTTTTCAAACAAAAATATAAAAACATTTAAAATCGGGCTAAAACTGATTTAATTTATGATTGGAATATATATTCAATCAATAATATTAGTATACATATATAATGACGCTTTTATTTCTAATTTTAAATTAATTCAATTAAACTTCGAAAAACGGCTGTCACCATTGAATTCAGCGTACACGAATTAGCTTTACCAGTAGGGTGCCCAGTTTCTTAAAATTTGCAGCTAGTACAGTGTTATTATTAGCTATTGCAATTATTATTGGCTTTGTTAAAGCTAAATTTACATTTACAAATTGTACGAAATTTTAAATACCAAAAATTGTACGACACTTAAAATTTTAGTTAATTTTTAAAAAGCCAAATAAAATAAAAAATAAACTTGGCTCTGGCGCCAAAAAATCAAAAAATCTAACAACCTGATTTTGAATGTAGACATTGTAGTGAAATAGTATTACATTTCTTATTTTAGTGGTTGCCGACTTTAAAAATAAACAAGTTTCATAATTTCCTATAGTCGGCATAGACGAATACAGGCAAGCTCGATCTTTTCCATGAATAAAAAAGTCGGCATCAGTTTTTTGTTCCTATTTTATTAAAACTCCTGGTTCAATAGGCCTAGTAATATAATGCTATTTTGGGGCAGGTAATGTTTTCTTACAATATTTATATCAATGGTTTATATTAAATTTCAATTTTAATATCATAAGTATAATTATAGAAAAGCTATTTCCACATATGTTATTTTTACAGCACTAAATTCAATTAAAAATTGCTTAAATAAGATCAACTATTCTATTTCTAAGTCTTCAATCTTGTTCTTACCAATCAAATTCGTCATCGAAAAAATGGTATTCATTGAATTTAATTTTAAATTCTAAATACATATATTTGGTTTTGGAAAAATTTGAAAAACAATATATATATATACAAATATATATATATATATATATATATATATATATATATATATATATACTACATTTAAATCAAATATTATCGGGCAAATAGAAAACTTATTTCCAATTACTACCGCAACGTTTTATACTGTTTGAAAAGCATTTAGAAGAAACTGCGTTTTTCCATTTCAGGATTCAAACAAAAATTGACACCTCAATTCACGCAGAAAACCGATATATACGTTATTTAAGCTAAATGATCTCCAGTGTATGAACTAACCTCACAATGCTTTTTTCGCAAAAAAAAATTTTGTGAGTTTTGAAATTTTTTAAAATCATAATAAAATGTCCTCAAAGGTTGTATAAATCACGTTAGATCGATTTCGAATAAAAAAATTAATTCTGTAGCAAAGGAAAATTTATAAAAGCTGCAAAATTTAATAGATTTAGAATTAAAAAAATATATGGGAACCGCAGATTTATTTAAATTTTTGAATATTTTAATGGTGTTTTAAAATCTTTGCAACTAAAAAAAACAAAATTATCCTAATATTCTTTCAGGTTCCCCAAACATCACGCAGCGCTATGATACGTGATCGCTTGGGACAGGAATTCGATGATCGTTTAACGTCTGGTAACGGTGGTAGTGGCCGTTTCGGACGACATCGCACACGTCAGCCACATCATCAGCCATTGTATCGTAGTACCGGTGGCGGTGGCTGGGAACGTCATTACACCGGTGCTTCGGACAGTGATCTGCACTCGATGGAAACTCGTATGCGACCACGACATTCTCTATCGCCTGACAAAGATTTCATGGGTGAATTTGGTGACTCTGATATGGAGTCAGTTGTTAGTGTAACATCAAGTTCTTTCTCCACACAATCCGAAAGGCCAAGAGGGTCAAGAGGTCTCAGGTGAGTACTTTCAACAACAAAATTAAATAAATTACACACACTTTTATTAAAAAAAAGCTTCTGATAAGACATTGGAAAAAGTTGCAGAGAAATCCGAATAATTAGCAAAGAAAATATGCTTTTTAACTGCACCAGAAAACGATATAATGAGCAAAAGCTTTACAACACTGAAGCTTAAGCAATTAGAAAAATTTCCAAAAATTTTTTTTTAATAATTTTTGGCTTAAAAAAGAAATTCTAATTACTTTCTAAAACAAAATCGTTCAAATACCCAATCTGGCTGGCATTAAATATAAAACACGTACAAAAATCAAAACTTATCTATATCAAATCAAACTAAAAACTTTCAAAAGACACAGTATTTGGCGAATTGCTAAAAGAACAAAATAAAAGAAAATCATTAAACATTAAAATATTAAAACAAAATAATACAAAACAAATATCAAGAAAAAAACATGCTATTTTCTTTCTTTATGTTTACTATGTGTTCTTCTTTTTTATTGTTTTCCCTTCTTTATGTATATTTTAAAACAAAAACAAAAATACCAACAACTACCTTAAAAACCTCAACCATAATTTCAACTCTTTTACTGAACCAACGACTCAATGACGCCTGCGCTTTATTTTGTGTTTTACATGCCTTTAAATGTGCCTACAATTACAACCACCACCACCAATATTCACCAATACTCACACATACGTTTACGAACTTTCACTCTTACCCACATACATACTCACCTATTCTTTACCACTCGGACGTCATTTGATTTACATTATGTTTTCTGTTTCTTTCTTCCGTTTCCTTTTGGTTTACTTCTTTATTTTATTTTGTTTTTCGTTTCTCACTCTCTGCATGTGTTTTTTGCTACCACCACTCAACAAACAAAAAATAAAATAAAATAAAAATCCACGTTTAAAATTCTACAATACACTAAACACTACACGAAATAAACTCTTCCCATAAACTCACACAACACATACAACTTTGAAATAAATATTGGTCTAAAAATAACAGTAGCTTACCACGTAATTGGCGCTCTTATTTTGGGCCAAACAGTATTACAACTGCTGGCCCTGCAATGCGTCTAGGTGGCGGCGACGACGGCGGCGGCGGAAGAGGTGGTTTTTTTGAACGTTTTCGCTCAAATACCATTGAAGTGGATGACTGTGACTTTTTGCCCATGACGGCATTTCCGCCTTCGCATTTGTATATGCAAGGAGCGACAACACCACAACAGATACAGTTGCTCGAGCAGCTGGAACATTTACAACGTCTTGCCGAATTGGCTGCCAGTGAATCACCACCGAATACGGCAACCGTAGCAGCAGGACTACAATCACAACCACAACTGCCAACACAACTTATGGTGACAGACAATAGCGGCGATTTAGTCGAGCAATATTTTCTCGATGCCGGCCAACCAACCAGTTTCATAATGATGGACAACAGTAACAGTGGCGGCGGAGGCGCCAATACAGCAACACAACCACGTCTCACACAAGATTCTCTAATACAGACACAAACACAACAACAACAGCAGCAGCAACAACAATTACAAATGCAACAACAACTCAATACATTTAATCCACCTCAATACCCACCTCCACCACATACAATACCCACCATACAATTCCCAGAGTTTCAACCGCATGCTGCCAATTTCACGCATTTCCCTTCCGATCCAGGTTTTGCTTCCGATAGTTTTTTAGGTGCCATGGAAGCCGAGGCCGCCGGCATGGGTGTCGGCGCCAGTGGTGGTGTTGCAATGCGTGGTCTTAAGCGTCTAACATCACCAGTGGTGAACTTTTTTCGTCAGCATCCCCAGCATTTTGGCTTAACGGTTGATGCCGGCCAACCTCATGCCCATACGGTATCCTCTTCACCCTCTTCATATGTCGGCTACATACGTGATCACTACGACAACACGTGCAGTCATTGTCAGAATGGCAGCCAACCGGTGGTGTTATCGACTAATGCCGCCTTGGCCTCATCCGGCGTAACCATAGGGGCTTGTGCTGATCCCTACTGTTTGGTAGACGCTCATCCACATCCGCAACATCACCCTGTCGCCTATCCCTATACAGCGGAACAGCTGTTGCGACGACCATCCCTATCCATGTTTCAGCCCTCCTCGTCGGAGCCCTCACTGCCCACCACCGATACGGCAATGTGCGGTGAATGTGTGGATCAACACTTTGTTAGCGGCTTAACCGCCCCTCAGTTAGATTTAGGCGCCGTACCCACTTACCATGTCCACACGCCCACGCCAACAGCGCACAAAAAGGCTAAATCTTCTTTGGCCCCACCCCCTCAGTTGCCTACACAGTCGGTGTTACGTTTGTCCCGTCAACTAAGCGAAGACGCTTTAGTCTCAGCTGTGCCCATCGCCGAGGCTAAAGCCCAACCTCCTTCGATCTTAAAGAAACCCAAAATCGGTATACCCACGGGTCGTACGCCGCTGGACCGGCGAAAAATGTTTCAAGAGGGGCAATCGCGCTCTCTGGACTATGACGACTTACATGCCAAAAGCTGGGGTCGTCGACGCATACGCTATGAAGACGAAGTCTATCCAGCTCAATTTGACGAAGAATTGTCGCGCCGCTATGGCTCGGAAACGAACATACGCCAATCGTATATGGGGGCCAATGTTGATGCCACTAATCCTCTAAGTCACTCGCATTTCTTAGTGACGGACGATAAAATTGTAACCATTACTTATGACTCGGACGTGGGTTGGACTAGACGTGGTGTAGCACCCTCGCAATTTCGCGACCCTCGACGACGATATGACGTGGCCCGGGAACGTAACCACATGTCTCTAGACTTGGACCGATCAACTCATGATAAGCTTTATGGCAGCGGTTCAGCGGCAATGCCATATCAGAAACGCCGTCGTAATTTGCCGCATCCTCCTAGTGCACAAAATGCCCATAATTTTTCGCCCGTCGAACCGGGCTCTCGTATGCCCTATGATGATGATGCCCTAATGGGCCCGGGTCCACACGCATCTGCATCAATGTCGCACGGTGGCATGGTTAATGGTCATACAGCAAATGAACGACCGGGACCGGTGGGCGACACTGGTCGTTCGGGACCACGTCCATCGGCCATGGCCTCGTCTGCCCCATCGAAACGGCAGAGTGGCCGTACACACCACCAACAACAACAACATCTACACGAAACCGGCAGTGATCGCAGTAATCTCGTCAGTATTAACGATCAGCCAGAGTATTTTGAGTACGACGATTACGGCGATCGTACTGCAGCTCATAACACATCACAACATTACAACACGAATCGCCAATACAGTAGTAGTAGCGGTAGTGCTATGCCAGTTAGTGGTAGCGGTAGTAGTATTAGTAGACAAAGAGGGAAGGGAGAAGTTTTAGAACAACAGGCAGTGAAAACTGGTAGTGGGAGTGGTAGTGGTGCTGGCACTACAACTGCCACTGCTGGTAATGTTGTTGCTGGTAGTAATAATGCTAATAATACTGCTTCTTCTTCCTCTTTTGCAAATTCCCATCATGGTGTCGCAAATTCCACATCACCCAATAAACGTGCCTCATTGAAACATTCAACCACCATCAACAATACAAACGACGGAACCACTCAAAACGTTAACGCTGACGGAACGATCACATCAACCAATCAACCAACAACAACTCCAACAATCATACAAACCACTAATATCACAACAACTACAACAACCACATCAACCTCATCAACGAATAATGCACCAACGACAACAACATCACCTTCAAATATTGATCCATCATCAACAACGGCGGGTGCTGGCGCTGATGATGCTGCTGCGGCCGATGGTGATGCTCCTGTTGATTTGGATGCGGCCATCGATTGGGATGCAATTGATGCAATGCTGGATGATGATTTTAGTGAATATGTTGATACAAAAGCTGAAGGCGGTGATAAAAAGGATGATCCCAATTTGATACAGAGTGCTGATGAAAAAGTCGGTAAGTATAGGTGTTAGTCAAGTACTATACCTGCTTTTTAAAAACTTAACATAGATTTTCCTTACAAAAAATATAAATTTGAGATCTACTAAAAAAAAAACATAACAATAACAATAAATTAAACGGCATTTTTGCAAAGCGTTTGTGGGATGTTAAACTTTTTGCAAGTGAATAAGACAATTTAAACATATCTGAAATTATTGACAATGTTGATCTACATATTGTACGTACATATATCGTACGCATGGAAACTTTTATGGTTTTTCTAAAGTTATTGAAAATACTGATCTACATATCGTATAAATATATCTATGATTAATGCTAGGAAAATAATTCCATTGCATGGAAGTAGAAGCGTACTAGCGGGTACGTACAGTAAAGCAAAAATAAAAGCATTTTTCAAATTGTATTGAAATACATATTTCT
Organism: Protocalliphora azurea; assembly: GCA_932274085.1. Lineage (NCBI taxonomy): Eukaryota > Metazoa > Arthropoda > Insecta > Diptera > Calliphoridae > Protocalliphora > Protocalliphora azurea. Next base: position 21,976,462 of record OW026519.1, on the reverse strand, counting down.
AAAGAGATAAGAATACAACTCATATAATTTTAGAATAACTTTTAAGGAACAATTATTTTTGTGGCTACGAAAGGGCGCTAAAATTAGAGAATTTAAAGCAAATATTAATGAACAAAAAAGGTGGTTTTAAACTATTATTTTTTTTGAAAAAATGCACCGAAGTTTTATTTTTTCTATACTTCAGTATATTTGTTAATTAAAACTATTTTTTTGTTTTTAAATATAATGTTACGAATTAATAGGCAAGCGCATTTTTTGTAATCTCTTTTACGCTGACCCCATACATTCAATTTTAATAAAAAAGATCTTCAAAATGGAAAAAGTCCCCAAAATGGAAGAGAATTAAGCGCTTGTATTTTCTAAAATATATTATACGCTGTTACAGTGAAAAATCACTCGAGAAATGACATAGTATAGATTATAAGCCTCCTGGAGGACATCATAAATTAGTTTTAAAAATTTGCAATACACCCTCAAAATTTCGGTTTATTCGCAAAAAAATGTTTTTGGGTAGGTTCTTGTATAAATGTATTTCTAATTCTGTTATTCTTTTGTCCATTTTTTGTTTTTATGCATTTGGTTTGTTTTGGTCAAATAATAAAAGCAAATTTTGAAACAACTTCTAGAAAAAAGAAGTTTTTCCATAAACAAATTTAACATTAATTTTAATTATTATTAATGCTTAAATGATTAATTAAAATTTATGAAGCTACGAGATATATAATGCAGAAAGTACCCTAAAAACGCGGTTTTCGCAATATCTCGAAATTTAAGGGATGTTTCGAATTCTTTTAAAATTGTTTTGTGATGTCCACAAGAAGATCTACAGCTCATATTAGATTGTTTTCCGAGTGAAAATAAAAAGTGTAATTTTGTAACAGCGTGTTATATAGCAAAGATTATTTTTTTTTACACTAAACTTTTTTATTTCAATATTTAGGGGTAGCGAAGCACCACAGGTATAATCTAGTATATACTATTGCTCAAAATTTTCACATATTTTTTATTTAAAACCTAAAAATTACTCAAATTTGATGAGATACAAAAAAAATATACAATTTTCTACCGTTTGTAAATGTTTACAACTATTTAACAGATTAAAAAATAACTGGTGCGTATTTTTTGTCACAACTTTATAAATATTTTAATTGAAAAAGTGTCTGATTTCCTGTTTTTACGTTAACTTTAAAGAGTTCTTTTATCTAATGTAATTTAATTTGTTAAATTGAAATAAAAAAATATTAAAAATCAATTCGAAATTTAAAAAACAATTAAAAAAAGGGAAAATATAATCCATGGACTCAAAATAGTTCGCTCAAAATTCACAAGATTTTAAAATTTTAATAAAAAATTTATAGGAATTCGATGAAATATTAAAATAAAAATTATAAAAAACTATATAAATTTTTTAGCTTGACGAGCATTTTACAACAAAATGTGTTTTACTTACTTTAGCTAAATATTCTTGTTCCGATTTAAATAAAAATTGACAGACTCACAAATAATCTATATTTACCAGCCATCACAAATTTTGCTAAATTGTGACTAGTATTTTAGCAGTAAATCCATTTTTTAATTTCAGGAAATATTTCTAAGTCTAAAGAAATATGTGTACCAAGTTTCGACCACAACTCCTTCTATATTTATCCCATCGTTATATGGGAACAGAGCACTGTGGTACGTTATCAAACTAGAACTTATACATGATTATTGAAAAGCACACAACAACCGGCGAACGGTGGCTCAGAAATTAATTTCATTGGTCAACGTCCAATTTTTTGTTAACACCGTTATATTTGTTATATTCGTTATATTTGTTATAATGAGTTAAAAAGTTGAAAGACGAAACATGTTCAGGATGAATTTTTCAAATATCGGTTGATTACAGATCAACTAAAACAAGCATTAGGAAATGCGAATGATGGTTAGAAGGTTCTTCTCTGATCCTGAAAGATCAGCTGAAATAACTGGTGTTGATATAAATCTTATTTCAAGATATAAAACAATTATCGATGTACTTGTGTGCAATGAACAAACTGCATGAATATATACAACCAAATATCTGTTGAAAAATATGTCTTCAACTGTTTACAAAATCTTTTATTATAGAGAAGATGTCATTGTGCATTATTTAGTATCACTTGGAAATCTATTAGGGGAAGCCCAGGAAAAAAGGTATAAGGATTACAGATTTTATAGAGAGCACAATACCAGAAAAATATCACAAAATTCTACAAATAAAGAAATATTTAATATATTACTGGCAACGTGAGATCCGCTCATAATATAATGGAAAGCAGAACATCGGGACTTAGATGAAAAAGCAAAAGGGCTGCTAGAGGACAGAAATAATATAGAATACTTGCAGGCTATTTTCCAATAGAGTGGATAATAATTATAATTTTCTTCAATTGTTGTTTAAGTAAAAAACAAAATAAAATATACATTAAAAAGCTTTTAGTTATTATAAAAAATAAAAATTTTTGTCCTCAATGTCGTATTTTTTTCCCCCCAAAAACAATCGATTCCAGTGGAACCTGTTCTAGAATTGATAAACTGGGAACCTGTTTACAAAATTATCTTGGGTATTATTAAATTTTTTTAAGTAAAGCTGATTCAACAACTGCTGCACCGATTTTAATGAAATTAAAACTCAAGAAAATATCTTTCCATCAAAAAAATCCAAAATATCTCCATCGATTCAAAAGTTACAGAAATTTTTTTAATAGATAAGGATGCTTCATTTTATTTACCTGAAATCCATTACTTTTTTAATATTAATTTTCAATTAATCGTCATATTTCTCAATTTTACTACTCTGTGCGCCTATTTTTTACGACAAGAATGAAAATATTTTTGAATTTAAATTTTTTATTATTTAAAAAGGTAACTGAAATAAAATAAAGAGAATCATAAAATTTGTTAAGTATTACCAATATTAATTAAGGTCTATATCGCAATTTTGTATAAAATGAAAGCAATTACGATCGTAATATCTTTCTACGAGGCAATTTTGTTCCTAGCATAACTCTTAGAAATCATTTAATATTTTTATATAAAGTTTATTAAATATACATTTACTTATTTATTTTATTTTCTACATTTATCCTTTATTAGATGGCAGTTTATCAGATACTGCACAGGATCGTAAAAAAGGTACTTTGGACCAAGAACGTTCGCCCAAAAGCGGTAGTGGCATGGGTAAAAAATCCAACTCAACCTCCCAACTATCAGCAACAGGTAAGCTTTTTCTTTTCTTTCATTAGTTTGTTCTCATTTTTATGTATATATTAATAAATAAAATCAATCAAAAGATAAAATAGCACAGAAATGTGTCCAAAATCATATATTCCTAAAAGAATTCAACTTTTTCGTCATGGCCGTTATTAAAAACCAAATGTTATCTTCATTTTCGTTTAAATATTTTGTTATGATTTCCTTGTGTTTCCGTTTTTGATTAGAATTCATTTCGTTCGTTTTTCATTTTTAGTTCACTCCAATTTAAATGTTTTACTTTAAAATAATTTTGTTACTATAAAAGTAATTTGCTTTAATTGTACTAAAAATTTCAAAATATACAAATAAATTTCACGTTAAAATTTAAAACAAAAGGTCGTAAAAGACGTATGGGCTTTGGAAAAAAGGGTAAAAGCTCATTTACGGTGAATCGCAGTGAAGAAGTATTGCCAGGTGAGATACGAGCGGTTCTGTCGCGAGGCTCGTCATCTGAAGCAGATGGTGGCGAAGGCTTAGTTGATCCCGGAGCCAGTAGTGGTGGGGACAGGTTCGCAAATCTATTTTTCTATATTATTTTTTTATTTATTTTACTTTTATTTTTATTTTTTCTTATAATTTTATTTATTTATTTTTTTTTTTTTAATTTTTCTTTATTATTACTTTACTTTTAATTTTTATATACTTAATATTATTAAATAATGATGATAAACATTAGTTTTAAGTGATCAATTATATTGAACTATACTAAAAGCTATGCTAATTAGCTTTAAGCTTGTGAAAGCTTAATTTAATTAATACGAAACCAAGCCAATTCAACTTTAATAAAAATAATGTAATTATTAAGTTATTAAGAATTTATTAAGAAAATTTGCGAAACCAATACCACATCCCTTAATCCATTTCTTAACAATATCTAAAAGTACTTAAATAAACAAAATAACTGCCAAAATTTAAGAAAAGAAAAATCCTCTTAATTTTTATTTTAAAATACTTATAAATAAAAAAATTAATAATCCAATCCAAAGTCGATACGTATTTTTAGGCTTTTACTTTGGCTAATAATAAAATTTCAAGAAAACCAAATATTTAAAAGATCAGTTCTTTGGAGAAAGCTTTTCAAAGTTTTAGTTCTTTTCTACACATACACACACAACCAAAAGAAGAAATAAAATTTTTTTCTATGAAAAGCTTTCTTTGCAAAGATGATCCTATAAAACTCCTGTATATTTACATACATTTAACATGCATACATACTTTTTTTATAAACTTAAAAAGCTTTATTTTATGCATAACGCTAGTTAATTTATTATAAATACTTTTACATTTTAATCACTAATACTTTGTTTTTAAAACACACCTAATAATATTTTTTTCTTATATTTCGCTACAACATTTCCAATTATCGCCATACCTACATATAGTTTACAAAAGTTTGTTAAAGTTTTTGCATGTAGTTTCTTTTATACTTAATTCATACAAATTATTTTTGTTATTTTTTTCTTTTTTTAACTATAAAAGCTAAATACATTAGTAAATACTAAGTAAAGCTACACAATTCTACTTATTTTATATTCCTAGTTTAATATAAATAATTATTTTAGATATATTTACCAGGATTAATATCGGTAAGCTGTTATTTATCCATATACATATTTCAGATAATGTAAATTCATGAGGTGAAATAATTAAGACAACAGCATTTTTCAAATAAGCTTAATTTTGTTACTAAATTTCCTAGAGATGTTGAGAAAATACCAACAACATAAAGTTTTTCGACATTTATGAAGTAGTGAAGCAATATTATGGTTAAACAAAATTATTATACTGCGAGAAGCGCCTAATATTTCATAATTAGTTATAAATTATGCTCAAACTATAGAATATTCCTAAATAATACCAGTCTCAAAGCTATTTTAATATATAAATAATTTTAATAGCCGCCAATTCTAAAATGATACACTAAGGGCTGAATTAATATTACAATTCTTAAACGAATTTAAAGTTCTTACAAAAAAACTCATAATAACAAAATCAAAAAAATTTAAATTGTTTGCTATGCTATTAACATAAGTAACACAGGAGGGAAAAAAATATTTTTCTTCTATGGCTCGGGATTTCTCAGTCAATTTGGATACATGTGATGATAGAGTTGTATTATATTATTTGGTTTAACAGAATTGTAATATATTACCTCCAACTTAAAAAACATAATTTTTTTTTTTTTTGAAAATAAAGAATTGAAAAACAATCAATTCTGGATATGATAGGAAATAAGACGACCCATATTTCAATAAAAATATCGCACAGTGGTTCCAATCGTAAAGTTTTTGGTAATAAACCTGTATCTCTTAAACTGCTGGTCGGATCGAATTGAAATGTATGGGAAAGTTGTAGAAGAGGACCTAAGCTTTCAGAAAAATTAAATCATTTTAAAAAATAGCCAAAAATTTATTGTTAAAGCTTTTTAAACAATTTTGGGGGAATGAAAGACTGATATTCATTTTATACTAAACATAAGAAATAATAGTAAAAATAAAATGCTAATATGTTTTTCTATTCAATTAAAAAAAAAAAATATATATATATATATATATATATATATATAGATATATATATAGATATATATATATATATATTTTGAAAAGTTTACTATTTTCATAAAATTTGAACTTATGGATGCGTTTTCAGCCGAGCGGGAAGCAGTTTAGTTCTAAATCGATCGAAATATATTTTTTAATTTAATAGCATCAATAAATAAAAACTTTCGTGCCTTTTTTTATTAATCGATTAACATAATTTTTTTTTAATTCACAATTTTCGACCAATGCTTTTTGTAGGGTGCAAATCCAAAGCATTTTAAATTTTCTTTATTAGCTATTAATGAAAGCTTGTCTTTTGAAAAATGTAAATAATTTGATAAAAAAAAAAGTGAAAAACTTGTACTGACTTTGAACATTTTCCATGGCTAGACGAATTAAGATAATCAAAAAATTTTTTCAGCATGTTATTTCGGAATGCATTAAAAATTACAGAATATTTGCCCCTCAAATACCTCAGGAATTATTTCCGAAAAACAAAATAAAATCGAGGTAAAAAATCAAAAATTCAAAATTGAAATTCTTTTCTTCCTGCAAGAGATAACTTAAGTAAGCATGGCAGAAATCGGACTTAATTTGTAGGTTACGATTTTTTAAAACTTTTATATACTCGAAATGGTAAATTTTGACATGCTGTAACTTATTTTGTATTATTACAGGGTGACTACAAAATGGTTTTTCTGAAGGCTTAGGTCATTCTCTATAACTTTCCTATACATTCCCATACACAATTTTTGCTATTGGCCCCACCGTGATGTCGGCTTATTTCGCAATTAAATGAAAAAGATGGCCTTTTTTTATCTATTTCTTTTTTATTTAATGTAAATGATGTTTTTTGATTTTATGACAAAATTCCTTAGCAAATTTAACGTAATCAGTTATCAGTTTTGAAACATATACCCTAGTTTTACTTCATTTCTCAATATTACTAATAATCCCGAATAAATATATTTATAACTTGTTGTTTAAACTCAATGTTATAAGAAATAATGTCAGCGAAATAATTTTTCCAATTTTTTAAATATTCTGACACCTCTATTGGTAAGATATTAAAAAATATCCTGCAAACAGCATTTTCTTAATATATGAAGTCTAAATGATAAATTGGTGCACATTTTAGGGCTTCTAACTTTTTTTAAATTTATTATAATTCTCAGTAACTATGTGCTAAATTTTGTTATAATAGATTAATTATTGTTCCTTAAAATGTTAATTGAACAAAATTCATGAAAACGCAAAATTCAGAATATAACACTATTTACTATGAATGCAGAGTAGCGAAATACAGTTTCTTGGGTCATAGAAAAAATATAGAGTTCATTATCACCAAAAGGAACTCTGGTAGCCGAAGAAAAAGTAGATTTTCAAACTGTGGGATCGCAAACAAAAAAAAATATAATAAATTTTATTTTCTTGAAAATAATTTGCATTTTAATTTATTTTCGTGTTCTAACAATTTAGTATATTAGTTGATTTAATGAACTTAATATCTAGACCTTAATCCTCTAAAAAAATTTACAACAATTATATTTTTAATCAATAAATTGATTTTTACATTTTTGCTCCGATTGTTCTTCATCTTTTATTAGGAAAGTTATAAAAAGTATTCTAATTTTTCTGACTTAATCTAGAAAATGATCATGTTATATGTCAAACTGTACAGAACTCTGTTCATTTGAAAAATATTGGGTCTTAAGAAAAACAATTTAAAAGGCACTAAAAACCTAGCAAAAAATATAATAGAATTTAAAAAAACGGGACTCATTCCAACTGATAATTCAATAAAAGCTGAAATGAAAAGTATTCCAGAAAATATTAAATATTTTATTAATTAAAAACTATTATTGAGTTTGGATTGAATATTGTATCACTATATCATACATTACCATAAGTGGGGAGTGTATAATGCGTTAGTAATGATGTTTGTAACACACGAAAATTTAGGTCTAAGACAAATATTTTCTGGTTAGTATCATTAACTAAGTCAATTTAACTATTTTTATGTTCGGTTCATTATTAACAATGGCTCCCATATAAAGTGTACTTTCAAAAATTACTTTAAAGTGCATTAATTCCTATTTTCATTTTATCAATGCTATATGGTAATAAAGTAGTTCTCACAAAAAGTGATGGCTAAAGTTCTTTACACATGCCCTTAAGAATATTTGCTTTGTATGGGGGGATATAATTCTCCTGGTCCTACCACTCCTATCTTAATTATAAATTATGGACAAATTTTAACTTTTTTAATACCTCTTAAAATATATTATATTTAATATTATCATTGTATAGGGATTACCATTTCCCCTGGTCCTATCCATCCCATTTTCATTCTATGTTTGAAGGCTGGTGAGGAAGATATTCCCGTAAAATTTTAAGGTTTTTGATGCAACAGTTTTTAAGTTATACGATAATTAGTATTTTCTTTGTATGGAGAATATTATTCCCCATGGTCCTATCCTTTCCATTTTCATCTCAATTATAAAGAATGATAAGGAAGATATTTTCTTAAAATTGTAGAACTTTTGTGGAAATAGTTCTTAAGTAATGCTCTAATTAATATTTTTGGTGTATACCATTCTCCCTGGCCCTATCCGTCCCATTTTCATTCTAAGTGTGGAAGTTGTTAAACGAGGTATTTTAGTAAAATTTTACTGTAATAGTATTTAAATAATCCGTTAATAAGTATTTGCTTTGTATGGGACTACTACTCCCCTACACTGCCCGCCCTATTTTCATCTTATTGTTGAACTTAGTAAGAGAATTATTCCCACAAAATTTTTGGGCCTTAGTTATTATAGTTCTTTAGATATGCGATATAGATTAACAGATAAATCATAATTCAAAATTCATGTTGTCGGGCTTGACCGGCTACAAATCTTTTACTTGTTTTTAAATGAGGTGTCTTCATTTTGTGATTTATTCTGCAACTTAAGAAAACTCCACGAAAATCACATCATCTCGTTGGCCAACTTACTATAGTTATACTAAGGCTTCAAATTACTCGTGCATAATTTAAATTTGCGACCTCAGTTATGCTGCTTATAACAGTACCGTTGAAGACTACGCAGGAAATCAGTACGTGATAAACAAAATAAGTTGATCGATTAGTAGCACCCTCCGTTCTTGAATATAGCAATGTTGTCAACGTTTTCGAAAAAGTACCCAAAGGAGACTTTCTGTAAATCCATTTCTAATTTGTATACCTTTTCTTGATTGAAATCATTCCAAACGTACCAAGATTGCCTATCGACGTACCCGTTCATTCTAAATTAAGCCCGCTACTGAATTTTTTTTTTTCTCTTTTTGGTACAAAAAAAAAACAGAAGATGCTCTCTTGCAAAATAACAATTTCTTAAAGAAAGCAGAGAAACAAGCCGACTGGCTAAAAGTCGACGATCAATTGTCTACTTTGTCAGCCGTCGATTTGGTCGGCCCACACCGGCTTAAAATCAACCATCAAAATTTTTAAATTTTTATTGAAATTCGATGCAAAAAGTAGAGTGAATACAGTGGCTCCATCTGATATTATTTTTAATAATTCTGTCTCGGCTTGTTTCTCTGAAAGAAAGAAATTATAGCTGTAAAAGTATAAATTTCTGAAAATATTACACATTTTGCAAAAAAAAAAATATATATATATATATTATATTATATTTATATATATATATATATTACAATATTTGTAAAAAAATATCATTCATTCCATAAAGACGCCCAAAATGTTTCTTAGGTCTTTGGATTTCGTTAATATCAAATAAGTCAAAAAAATCGAGAAAGTACAACTTTAAGCACGGATATCTATATAAGTTTTAAATGGATTTTAATAATTTAAATTACATGAAGATCAACATGTCCTCTTTAAATGCCATAATTTAAAAATAATATTTTCACTTATAAATGCATTCATAATTTTTAAAATGAATTATAGTCATAACATTTCATAATTTATTATTTGTGGCGTAATAACTCCTTGACCCAGAATAATTGCTAAAGTACTGAGTAATAAATATATGTCTTCAGCATAAGCGAATGTCTTCAACATTAAGCAGAAATATTTAAATAAAAGGACTAGAAATTTCTGAATTTGAAATTGCTTTTTTTACTTTTAAATCAATAAAATCATAACTAGAGTTATTAAGGTTATATATTACTGAATGAAAATAACCAAAAAAAAAAAATAAAATAAGAATATTAGGAAAAAAACCCATTTTTTATTTTTTTTTTTTTAATTTTTCTTTTTTCTAAAATATGTATATATATACATTAAAAATATTAGATTACCTTTTCCCAGAACAATTATTATTGTCTTTTGTAGTAAAGGTATTGATTTTAACATATTACGAAAAAATTAAAATCAAAAGGGTAGAATTTTTTCAAAAATGCATTGCAAAACTGCTTTATATTATTACTTTTAATGAGGTCTCTCTTGGCCCTCATTTGAACCTGGAATAATTAAAATCCGTCTATATTGTAAAGAGATATTAGCATTTAAAATTACGTAATTTGTGGGATATTTTAACCTTTATAAAAATTAAAATCCTAAATAAATTCACGATAATGGTATAGACTAACTAAATGGTTCCACATGTTATATGCGTACCAAATTTACACAAAATCTGATAAACCTCCGTCAAAGAATTGCCATTTTTTATAAATCTTTCATGGAAAGAAATGTCGTTTCATGGAAATGGGTCTGAAAATTTTTTCAGACCCATTTCCATAGAAACTACATTTCTTTGGGAAAAATATACTAGAGATGTGACTCATTCACTGGTAGGGTTCCGAAGATGAACTTCTTTACACTGAAAATTACGTTTTCAATTTCGAGTGAAAAACTCATTACTTTTATTTAGCGTTATTCACGAATTCATGGGTCTTACTTACACATATCTCAGAAACTACTAGTGGAATAGACAGTAACTTACTAGAAGTCAAATAATGAGTAAATAAAAATAAAGAATAAAAACAAAAATTGGTTTAAATGAGATTTGAACTTAGGCAAAACTTATTATACATAATTCAAATACTACCATTTTACTTACTACGCCACTTCCACATTATAGAGGTTTAGTTTGGGATTTAGCCGATAACCTTCTGCATGCTACGTATACGCTATAGCGAGCTGCGCTATTGCAGAACTAAATGAGCTTGTTATTTACCGGTAAGTCAATGAAGTGAGAAAAATAATGACAACCTATTACCAGGTAATGATGTAAGAGTTGGGCTCTTACATCATAGTTCATATGCTCAAAGCAACATTTAGACTGAACAAAATAGCGTAACCATAAATTATAAAATTTTTATGCTTTATTACTTTTGCAGAAGCGAATAACGTTAAATATCACAGGTTGGCAAAGAAATTCTGATTTAAACAAAAATATGTGAACGAAATCTGATTTCAGTTTTTTCTATTTTCCCCTTAATAAGGCGGTTGCTTATATATATATTACCATAACTCGAGGACCTAAAGATGCAGACCAAAATTGCTACCTCAGGGCATCATTACTTATTTTTATATCTTTGAAAATAACTCATATTTTAGCTAGTTGACATAATAAACTTTAACCTAATTATATTTTAATCTGAAATTTGATTTTACATGTTTTTACTCCGACCAAACATTTTCTAATGGAGAAAAAACTATTTTTTTTTCTTTGCATACTGCATGAATGAACCCTATTTAATTTTAAAAATATCTGATTAAAATGAAAGAAATATTTATATTTTTAGTGGACACGTCTATTTTATCAATTATTTGTTCAATCTGAACGCAGCTGAAAAATGTAACCATGAAATTATTTAAACAAAACAGAAATAATTTTAAACCAAATAATTCAATATTTCTTTGAGGCGTAGGACATAACGCAGCCATGTTTTTGAAGCCCATCTATATCCTATAAATGAATTGTATAAATGAATTTATACCTTATAAATAGCTAAATCGCTGAAATGATTTTCTTAAAATTTGCACAGTATAATCGATAGGAGCAGGGGGATTGGTACACCTCATACAAAGAAAATAAAAATCTTACAATTTTGAGGAAATAACTTCCTTACCACTCTTTATATTTGAGATTAAAATTCAATAGAAAGGACCAAGGGATTTCCCCCATACAAAGAAACTACTATTTATCGGATAACTTGAATACTGTTACAGAAAAAGTCTTAAAATTTTACGGGAATCCTATTCTCATCAACCTCCAAACTTTAAATGAAAATCAATTACGATAAATTTTCTTAATAACTATTACAGGATTTTATTGGAAGAACTTCCCGATCAGTTAAAATGGGACGGATAAGAATGCTACCCCAATATAAAGAAAATATTCTTAATAGCATATCTAAAGATCTATTATAGTGAGAGCTATCAAAATTTGTGGGAATGAGAGGGTAGCCAAAACGCAAATCAAATATTTATTTTTCCATAACTAAAGTAGTAATTTGGTGAAAGTCTTAAAAATTTGTAGAACAAATTTTCATGTCAAATTTTGAATATGGCGGATAGATCGAGGGGGACTAGGAGTCCCATTATAAAATAAATATTAGTTATTACATTAAAAGGGGTGGCGAAGCGCACCGAGATAAGCCAGTAACTGTATAAAATTCAAAATTCGCAAATGAAAATAGGAAAGAAGTATTTATTTTAGTTTTCGTTAGGAACTTAAAATTTATCTACAATTCAGGTCAAATTATTTCTATTTGATGCAGACACCAACTATTAAAAAAATAATATAAAACATTTTACAATTTTGTTGAAAAAAAAAATACAATGATTTTTCTTATATAATTTATAAAATTTTTTTACAACAATTTTCATTTGAATATATAAATTCTCTAATCTTAATATTTGCATGCCTTTAATATATATTAAGAAAGAAAAAAATAAAAATTTCTAATGTTTATCATCTTTATAATATTTTTAACAAAATAATTTTGTTTTTCTTACAAAAAAATCAAAATGAAACCAGGGAGATATAGGATATTTTTAAATAATTCTTTTATATAACTATAAAATAAACCCAAAAAACCAAATGAAAAACATCTCTAACAATGGAAAGACCTTAGATTATTAGCAAAATAATTGGCAAAAAAAATTAACTCAATTAACAAAAGTTAAGTGAATTTATGTACAACTAAGGTTTAACCAACATGTTTTTTTTTAACAAAAATTTACGTTTTAATATTTATTTAAAAAAACTTACCATATAATAAAATAACTCACTGTATACGATTTTACTTATTTTCAAACATAAATTATTTGTTTTATGTTCAAGACAACAGTAATAACAAATATTAATAATTATTTTAAATAAATACTTAATTAAAATAATTGCTGCTTTTTTTGTCTGCTTATTTGCTGTTATTAGTTAATTATTTATTTATATGATTATGTTAATTGTATATTATTTTATTTAGTATAATAATTATTTGTTTTGATTTCTGTTTTGTGAGGCTCTAAACAAAACGAACAAATTTTTTATAACGGCTTTGTTGGCACTGGAAAAGAAATGGAAGTACTACATTTTTCTTTTTTTTTTTTTTTTGCACAAATTCTACACCACTTTTTGATAATAATTTAAGAAAAAATCATGGACTTAATATAATTTTTCAAAAAATGATATTACATTTAATCCTAATATTTCAATAAAGAAGAATTATTCATAATAAAATCAAAAAATACATACACTATTCTGAATACATTTTAAATTTGAATACTTTAATTCAAATTAAAGATATTTTAGTTTAAAGGTCATAAACATATAAGAGTACAAAAAAGTTGTACTGCTATTGTGAGCTTTCGCATTTTGGCGAAAATTTGGTATTAATTGATTTCATTATACTAAATCAAGATAGGACAGTGAATAGATTGCTGCAATGGTTATAAATCTCTTGGAAGAGACTTTAGTTGAAGAATATGTTAAAGAGAAAGAACATATTATTCAAGAATAAATTACTGAAATTCGATCGAGTGATTCCAATGGATATAAACAAATAGTTATTTTCTTCCTCTAAATTAAAATCAGCGGCTCATTGATTAAGGAGTCATGTGTTAAAAATTCTGCTATAAACGTAAATGACTTCATTTTCTGCGATACTGTCTTCTACAAGTTGCAGTAAAAACCTAACTAAAGTATATATGACATTGATTACGCTCTACCAGTGTTGCCAGTTTAGCTTTTTTAAGGCTAAATCTAACCTTTCTCTCTTGCCTTTAGTTTCAAAATTTTCGATTTAGCTTCTAGCTTTTTTTTCTAGCCTTTTTTTTTATTCTTAAAATTGCCTTAAAATGACAAGAATTTTATATAAAAAACAAAGAAAATAATATCTTATTTACTATTACTAATTTTATATTCAATGTGTCAACGCAAAAAAAATCGAGATTATTTATATTTAACAAAAACTTTTGCCTACGACGCTTTATTCTCTATACTAAATTGATTATTATAATTATTTTTTAATAACATTTATTAGCAATGGAAACTATTTATAAATAAAAATTTGAGGATATTCTTATTAAAGAGACAAATCACCCAAAATTTTAAAAATTCGTAATCAAAAAGAAATTATAGTTCAAACATTATGAAAAATCACTTAAAATCATTTTTCATGTGAAATATAACTAGGGCTTTTGGATTTCCCGTGATATTACTTTTTCCGGGAAACGGGAAATAAATTTTCATATTTAAAAACTTAAATTATAAGAAAAAAAACTGATTTCTTATGAAGAATATTAAACAACATTATAAATTATAATTAGTTAAAAAAATAATATTAAAATGTGATGCATCTTTCAAGATTTAAACAACTTTAAATATCTCATAAATATAATATAAGCATCTATTGTAAGATGTATTAAGAACTGTATATCCCAGATTTTGATGGCAAAATAAAAAAAAGAATGAAATCCTAATGTATGGTATTATATTCAAGTTTCAATACAAATAGTTTTTATTATCATTTTATCTCCATTTAATCTTTATGTGTCTGAAAACTGCAACATATTGTGTTTCCAGTGCAAAAACTTTCAACTTATTAATCTTATATATATATATATATATATATATATATATATATTACTTTTGGAGTATTGGAGTATATATATATATATATATATATATATATATATATATATATATGTATATAAGATTAATAAGTTGAAAGTTTTTGCACTGGAAACACAACATGTTGCAGTTTTCAGACACATGTCTTTCATTGCTTGTATAAGAAGAACTGAAACATGTTGTGTTTTCAGTGCAAAAACTCTCAACATAATAGTTTTTTTACAATAGTGAATATTTTCGAAGCGCAACTTTTTTAATATTCATTTCCGCAAACCAATAATACAATTACAAAAAAATAAAAGAAATTTTACTGGCCAGAAGTAAAATTGCTTTGAAATTTCATTAAATTCTTAAGGCATTGTATGACGAGAAGTGTTAATACTTTCGAAAAATAAAATATTTCGTAATTTATCAGTATGTCAAAAGGTTCGATGGAGTATACTTCAGACTTTAATACAATGATTTTATATTTAATTTAGTTTTTATTTTTCTTTCAATATTTTTTCTTTTAAATTTTTTGTTTTTTTTTATAAAACATTTGTATAATCTTATTTTTGATAACGTAGAGAAAATACCTTATTTATACATATGAAAATCAAATTTTTTTGAATAATTTAAAATATCATCTTTGTATCGAATTTTTGACAAATCTTAATATTCAGCATTACCATCTAAAAATGCCTTAAGAAAGTACTGTGGGTACAATAATGGTAATTTTTCATTGAGGTGTTTTGCCGTTAAATCCGGGGATTTTATGTGGGCATTTTCTTTTTGTGCGATTCTTCATTGGTTTATTTTGCTGGCAGCTTATGTTTTACTTATAAACTTATTATCTTTAAAAATTATCAAAAACCTAATGAGAACGGCAAAAAATAAATTTTTAAACAAAAAACAAAATTTAACTTTTCTGTTTTTTTCATCATTTAGCCTTTTCTGTCCTTTTTTAAAGTTAAATTTATTTTCTTTTTTTTCTCACCTCCTGGCAACACTGTGCTCTACCTAGGTTCTTCCTAGGTTATTATAATATATGTCAGTATACTCATAATAATCTCCACATATTTAAACATAGATGCAACCGCATTGGATTCTTAAGAAATCCTCCTTAATAAATTTTATACATTTCTTTAAATAACAACAATAATAATAATAATAATAATAATAATAACAATAATAATAATAATAATAATAATAATAATAATAACAATAATAATAATAATAATAATAATAATAATAATAATAACAATAATAATAATAATAATAATAATAATAATAATAATATCCGAAAGTGGTGTAGAGCTAAAGGAAAAATACTATGAAACAATATATATTTTTCTATAATTTCTTTAAAAAGACCAAATCAAACCGAAAAAAAAACATATTCGAAATATTTTTATTTTACTAACAGACCAAAATGAGGCACAATATAGTAGCACCACAACCACCACCTCCACTACAACCAACAATAACAACACCACCTCTAACACATCTCATCACCTTCATCAATTACATCCAATTCATTATCAACGTCAGTCACGTGGTTCAGCTGGTAGTATACAAAGATCTGTTGAAGTAACACCATCGACATCTATAATGCAATATCGTACTGGTAGTATACACTCATTACCCAGCTCTGAAGCCTCATCGTAAGTTTATATGAAAAAACTATATCAAATTAAAAGCATATTAGGAGAGTTTTATCTCTCTATTAAAGCTCTTTTAATTACACTCAGTATATTGCCTGGCTATTCAATGTATAAAAAATATACCAAAATAAATCTATAAAAAAAAAATTAATAATAAATGTGTCCCTTTTTCAACAAAGTGGATTTAAGTTAATTTTTTTCGTTGTCTGACATTTTTTGAATATTTTTCATTTATTTAGTAATATTCTACTCTTTGTCTAATGTAATTTAATTATTTTAACTACAAATTACTACTACATATAATCCAATTGTACTATAATCATTTTCTAACTGTCTTTCTTAACTGTCTCTATGTGTCTCTCTCAGTGTTTCTCTAAGTGTTTATGTTGATCTAAATAAATTAATTAAAATATAATTAAAATAAAATATATCATTAAGCTAAAACTTCCATACTGATGCTAAAGTGTTGTTGTTGCTGTTGTGTCTGATGCTTCTGATTAAGAGTTGACAAAAATATAAGCCAAAAAAAAAAGAACAAATAAATAAAACAGAATATAAAAATCTAAGTGTATTTGCGAACAAATGTTTAATTGATATAATTAAAAACGCCTTCTTTTAATTTTGCCTTGTTTGATTTTTTAAGATTATTTGCAAATATATTGAATTTTATATATATTTCGTTGTAAATATGATTTGCTTTATTTCTTGGTGGAAATTTTTTCAATTTCTTTTATTTAAAATGTTTTGTGGATTTTCTTAGAAACTGCACTTATATACATATGTACATATATTTTCAGTGTATATTTTGTCTTGATTATAAATTTGTTATATTTAATATTACTCCTTAAGTAAGATTTTCATCAAATATATTAATGTAAAATAAATTTAAGTATTTATATTTTTAAACTGTTTTATAAAAAAGAGAATTATAATATATTTTAAATATTTTTATATGTCTTCCGAAGAAACTTTGCATAACAATTTCATGAAAATGGTGCTTAATACAGAAAATGATATGAATAAATTTATTTATATTTTGCTTTATTAATTTGGGCAGAATGAATTTTGCAATTTTAGGATTCTTTTATTCTTAAGCCTGCTTCCGTCCGTCCGTTCACCGTTAATTGACAACATTTTTGGTAAAAGTAGAGATGGCAGTTATTAAAATAATTTAACTAAATTTTGCATATATATTTATATTGATTAAGTCATTACGGTGAATTTGAATTAAATTGATTTATTATTTATTTATGTACAAAAATCCTTCTGAAATATAACATTAGATGTTTTTTAATATGGGTAGATGTGGTTGTTGATAGAAAATAAAATTTTCAAGTGTTTTATTGTAAAATATAAAAAGTATTGGTCCACTATTGGCCATAGCACCCATATAAGCCATGCACCCGAGAACCACTTTTTAGCTTATAGATTTCTTAAATATGTGAATGTTTAAATTAAAAAGTAAAATCTTTCAAAAAAAAATGTTTATTTGAATAACTATAAATGAAATTTAAATGAAAATATTATTTTATTTAAATATTTCAAACGATTTTTTTTTTTTTTGTACATTTCCCACACAAGTGGACTGAGACACATTAATGGTTATATTTTTTCTGTTAAATGATAAATAATTATGTGGTTTTTACGATTTTGCTTAAATAAAATTAAAAAATTAGCATTAAATAAGTAGATTTTAGATTTTTATAAAAAAGACGAAATTTGCCCATATAAATGCATTTCCAACTTTTAGATCCCATTCTGAACAGTTTCGCAATACCCAATCACTCTAGTAGATATATATATATATATATATATATATAGCGCCCAAGAAATAATTCTATAGGAAAGTAAAATCCAAATTTAATATTTTATTGACTTTGAAACAGTCAGTTACACAATGTTCTTGCTAAATAATTGTTTTCAAAAGGCTTAAATTTTTACTAATAAGGTTAAACATCTAAAAAGGGCGCAACATATGCGTAGTACAAGCTTAGAATGCGTCGTTTTTAATACACATGTCTAAGCCCAATATAAAAGATTTACATAAAAACTATTTAAAATAACCAACCGATTTAAATCAAATTTACTGCAAGATATGACTAAATCAATATAAATATATATGCAAAATTTCGTTTTTTTTTTTTTTTTTTTTCTTAAAACCTGCCATCTTTACTTTAACCAAAAATTTTGTAAATTAACGACGGACAGACGGACGGACGCTGGCTTAGAAAAAATCCTAAATTTTGAAAATTTACTATTTACTTGTTTGTGTATAAATTAATAAAATGTAATTAAAATAAGTATTTTAATAACTTCCTTAATTAACGCCCCAAAAAAGTTCACAATTTTAATAAATCCAAGATCTCAAGATATTGGTCTTAAAAATTTTTTCAATTCAATTTAATTTCATTTTAATTTGTTTTCCAAATCAAGATCGTATCTATCGTCATATTTTAATAATTATTTATTCCTAAAAAAAATTAAAATTCACATAAACCTAATTTTTAATCGCAATTAAATTAACTTTTGATTCTTAATTTTGGATATGAAGACGATATTCATAGGATTTTTTCTTTAATAAAAATAAAAATTTGTATTTAGAGCTTAAAGGGATAAGAACCTATAATTAAAATATTTTTTGAAAATGCAGAAATAAGGAATTTAATTAATTTTCTCAGTTTAAAGTATTAAAAACTTCATAAGATGCTCTATTCTAAAAAATACACTCCTACTTTCTACAAATGTTAATTTTGTGGTAAGCAGAACATTTTACAAAAATTTTAAACTAATTTTATTATTTCTACTATTGAAACTGATGTGGGCTGAATGAATAATATGATGTCTATCGTTATAATTTTCCATTTCAAAAAGTATTTGAAAAACAGTTTACAGAGTTGTACTTTTTAGTTTTTAAAATCAAAAAAAAATTTAATTACCGAAAATTTTCGATAAAAATTTCCCGGGATTTGTAAAAACGGAATTCATGGGAAACAGATTTGATTCTTTCGAAGAACTACCAACAAAAACCCAACGGATGTGTTGTCATTTAGTGGACCTCATGTGGTTTGTTATCGTTACAAATCCTATATTCTGCATATTAATATACTCGATTCTTCGAAAAATTTTACTCAGCGCTGAAAATGAATTATTATTGAAATCAGGATATCAGTCAGGAAATGCAGGACGTTGTCTATGAACGTTTAACTTCAAGACAATTTGTATATGCATATTGGATCATATTTAATAAATATAATATCTGCGAAAAGAAGAGTTCTTCGTCTGGATGCTGTATTTGATAATCTAGGGTTCTCCTACACACTATTGCGGATAGTGGTATGGTTTCCAACAGATATTGCTTTTGGGGTTCAAAATAGGGTACCTCGATAAGACATTTAAAGAACATGATTGCATGTACTATTTATCTCTTATAATTCAAGTTATTTGGAATTGAAATTAAAAAAAAAAAAACTATCCTAATTTTGCCAAATCTTGATCCAGTTTTTTTCATATGTAGCCCAAGATTATTATAAGATTTTTATAAAACTTTTATTCAATTAGTTAAAGAACAAAATTATCAATCGAACAAAAAAACTAGAAGTTGTATTAAAAATACAATTTTTCACCATTTAAATCGCAATATTTTTTCATTTCTTTTTTTAATACTTTCACGACTTGATTTAAACTGTAAATCTACCCTCTAGTTTAAGATTAACAAAATGCTGCAAATAATTTTAAAACAAACTTATTTTTTTTCAGTGTAATTTATCTAATTCATATACCTTAATTGCATGCAAATTTGTTTTCTCATTTTGTCAAACTTATGGAACTTAAGAGATAATTGCACGTTTTTTAACTTTTTACATGAACAAAACAATTTTTCAATTTTCAAAATTGCCTTCTATATCTCCCTGTGTATTATACAAAAAATACTATATACTTTTATAAATATTAAAATATATTTTTCTAAGCCTTATTTTATTATATTAATTACAAAATTTTTTAAAAAAATATAAATTAATCTATTAATTTTCCTTTACAAAAAAAAAAAAATACTTTTTAAACGCCACAAAAAATATATATTTAGATATTCACCTACCATCAGAGCCGATGAACAAATTAATCAATTTGTAGAAGGCTTAGGACCAGGACAATTAGTTGGCCGTCAGGTGTTAGGAGCACCTTCTTTAGGTGATATACAACTGTCGCTGTGCTGTCAGAAAAATTGTCTAGAGGTGGAAGTTATAAGAGCAAGAGGCTTACAGGTATAGTAAAAAAATCTAACTATGGCAAATTAAACTACAAATTTTTTATTATTATTTTATTTTTTCATCAATATAGCAAAAACCTACATCAAAAATGCTACCGGCTCCTTATGTTAAAGTCTATTTGGTTTCGGGCAAAAAATGTATAGACAAAATGAAAACATCAACCGCTCGTCGTACTTTAGAACCACTGTACCAGCAACAATTGGTTTTTCAGCACTGTAACACTAAAGGCTGTGTTTTACAAGTAAAATTTATACATTTTCTTTTAAACTTTTGAAAAAATAATATGTTTCAATTATATAATTTTCTTTAGGTTACTGTTTGGGGTGATTATGGCCGCATTGAAAAGAAAGTCTTTATGGGCGTGGCTCAGATAATGCTAGATCAAATTGATTTATCAAATGGCATAGTAATTGGCTGGTATAAACTATTCGGCACCACATCACTGGTCAGTTGTCCTGCCAATACAGGTTTATCTAGGCGTTCATCACTAGCATCGCTTGAATCACTTAATTTAAAATTTTAAAAAAACCAATAGTCAGTCAGTCCTCCCTTCTCTTCACCTTATAACAACATACTATTGTATATCAAATATTATATCAACAAAACCAAAAAACAAACTATATAGTAACGTTATATTAAATACTAATGCAAACCCAAAGACATCTCTTTTTTTAGCAAAAAAATTAAATTATAATTATTCTTGCAAATAACATTTATAACATAACTTTAAAGACATTTTTTTTCTACATCATTCGTTAACATTATCAGCAAATTGAACCTTGAAATAAAAATAAAAGTAGTTGAAAGTACTCTTCACCATTAAATTACTATAGTGCATATTTGCAGTAGTTATTTGTTTCAAAAAAAAAAAAAAAAAAAATAATAATAATAATAATATTGTTATAACTGCTAAATAATATTAATATATTTTTTAAATAGTTCTGTTTTTATATAAAATATTCTTTTTTTTTTTTTGCAAAATTTACATAAACTAAAACCCCAAAAAAAAACGTAATAATAATACATCACATAATATATGTTAAACTTTTTATAATATTTGGCATAGTTTTCTTCTACAACGTAGTACTTAGGTATGTTACTTCTTTTATACACCCCGTTTAATTTTGTAAACTTTATGGTATAAATTTTTAAACTATAGTTAAGTTTTATTAGACGAAATTTAATTTTGTTATTAAAAGCATGTTTTTTAAATTTGATTATAGTAACTATATGATTTGTGTATATGGCTTTATTTTATTGTATTAAATAATGTAGTTTTTGAGCTTTTAAAAAGCTCGCTATTTTGAAGTTTTTATCAAAAGACTTAACTTTTTGTGCTATTTTGCTATCTTTACTTATTTTCTAAGTTATCATGCGCTATTTTTGTAGCTTTAATTTTACAGACACATAATGTATAAAGCGGTGATCCATGTAATATTGTTTTCTCAATTTGTCCAGATTCGCCTTAGATACACTATTTTAATGAATAACTTTTTAGAAATTTGAAGCAGATTAAAATTGTTGTATTTGGACATCATCTGAAATTTTGAAATTTATTTCTTTAAAATATAAAATGAGTTAAGCAAAGTTCAAAAGGAGGTTCAGAACTTTAAATGTTTTTCAGTAGTTTTAGATAGAGAAGAACTTAGAAATAAATGCAAAATATCTTTCTGAAATATTTTTTAGCACATGTACTTTTTGTGATATTCTTTGCTATAAAAGAATGACAGGTGACCTACCGAAATAGTAATTCAAAATACGGACGAAGAAAATTAAATCTATTAAATATGGTTGTAAAAAAATTTCTAATATGGTTAATGATATTGAATGGTTGAATGGATCCATTTTACCTTTGCGTAACCATAATTTGGTTAATATAAAAAACATTTTTTTTCAAAGCAATAAAATATATAACTTCCGGGAATACGCCTTATTATTTTTTAAAACATCAATATACTCGTAAAAAGTACATCCACTGCATATTCATAATATCTTTACACAACCATTTTATGGTTGAATGAATCCATCTCATGGTTATTAAAATCACAATATGGTTGTGTTGCAATTATTTATATGTTTGTTGTAATTATTTCTATTTTTACAAACTTTAAAATATTATGTTGATGTTAAAATATGATAAATAAAATACACTATAACTTAACAGCAAAATATTATTTGAAAGTTTGTAATTTTTGTCGAACTCTTATAGATTTTGAATTTCGTAGATTCAAACAAACAAACAGAAGACACAAAACAAGTAACAACAATAACATTATTTCATCGCTACTAACTAAGTGGCTAAATAATAATAAACACACATTGCTTCATTCGCTACCTAACTGATAGCTTTAAGTATATAAACATAATAACTGAAAAAAGGAGAATACAAAATATATAATAAACAATGAACTTTTACAATGTATTCTTTTACAATTATTCAATGAAGTTGGAGCCGAATAAATTTACATTTTGTAAAAACATAAATAATTGAAATTTACAAACATGTAAATAATTGCAACACATCCATAATGTTTTTATATCAACCATATTATGATCAAGAATGTTCCTCGTGAAATTCGACATATCTGATCATAAAAATAGTTTTCAATATGACCTAAATCCATCCGCAAATTTTTCTACATATAATCACTCATTAAATTTGATACTTAATTTTATAAGACCACATAAGCAAACATTAAGTAAACACTGCGCACGAAAAACTGCGTGCATGCTTTTGAGCTTATAACTTTTGGTGTAGTGAAAAAAAAATAACAATTCCGTTGATTGAAACGGAGTTGGAAAAAAGTGAACTTATTCCAAGCAAAAAAGTAACCGAAAACACAATAAAAGCTCTAATGGAAAGAATTCCGGAAAAGATGAGATATTTTATTAAAAACCAATAAGAAGTAATCTATTCTCTTAAATTTAGAACTTGAACATAAGAGTCATTAACAAAAATATAGCATAAAAGAATCGCCCATTGATTTAGTTTTTATAACCAGATTTGAATGCACTAATTTTTTCGAACGCAGCAATTATTTTAAAAATTCATGAAATAGAAATAGATTTCGAAGCTAAATATATAAGATAATAATTTAATATGTTAAAAGTCGATATTATATTACCAGGTTTCCTTGTACAAAAATTTCAAACTAGAATTAAAAACCAAAGTCGAGTTTAAAAGAATTTAAATTGTTTAAATTTAATAGCTTGATTTAATATTTTTTATAACTAATTTTGCTGATTACATTTATTTTAACTTTAACTTGTTTAAATTCAAAATGTTTATCCGAGATTTAAAAAAGCTCAATTTTATCGTGGAAAAATTATCTAAGAATATAGATTTATACTATTCTCAACTCACTAGAACTATCACTCGGATATTTTTGGAAAAAAAAAAAGATTTTAACATTTCACCCCAGAAAAATATGCATTCAGAAAATATTTTTAACAGAAGGAGAAAATCTTTTTCTAATTTCGATTTTGCAGTCTACTTTTGAGACGGATGAAGTATAATTTTAAAACAACTATCATTTAAATATTTTAGGTATATAAAAAAAAAAATTACAGGGAAATAATCTCTTTCCTTTTTTTTGGCATTTCAAAGATTTTAATTTAAAGATCTTATCTAGAATTTCCCTTTAATTTGTGATTTATTCAAACAATAGTCACTGAGTAAATAGCAACAATAATTAATTCCTAATTTTATAAAAAACAGACGCAGTAAATTCGATTCAAAAATTAAACTTCGAAAGTGTTATAAATTTTTGAATAAAATAAATTAAAATACCTACTCTAAGACTTATAAGACCATAAACATTGCTAAAATAATTAAAAATACATTTTTATTTTATGGATTTTCTTTGATTCGAAATAAATTTGAAAACTGATTATTGAAAGTAATTGCTGAATGACCTATAAATATTGTTTGGATTATTTTATAGAAAAAATAGTAAATCCTGAAAAATGCTTTTAATAAAAACTATTTTTCTTAATCATTTATTTCTTTTATTTTTGTTCAAGTTTTATAAAATTCAATTTGAATATGTATTTATAAATATAAAACATTTTAATATTTTGTACATAAATATATTTTTAAATCCATTAGCAATGCTTGTTTTAGTAATTATTTTTCATAAAGACATAATTCCATAATATCAATAAATATTTTTATAATATTTTTAATAAAAATCAGCTTAAATATATTAATCACATTTTAAATAACATTTTTATGTAACTAAAATGTTCTATAATATGAAATAGTTTCATTTATCATATCCCAAATTATTTACGGTTATATAAAAATAAAATTTATTTCAAATTTTTTAAAACTAAATAATTTTGATTTAATGAAATTAAGCTTATATATGAAGGACAAGATAAATGAAACTAGTTTTTATGTATACATTTTAATATAATAATACTAACTTTTAAATTGAACGAGCTTTAAGCATTTAAATAAGCTCATTTCTTAATTTGTTTATATTTTTTCATATCTACTTAACTTTTGGTATTATTTTTAACATTTCTACATAATAGTTATATTCGTACCAACATTTATATTTCCCCTTACGTAAACATTTCAAAACATTATCTTTCATTGTTTATTGTCTCGAATATTAGAAAAATACACATATTTTCTAAAATTAAACAAAGTAACAAGAAACAAAACAAACAAATAAAATGGCTAGTTTCTTTCAAAATAATGGAAAATATTAAATCTAGAAATCACCTCAAGTGTCGTCTAGTAATCATAATATTCAAAACATAATTCAATATAAATTATATAATAAAGATTTAAGCTTTTTGTAGCTTCATTTCAATAATTAACAAGTGTTCAACTTCAATATAAGTATTTTTATTTAAAAATCTCTCTCCCTCTCTCTCTCTCTTTCTTGACATAACTAATTAAATAATTTTATTTACTTTTTTATACAACACCACACATAAACTTATACACACTAAAGGGTCGTCCTATTGTTTGGGCTGGCGATACAATAATGGAAGAAGATTGTGAATAATATCAAATAATTCCTGTGAAAATTCTATTGATTATTGTAATTCACACAACTATTGTAAGTAGTAATAACGAAACAGTTAAAATATTGAAGGTTGTGATGTAAAATAAAGTCCCAAGAAAAAAATCTAAATGGCCAAATATTAAAATCAACACAATTCCTACAATAATACATACACGATTACACCATTTAACAGAAAAAACACATAAAAATAAAAGTACATTTTAAAGGGAATTGAAAAAAATGGGAGAAAAGTGTGAGTTGTTTTAAAATTATTAAAATAAAATAAATTATATAACTATTTAAAATTTAATAGATTTAGAAATTCTCAAAATTAACGATTAAAGATCTTGAAACTTTTTATTTTTGTATTAATTTATTGAAACAGTTACAAAGATTTCAGTTTAATAATAACTTAAAAACTTAAAAGCTTTTAAGTTTTATTAAGATCGAACTCTGGTTAACATTTCAATTTAAAAGAAGCCTTCTTCTTCTTATTATTAATATTATTATTATTATTATTATTTATTTATTTATTTATATATTTAAAGACCTAGCTGTGCTTAGTAAAGTTTTATAAGAGTTCTTACATTTAATTAAGTTTTGAAAGCTTTTAAGCTAGTTAAAACATTTAAGTGAATTAATGCGTATTGAAACTTTTAAGATAATTAAAGTTGTTATACTTAATAAAGGTTTTGAATCTAATTTTGTAGTTTATTTTAATGAGAACTTAAAAAGCTTTTAAACATTAAAAAATCTTTAAGCTTTTTAAGTTCATGGTTTTAAAAGCCCTAAACTTAAAAGAAGTTTTTCAGTGCGAAAAGTTTTTATTAAATTAAAAACGTAAATATTTTAATCAGAGTAAAATCTGCAAAATTTACAAAGCCTTATATTTAATAAAGCTTAATAAACCTTTTAAGCTTAATGAAATCTTGAGACATGTTAAGAACTATGTTAAATTGTATAAAACTTTAGCTTTTATTTCTGTTATTATAAATCTTTTAAAAATTATAAAATTATATACAACACAAATAAAGAATTAAAACTTGATACAGCTTTTGTCAAGCCCGTCTCTCAATATTTTTATCTTGTGTTTTTTATAACATTTATATCTTTCGCAAACGCTTTAATAATTCTAAAATTGTATATACAAAAATCTTGATATAGAAAGCATAGACCTAGTCAACAAATAAATAACAAGTAGAGTTTTTTTTATTTTAATATCTTAAAATATTGGATAAATACCTGTATTATATTAAACAACAGTCGTATTAAAAAAATTAATTTATATTTAATACACAATTTAGCCCTTAAAGTCTTTATTAAGAAAACCACATTCAAAAAACTGTTTGCAGTTTACACTAACTAATAAACAGTTTTTTGTTTATATAAATGATTTTTGTTTATTAATCCTTCGCACTTCCTCTATCATTTATATTGTCAGTGTAGTGAATAGTTAGAATAAATCATTCGATAACTGTTTTATTTTATTATTGTTTTTGATATTCTAGTACGTTTTTGGTAGTAAATAGGTTTTTTATTATGGAAACAAATCATTATTTAGCTTATGTAAATATAATTATGTATAAATGAAATACTTTTATTTATTTATTTATTATTATTATTATTATAATTATTTTTTTTTTTTTTTTTTGTTTTATTTATAAGTATCCGAATAATGAATATTCTGTGATAAAATGAACATCACTATTTCATATTTGATTTTATTTACATTATCTTTGTTTAAATTTTATTAAAATTTAATTATTTTAATAATTTTTTGTGTTAAACTACGTAATATTTAACCAGGAATTTGTACTTTGGATTAATGGCACCTTAATCTAAAACCTGTACATATTAATGTACTGTTTGAAATTACGAGGAAAAAGCAAACAATGAAAAAGTCGCACTTATATGATTAGGGCGAAAAATTGGTTGACATGCAGGCAGCCAGTTTACTACTATTTTAATCCTAAACATGAAAAATAGACTTCTTCCCGTTTATGTTTATGATTTCTTTTTCAAAATAGCTTAAATTAAATATATGTGCAGAAAACATTATCCTGCTCTAGAATTCCGTTTACACATCTTTAAATAGCTATATATTTGCATTTTTTACTTCGAAACAAATCTCATCAGGAAATTGAAAAATATGACATTTTTGTTAAAAATTTACGTATGAGAAAAAAAGATATTGTTTTTCTTGATATATGTATGTAACGGAAATAATCTTAAAGTAGCTTTGAAGTAGAGCCCAACCTACTTTAAAATATTTAAAGTAAACAATAGTTTACTAAAGGTATATTAAGCGAATCATCGTTTTTGAATACAACTTTAAAGAATTTGCTTAGCAATGGTTTGTAAAGCTGTATTAAGTTTTTTTTTTAATACGGCTGTAAATCTAAACATTTCTTAACATATGTGTCAACGAAAACCTCTTTTAGAACCCCTTAAAGTTTTGTCTACTTTTGTCAAAATTTAATAAACTTCCAAATGTTTCAAGATCTTCATAATCGTTCGGAGAAAATTAGTTTAGCGTGAAATCAATATACTAAAAAAGCTTTTAAAATATTTATAGCGACAACGAGTTAAAAAGCTTCATCAGCCATTTTATTTTGTTTTGTTGATACCAAAAAGAAAATATTTATATTTTTCTAATTTACATTTTGCAAAAATTCAAAAAAGCCTGCACTAACTAATTGATTTTTCTAGCTACTTTAGAATAAATTATATAAAAAAAATTCTTATTAATTCTATTACAGTAACCTTTACAAAGGGCTGCCACATTAGCAGCCAATTAGATAAATCGTATGCAAAAATACCACAACATCTCTAAAGGAAAAACATTCTCAAAACAAGCTTAAATGGGAAACTAAGAGAAGAAGTAAACTAAAGAAAAAAGATGGATCATTATACAAAAATATCATTTTTAAGCATTTTCCAATTATCTACTTAAGAAAACCAAAATATATTGCAAAAGAAAAAAACACTAATCAGGACATTTAAAGGTTTAAAAAATCTAAAAAAAGAAAATTGAAATAAATAATACAGAGAAAAAACTAATAAAAAATCGGCTTAAGATTTAATAACTAAAATAAAAAGAAATAAAAAGAATATATAAATATATATATAAAGTAAAATATAAAGAAAATATGTAAAAGAAAATTGCATTTAATACCACAAATTAAATTTAGTAAAACAAATTTAAAATATAATAAAACAAACAACTTGTAATATAAACAAAATGCTAAAAACCCAAATATAAAAATATTTGTTATTTAATTTAAATTAAAAAAGTAAATAAATAATATATATAATAATAAATTATATCTTTAATACTTCTTAAAACCAAAAAGAAAAATGCAAGAAAAAATATTATTCTTAAATAAAAATTATTCATAGTTAAAATTTATTATTAAAAAATTATAATATAATAAAAACATAAAAAAACATTATTATTTAAATCTAAAAATAATAATAAATTAAATAATATAAAACCTAAAACAAAACAAACGACCATTCTTTAATGAACAAAAGTATAAATATAAAAAATCTATATTAAATAATATTATATTATAAAAAATATTAAATATTAATTAAAAAAAAAAATAAGTAACAAACTAAAATAAAGAAAATTTAAAATAAATATTATATATAAAAAATTTGCTATATATTTAAAAAATTAAAAAAAAACATCTGATACTTTAAAATTAATAATATACAGAAAAATATTAAAAAAAAATCTTTATATTTATTAAAAATAAAATATAAATTAATAAAAAAATTCCTTGTAAATAGTTAATTTATAATTAAAGAAAAATAAATATTATTAAAGGAGTAAACAAACATATTTATTAATATAAAATTTAGTTACCAATCAAAGAAATTATATAATATGGTAAATAATAAAAAAATATTATAAAATTAAATAAATCAAATTTGCAAGAAAAAAACTAAATTATATAAATTAATATTAAAAATAAAATTATAATAATAAAAAGGTAATAATACAAACATAAATAATATTTTTTCCAAATTTCATACATATATATACACTCAAAGCAAAAAGTGAAATCCCAGCCTATTTAAAAGTTAAAAGAGTATATAAAATCAGGCATGTTATATTTAAATACATATTATTTTTCATAAAAAATTTAAAGAAATTTATAATCGTTTGTTTTTAAATAAAATTTTTATGTAGATTTTTTCTAACGAATTTCACAGTTACGGAGAATGTTTAGAATTTGTACAGACCAAATTCCCGTTGAAAGGGATAGGAAAGGATAATATTTTCTACAAAGGCCTAACTTATTCAAAGACACATCAATATTTTCAAGTAAAAACAAAAATAATAAATAAAAATAAAAGAACTTTGATAAAGGATAATCTAGAATAATATAAAGCCCTATAATTTAGTATAAAACTAACAATTATAGCTTATACATAAATACCTAAAATTAGACATGACTTTTTGTAGGTATTCCATCGATCGTTACTAAATATAATTGTTCGCAATGATAACGCAATAATGTTCATATATCCCATGGTTTTGGTTGTGGAACAAATTCTAACACAGGGAAAGACAATTAAGAATATCTATTTTGACACTCTTCCTATTTAGATAATAAAAATTTCATTCTTCGCTAAATCGAAATATATGCATTTCATTCACATTTTGTATTTCTATATGTTCTGTATTACTCTCCAGCCATTGTATTGTACACAGAAAAAATGTTCAACTTTATAATTTAATATTTTGATTTTAAAAAATATCTATTGCTCTTAAATAATTTATTTTCTATAAAGAAAACTATAAATCAATATTAAAGTAATTTTCTTTAAAAAAGTACAAAAAATATATAAAATGTATTAAATAAACATTCTCCCATATCTTCTCAAAAATTTCTTTCAGTGCTTTTTGAAAATTATGCGATAATTCAACCTTACCGTTAGAAAGCTCAAGCGAGACTGAGTAATTTTGTTAATCTGTAAGAGTACGTAGGTCAGTGTTGCCTTTTGCTTACATTTGTTACATTTTTCGTAAAATAGTAAATATTTTCTATAAATTCTATAAATTTCTATTAAAGTTTATTTAACGTAATTTTTCTAAATACTTTGCAATTTTTCCTATATAATAATTTTTTTTTTTTTACTAGTGGGGCTTCATCCGGGCGAAAGGTTTTTTAACAGTGTGGTATGTGCAAAAAGCAGCTTCACTAACATAATTTTTCCTTTTTACCCAATTTTGAATAACAAAAAATTTTTATATATGAGTTGCCTTCACAGAAAAAATTATTACCCTATATCTTTCAATTATCACAGTTGGTTCATTTTGCATCTAAATTTACTAAATATATTCAGTAAATATAAAATAAACTTAAAATTTAAATAAAATCTTATTTCTTACTTAAATATTAAATTCATTCAATCATCTACTTGATTGATTTGACAAATTTTTTAATTGGAAAAAATTTTCTGTTTTTAATTTTTTACAGCTTTTAGTAATTGATATAATCATTTTAGTGAGACGTGCAAAAAAAAAAGTTTTTAACTGAATGAATTATTTACTAATACATTTGATGATTGGTGACTTTTTTCTGTGCAAGAAAATATGTTTTTTAAAAGCCTGCAACTTCTAAACTATACAATTGCACGAAAAACTTTTACATTAATATTTTCAGCACTAAAAGTACTTTCATTGATAAAGAGATGGAAAAAACGGAAGTGTATCCGAGATCTCTATTTACATACAGTACTAGACTGGAGTAAAGGATTTAAGTAATGCTCTCTTGAATTAGCTAAAAACTAAAATTTTTGCCAATGGAGAATTGTGTGTGTATTTGTATTTGGCAACTAAACTTATAAAAGATCACCGTAACTGTTTGATGACTAAAGAAAAAAGCTTATTTTTGTATTTTTTTACCTTCTGTAGTCTTAGCAAAAACATTGCAGAGTGGAGCAGAATCGAAAATTTTTGGAAAATGTTTAACTTCTTGCCAAATTTTTGTTTCCTATCCGAATGAAAATACCAAAATTTCAAAAAATTCCATTTTTGGAATTTTCGCCGGTTTTTTTTCTTGGAATTCTTTTTACAAAAATCTTAAATTTGCTTGCACTTTATAATTTTAAATATAATGTCTACAACCACCGAAAATTTCTGTAATTAAAAATTAGTCTTTAGATGTATATTTTACATGGTGCTACGGCCAATAGTGGAACAATCCTTTTTATAATTTGCAATAAGAATGTTGTGCACATAAAACATTTAAAACATTTATTTACTTTTTTTTTCGTAGATCAACATCTATCCATATAGAAAAGCACTTAAGGCCATATTTCGGGAGGATTTTTTTATGGGAGCTATATAAGACAATAAGACAGCAGTGAATGTGACTAATATAAATATATATGCAAATTTTGGTTATGTTAAAAACTGTCAACTTTGCTTTAACAAAAAATTTTGTTAATTAACGACAGACAGACAGACGGACCCTGGTCTGTGCAGGGACCGAAAATAACAATTATTTTTTCAGAAAATGGTATTTTTTATCTTTTTGAGCCAATTAACTGTTATTTTAGAGTTTTTATTTTTTCGAACAGAAATAAAAGTTATTTTCTCGTGATTCAAGAAATTTTTAATACTTTTTATACCTTTTATTTTTGTTTGAAAAAAATAAAAGCCAGAAAATGACTTTCATTTCAACTCCAAAAAATAAAAATCACGAAATAATTTGTATCTCCGATCAAAAAATTAAAAAAAATTACTTTCATCATCTGTCTTTAATTAAATCATAACAGTTACGGTCCCTGCTTCACATAAATTTTATTATTTCGCCCAGAAATATGTAATTTGATTCAATTTTAAATTGACGACTTTTTAGACTGTGACTTTTTATATAAATTTACAAAAAAGGCCAATATTATGGGTAAATATATATTAATGTAGAGTACGCTGGGGCCCATATCTGCGTCGTTAACGGGAACCGGAGAATTGACACCGTTTTTTTTTTTTTTTTTTTTTTTTTTTTCTTAATAATAAATTCCAAAATAAAAATATTTGAATATAAAAGAAGCTAATCTTTAATAAAAAAAGGAGTAGTTTTTGTACAAAAGGTGAATTTAAAATACTTGTATAAATTCTATTTTGATTTTCAAACACAAAGAATTTAATACATTTTTTTAATTAAAATTTCCTCTAATACCTTTACACCTGTTATTAAAAAATATAAAAGTCCTTATAACATAGATTTCGTCAAATTTAATAAAGAAAAATTAAATTAATTTGAAAAAAAGCTAGAGAAAATCAACGACTCAATAAATATTTCACATTCAGTTAAGTTACTTTAACTTTCAGAGAAAAAATATCTTGTATGTAGCGACGTAAATCAAAATCATAGTGATGCAAATCGAAATATTGAAGTTTCAAATAGCGACGCAAAGCGAAATGACGCAAATCGAAACCTGAGTGTACATGGAAAATTTTATTTTATTTTTACATTAATTTTTACATTAATGGACAAATTTTTATATTTAAATAAGAAATGATGTATGTAGTCGATTCAGTTCGGACTTCAAACGTGGCAAATAATCCTATTCGTTGAGATACTAATAACAATCATTGCTTAAAAGCCCAATTTCTAGACATATGCATTATATTGTAAGATTCAGAATCGCTCAAGGCGGACCACCTAGGGGAGGAAATTTTGCTCAAATACTTCTCTTATACAAGGGTATATTTGGTTTTGAAAAAAAAAAATTATGGGTCAAATACTGGAAAAATTAAGTGACAGTCTCAGCACCAGTTCATACTTTTCTGATGTAATCTATTAAAGAAAAGCATGAAAGACATCGAGATTTTGAAGAAATAGTTCTAGGATTGATATAAACTCTGGCGAGATTCACATACTTTACCGCCATATCAAGTGAAATTTTAAACTAGGGTGGCACAAAATGTTGCAGATAATTGGTGTAATAGATTCCACTAGCCATATATAACATTCTAACTTGTTTATTTTCAATAACTGCTAATAATTTAATTTATATTAAAGAAGTGGTAAAAAAAACCTACAAACATGCCTGATTTTCTTTAATTTATTTAATTTATTAATTTTCAATAAACTTTTAAATTTTATAAAATTTTTTAATTTATAACAGATAAATTCTCTTTCGCTCTGTTTTGCACTCAACAGACTTTGGAGTTTTTTCTTACTGTATAATTTATTAAATCATTTAGAAGGACACTAAAATTTACATTTATGGTGTAAAATAATTAAAGAATAATTTTTGTTGTAAATTTGATCCATATAAATATTTTTTCATCATATATGAAGTTCAAAAAAATTACATATTGTGTAAAAAAACATAATTTAAAATATTTAACAACAATATTAGAATTTAACTTCCAATATATTTTCTTTTTATTTTCTAGTTAGGAATAAGTTAACTTTCTCTTTTACATTTATTTTTAATGACATTGAATAAATTATTTAATATCATGTAAACAAAATGTCATACTAAATTATTAAAATCATGTGGGGTAAAAGGGAACCTTTCGCCACAAGAGCACACTTGGCATTGCTAATTATTTTGAAAACGAAGTAATGATTAATCAGACGTTTATATTTTGAATTTATACATTTCTTAGCAATTAAGAAGAGATAGTGTTCAGTACTATGAACTTTATAGTAAAGAAAATGAATAACAGCTGTTTTAATAAATTTATTTAAAGTGCGAAAAAAATTGTCATTGGTAAATAAGACTCATCTGGAGAATGTTTGGCTGAGAAAGTATCGGCATTTTTATTATTTTAATAATACAGTGCAACAAGAAAAAATTTCCTCAAAAAATTTCCACCAATTTTCCAAATGATTGGAAATAAAAAACATTTAGATTATTTAATTTGAATGTTAATATATGACGTTGTTGTTTTATAGCCTACTAGCATTATTAACTAATCTTTAACTCGATACCACAACCTTTTTAAGCACATTCTTATCATAATATTGTTTAATTTATTTAACTTGACGTTATGTTTAAACTAATGAATCGATTAAAATAAAATATATTCTTGAAGGAAGTACTAACTGTCTGTCACTTCCACTTTTCTTAAAAAAAGCCTTATTCTGTTTTTTTTTTAGTAAGCAAATTTTAAAATTCATTAAAATTTTAATGATGTGGCGGGGTACCATACAGATTAAATTTTATAATATACAGTATTTTCTATTCCTTTTGTATGTCAACTTTAATATGAATTGTCATAATATCATCAAGAATGTAGCAAAATTGATTTTTACTGAAATTGGAATAAATACTTTGCATGGCATCCAGCTTATATTTTACTCCACAGTTTTCAAAAAAAAAAAAAAAAAAAAAAAAAAAACGATATGTGTTCTAAATTTCATTTGAACTTCCAAGAAAAGAATTTTTCACAGAAAGAGGACATGGCATTTTTATTAATATAATTATATTCTATTTTTTAATTTTCTGAATTTTCAGCTGACCAATGTAATTATACAGTCTTAATTTCTCTTTTAAGAGATGAAATAAAAAATAGATTAAAATCTAGCATTCAATCGACATTCAAAAGACAGTGAATGTAGACAACATAGCATATTCTATTTGTATTATGTATCTGTCTACAAAATGTAATTAATTTCGATATGGTGGTACATTTTAGATGAAGTTCAATAAGCAATGATCTTATTGTTTCTAAGGCTTTCAATAATTAACATTGGCTTTATGAGGAAGGTACTCTACCCACTATTTCGATTACTCCCATTTTTATCTCGATTATGTAATTTAATAAAAATAAAAAATATTACTCAACAACAGTTCCTTTTAAATGTTCAGGGTAATATGATAATAAATAATATACCATCAGGATTATAAAATTTTAAAATCCAACTTGAATTCAAATATAAATATGTTTGAAAGAAAAAAAAAAATTCAAGTAAAATAAAATTCACGTCAATTTAAAATTTCTTTATATTGGAGAACGCTTGACAGAAGATTTAAGATTGAACATACATTTGGATGCAATTTGAGTTCTAGTACTTATGGAGATATAAAATCATTTACCTTTCTTTTTTATTCAATGTCATTTATTTTAGTTTAAAGTTTTCCTTTTTTAATATTTTCCCAAATTAAATATTTAACTTCAAACAAAAATTTAATAAATTACGAAAATAATCTTAAATAAAATTAAAAGTTGAAAGTACCTAAAACATAGAATGAGCTGTAAAAAACGATACCTGCTTGAAAGTTACAAAAAAAAAAAAGAAAATATAATAAAAAATATATAAAAAGAAAATTCAAAATGTTTTCAAATTTTAGAAAATTTCATTTAAACAAAATAAATCACAGATACATTATAAATCCCAAACAATTTATAAAAGACAGAAATACAATATTTCCAAAAGAAAATATCATTTTTAATGTCCTAACGAAATGAAAAATACTAGAAACTAAAGAAAGAAAAATATTAAAATATGAGTAGTAAAATGTTTTGAATTTAATTTTATTCATTATAAAACTTTCTTAAAGTAATTTCTTAAAGACCTAGATACTTTTACAAAAACGTAGTAAATAAAACTAATGGTTTTCCTATAAAATTATAAACGCACAATTATATAGATATTTTTGAGTTATGATTTTGAAAATAAAAATTTATATCCAGTTAATTAAGAATATAAAGAATACTGTAAAAAAATGAAAGAAAATAAGAATTATAAAAATAGAAAAATAAAATTTGCAACATTATTCATAAAAAGGTGGTAATTTTTATAAAGTAGGGAAACGTTTATAAATTAAATAACTGAGTTTTCATAATTTTTAGACTAATTTTAAAATATGTTTATTACTTAATTTTCAAAATTCCTTATTACTCAATAATAATTTGAATTTAAAAAACTTTAAATTTGGTCTTCAGATGAAATATGTTAAAAAATCTCAGCTGATTTTAATATTTGCATTAATCAAATGAGAACTCAAAAAATATAGAGATATCGTTATACATTTTTTTTTTTAAATATAATACTTTAATTATTAATATTTTTAAGCACTGATTTTTAAACTTCATCTAACGTCACAATTTGCTATATTTTTTACCGAATCCTTCTATGTTCTATAATCCTTAATTATGAAAAATGTTGCATAACAAAATTTAACTATCATAGACCATTATTCTATATTATTATAAATCATCCAAATCAATATAAAACTACATAAGTAAAGATATACATACGTACAAACAAGATCTTCATAAAAAAATAAAAACAAAACATATATTTTATTAGCATGC
Source organism: Protocalliphora azurea (assembly GCA_932274085.1). Lineage (NCBI taxonomy): Eukaryota > Metazoa > Arthropoda > Insecta > Diptera > Calliphoridae > Protocalliphora > Protocalliphora azurea. Next base: position 21,939,335 of record OW026519.1, on the reverse strand, counting down.
ATATCTTTCTCCGTCCGTTCATATATAAAACCAAAAACAAAAAAAAAACAACTGATATTTCAGAAATAACCTAGTCATCAAAAGACATTCACAAATTACCAATATGAAAACATTAATCCATGTAAACGTAAATTAATTTTACATAAAATATTTACTCATAGATTTTAGGACGCAGAAAAACAAAGAAAAAAACAGAAACATTTTTTCCATCCATTAATGAAAAACATAAAAAATTCCTACATAGAAAGAAAATGGTATTAAAGATTTTTATTTGGAGATAAGAACAAAACTTAGACAAAATGTTATATAAGCAGTTTATACAAAATATATATATATATGGCATTAAAAATGATATTTTTCTAGAGGAAAAACTAATAAACATATTTAAATCATAATAATAAAATATAAAGAAATTAAAATCAAGAAAAAATTTTATTTAATAAAATAACACGGATAAATTAAGTGAATAAACCTTAAAATAATAAGATAGTGAGTTTTAAAGTCATCACATCAGGATATATATTCGTTAGAAAAATATTAAAGGTTATATGTCACAAGTAACTCTTCTGAAATTACGTAGAAGTCAAAAGTCTTTTAATATTTTAAAAAAATGATTTTATATACACAATTGTATATATGAGTATGAATTATTAAATATTAATTTAATCGCACTATAGCTCGAAAACTATCATTGATCGAAGAAAGAAGATAATAATAATTTTAATAACTAAAAAACGACTTTTGTTCCTTTGTACCATCTTAACTTGTGAATTTTAATTCCTTACTAAGAGAAAATGTGTATTGCCAAATATATGCTCACTATCTTTTATTTGAATGTTGAATCCTTAAATAACTCTGCTGCATCAAAAAAAAAAAATGTTATTATTATTAACAACACTATGCTAAAGTGAAAAATGTGGAAATGTAACAAAATTTAGTTTATAACTATGGATGAGTATATTATTATACCATTTTTAGAATTTTCGATATACCCTCAAAATCGGGAAATACATATATTAAAAAACCGATTTTTCGGACTTCGCTGTTTTAAACATTTTTATCTCGAACATCTGTTAACAATTTTAAATTTTTATACCATACGCCACCATAAGTAGCTGGGGTATTATGCGTTTGTTCTGATTTTGTTTTTAATGCACAAAAATGTTGGTCCTAGACTCACCTTTAAGTATACCAATCGACTCAGAATCACTTTCCGTGTCGTCTGGCTGGCTGGCCGTCCATGTAAACCTTGTGAACAAAGTATAGGTTACAATTTTGAAGATATCTTGATGAATCTTGACACGAATAATTATTTTGGCACAGGGACGAAGCATATTATTTTACATAGCCCGCATACAGATAGCTTCCCGGAATAGGATTTACTGATCATAAATGAAATTCGGTGCAGGTAAGTTGTATATGAGTCAAATTTTATGAAGATTGTCCATAATTTACCAGAGTAAGGCACAACTTTGGGAATCTCACAATAGTGCATAAATTCATATAAATGTCAGTATCAACTTAATATTCTGTATTACACTTGATACAAGCATCGCTCCACAATTGTCCACTGGTCTAAGAAAAGATCCATCCCCGAATTTTTATGCATATACCCAATGGTTTAGAGTATCATATGGTCGGGCTTAACCGACTATTTCTTTCTTACTTGTTTTAACTGCATTAGAAAAAAAGAAATTAATTACCCTTTTTAAAAAAGTATATACACATTTATATTTATAGCAAATCTGTGTAAAATATTTAAGGCACAAATACAATATTTTATTTTTACTTTTTTATTTTACTGCCATTTTTGACCCAAACTTTGTAAGAAAAACATATTTTTTCATATTTTTTCCCAATACTAAATTTTCTAATGAATAAAATAAGCTATCGCCTGATAAAATCAGATGAGGGTTGTGGAACATACGATTGTTGTAAAACTTATAAAATCTTGTTGTTTTACATGTAATTTGTTGTTACCATTTTTTGCATAATAAATAATGACAACAACAAAATACACGTAAAATAGCAGAATTTTATGAATTTTGTGCTAAAATTCTCATCGAATTTTATCGAGCTATATCTAATCTTATTCCCATTAGGAAAAAAATATGAAAAAATAGCTTTTTTAATAAAGTGTGGGTGAAAAATGACTGTGAATTCGAAAAAATACGAATAAAAAATAAAGAATTGAGATCGTGTACTTAATATCTTACCCAACTTTTCGATGTGTATATACTTTTGAAAAGGGTAAGGTCTTATCTTTCTAATGCCGTTTAAAAAACTGAAATTGGTTAGCACCGACTTGAGATAAAAGAAGTTTAAAACTACGAAGTCCTAAAAATCGAGTGTTTCGATATAAATCTCGATTTTTTGGATATACTGAAAATTGAAAATATGGAATAATAATTTACTCATCCATACCTACAAACTACACTATATTACATTCCAAGTGAATTTAACTTCTATTTTATTTTGTGGCACCGTGTAATTTAGGAATTTACATAAAATTTGCAAATATCTATAATAGAGAAAAATTTTAATTAATAACTTTAGGAGGGTCTACGAGAAGATTTAAATCATATTCTCTAACACTTGTTAGGTTAGGTTATACAGGTGACCATCAAATTGAGTCATTTTGCTACCTCTGTGTTACCAGCAAATAAGAAGTAAAAGGAAAGAAGAAAATAGGAATTAATTTAAGAAAACATGATAATGTATGTAAGAAGATATTATAGTGGATGAAAATATGGTCCAACAGTTAAGGGGAAAAATGCAGAGAAAAAAGATTGCAGAGTAGAATACTGATACTTCCGCCGATTTCCTCGTTTAAGAGCCCTATGGAAGGTGTCAAAACAAACTAGAATTCCTAATTTATATTGACCTTCGATAGTTCAGTGAGGTTATTAAAAGATCTATGTCCTCTCTTGCGGGAAATTGACAAAAAATATGAAAAATAAATTCTTCCTAATGAACCAAATACCTGTTATAATTAATTTTGGATGAACACAAGTGTTTTCGTAATATTGTTTAAATTTGTATGAAGCTCAGAATTTTAGTCGCTTCAAAATGTTACCAAAAACCTGCTTGAAAAAAATATTTTTCCGATTATTTTTCTATTTATCCCACAGCTATTCGTGTTCAAAAATTTTAATCTGTGAAATCCTAAAAATCGGTTTTTTGGACATAGCTCCCGATTTTATTCTAAAATTAAAATTCTAAAAATAGTGTAATAATTTACACACTCATACAAACTACAATATATTGCATTTCAAGTGCTTTTGCACTGTAACACCGTGATATGGGTTCAAATAAAATTTTGATACCATTTTTTAAAATTCGTATAAATCAAAAAAACTATTTAAATTTGGTTACATTTATTTGAAAATAATTAATAAATTTATATTTGGTATAACCCGGCCATATGATGCCCCATGCTATTTTGTGGATAATTCTATTAATATAATAAAAAAAAAAGTTATGCTGGTATTTCAGAAATTAGAAAGTTTATTACAAAAAAATCATCTAGCACTTCAAACGAATGCAATTAATTGAGCCAGTTACACAGTGTTAAGCTTTCCAGGTTTTCAAAGAAATGCATACTAAGAGATCTTTTTCGACCTCCTTAACTGGCAGTCATATAGAAGGTATTTTACTAATTCTATTTTCTCTTCGTTCAACAACTTTTAAAAACCATAGAACTAATAGAGATATTTTGAAATTTCAATTTTTTTAGAACCCTATAACTAATAGAGATATTTCGAATCGATGTTATGTTCCAATTATGTAATAAAACATTTTTTACTTACTTTAAAACTCACTTACATGTACAGATCATAATAAATATTCTTTCGCAGTTTTCGCAGTTATCTGATAAGCATATAAGCAAATTTTATATAAATTCAAATCTGCTTTAATTAATCAAATAATAATTTCTTTATATTAAAAGAAAATAATATATATATATATATATATATATATATATATATATATATAAAATTTTTTATATCTTGTTTTCAATTTTATTTAAAAATGGGGTACTTATATACTTATATTTATCAATTTCTTTTACATTTTTAATATTTTTATTAATTTTAAGAAAACCATCTAAAAAAACAAATTTGAAACTATATGACATTAAAAATACCCAACTACATAAATGCATTATAACAACAAATACAAATCGAAATATGAAAAAAGGGGTCAAAAAATACATAGAAAAATAAATAAAATATAATTGTATATTAAACTAATTAACAACAAAAACAAATTATAAAAAAGAATAAATATATTTAAAAAAAATGACAACAGGAAAAAATTTAAGAAAATCTTATTTAATTATATTTAATAAATCTACTCTTTAAACAAAAAACAAAAAGCAAAATAAAAACATACTTACACTTACATACAACATACACCCTACATTTATTATATATATTTAAAACAAATACAACAAAAACAAGTAAATAAATATAAATTATATATTTAATAATTTAAATAAACAAAAAACACTTATTATCTCGACCATGAATCGATAGTCGAGAAACGACAATAAACTGTGAAAAATTGTGTTTAATATTATAAAAAGAAGAAAAACTAAACAAATTAAAAATAAATAAAAATTTAAATAAAATAAAGCAAAAAACAAATTCTCTTAAAACTATAAAACCAAAAAAAAAACTTATTTCATTATGTCTTAAAAAAAAAAACAAAAAAAAAAAACAAATTATAGCAACAAATGAAAAAAAAAACAAAATCTCATTAAAAGTGTGAAAATATTGCATTAAAAAATATTATTACAAAAACAAAGAATTATTATGAAAAAATGAAAAATAAAAAATTGTTTTCTAATAAAAATAAAAAAGCAGTTTTATTTAAACAAAAATTTTGTAAGGCAAAAAACTGTTAAGATCCAACAAAAAGACTGGAAAAATATTAAAACCAGCGTTACCGTTTGGCGACTTTAGTCGCTACTTGCCCTTTTTTAAACCACCTGATCACTTTTTCGGCCCCTTTTTTAAAATGGATTAAATGGCGACTTTTTGAAACTATATAATAAATGACGATAAACTTAGTTGTTTGAAACTCTAAAAAGCTAATGATAGAGTTTACGAACAACTATTTAAAACATCAAATTCAAAATATTACTGGACTTGTATCCTAATTTTATAATTACTTTACGTTCTTCGACGGAAAGTCTTTTTTCTAAGTTATCACTAAAGAAAAATAAATTATACAACAAACTTAAGATCAACACTTGTGAATCAATGCTTTCAGTCCTAAATTTGTTAGACGGTGATTTGTTACATTGGAGTCTGAGTGAAGACCTCGTTAACTACTCGTATATTTAATAATAAATATTTATTTTTTTCAATATTAAAAATTATTATAATTAAATTATTTTGTTTTTAAAAAATTTGAGTTTAGTAGTTTTTCTTAACTTTTTTTGTTTTTGTTTTTATCAAATAAATAAATTTTAAGGAGTTTTTTAATTATTGAAACAGTTGGACACTTTTTTCAAAAAATCCCCTTTTCTAGCGACTTTGTTTTTTGAAATCGGATTTTTTGAATACTTTTTAGAAATTCCTAACGCTTATAGCTTGCAAACTAAAAGCCTTAGAGGGAATTCAATAAAAACCAGCAATAATTAGTTTATTTATAACAAAAATATTTTTCTTTTTTTTATAAAAAAAATTCTAAAATCATTTTCTCATATTTTATCTTTAGTAAGAAAAAAAATGTAAATCTGTGATCATTTCTTTTTTATTATAAAGTATGATTTTTGTATAGAAAACTCAAAAAGATTTAAAACTCTTGGAAACCAAGTCATATTAAAAATTTGTATGAGCCATTCTAAAAAACCTGAAGGTCTTAGATATAAAGCTAAATACACTGCTTGCTACTTGAATAAGGAATCACATTTTTTTAAATTTAATTAAGTATATCTCCTAAACTAAAGTTCAGAAAAAAATAATTTTTTGCGCAACCAAATTCCAAAGTGTTGGCTTTAGTTTCCTGAAGAAATAAAAAATATACTTATTTTGTTATACTATGGGACGTGATAAGGCTCTTAATAACTCCGAAAAAGAAAAAATTCTGATTTTGAAATCTCAGGGTCAGAATCCGACCCAAATAGCCAAAAACATTAATAGAGGAAAGACGGTTGTGTACAATTATTTAAATAACGTTGAAAGATATGGAAAAAACATGAAAGGGCGGAAGAAAATGGCAACAACTCCAAAAGAAAGACGAAAAATTCTTAGAATTGCAATAATTCTGCCATGTCGGTCTCAAAAATACGTAAAAAAGTGGAGTCAGTGCTAGTCTAAGAACAGTGCACCGTATTTTAAAGTCATGCCCATTCATAGTCCGACAAAAACTGCAAAAAAACACCACTTAATGAAAAACGCAAATCTCAACGTCTACAGTTTGCCAAAAATACAATGACATGGTCCGATAAATGGTTTAAAGTTGTATTTTCCGATGAAAAAAAGTTTAATATTGATGGTCCGGATGGGTGTAACTATTACTTCCATGACCTAAATAAGGAGGAATTATTTTTGAGCCGCAGACACAGCCGAGAGGGCGGAATAATGGTATGGGGTGTCATTTCATATTATGGTACCATAGAATTGGTTTTTGTATCCAACAAACAAATTCTATGGTACCAAAATTTAATGATTTCTTTGGACGCATACCTTGGACGTGCCAACACGACAACGCTCCGATTCATACCGCCAGAGCAGAAAAACAATGAATTAATCAACAATGTGTTCAACTTTTGTATTGGCCCCCATATTCACCAGACCTGAATCCAATGGAAAATGTCTGGAGTTGGCTGGCAAGAAAAGTTTATGAAGAAAGAAAACAATTTAAGACGATAGAATCATTAAAGGATGCAATAACGGAAGCATGGAGTTCAATTTCGCTAAATTACTTAGTCATTATACAAGTCGATGCCAAATCCCATTTTTGAGGTTATTTCTAAAAATGGTGGCTGTACTCATTACTAATTAAATGCTAGAACATAATAACTTTCATTTTTATAACCTAAAATTTAAAAATAAATTACAGTTTGCTTAGTTTTAAGATATTCCTTATTCAAAAAAAGTACCACAGAAATACATGTCTTTAAATAAATGCATAATTTTAGTATAACAAAATATGTAAAATTTTTATTTTTTCAGGAAACTAAAGCCAACACTTTGAAATTTGGTTGCGCAAAAAATTATTATTTTTTTTTTCTGAACTATAGTTTAGGAGATTTACTTAATTAAAATTATAAAAATGTGATTCCTTATTCAAGTGGCAGGCATTGTACTTGCAATAACTCATTTACTTTTTAAGTTAAACAAAAATAAATATTTAAAAATTAATGATCTAATTTCAGTTACTATTATAATGAATCGAAGTCATAAAAATAACATATGTATTACAAAATTATTAAAAAACTGCTGACTTTGAAATGCATTCTGATGTCTAACATAAATTCTATTAAAAAAAAAAGAAATTCAGAGCAAAATCTATTTCATTTTATTACCAGCAAGCATAATGTTGCTGTTTGTTTATTTAATTAAAGTTTTATGAAATAATATATAGTTGATAGTGTTTTCTTTTACTTAGCTTTAATCATAACTTTTGTTTCGCATTTCCAAAACAGATAAGAAATCGTTTATTCTATGTTGTTTTTTGTCTTGAAAGATTATTACAAATGTTCCGTATGAGACGTCATTAATGTTTCGAGACAAAATATTCAGCTAAGAAAAGTATTAGAATTAAATATTTCAGATCAATTTCAAATCAGTGTAGTTTTTAACTTTGAGCGTTTCGTTTAAAAAAAACTCGGATAATATTTAATTTTTAAAGACAACATGTGTTAATATTAGTGTCAAAAAAACTAAGCTTAAATATCAATTAAAATGAGTTTAATTATTAGTAAAAAATATTTAATATTATTTGGTGTAATAATCAAAATTATAACAACACAATCGGCTGTAGCAGTACCGAGTGGTGTGTACTGAAAAAAAGGAAAATGAATTTATATATTGTTTAATCTTAAACTGAAACATTTAACTAACTAAATAAATAAGTACCTATAATACCCGAAATTAATTTTCATCTGAATTAGTTAGTAAATGTCTTCGGTTCCCAATTCTTATGTCTTAGTTTGTACAGTGGAGCAAATTTTGTAAATATATCGAATACTTTCTAATGAAAACGTTATAACTATTAAGACATATTAAATTTTAAAGTAAACAGTGCGCCAGATTCAACAACTTTTGGAAATAAATGTGTACTTTTAATCAGATAGTTGGATTTACATGAAATTACACAAAGGCATAGCAAAGAAGTGCACAACCTCAGGTTTTGAAGGGCGAACCCACAGTTCTCTCAAGAGCGGAGCTGAGAGTCCTCAAAGTAGGGTACCCTGACATAGAAATATAAAATTTGTAACCGCCACACAGTGTCACATTTTGCTAAATTATTTAGAACAGCAAGTTATAGAAAAAACACATAGAATATTGAAAAGTGTCTATAGCGCGAATTATGTATTTTGCTGATTTAAAAAAAAAAAATATTTTTTATTTAAAATTTTTGTGAAGAAGTATGTTAACTGTTTATCAGGAACTTTAAGAAGATATAAAAATCCTTGAAATCTCATAAGAAATAAAAATTTTCCTGTTGTCCTTGATAACTTTTATATAGAGGAAAAAAGTGTTTTTGTTCAGCTGTTAATATTTGAAGTAAACCCTCTACTCTCCCTTTATAACTATTTCTTAAGATACCGTAATTTTAGTATTTATTCAGAAGTAAGTTTTTACTAAATTAAAACACCTTTGGTCCCGTTTTTTAAAATTTTCATGATGGCGTTATTCATTCACGAGTTGAATAAAAAATAAACAATTAAGGTTAATTGTTCGGTTTGGCCGAATCTGATATATATTTGGGGTTATATTATATTATTTTTTTTTTTTTTTATATATATATTTACTATCTACTTTTACAAAGTAAGCAATTTCACATAAAAGTTACTCATAAATTGTGAGATTCTTTCTGTAATAATTCATTAGATATACCATAAATTTTATTTACTTTACATGGGGACCACTACCTCTAGACCTACCCGTCCTAAATACTTTTCAATTGTTTAACTTGAAAACAAAATTACTTCCGCGAAAAGTTACAGATTTCACTGTTTTAGTTCTATAGTTATGCGATGGTTAATATTTATTTTGTTTGACTTATGTAAACTGATAAGAAAATTACTCCTACATAATCTTATTTGGTCTACGACTCCCTTTAGGCCTGCTTATTTCAATTGCGGAACTTGATAAGAAAATTATTTTCACAAAATCTTAAGACTTACGCTATAATAGTTCTTTAGAAATGTGATAAATAATATTTGCTTTATATCAGAGATGTGCCTTCTCCTGCTCGGATAGAAAAATATAGTAATCTTTTTACATTTGGTTTTTATCCTTAAATTACTCCATAGAGGGAAATTTTAATCATTTTCTGATTACAAGTCTGTAACATTTTAATCCTTAATAAATAAACAAAATTTAGCATCATTAATCTTGAGAACTTTTTCCATAATAACCGTTAACAAATTATTTGGCAAACTTTCCTTGAATTTTAAATTTATTGTTATTTGATTATATAAGTTTAAATTATATTAAAAATGTATGACATCTAGAGGAATCTGGATAGAATAATTAGGCTAATTAAATCCCTTGGCATAAGGAATTACTGTAAACACCTTAATTGATTTACACCATGATAATAGAACAATATTTGCGATTATAAGTTAAATTTCCACAAAGAGAACCGGACGGACATAATATGGCCATCACATAATTTTTAAATGATCTGCGTTAAATGATATATTATTTAGTGTTATCTGATTTTTCTCCATAAAATTTTTCACTCTTTAAACTGCGCTAGCTTTCTGTTAAAAAAAGTTTTATTTTAAATATGCCAAATTTAGCGGATATTTTAGCTCAGTAATATTCGTTGAAATTTCGCAATATTTTCACACGATAGTTCATGAAATCTTTGCTTTATAGTAAATTAAAAATTTTATATAATGTTAAAATTTTAAAAAATATTTATGATCAGCACGTATTCTTGCATTTCTAACAGTGCACAGTGGGGCAGAATCAAAATTTTATGGAAATAAATCTGTAGCTTCTAATCGGCTGATTGAATATACATAAAATTTTACATAGACGTAGCAGAGGAGTGTACAATTTTAAGGTTGGAAAGGGGGTCCACATAAATTTTGTAAACGCTTGCCAAATTTTTGTTTCGTATCAAATTTCAAATAGGTTTACATCTTCTTAAAGCTTGCGATAGGACCTTGCGATAGAAGCTGTCATTAGTAAGATGTTCTTCTTTTATGTTTCTCGTTCATTGCTTTTTCTTAAAAATATATTCATAAAATTTTTTAATAAAAACTCTGCTTTAGCCTTATTGAAAATTAATAAAAATGTTAAAAATTTTTTAAATTTTAATTTTCTTATAAATTACTAACGATTTTTGTGTTAAAAATACATATATTTTCACTTTTTTGGAGGTGATTATTAATCACATTAATATTTGAATTGGTCAAAATATTCTTTTTTGGAAACACGTGATCTTTTTTGCTGAGATGAAAAGCATGATTTCATGTGATATTCATCTGTTATAATTTTAAAGTTATTTGCACATGAAATTTCATCAATCTCAATTTTGCAAGTCCAGATCTTGCATTATATAGACCAATATTTTCATCCGATTTTGTAAACATTTTTTTTCAATTAGTCAAAGAACAAAATTAACTATCTATCGAACAAAAAAATTATAGTCGAAATCTTTTTTGAGTTCAAAAATAAACGACTTTGGGTTTGAAAATTACACAAATTGTGTGTTTTTTTTTGCCGAGAAGGTATCATTACTCTTTGTTCTCTAAAATAAAATTTTCCATAAAAACCTATAATAAATTTATACTTTTTTGAATGGTATCTTCAGGGAAATAATTCTAAAATGGAAAATGACCGCAACCACCCAATAGAGCTAAGTACAGACACCGAATTTTGCCTATATTGGATAGAAATTCTGAATTTAGATGATATGTTCGGAATGCAATTTTGGAAACTACTGTGTGTTCTTAAGAGATTGTTAACATATGTTTCCAGACTTTTAGAAAATTTGAACTTTATGAAAAAAATACATTTTTGGGATTTTGGCCATTTTTTAGGAATCGTAGGATTTCTTTTCCAAAAATATAAAATTTTTTTATACTTCACCATATCAAATGACAAAGTCAACAATCGCCGAAAACTTCTTTGGATTATCTTAACTAACAAAGACTTTATTTATATATTTATAGTCTTTCAAAAAAAAAACAAAAATTTGTCTTTAATTCGAAAAATCAGAAAAACTATAACTCCGCTCTTAATATATATATATATATAGTTTATAGTTTTTCTGATTTTTCGAATTAAAGACAATTTTTTTTTTTCTTTTTTTTTTTTTTTTTTGAAAGACTATAAATATTTGATCTGTAGTAAATAAACTCTTTGTTAGTTAAGATAATCTAAGGAATTTTTCGGCGATTATTGACTTTGTCATTTGATATGGTGAAGTATAAAAGAATTTTATATTTTCAATTAAACATATCACCAAGAAATGATTCATCGTATTTTCTAGTTACCTCTAAGACCTCACTGTTCGGTCATTATCAAAATGTTTCAATATATTCAATACAGTCCTTCACTTTCAAATTGTAACTAAGATTTTTTTAAATTTTGCATAAGTTATAAGAATACGACTAGTAACAAACTGTAGTCTTAAAATAAGTTCCACCTTAACAATCGTACATTTTCTTTAATTATATCTTTCAAACATTGCATTATTTACCGGAAATACTTTATGAATACAAAAAACTAAATTTTATAGCTCTCTATGAAAGATCACTAAATTCAAATAACTGATAACCTACATAACTAGAAATACAATACTAAAAAACAAGTTAGAGTGCTATATTCAGCTGTGCCGAATCTTATATACCCTTCACCCATGTTGGGATCTTATATGAAAAATTAATATATTTTAAAGTTAATGAAACAACAACAATACCAAATGAAAACAGCATTAACTAAAAGAAGTTGGTGCCCTCTATTTGGCTGTGCCGAATCTGTTATACCCTTCACCACTTTACCCTCAAATAAAAGTAAAATTTAAGTTTCAAAAATAAAAGTTTTAAAAAATCCTAAGCTCCTGAAATCAAGATTTTTATATTTGTGTAAAGTTCTTGCCAAGATAAAAAAAACATATAAGTTATCTCTTACAATTAAAAAGATATTTACGCTTGAATTTTCGATTTTTAATTTTTTTGTCACGTTTTTATTTTTCTTGAATAAGTCTTGAAGAATATGAGGTAAGATTTTTTCTAAACACATTCTATAATTTCTAATTCATTTCAAAATAATATGCAGAAAAAATTTTTTGGTTATCACAATTCATCTAGCCGTGAAAAATGTTCAAAGTTAGCACTCTGAAATTAGTATGAAAAATTGCATTTTTTAACTTTTTTCTCAAAGTTTTTGTAACAAAAAAATGTAATTTAAGGCTAAGGCTTGAAATGAATAATAAAAAAATTCTAAATCGATTTAGATTTGCACTCTACATCAAGCATTGGTCGAAAATGCTGAACTTTAGAAAAAAATACGTTTATTTACAAACTATATTTAGATCATTTTTTGGCACTAAACTGCTTCCCGCCCGGCCAAAAACGAAAGCAGGGGTATTGATTTTATGAAAAAAGTAAACTTTCAAAATATATATTTTTTTTAAGTTGCATTAAAAAAAAACATTTTAGCATTACATTATTACTACATTTCTGGTGTTGTATGAAATATATATTAATCTCTCATTCCTACAAGAATCATTTAAAAAGATTAAATTGCCAATTTTTGGCAATTTTTTTTTTTTTTTTCAAAAATAAACAATAATTAATACATTTAACCGATTATTACGTTTATTATCTCGTTACATAAACAACACGTGCCAATATAATTGTATGTTACGTATACACACCCAGCAAAAGCTTTGCTTTCCTGTTAGGTTATCAGGTATAATTGGAAACAAAAATAAACTATTTATTTTTTGCCTGAATAACTAGTTATTTTTGTTCAAGTTGTCCACAAATTTATATAGTTATTTTTAGACTCTAGGGGTACTCAAAAATATGTACCTAAACGAAAATAAAAATAAAAAAACAAAAAAATTTGCCGTCAGTGAGATTTGAACTTGGACACAAATTAATCATTCGTTTTTAATGACTAACGTCTTACTTAGCACTTAATTTTCTAAGTGACAAAGACTTTTTTAGTATAAATATATGTTTTTAGATATGTTGTTATAAAAAACTCATAGCATCAGAATTAGGTTGAACCGAGTAGGCAAATAATAATGACGCCTCTTTACCAACAAATTACTTTAATAAGTTGTTGTCATTACCGAAAACTAAAAAGCTTTTGCAGGGCACATATGAAAACACACAATAAAATAGTGAATTTAGTAAGTTTTGATATGAGTGAGGCCATAATATTATCTTTTTTAAACCACCTATGTAGACATATTACATATCAATGAATTGGTAAATGAGACTATTTTTATATTATTTTAATATTACATACGTTTTTTAAAAATTTTGCTTAAAAAAGGTATTATTTTTTTGGTTTTTATTTATTTTTTTTTTTTTTTTAAATATTATTTATTTTTTAAAAATTTGCAAAAATTGGTTGTTGAAAAATATTGGCTATTTCAAAAAACTTTCGGAGAACAAAAGAATAATATTTGTTTAATATAACTCAGTAAAATGTTGTACTAATATGTTTTTCTGTGCAATTTAAAAAAAGTTTTTGAAAAGTTGACCTTTTTCATAAAATCTGCACTCCTGGTTTTGTTTTTGGTCGGGCGGTAAGCAGTGTAGTATCAAGTCGATCTAAATATATTGTTTTAATAAACATCGTCAATAAATTAAAAACAAAAGTAACATTTTTTTATTAATCGACAAATATATTTTTTGTTCTAAAATTCACCATATTCGACCAATGCTAGATGTAGGGTGCGAATTTGCATCGATTTAAAATTTCTTTATTAAACATTTATGAAGCTTTTGAAATAAGTAAAGAAAGAAATTTTTTATTAAAAAAACTTTGAAAAAAAGTTAAAGAATACTATATTTTTGGTAAAAAAAAATGCCATCTTTTATTTAACACGGCTAAACGAATTGAGTTAATAAAGAAACATTTTTTAGTAATTTATGAAATGTATTAGAAATTATAAAATATTTTAAAAATATTTTTACTTCTTATACCTCAAGATTTATTCCAAAAAAAAAAAAAAAAAAATTAAAATTGAAAATTCTTTTTAACTGTAAAAGATGACTTATATGAGTAGGCATGTTTTTTTTAATTTCGCCAAGCACTTTACAGAAATATAAAAATCTTTGAAAGCGGTCTTAATTTGTGGAACTTTTTTAAAACCTTTACATACTCGAAGCGGTCAACTTTGACACCCAGCAGCAGGGTGACTACAAAATAATTTTTCTGAATGCCTAAGTCCTCTTCTTTCCCATACATTTCAATCCGATCCGACCAGTTGTTTAAGAGATACACATTTATTACCAAATATTTTGCGGTTGGCCCCATTGAGCACCGCTTGCTTATACAAAAACCAACAACACTGACATTCATTCCAATGCTTCAGTTAACATAAATGTTTGTGTGTGTTTATTTTTAATATATTTTTTCAGTTTTTACCAATAACTTGGTTGTTTATAAACCGAATTTGTTGATTCAAGAAACTGAAATTTTAGAAAAATATTTGTGACCAATCTATATAAGAACGAAGCCTTAGCTTATATGAGGGCTCCAAAAAGAACTAAAACTCGTAATTTTCTGTAAAAGGACGAAGTCCCTAACTTATAAAGGGGCTTCAAAAAGTCGAAAAAAAACCTCTTTCTTTTTAAGATATCTCCACCATTTTTGAACCGATTTTGCTGAATTTCAGTAGCAAAATTCTAGAAAGGATTACCGATCGTTTGACCTACCTGATATCGAGTGCCCTTACAAATGGACCGACGGACATCGTCCTAACAACATTCTATATATATATATATATAAAATTCTAATTTTAAAAATTTTATGTAATTTTTAAAATTAGATTTTTTTTTTAATATAGGTATTTACATTTTAAACATTTTTAAAGAAATTGCAAATTTTGAAATTGAAATTGCTTTTTTGGCAAATTATTTCTTTAAATTACAGCTGAATCACGTAGTTCATATAGTGCTGTTATCGGCTTATCATTTTCCAAAGCCCATTGTATGCATATGTTTGTCAATGTTATGTTATATATACTTTAATTTTGTCTTCTTCGTGACCACTATCGTATAAATGCTCCGATTCCCTATCTGATAATTCCATTTCCTCCTCATTACTTTCCACATGAAATTTTTCTTGAACCAAGTTTTTTATGTCAGCATTCGTGAAAAGATGTTCCGTACCACTTTCTGTTGTACGTACGAACTTTTATAATGAATTTTCTTGTTTTATACTGCGGTAAGCTGAAGACTTATGCAAATTGAATTTATGGAATCTCCACTTTTATATATTTTTTTTTAATCTCTAATTTTTGAGAAATCGTTGAAATATGTTTTCCCATATTAAGAGATGTATTTACACAACAAATGACATAAACTGAAAAAATTGAAGATTAAAATCATCTAAAAAGATTAATATACTAAAAGACGAGGATTTCCCTTTTTTTAGTTATAGACATTATAATCAAATTTAAAAAATACAGATAAAATTCGCGAAAATAGAACCCGTTTTTCGTAAACTGTCGCGATTATAGAATCTGCAATTTTAAAAATTAAGCCGTCGCGATAACCAGGCCGTTGCGACAATGGTAGGATAAGGTTGGGAATATATATATAAATTATGGAAATTACAAACAAAATGACAAACTCTACACTTGTGGTAAAGGGTATAAAAGCAACAAAAAAGCAAAAAATATATACAAAAAAAAACATTACTAAACGAAATACAAAACACTAATTATTTAATAATCGTTTTCCATTTCTTTCGCCTTATAAAGTATTCACTGGTCAAGATTATTATGATCAGGATGAAGACGAAGATTTTGTGCCGATAAGTCCCTGTAATGTCGTACGTCCCGGTGATCCAGATTTGACCACATACGATATCATTTCATCTTATCGGTTTGATGAATACCATTATGAAAGCCAGGGAGTTCAACAAATCGTTGGATCAACTGGTTACCAACAAGCATATCATATTAGTGAATATTCTAATATGACTATAGAGTCATCACGAGCATTTCCAAAGGGTGTACCACATGAATTTTCTTTCGAGTGTACATTCCGTGTACCACAACCACAACCAATACTGGAAGAATGGTATTTATTTGAGCTATCCGACTATGAATACCATTCACAAATGAATGTGAAATTATTGCCTCAGGAAAATACCATAGAGTTTTCACTGCCTAAATATGATGGATCTCTGCAGACGGTAACGTTTGAAGAGACTGAGGTGGGTGTTTAGAGTTATATATTAAAGGTCTTTAGCTACAAGTAAAGTTATTTTCTTTAGATCTTTGATCGTTCTTGGCATAAAGTTATGTTTGGTGTGGACCAGTATGGTGTACGTTTGTGGGTAGACTGTAAGCCAGTTCCAGATAAAAGTGGCAGCCTAAAGGCTCTTCTGGATGTTAGGGGACCCATAGATGCTACAGATGGTGCATTTTCGGTAGCTAAAAAATGTCACAAACAAGAAACTGTGCCGGTATATTATATTGGAGAAAAATTATGCAATTTATATTACATTTTTCAGTAATCCTTTTCCTAGATTGATCTGCAATGGATGATTTTTAGCTGTGATAAAGATAAGCCAGAACACACCAACTGTGAGGATATACCACAATATGCTCGTGCCCCTAAGGGCATGATACAATATGAATCAACAACTCCACGTAATAGCTACACTTCTCCCTCTTCCAAAGCTTGGGAGAAACAAGAGGAAACCACGTTGAATCCTTTGGATTTAAAATTTGCAGAACCCACTTCGGCAATACCATGGATTTTAAGTAGTACTCCAAATTATTTAATCGGCAAAGATTTATTAGCTTGTCCCGAACAATGTCCACAGGGTCCACCAGGACCGCCTGGTCCTCCGGGTCCGCGAGGTTTGCCGGGATCACAGGTAAGCTTTTTATTAAAATTTTATGAAACAAAATTAATATAATTATTTGTTATCAGGGTCTTATGGGTGTACCTGGTAGCCCGGCCACAAGTTTTGGTCGTTATGAATCGACTGCTGAGAAAGGTGAGAAAGGAGATCGAGGTGATTTTGGCTTACCTGGCATTCCCGGGGAGCCTGGTGAAAAGGGTATGACAGGTTTGCCAGGACCACAAGGTCCTCCCGGTTTTGGAGCCAGAGGTATGTTTTATCATTAAAATTATTATAAATATGTCCTATATAATTTGTATAATATTTGAAGGTTTATCCGGCGAACCTGGTTTACCTGGTTTGAAGGGCGACAGAGGTTTACCAGGTTTAGATGGTGCTAATGGTGAACCTGGCCCCATGGGACCGCCTGGACCACCAGGGCCCCCAGGACCAGCTGTTCCTATAAATACCGATAATTTCTTGCCTTATGCTAATCCTGGAATGATTGGCCCTATGGGACCAGTAGGACTTCCCGGTCCAGTAGGGCCACCCGGACCGCCAGGACCTCCAGGACCAGAAGTTATAAATAGTCGCAACATAGATGCAGGGGAAATTCGTGATATCTGTATGGCTGTTGTTAGAGAATATATAAGTGAAATATCTGCCTCACTGGTGGGACCTCCAGGACCACCGGGTAAGAGAGGTGTTGGCCGCCCAGGACCAAGAGGACCCCAGGGAATACAGGGTAAATGAAATTTTAAGTAATTTTATAAATATTTAATATATTTAAAAAAATATAACTATCTATAGGAGAACCTGGAATGCGAGGACCTCAGGGTGAACGTGGCTACACTGGATTGCCTGGTATTCCTGGTTCTGCTGGTGATATGGGTCCCCAAGGACTCCCAGGCGAGAAGGGAGATCGTGGTGAGCCTGGTGTAGGACGTGAGGGTCCCATGGGTCCTCCAGGGCCACCTGGTCCTGAAGGGCGTGGAGAAAATGGTCTACCTGGTAGGCCAGGTGATCGTGGTGAAGTGGGGCGGCCGGGTTAGCAAATTTATAAATATTATTAAAATAATATTTTACATATATATTCTTTTTTTCTTTTTTTGTTAGGTGAACCTGGTGCCAGAGGACCTCCCGGTGAACCAGGATCATGTCCCGATTGTTCAGCTTATCAGGCGGCTTACGCTTATCCTTTACTTTTAGCTCAACAACAGCAAAACAATAAAGGCCCTCAAAATTATTATAACAAAGGACCTCCAAATTACTAAAATAAAGGATAATTAAAAAAAACGAAAAATTTTTCTTATAATAAATGACATGTACATGTACAATAAAATACCATTTCCAAAAAAATCTTTATAATCATGCACAAAGATTTGTATAGGAACTGTAGTTTAAACTAATTTCCTTGGAAATTACAGAAACAATTTTATTTTAATTAAGATATTAAATAAGGTATGTACTTTAAAAAAAAATAATAATACTCTAAATAAATAAAAAAAATCATAAAATCTGATTTAATATATATTAATATATTAATATTTTTTATTTTTATAAAACTTCTCTTAATTTTAAACAAAAAAATTATAAATAATATTATGTAGAAACATAACACTGCCGGAAACGCGACGGTTTGCCTTTAATTTAGAGAAAATAAATATAATAAGAACGGCGGCGGGATGGTAAAATGATTGACAATTATTATTTTTTATAATTTGTTTTAATATATATGAAATATTATAATATTTCATTTATTTAGTATAATTTCTGTAAAGAATTTCCATTTTCTCTCTTTGTTTAATTTCCTTTCCCTTTTTTATACCTTTCATCACAGCTGTAAAGGGTATATATAAGTTTGTCATTCAGTTTGTAATTTCCGTAATTTTCTTCGGAGAACAAAAAAGTTAATGTTTTCTGTTTCCGATAGAATGATATCCGAAATATATATATATATATATATATATATATATATATATAATTTTGCCGTTGTTCATAAATGGGAATTTTTCGACTTTGTAAAGCCCCTATATAAACTAGGGTCTTCGATGTGGAAATGAATTATATCATTCCAATAATAACTGAGATATCGGGCTTAACTCATTTTTTGACATTTTGAAGCCCTTGTTTACGCTACTGTTTTTTCGGTTTTTTAAATCAACCAAATTGGTTCATAAACGACCGAGTTATGGGCTAAAAACTGAAAAAATCTCTTAATAATATACACACCAGTGCTATGCAAGTATTGAGAACCGTTTTTATTAGACCGAACTGTGTCCGCGTATTCAGTCAGTGATCAGTATGCATGAATATGATAACTTTTGTTATTACTGCCATTTTTTTTGAATCTCTGTTAGCAAAAAATTATAAGTGATAATTTCGAAATTTCGATAAATTATTATTAAAAACTAGAGTTATTTTTGATATATTTTTGTAACTAAGAATACATTTTGATTAAAAAATATACAGTCCCAAATATACTAATATAATATATTAGTCATTTAAATATTAGTAAATGATTTAAGTATTCTAAATAGTTAAAAAGAACAAAAAGGAACTGAAATACTGAACAACTTCACATTGTTCATATAATTGCATTGTTCAATTAAATATGTTCGTTAATGGACAACCCAACTCTACTCTTTTTTTTTTGAGTATTCAATACTATAAAGTAGTTACTCAATACTTTCAGAGTGGAATTTTTTTCATGGTAATCGGTTAAATATATTTGCTTTATTTTTTTAAATAAAAGAACCGCAATTAGAAATTTTATATCATATTAAAAAATCCATTATGTACCGCGTAATATCGAGTGCGAAAATAAAAAGTATTAAGTAGTATCGAGTATTCGATAGTAATAGAATTTGCCAACACTAATGCACACAAACATTTATATTAAGCATTGCAAAGACTATTAGTGTTGTTGTATTTTGTATAAGTAAGCTGTTTAGTTGAAAACAGCAGTATTATAATGGCTATTAGTGTTGTTGTTTTTTGTGTAGGCAATAGGACGGTTTGCCTCCAATATATACATATATATAACAAATACTTGAGTTAAATTTTGCCTCTCTGCACCAAGCCCTATATATATATATATATATATATATATATATATATACATATATATTCTACGTTCTCCTGAAAATATAAGATATATATATATATGTGTATATATATTTTCGGAATCTGTCTCAAATATTTCTTTTGTATATGTTTTCTTTGATGTTGAAAATGATCAAAATCGGTTCATAAACAAAAAAGTTATGGACCAAATACTAGGAAAACAGGGTGTCCATCATAACTCCCGTTTAAACTTTTCGGCCGATATCTTTTACAAAAAAAAGCATGTAAGTTAACGAAATTTTACACGAATACTTCAAGGACCAATGTAAATTCGGAAACCAGAAATGGACATGGTCCGCCCACTATACCGGCCACCCCCTATATAAGGTGAAATTTTAAAAAATTACATATGGTAGGTGTATAGATTCGGCTATTCGTCTTTCCTGAATCTACATCTAAATCTAAAATTCTCACTTGTTATCATTTGTTATAATTATCAATTTCAATATACAGATATTGTTACATTTCAGTTGTTTAATGTAATTTCTTTAAAAAATTAAATTTCCTATCATTATTTAGTTTTAATTTCTTTTTTAAATGGCAATCTTGTGAGAAAAAAACATAGAATATCGTCAAGAAAATAAATTTTATGCGAACGGCAATACAAAGTTAAATTTGTATGAAACTGCCTTTGCCGCCGTTGGTTGCGTTTCTTCACTTAGGCTTTAAGTTTTTAAGTTTTTATAAAAATTTAACATTGTTTAACAAAATAAAAGAAATATAAAGCGGCGAAAATTACTCTTATATAAAAAAATAAAAAAAAACACTGCATAATGCTAATCCAAAAATAATTTAGTCTGTCGTGATAGTGATACATATATCTGAAATGGTAAAATGAAAGCGATACTTAAGAAGATTTTTCTAAATTTAAAATTCTTTAGTGTGTCCCATAGGAATTTATTTTTCAGCAATAAAGATGGACTGAATGGTGTATTTGCTTCTGTTGTTCACAATTTTTATTTTCCGATATTTATTTTTTTATTTTTTCCGATGGTGGATAACAGATATTTTTGAAATATATAAATATTTTTACGTTGTTTACTAGTCAAATTTTTTAACATAAGCTCAGCCAAAATAGGGGTTCGAGCTCGGAACTTTGGGATATAACTTTACTGTGATGTATTACATATGTTGCGTATGCTATGCGAGATAATCGCGGTTAAAGGAAACAAAAATCCATATTTTATTTCTTTGAAAGTGGCCTCAGTCTATTTATCTTTAAATCGAGGTATTTAAAGGTTTGCATTTTAATAAATTTTAAAATATTGATAACTTATAATATGAACATGTAATGTCTTTTTTTTCTAAAGGTATAAAATTTATCAGCCCAATCAACATTATTAACACTTTGTTTCAATAAATATGTTTTCTAGGACTTAAAATGGGTTCAGTCAGCTTTCAAGATTACTAAAACAACGTTCCTAATTTTGAAAGAAAATAAATTTCTCGGAACTGAAATAATATGTATTAATACATTTATATGTTATAAAAATAGAAATATTTTAACTTTTATACAATATTTGATAAAGTTTTCTATGAAACTAACTCCAATTTACGTGTAGAAAAGCGATTTCCAATAAAGTTGCTGATCACCTCCCGGACCCTGTCAGGAATTTTTCAATTCCCGCGGACTTCTAGACATATTTGAATTCCTTAATAGTAAAAAAGCAAAATTAATAACAAAATGTTTGCAGGGTTGCCAAGAAAATATATTGGTATATACATTTATTTCCATAGTTTTTTAATAAAAAAATTAATGTTTATTATCTTAAGCTAATGGTACAATATATTTTATTCAAAGTATATTGTTATTTAGAATCTGCGACTTTTCCAACTTTCTAATAATTTATGGATTCCATCGAAAACTTTTGGATCCATATTCTGGCACTCTTTTGTTGAATGCTCTTTTCAAATCCGCACAGATCTCTCGTTATCGTTTCATACTGTTTTAGCATAATAATAGATGATTGGTCGGGCTTTGCATTATCATAGTGTACTTACTTTTCATCACCTGAAATAATTTAATCCAGAAACGATTTCTTTTGTGGCGCTGACACAGAATTTCGACGTCTATTGCCTTCAGTTCGTGTGGAACCCAATTTCTTTACTTTTGTAAGAATCCAAATGTTTTTTAAACTTAAAAATTGTTGTTTGAATTACTCTCAATGATAATTGCCATAACAATAAAAACAAATTCAGTAATTTTTAAAAAAGTAAAAATAGAATTTACATTGAAGTACACATTCATTTTATTGCTGATTTCCAATGCAGTTATGAGAGGTGAATGCGTTCCCTTTTTGAAAAATATTCATTTAAAAAATAATAATTGTAAACAACTAGTAAAATTTAATTTGAAATTAAATAACTTTGTCATTTCCTTCACACATTACGTCGAATTTATGCTAGAGAAAATTTTGTCAAGATAATAATAATAAATAATAAAAATAAATATAAAAATAATAATAAAAATGTTATACTTAAAAAAAAATTATAAAAAAACATAGTACTAATATTTTTCTCCAAAATTGAAAAACGTCAATGGATTTTGCACCCTACACTTTTTTACTAATTTTTTGTGACTTTTGACCTTACAAAAGTCCTTTTAATTATATATTATGCATTACTTTCAAGCCCACTGATTTAAAAACTAAAAAGAAATCCTACAACTTTTTATTAGCAGAGCCACCAAAAATATGTAATATCATATTTTTTACTCTGCTTCAAATGAACCGAACCGTTAGTTATTTACTCAAAAGAATTTTTTACATAATTTGTCATTTATAATTATTTTAGCCGTATAAAAGAATATTTTTTTTTTCTTTAATTTTCTAGTAAAATGTATTAGCTTGGAATATTTTTAAGTACAAAAAATTTGTTTTCAGCAATTCCTAATCAAAATCAATTCAATTTTAACTAGAAAAAATAATATTTTAAAAACATACTCATAGTTAAAAATTTAAGGGCAAATTTTCCGATTTAAAGTGAATTTTTATAGAAAAATTTTAACAATTTTAATTGTCCAAATGTAATCTAGCTGGGCCGACACGGGAATGAAGTGAAGAAATAACTTTACTTCTCCCTACTCACTTTTCATTAAATTATCTCACAATTAAACTACTTTTTAATTTTCCTTTTAATTTTTTATTAATATTTTAATATCAATTAGTTTGTTTTTTGTTTCGTTTTGTTTATATTTGTAATATTTTATAAATGTTTAATTTTATTTTATTTTTTTACTTATAATTTAAAGCTTACCTTTTATTAATAATTTATTTTTATTAATCCTAATTTATATATATATTTTCATTTTTGTTATTAATTATTTGTAAAATTGCACAATTTTTGGTAAATGATAAAATGAAAAGAATGTTTGTAATTGTTAAAAAAAAAAAAAAACATAACTAGAAACTTCAAGTTTCTTAAATTTTTTCTTTCATAAACAAACCTAATTATTTATACATATGAATGAATAAAATTTACAATAATGGCACATACTGTTAAAAATATATATATAAATGATATTATAATATAATATTTGCTATTATGATAATGAATAATGATTTTATAATAAATAAATTTTTTGGATTTTATAATTATCTTTTAGTATAGAGAGAATAGTAAAATAAGTGGTATTTATAAAAATAAAAATTTGTAAAAAATGGATGTGTTATTAAAACAAAAAAAATTATTTTAAATTTATTTCTATAAAATTTATCTTAATTTATTTAAAAGAAATTAAAAAAATAAATGTTATTGAGCTGTTTGTACGACAACATCAAATCTTGTACTGTTTTTTTTTTTTTTTTTTTTTTTTGTTTTTTTTTTTTGAAAATGTAAAAGTAATTTTTGGTTTGGAAACATTAAGTATTCAAAAATTTACAGATTATTAAAGAAAATTTCAAATTACAGAGAAGACTTTTATTAACAAATGTTTCATACAAGATAGGACACGTCGCACAAGTAGTATCGAGTTAACTTTTTTCCAAATGTCGTTTAATGAATTATATTTAAACTTTTTCTGCAAATTTAGTTTTCGTTATTTATTATTGTCCTTATAATATTTATTTTTTATTTTTATTTATTTATTATTTTTTTTTTTTTTTTTTTTGTTTAACAATACTTTTATTTCAATGTTGATAGTTTAACTTGAATGACTTATAGTTCGTATAAATGATGATTATGGACTAAAAACTTAAACTGATCGATAAAGTAAGCTATTTCGAAAAATACAAACAGAATATATTGTAATGAGACATTAGATAATGTAATTCAAAAAGGAAATTTTAAAATTTACATAAACTTTCCTAAAGTTGTTCAAAAATTGAATGCGAAATTTTAAACTTAGAAACTTAAATAAACAATACTGTATAGTTTGTTTAGACTCATATAAAATTTATACAAAGGTTTTTTAGGATTCTTTAATGCTCTTATTTGAATCGTATTAGTAACGTTCAAAATAAAAAGTTTGTTATAAAAAAATTCACAAGAATTTCATCTAATTAAATACAATATTTAAATTTATTACAATAAAAGTAATTGCTAAATTGTTCCAGATACATAATTTTAATTTTTTTTTTTTCAAAGCTTTATAAATCAAAATTTTGAAACAACACTTGTTTTATAAAGCTTTTCTAAAATATTTATAAATAAATTTATCTTGAACAAATTTTCAAATTAATGAAATATTTATCGATTAGTCTAAGTTCGTTTATTTTATTTCCGTTTATATTTTTGAAAGCCAGTTTTTAAATTATATCATAATATTAATATAATGCAAACTTAAATCTTAGTTATTTACAACTGTTTAATTTTATTTTTTTATTAGTTAAAATATTTAATTTAAGTGTAAATATATTAAAACGTAAACAATTATAAATTTAATTAATAGATCAGTCAATAATATATGGGAATTAAATAAAATTAAAAATTAAAATAAACAATTAAAATAAATATATAAATATTCGATTACTGAAAACTACTCAACAATTCTGATTTTTTTTTTTTTTTTTTTTTTGAGATTACTAAACAACAATAATTGGAATCAGCTGGGACTAAAGTTTGGCTAACCAATTTTCCATTTGTTTTGTTATCTTACAATTTTATATCGAAAAAAATAAAATTTATTTATTGTTTTCAATACAAATTGTCGAAACAAATTTTTGTTTTACAAAATCAGGCCCAGAAACTAATTTGGAAAGTGACAATTTCGAATAAGACCTTGAAATATGTTAGAAAAATTGCAGTGGGATACGATGTTAATCAAACAGTAAAATATTTTGATGAAAAAGTTTTTAAAATGAAGTGTAAGTTTGATTGTGTATCAATCACGTATTAACGGCTGAACCGATTTTTACGATATTTGACACATAGATAGTACCAGTGGCGGAAGTGGTTATAGGCTGTGTTAGATCACGATTAGATGTCACGTCCACATTCCACTTCTACTTTTAAAAAGTCATTTTTTTTTAATTTTTATGTTATTAATGAAACTATTCACATGAAATTTCACACACATATAATGCCTGCACTGGAGAATGTTATGGGCTAAGTTGGATTTCAATCGGATGCTGAACACCCCATACTAACAAATATTCATTACGGCATATCTAAGGAACTACTATTGTGAGAGCCCTCAAATTTAGTGGGAACCACTTTAGGATGGTAGGTCCACGGGGAGAGGTAGCGCCAATACAAATCAAATATTAATTGAAGAACTATTGCAGTGAAAGTCCTAAAAAATGTGCAAATAATTTTCATATAAAATTTCGAATTGGGTGCCCAGTAGCAGCCCAGATGTTCGATGTTTATTCCAAATTAGTTTTATAGTTTTAAAGTTGTAAAGCTGATGCTTGTGAGAGAGAATCCCTGTTCAAAGCTGAAGAAGTAAACGTATTTTTAATCTTAATAAAAAAAAAGCAGAAGCAGAAACAGTTTTAAGGCCCAACCAGTAAACTTTGCAACGCAAGGTAAAATGAAGAAAAGTAACGTGAAACATTTTGTACAAACAGTCAACAAAAGTAAACGTATCATAGGATTTCCCTGTTTTTTAGTTATAAAATTCACGCATCTTACACATATTTGCATCAAGCATGTTGAAACAGCTGATTGCTATACAATGAATTTTTATTCACTGGTTGGGCCTTTAGCAAAAAATACATCTATTAGGTTCAGGTCAGTTCCATTGCACCAAATATTTTTAGAACGTGCATTATGCAACACAGATCTTTATATAACCCTAACCGCTAGAATAATATTTGATTTCTTAATTTCGATCTTTAAATTTTAATATGATCCTAAACAAAAGGTTTTGCTATACCGTTTATATCCATTTTAATACAATTTAACAAGATTTTTTTATCTTTTTGATTTCCTAAAAATCCGTTATATATATATATATATATATATATATATATATATATATATATTCTGGGTACTCGTGAAAATCTAAAATGATCTAACGATGTCAGTCCGTCTGTCTGTTGAAAGTACGGTAGAGCTCGGGGCGGACATCCTAGGGGAAAAAAATTTCGCTCAAATATTTGCCACATATAAGGTTTGTTTGGCATTGAAAATAAGCAAAATCAGTTAATAAACAAAAAAGTTATGGACTTTTCGGCCGATATCTTTTACAAAAAAGCATGTACATCAACGAAATTTTGCACAAATAATTCATAGTGCACTTTACCGCCCACCTCCCATATAAGGTGAAATATCAACGACATTTGGACAAATAGTTCAAGGACCAATGTAAACTCGGAAAAATGGGCGTGGTTCGACCATTTCACCTCTCGTATAAGGTGAAGTTTCAAAAAGTTAGAAATGGTTTGTATATAGATTCGGCTAAGCCGAATATAAGATTTTCATTTGTTGTAATTAAAATTAGAATTATTGAGTAGTTCTTTTTTTTAAACGAAAGGTAAGGAAAGTTATTAATTTGCAAACAGTCGAGAGCAAAGAAAATTTTCGTTGTAAATTGTATAGTACAAATATTTTGCGTGTAAGAGAGTGTAGTTTCATACAATCAAAACAAATAAATATTATAAACAGGCATAACACAAAACTTAACAACATTTAAATTACTGCTCTTACTTCATTAAGTAAATAAAAAAAAAATAAATGCCTTAAATCATCAAAATGTTCAAAAATTATACTAAAATAAATTATTATTTTTTAATTTTGTAAAAATTAACTTTGTTTATTAAATTTTGAAACTCTGTACTAGTGTTAAATGTTATTTATTATTAGTATTGTGTTTTGCCTGTAAAATGCTACCAGATAAAAAAATATTTTACTTTTAAGTTAAACTTAATTTTATACATTTGTTTTGCAATATATACATTTTCAAAATAAAACTAAAATAATCATAAAAACAAATAATACAGTGAGTTTTAAACAAAATTAAAAAGTGTTTTTTTTACTTTTTTCTTATTTTCTTACATCTCTATTTTAAACTACACGTTTTTTAAAAAAGTGTGGCCTTAAAGTTTACTTAAAGTCTGTGGTTTTTTCCTTTATTTAAATTGTATATTATAAATTAATTGTTTAATCTTATCTGGTATTTATAATATTGAAGAGTAATTATTATAAGCTTAATTAATAAAGAAATAAAAATATCGTAAAAGTATTTTATAACTAAATAACTTATTTGGATTTGTGTGTTTTTTATATTACTTTTCTTGTTTTGCTTTAGATTATTTATAATTTTTGGTTTAAACAATTGTTCACTTTCGTTAAATTTAGAGATTTTTATGTTATTTAAAATATTTTGTTATGAGTTTTTTTAGTTTGTTTTTTTTTTTTTTTCTTTTTGGAATATTCAATGTTCTGTACTAACAGTTTCATCGATATTACTGTCCCAATTGAATTCGGTAACACCCTGTTTATAATAAATATTGCCTAAATTGGCAAAACGTTTTTCAAAATCGTTGTCTTTAGCTTTAAGATGCTCAAATCTAAAATTGTAAAGCAAACAAACAATTATTTTTGTGGGGAATTTATAAGAAATTAAAATTATTATTTGAATTTCTTATTAAACACAAACCTTTCAAATAATAAATTTTTGGCAAAAGCATATAATTCAATGTCTAAACTATTTAATTCTTCTATGTGACGTCTTTGGTCGGGTCGTAAATTATGTATGGCTGATACCGACAGAGTTGTATTGTGCTGTTCAAAGGGTATGGCAAAACGTAAATTGAAAGTTTCTTCAAAAATATATTGCGAAATCTAAAAAGAAAATATAATTAAAATTTAATTTCAATATATTTAATAATATTCAAATATTTTTACTAAACCTTTTGATACTCCGTTAAACCAAAATAGGCCATGGCTGCCAAATTCCTTTTAGCACTAGCCAACATAACACGATCTCTTTCATGTGACGGCATAGCCGATTTATTGTAACAGCCCACTAAAGCTAAATCGGCCAACATTCTTGTTTGCCGATTTGCTGCTAAATTTGATTCACAACCGGCAAATTCATCTATGGTTACATCTAACCAATCTTTGCCTTTATAACAAGGTGGCAATTCTTGCGAGGTAGCCTGTCTACCCAGACACCAATGTCGAGAACCCTTCCAAGTGGCTCCTCTTTTGACATGTCTATATTCAGACATATATCTTGCTATAGGTTCTCGTAATAGTGTTATATAGAAATATCTTCGTTTCGCCGATTCACCTTCGTTTTTATCAAGTTCTTGATCGACACAGCTGGTAAGTTCGGTCCAATCGGCGTGCAACCCACATTTCCAACCTGTTGAGTAGCGTGAAAATAGCCAATTCTCATTGCGATGTGGACGGAAGCAATAGCAGCGTTTACGCTGGCGTTGACACTCACAAGGTCTCTGTGAATAAAAAAGAGAGTAAATTAAATAATTGTTATTAAAATTATTAATTGGTTATTAAAATAATTTTAATTAACTGTTCGAATAATTTAAAAAAGTTCATGGTAGAGACAAAAGAATCAGGTTAAAATTTAATAAATCTAATTTATAGTATAGACCAGGGATTCTCACAGGCATCAACTTTATGACCCCCTCTAGACATTACAACTCGAAAACTACCCACCACAAGTTTTAATGTACAGTGGGGCCTTTTGCACAATAAATGGTAAAAAATCTAGATCTTTTAAACGGCTGGACCGATTTTGATGAAACTTGGAACATCGATAGAGAAAGAGTTAGGATGTCAGAATATTGTTTGTTGGAGTATGAAACTTAAGCACGGTGGGCGCTACGGCGGTCCAAATTTTACAAATATGAACCGATTTTAAATATTTTTACATTTCTGAATTCTACTAAGCAGCACGGAGCATAAACATACTTACCTTTTATGGTTTAAAGGATATTTGACTTCAAAAATTTAATTTCCCATTTTTTTGCCTTAACTTTTTTGCATTTCTACCATATAACATTTAAAATAAAAATTCTAAAATTTTTTTAAAATATTTTGAAAATTTTTACAATTTTATAAATTATGCTAATTTTTTTTAGTCATCACATTTCGATAACAAGAAAAAATTTTTCAAAATCAAAATTTCAAAAAAAGGTCTCATGCAATTTTTCGCCAAAAAAGTAACTTTATAAATTTATTTTTTTAATTTGTTAAACAACTTTAATATTTTCTGATATTTTCTAAAACATTAGACCTTAAAGAAGTATGTAAGTATAATTTTGTAAAATTTTGAACGTGCACCCTACATTCAGCAGTGGCCGAAAATGGTAAATTTTTGAACAGAAGTTAAATTTTTGAGTCTGTAAAAAATGTTGCTTGTTAATTTTAGTACTTTTTTGAATTAGAGAAGATAGTATAATATGTTTTTAAAATTGTTGCAAAAAATTCTGACAACCTACCGGTAAAATTAGTCAAAAATTCCTTTTCAAAAATACAAATTTCATCCTCTGAATATACATATCTAAAATTTTGTATTTCTAAAATCCTAATAAACTACTTTATAACGTGTAAAAATTATTTTGATATCTATAACCATTTCGAAAATATTCAGACTCAAATTTATGAAATATTTTCCTGTAAACATTTTTTTATTTATTAAAACAGAAAGTATTTTATAAATTTTAAAATATTAAAATCTGTTATATATAATTCTTAGGAAGAAAAGATTTCCTTTAAAATGATATATAATGTGACTATTTTGTGTTTATAAAGTTTCTAGTAAATAAATAAAAAAAAAAAAAAATGTTTTAAAGTAAATGGTTTTCGCGACCCGCCTAGAATGTTTGTACAGCCCACTTGTGGGTCGCGGACCTGAATTTGAGAAACGTTGGTGTATACTATAGATTAGATTATATACTTTTTTTCATTAGGAGGTGTAAATCGTTCATAAGATTCTCTTGATTTTCAATTGACCATGGGACTATAGTCTATAATTATATTCGAGTTTACGGTTAAGACTGTAGTCCAGTTTATAGTCTGGACTATAGTTGAGTCAATAGTCTTCACTATAATCGAATTTACTGCTTAGTCTATAAATAGTCTATAGAGTCTATGCTATAGGCTTGACTTTAGTCTAGACCATAGACTTGACTGTAATCTAGTTGTATAGACTCTATAGTCAATCATATAGACTCGACTATAGTCTAGACTGTAAACTGGAATGTATTTTGGATGCATAGACTCTACAGTCAATGTTATATACTCAACTATAGTATCTGGTATATACACGACTAAAGTCTAGACTACAGACTTTACTATAGTCTAGACTACAGACTTTACTATAGTCTAGACTACAGACTTTACTATAGTCTAGACTACAGACTTTACTATAGTCTAGACTACAGACTTTACTATAGTCTAGACTACAGACTTTACTATAGTCTAGACTACAGACTTTACTATAGTCTAGACTACAGACTTTACTATAGTCTAGACTATAAACTCGACTATAGTCTAGACTAGTTGCATAGACTCTAGACTCGACTATAATCTAACTATATTCGAGACTATAGTCTAGAATATATTCGAGTCCATAATCTAGGCTATTGTGGAAGGTATAGTGTAAACTATAGTCGAGGTTATAATCTAGACTATAGTCGATGATATAGTCTTACCTATAGACTTTAATCGAGTCCATAGTATAGAATGTAGTCGGGTCTACTATATATTCTAGCATAGACAGAAAGAATTCACCAATCACCAAATATATTAGTAAATAATTTATTCAATTAAAAACTTTTTTTAAATTTAAACCTCTAACCAAAATGAGTTAATTACTAAATAGTTACTAAAAACTGTAAAAAAAGAAAAACGGAAAAAATTTTCCAATTAAAAAATTTATAAAATCAGTTACTCTACGTGATTGAATGAATGAAACATTTTAGTGAGAAATAAAATTATACTTAAATTTTGTTGTTATTTTATATCTTCTTATTCTCTATCTACTTATTTATATCTATCTATTTATTAAATTTAGATGCAAAATGCAACAACTGTGTTAATTGAAAAATATACGGTAATAACTTTTTCTGTGTATAGTCAAATCTATAGTCTAGACAATAGTCGAGTAGATGTTCTAGTCTATAATCAAGTCTACATCTAATCGGCTGCTTGGATTTACATAAAATTTCAGACAGGCGTAGCAGAAGACTACAATTTTTAGTTTGGAAGGGGGGCCCTGCACACTCTTCAAAAGCGGATCTATTAGGGCTCTAAATAGGGTACCTCTGACATAGAAAATTTTTCATTATTTGCAAATTTTTGGTGAAGTGTATTATAAACACAGAACAGTCATATTATAAATACAAAATAATCATATTTTAATAGACTTTCATGTTATTTCTTAAAAGCGGACTAGGAGACATAAGTGAATTGAAAGCTCTAATGAAATATTTCGCGTTAAATACTCTAAATATTCATGCAGAAATAATTGAGCTTCGAACTATATTTATATTACTAGGGCGGATCAATAAGTCCGTGACTTTTCGAACTTCCTTCGTAGTTATGTGAAATACAACACTATTCCCATCACCTGTTAATAGACTACCGTCAAATATTGAGTAAGTGTCATCATTTACTTTGCGTTTAACAGCTGTTCAAAACATACAACCTCGTATATTTTTCTAAAAATGGAAAAAAGTGAATTTCGAGTGCTCATTAAACATTATTTTTTTGCGAAAAAAATCGTCAATCAAACCAACGAAAAGCTCGATAAATACTATGGGGACTCTACACCATCGATTTCCATGGTAAAAAAGTGGTTTAATGACTTTCGTTGTGGTCGCACAAGTACAAATGATGCTGAAAGTTCTGGACGGCCTATTGAGGTCAGTACACCCGAAAATGTCGAAAAAATCCACGATATGGTGTTAGCCGACTGAAGAGTAAAAGTGCGTGAGATTGTTGATGCCACAGCAATTTCATATGGCAGTGCGGTTTCGATTTTAAATGATCAGCTGGGTTTAAGAAACTTATCTGCAAGATAGGTGCTGCGTTTGGTCTCAATTGACCATAAACGTAAACGTGTGACAACTTCAAAGGATTGTTTGGAGTTGTTTAACCGCAATCCGAATGAGTTTTTGCGGCGTTTTGTAACTGTGGATGAAACGTGGATCCATTACTGTACTCCGGAGCAAGCAGCAGTCTAAACAATGGGTTTCTCCGGGTGAACTTACTCCGATTAAGCCCAAGGTAAGTTTGTCGGCCAATAAGGTGATGCACACGTGTGCAGTTTCAATGGAAAAACTCTATGAATTGGGCTACGAATTGGTACCTCATCCACCATATTTTCCGGATTTAGCCCCTGGTGACTACTTCCTATTTCAAAACCTAAAGAAATGGCTCGGTGAAAAGAGATTCAGCTCCAACGATGAAATTATTGACCAAACCAGTGCCTATTTTAAGGACCTCGAAAAATCTTATTTTTTACGCAAAGTAAATGACGACACTTGCTCAAAATTTGACAGTAGTCTACTAACAGGTGGTACTTGATGGGAATATAGTGTTGCATTTCATATAACTACGAGGGAAGTTCGAAAAGTCACGGACTTATTGATCCGCCCTCGTATTTTTTTCGATGTATTTGAGACTACTTTGGTTTTAAAAAGTAAAAATTTAAAATTTGTTACATTCATCAAATGCTATCAATTTCATGTAGAATGATTCCGCCCCAAAAAAATACTGTGGCATAGTGTAATTTAACACTTTTCTTGAAGGTATCTTCACAGAGATTACTTTAGAACTAAAAAAAAGCCATAACACCCAATTAGAATTTATCGTTGAGATATCTTAACAAATTTTATTAGAGATCAAATATTTATGATATAATTATTAAATATATATATAAAAAAAATTAAGTCAATATCTTTTATAGAACAGAATCATAATTGAAAATTCAATTTCAAATCGTTTGTTTTTATACTCAGAAGAGATTATTCGACAGATAATTTTTTCTTTAACCAATTGGGTAAAAAATTTACAAAATCGGACAAAAATATTGCAAGCATGTTTGTCATAGGCCTTATCGAGAACTTTAGGAAGATAAATATTTGAAATATTTGAAAATATTTTAAATCGGATAAGAAGCAAAACTTTGGCAAGCGATGAAAAATTCTCTATGTCAAAGGTAACCTACTTTGAGCCCCAATATTCTGCTCCTGAAGGATATGTGGGGCCTTCCTTCCAAACTTAAAATTGTACACTCCAAGCAGCCGATTAGATGCTACAGATTTATTTTTAACAAAATTTCGATTCTTCCCCACTGTCCAGTGTGGTATACTATACCATATACAGTCAAGTCTATAGTCTAATCTAAACTCTAGTTTGTTTTAGAAAAGAAATCAATTACATCAAACAACAAAAGTACTAATAACATTTCATAAAGATTTTAGGTTCAAACATAAGGCATTAAAAGAATGCAAAAAATTATTTTTCGTTTATAAAAACTAAGAAGAAAAAAAAACACCTTCAACATTATTAAAATTCAAAACCTGCAAAAAATGTTTAACATGAAATGACTAGTAAATCCTGACTGGATTTTAAAATGACAATTTATGTTAATTTTGGTTGTCTTACAAAATTTATACACAATGGAATAATTTTTAAGAAGATAAATATAAAAATAAATTGAAAATTATATTAATGATTTAGTGACCATAAAAAGGATACGAAGAATTGAAAAATAAAATTTTTTAGAAAAAAAAACAAGTCAGAAAATATAGTTGGCCAAATCCAACAACATGATACCCTACACCATTCTGTATGTGCATCGAAATTTAGGGTGCGGTCTTATGTGAATGTGTGTCTACCCAGCAAACGCAAATGTTTGATATCAAATTGAAAGTGATTTGAAATCAAGTCTTTCTCAAATGTCAAACGTTTGAGAATTATTTGAAAATAACTTGAAAAGAATGGTTTCTCAAAAAAAAAAAAAAAAAAAAAAAAAATAAAAAAAAAAAAAAAAAAAAAAAAGGAAATTAATTTTAAAATTGAGAAATGCTATTATTATCACATCATAGTTAAATGTAATTCTCAAATTTTTTCAAATGTAGATTGTGGAACATGTATAAAAGTAATCTGCATTTTTAATTTTTGTGAAGCTTTCTTTTGGATAGATTTGTAATTTTGTCCTATTAATTATACGCATTCATTAATTTGAAAATATTTGCTTAAATAATTTTGTTTATTAATTTATTTATTTTTATATAATATTTAAAATATTTTTTTTAAATATATTGTTCCAAATATCTTTAAAAAGATTTGATAACATTTGATATCAAATTGAGAAAATACCGTTTTTCAAATATTTGTTAACTTGTCTCTTTAGATTTATGATTGATTTAGTAATAACATGTAATACCAAACTAAGAATATAGTGTTTTTTTGATATTTTTAAAGTTATCTTTATAATTGAGAATGATTAAATAAAGACATATAATATCAATTTGAGAATGTACAGTTTTTCAAACGCTTTTTCTCAAATGATTCTTAATTTGAAATCAAATTTACAATTCAAAACTCTACCTACATTTGAAACAAGCTCTAGAAACGTTTGATATCAAACGTTAAAGTCATCATATTTGAAACGTTTGACATCGTGTTTACTGGGTAGTTATGCACCGATACCTGTGCATAACTACATTTAGGGTAATTCCCTATGGTCAATTATGAGCCGATCGATGCAAAATTTGGCATTGTAGTTTTTGCTTATATAAACCATATTTAGGATTTCTGCACGTTAAAGTGATTTTTGGAAGAGGGGTTCATATGGGAGCTATAGCCAATTATGGACCGATCTTTATGAAATTTGTCAAGTGGATTTATACTTATATAAAACTTATTTCTGCCAAATTTCATTAAAATATTCCTATTTTTAAGTCATTTATTAGTGATAAAACTATATTCCGGGAGGACATTTGTATGGGCGCTATATGAAATAATGGACCGATCACAACCAAATTCAATATACTTCGTCCTTGCAAAAAAATCATATGTACCAAGTTTCATGAAATTATCTTCCAAAATTGGGACCTTTACTTTGTGCACAAGCTTTACTTGGACAGAAAGCCGACCAGACGGACGGAAGGACGGACATCGTTAAATCGTCTCAGAAAGTGATTCTGAGTCGAACAGTACACTCTAAGGTGGAATCCGAAGATCTTTTCTGTATGTTACAACTTCAGCACGAACACATAATACCCAAACCACCTATGGTGGTGAATAGTATAAAAAGAAATGACGAAAATAAAATAAACATTAATAAAAATTAAAGCTCATAACCTGTGCTTGTGGTTTGGAATAGTAATGAGCTTTTTAATTTAATGTTAAGATTATGACGAACAGAATTTGAGATTAAAATACAATACTTTTAAAAGTGAAGGCGAATTGTAAGAAATCTATATATAAGACTAAGAAAAAAATGTTCAGCTTATTTTTTAATAAACCAACTTTTTTAAACTTGTTTGCTCATAAACTTTAAAAAAGTGGATTGCTGATATAAAAGAATAAAAATAGAAATGAGTTTACAAATTTTTTAATCAGATCTTATAGTTCAGCATACAGATTTAATGCACTAAGAATAATGATAAACTAATTCTGCCGTTTTATCTTATGTATGTTGTATTATAGTTTTATGGCTTAAGAATGACATTTTTAATATGTGTTTTTTATTTTTCTTTTTCGTAAAAAGGCATTGAAAGCTCAAACATTATCATTCACACAGAAAACAAAAATAATAATAATAAAACTCAACAAATGGTTGCTAAATGTATTGACCCTGAAAATTATTGAAATTTTATCGAAATTCTATTGTAATATAATGTTTTAAAACATTTTCCCATTTGAATTGATTTTTAATTTTTGTCTTCAATTCAGTTTAAAATTTAAAAATACAAAACACAAAGAAAAAAAAGAGATAAACACACTCACCTTTAAATCCAAGTCACGCACTAAATGACGACCAAACGACGTTCCTCCGGTTTTTTGTATATGCAAAAATACCATCACATCATGACCATCCATATCAAATTGAAAATCATCATTTAGTACATCATCATAACTTAAGCCAGCATTGGCTATAATTATATTATTTTGCTGTATTGTTTTCGTTGAGGCCATGGGTAATGGCTGCTGCTGATGATGAACTATTAAAGCTCCAGTTGCTACAGCCTGCGCGGAGGCCGCTCCAATGGCACCGGGTGATAGAGGTGGTTGTTGTGGTATATCATTGTATGATAATAAATCCGGTTGTAAAATCATGCTACGTTTTGATAATGCACAGACCTAAAAAATAAAGCGAAAAGAAAAAAATCAATTAAATAAGCGAAAAATGTTAAAGTGTTAACATTTGAAAGTATTGTTATAGGGTAATTCCAAAAAATTTCGATTCAACTCGTATTTTGACCATTACCGATTTTAATGAAATTCAGCACACATAATCCATTCCTCTATGCGCTTCATATGGCGTATTAATCTGCACCATATTGCTCAAGATTCATATTCTATCAACCTCTAAAGTTGAACACCTCGAGCTTTTTTATGTCAAAAATAGGCAAAATTTTTATGGTTTTTAGGCACAAGTTTATCATAGTATACAACATATCATTATTTACTGAAATGAAATTAGAAGTTTCAGGAATACACTAGCAGACCTTTAACCCACTGTAACCCACTTTATAAATCCGCCGAATTATTTGTGACAATTTTAAAGATTATTTACTCAAATTTGATACATGGGGTTATGTAATTTCAGAACCCATCACTTTTGTACAAGTATAGATCGTTGTAGCAAATTTTATAATGATCAGTCCAAATTTTATCACATCTTTCATGTAGGTTCCGCTGCTTAAAAATTACTTAAAAGTGCTTAAATCCCGCATTAATGTTAACATCAATACAAAATTTTGTATATTTGAGTTAAGTATAAATCATCATACACAATTTCACAATAATAGATCCATAAATAAATATGGTCCCCATACAGTCCTTATTCCCGAAAATCAATTAAACTTGCATAAATCTTACATAAATATCAATATCGAAATAAAATTTAACACAACTAAGTTTAGTACAAGTATAGATCGTTCCACGAAATTTCATAAAGCTAGGTCCATAATTGAAAATAACTTTCATACAATTCACATTCCCGAAAAATATTTAAACGTGCATAAATCTTACACAAATAAGAATGTGAAAATAAAATTTTACATAAATAATTTTCATATACGAATAAATTATTGTAATAAATTTCATAAGGATCGTTCCACAATTGACCATATAAGGCCCTCTCCCGATATTCATATGGTCGATCCTGACTAAAACTGGTTATTTTTGTCATTTCTTATTTATTTTGATACTTTAAAATTAAATTTAAATTTAAAATAAAAAAATAGTTTTTTAGTAAACTTGTACTAAATGCAAACTGTTATAACTTCCGATTCCAATGAGATCCCGTTTTAAAATTTCTACACTATAACAACAAATTGATTGTAAACATCATGTCAAAAAATAATGAAAATTAAATGACTGTTTTGCAGGATTGATGTGCAACTTTTATGATTTTACGATATCAGTCCTTTCCATAGATACCAATTTTGTAAAAATCGTATAATGCACATAAAAATTATTTAATCTTAAACTTTGTTAATTTTTGACAAAAAATACGAGAAGTGTCCTACTTTAGAGGTTTATAAAACATGAACCATAAATGATTCATACGCGATAAAATGCACGATGACTAGTTTCATAAACATCCCAAATTTAAAGAAAAATATAAGATAAAACATTTTTAAAACTGTAATTTTGGGTAGATATTTTTTGGAAGTACCCTATATATAATTCCAAAGGAAAGTTTAGTACAATACATAGGTAGAGGATATTATACACTTAAGCAGTTTTGTGAATTTTGCTTTTAAATTGCCGAATTTTTACTAGACTTACATATAAATACAATAATTTTATTTACCTTTGTTCGTTTTAAGAAAATAAATTACTTTCGGAGAGCAATTTATATCTAATAGAAGAAAGATCTTGAATTGTTCATATTTTAACAAAAAAAGCATATGACAGAATTTTTTTCGGTTTTTCGAATATCAAGTACCGATATTTTTCGACAAATTTTCTGATTTTGGTTAAAAATTATCTGACGTACACTAGGTAAATGCAAGAGCACACATAATGCAATAAAAAGTTAAAACTGAATTTTCTTTCCCTATTTGTCAAGCACTATTTTCATCTAGCGAAATGAGTACTACTGATCTACTGCTACAGATGAAAATGTCTTTTTTTATCTTTATTCATAAAACTAGATACTATGAATAAATTAAGCGATATATAATGAAAATTGATAGAAAAATCTTGTCTATGTCATCGTGCAACAATCTTCAAAAAAAAAATATGGGTGTCAAATGAAATATGGGAATCTTACCTATATGGATAATATAATCTTCATGAACATTTTAAAATTTATGATGCAAAATAATGACAACAACAAAATATACGTAAAATACAGGATTTTATGAGTTTTACAACTTTCAAAAAAATCAATGTTCTACAATTTCCACCTCATTTTATCAGGCCATAGCTCATTTTATTCCTAATAAAATATATTATTAGAAAAATATGTCTTCTAATAGAGTGTGGGTCCAAAATAGCTGTAAAACGAAAAAAAAACGAATAAAAAGTAATAAAAAAATAAAAAATTTAATTATATATATTTATTTTTATAATATTTAAAAAAACATTAAAAAACAGGTATCCGAGGTACAAAGCCGTGAAATCCCACCAATATATTGCAAAATAAAATAGCTGAAATTTCAAATGTAAATAGCCTGAAAACTATAAGAGATAAATAGCACATACAAGAATGTTTTTCACAGGCCTTATCTATAGCTTTAGGTAGAAGTAAAAATATTTGAAATCAGAAACAAAAATTTGACAAGCGGTTAAAAATTTTCTGTGTTGGAGATACCCTCACCTGATATCTAATGGTTCCGCTCCTGATAGAACTGTACTTAAAATTGTACGCTCGTCTGCTACTCCTTTGTGAAACTTTATGTAAATCCAACCCATTAAAAGTTACAGATTTATTTCCAAAAAATGTCGATTCTGTCTCAATGTGATTTGTATGTATGTATGTATCTATGTATGTATGTATGTATGTATGTATGTTTGTATATAAAACAATTAAGTTTTTCAAGATCACTGTTTTGTTTTTAACTTTTATACTTTAACTGTACTAAAAACTGCAATTAATACCGGCAGTTTCCTAAAATAGGATCAACTAAAGAAACTACCAAATTCCTGAAATTTCCAAATGAAAGTTTTCTTTGCCGCAGAAATTGTCTGTTAGTTTGGGTTATTTGCAATAAATATTTGATCGAAATTAATTAAATTGATTTTATGAAACTTAAAAATTCTATTGTCATATTATTCTAAATCATTTAAAAAAATATTTTCCAGCATGCATAGTACAATATAGTTGTAGTGACCATAATCTAAGAGCAACATATTATTATTATTGGACACAGCTAAAAATAGATACGATTATAAATAACTGTTATGATTCCATTTTATCATATTGTTTCCGATTTTATGGTTCATTTTTTCATGTTATGATTCGAGTTTTTTATATTATTATACTATCTTACTACATTATTATATCATTCTATCAGATTATAATTTTATTTTGTTATATAATTATTCCATCTTATCATATTATTATTCCATTTCATTATATTAGTGTTCCATTGTACTATATTATTAGCTCGTCTTATCATATTATAATGAAACACATAATTCTAAATTACTATTTTTATTGAGTCCATTTCATTTGTCCATTACATTTGTATCAAAATAATAGAGAAAAGTGTTTATTAACCATAAAAAAATATTTACATATTATTAGTACCATCATGTTATGCAAGATAATACAAGATATTTTTATTAACTAAACTCTTTAATAGTAGTTAGTTAATATATATAATATATAGTTAATACTGCTTGAATCACACCAAATATAACATGAGAATCATAATGAAGGTGGTGGAAAACAATCGTTAAAAACTAAATATATTCAAAAACAAACATGTTATAAATTTTTCAACCGTGTTTTAAAAAAGCTTACGTATTATGTTTATTTGTAACATTTTATTGTTATGGGAATAATAATATTAATATGGTTTGAAAACAAAATATTGTCTAAGAACAAGGAAAAGAATTTATGATATATAATAATGGTAGAAATATTAATATTTTTTATATTATTAAAATTTTGTTTCTGGTAAAAATATTCAAAGCAATAAAATTTCTGTAATCAACTATATTAAAATTTTTATTGAATATAAACATTGAATGATAAAACTGAAGCAAAAACATTGCTATCATGAATACAGTATTATTGAAATTAATGAAAATTAACAATCATAACATAATATTGTTGTAGAGACAATGCCGTATCCATGTTTTTTCTCTGCGTGTGTTTACAAATAATAAACTCAATTAACTACTATATTTCTGTGGTAATATTTTCTATTGAATACATTCTTTGCTTGTTTATTATTCTATAACTAAACTTACAATACATACATACACATACAAATGCAACATATTTGATGACATTTTTAATGAATTTTTTCATATAAATAATTGGTGTTTTTCACAGTATACAATATAAGTATTGTGTGCGTATTTATGAATGTCTGTATGTATATGAATCTTACTTTAATCCTTTAGCAGTTTTATGTTCATTTTTTGTTTTTTTTTTTTTATGCGACAAATAAAAATTTAATTTAGCATTGAAACCAGTTGGTACACAGAGTAGCGGGAGAAAAAATAATACAATCAAATATACTGACCATAATAATAGCAACATATTGTGGTTATTGAGTGCAAAAAAATTGAAAATTAACCATGGACCATAATACAGTTATGTTCTATATAGTGTATTTTTTCCGAGAATTTTATATCCATTTTCCGCATTTTTTTTATTATTTTTTTTTTCATTATGGTATTACTGTTGTATGGATATTATTAAATATACGAAAAAGTTAATTGAATAAAAATATTTTGTATACTAAGGCTGCGATTGTTGTTGCATGTAATAAAAGGAAAATTCAGTTAAAGAGACTCAAATATACATACATACACATATTTACATTTTGGGGGAAATATGTTCACATAGGAATGTAGCTGTAAGAATTTTCCTTAATTCAATATTGAGTTGTGTCCAATTGTGTGGTTGTTTCGCTTTTTGTTTTGTATGTTAAATATTTTATTGGACTAAAGACTTTCTACTGTCAGTGGCATTGCCATTAAATAATAAAACTATAGCAACATGTATAGCAACATGTGCTATATATACATGTATTTTATTGTTCAAAAGTGGGGCAATTAAAAAGTCATGTTAAATTTATATTGCAGTTTTATAGGGTTTTATATAAGGAAATGTATGATTCAACTAATTTATAAATTTAAATATTTAAATACAAAAAATTAAATTTATATTTAGAATATTCATTTTAAGAAAAAGGTCAGTTTTCCTAGAATATATAATAAATTTTACCAATGCCACATGGTGTTTCATTTGTATTTATTTATTTATTTTTTTTTTTTTTTTTTAATTGCAATTTGGCTTTTTTCGTTTCTTTAGCAATTTTTTCAGACAAAAATAGAACAAAACAAATTTATTAATCCATGTGAGTGATTTCATATCAAAACGGACAAAAATAGTAATTTTCGGATTTGATGCCTCCGATTTCGATGAAATTCTCTACAAATATTTCCTATTGCAATAGTTGTTCAAATCACAAACTTTTATACTGAAGACCCTTTCCGGTCCAAAAATATGCCGTTTCCAAAATGAAAAAACCGTGGATTTTTCTCCAAAAGTGTACATACTTTATTGCTCTTAACTTCTAAACTCTAAATTGTAGAATTCTAATTTTTATTTCATTTAATAGACAAGAATATTGACTTTACTTAAATTTATTTACTTCCACAGTTCAAAGGTCAAAATCTATGATATAAAGATAAAAGCTGAATGTGTTGATAGTTTAACTCTATTCTATACTCGTGGCAAAATTCAAGTTGGATACTCTTTTGGCTTAGGAGTTATGAAGCGAAATATGATAAAAACAAATTTTTTGTATATAAAATTTAAAATATTAAAAAACAAAAAATTTATATATTTTCAAAGTAATTTATTTGCCTATTTTTAATCTTTGAACTTTTAATGTAAAAAAACTTATAAACGTAATAAGTTAGGGTCAATGGCTTTAATATTAAACTAAAACCATAATATTTTTGGACCGGAAGAGAACATCAGTCTAAAATTTGATGATTTGAGAAACACTTCCAATAGCCAATGCCTGTAGTGAATTTCATTGTCATCGAAGATATCAAATCCGATTGCTTTCTGTTTTGACATAGAACCACTCATGTACAAAACTAAATGATGTGGATATGATTAAATGGACAGCTATATAAAGACCGATTTCTTAGAATCTTGAACGATATTTTAATTTATAAAACAAGTTCTTTAGTTTTCGATTAGAAAGTACAAAAGCAGTAGTGAACTTATAATTATATAGTGTAAATCGCAAAACAATATTTACATATTTAAATATTAAATATGTATATACCCAGTTGACCAAATCTTCAAAAATGTAATTTCGTTTAAGCATTGCGGAACATTTTGGAACAATTCTTGATGGATTCGCGATTGAGTCCCGAATTTTGTCTCCTAAATATACATTTCCTTCATTGAGGACGTTGTAAAGTAATGACCAATAGGGTTTGGGATTTCCCGTGATATTTCTTTTCCCGGGAAATGGGAATAAAAAATTCAATTTCCCGGGAATTTTCGGCATTCCCGGGAAATTAAACTTTTCATATTAAAAAACTTAAGTTATAAGAAAAAAGCTCTGATTTCTTATAAAAATATTTCAGAACATTATAAATCATAACTATTTAACAAAAAAATAAAATTATAATCAAGTATGATGCATTTTTAAAGATTTGGAAAATTGTAAATATTTCATACAAAAAAATAAGTTATATTAAAAACTATATATCTCAGACTTTTAGGTTAATAAGTTTTTCATATCAAAAATTAAAAAAAAAAATAATAATAATAAACCTTGATCTAGAATACAATATTTAAGTTTCAATACAAATAGCTTTTTATTATTTTATTAATATTTTATCTTCATCTTACATTATTAATTAATTCTAATTTAGACATGTGTCTCAAAAGAACTAAAACATGTTGTGTTTTTATTAAAAAAAAAAAAAAAAACTCTCAACTTAATAACTTTTTTTATAATAGTGAATATTTTCGAATATTCATTTTCACAAACCAATAGTACAATTAAAAAATCAAAAACTTAACTTGTCAAAAGTAAAATTGTTTTGAAATTTCATTAAATTTTTAAACATTCTATCATAGATATTTATGTGAGTGGCACTTCGGACTAAATTTTCAAAAAAAATACTAATTTTTTTCAAAACACAAAAACAAAATATATGTAACTACATGTATTTTGTTGTTGCATGAATTAGGTTTTTGACAGTTGAATCAGTTTTTTTTTCTCTCACATAAATACTCATTAATGTGACGAGAAGTATTAATACTTTTGAAAAATAAAAAATTTCGTATTTGATCAGTTTGTTAAAAGATTCGATAGAGAATACTTCAGACGATAACACAGTGATTTTATAT
Organism: Protocalliphora azurea; assembly: GCA_932274085.1. Taxonomy (NCBI): domain Eukaryota; kingdom Metazoa; phylum Arthropoda; class Insecta; order Diptera; family Calliphoridae; genus Protocalliphora; species Protocalliphora azurea. Next base: position 21,894,800 of record OW026519.1, on the reverse strand, counting down.
TTAATTTAATTTTTATTTTTTCTTTCAATATTTTTTCTTTTTAATTTTTTTGGTAAAGTTTTGTATAATCTCATGATACAATTGAACCAGGTGGAATTATTAGGGACAGTTGTCATTTTCAAGTCTTGTAAATTCAAATAATTGAAACATTGAAAAGAAAAGAAAAAAACAAACAAATATTTAGTTTACATTTTAAATGTGGAATAAATATTTCTTGAAAGGCAGCAGTTCTTTTTTGCGATATTTTGCAAAATTTAACATGCACATTTTTCACTATATACAATTTATTAACGTAAAAAAACTCCGTTTCGTTATTTTTTTTTTTTTAGTTTTTTATAATGTTAATTTGATAATAATGTTTTTATTTTTTTGAGGTTTGTTTTAACCTTTTCAAATTTCTTTGACTGACTTTCCAGGGAAAATAAATTTGAGAACGTTCTTTCCAATAATTGTATCTTGTTATTTATTGTATCACATGTTTAATCTTATTTTTGATAATGTAGAAAAATACCTTATTGATACATATGGAAATCAAATGTTTCTGAATAATTTAAAATATCACTTTTGTATCCAATTTTCGACAAATCCTAACATTCAGTATTACCATCTAAAAATACCTTTAGTAGGTAAATTTTCATTGAGGCGTTAAAACAGTAATATTTTTGCTATAAGATATTAAAACTCCATATTAAATTAAAATTAAATTTCCCGTTTTCCTGGGAAAATTAACAAAAATCCCGGGAATTCTCGACGATATTTTGTCGGGAAATCCCGGGCTTCAAACCCTAGTTTATATATACTCCAATGTGTTTAAAAATTTATTTAGTAATTTTTTTGTTTCTCAATACTAGAACCATGTATATTTTTTATACAAGTATAAGAGTTTTAATTTTGCCTGCATTCCTCCCAATATAATGAGTATTAGTTACCATTTAGTAAGCTATACCAAAGCAGAAGGATAAAAATATTCTAGACAAAATTTTTTATGCTTGAATTTGGAGTAATTAAGTCATGGAAGCGTAAACTTAATTAATATTGTCTTGTAATTTTTCTATTATATCTTGTGTTTTTCTTTCGTTGAATAATAGTGTTGCTTTATGTTACAAATTAAGCAAAAATCTTCTCAAATAACTAATATGGACAAGTAATCTTCACGCTTCTATTCTTTGCAAAACGAAAAAATAATAACAAAAAAAAAAGAAACACTGTTGATTAAATTACTACCTATTAGGTTCATGCCGCAAAGCTGAAGATAGTCATACATTTATTTTGCTGTATTTTAGTTTATGTGCTCTATTTAAACACGATTATTTATCACGCTGGTTAAACGACACACCAAAGTGGAAATTTATATTCTTACAAGCAGCCTTTAGCATCTTAAAAGAATTAAAAGTGTACAAAAGTTTTTCCTTGCTCACGGTATTTAATAAAACATATTTAACTGTGTTGACTGATAAGAAATTGTTCGTTTTATGTAACAAACAGGTTTAGGGTATAAATTTAATAAAATGTTAAGGATACTAGAAAAAATATAACTTAAGACTGAAAGGTACAATCTTAAGCCACAAATATATAGATATATTTTTTAAGTGCAAAAGCAATATTAAAAAAGAAAGGATTACCTAATAATAAAAATTATAAGTTGGCTGTTTGAGAAAACGTTACATTCTTTAGATACTATTTTTTTTCTATATAGAAAAAGTCGTAGGCTTTGACTACCATTTTTCTCTATATAGAAAAAGTCGTAGTCTTTGACTCATATTTTTTCTTATATAGAAAAAGTCGTAATCTTTGACTACCATTTTTTTTTTCTATATAGAAAAAGTCTTAGACTACCATTTTTTCTATATATAGAAAAATTGTATATAACTAAAACTTTGTGTACTTATTTATAAAAAATGGTTCCTCTTTCCTTTCTGTAGCTGTGCTTTATCTTTTGTCTCAAGCAAATATTTAATACTGTCAACAATGTTGCTTGTAGCACAATTAATTTGATAATAGTCATAAAAGTTTTTTGATAAGAAAAAATGTTGAAAGTTTTGTTAGTAGGAAAATTATTCTTATTGTATTTTTAGTTGTAGCGAACAACACAATCCAACAAAATTTTGTCTTGCAATGAAAACAAAAAAAAAAAAAAAGACTACAAGCAAAACTTTAACCATTATGAATGTTACATCTTATGATAAACTCTCTCTTTCATTTGAAAAGACATACAAACATAAATAAAAAATTTAAATATTGTTTACATCTAAGTGCTGCTGGAAGAAGATATGTACCTTGGAATATCTAGAGTACCTGCAACTATGTAATTTGTAAACTTGAGCAATATGTAAAATTTATTACCTTATGTTGGTATTTATAGCTTGTTTCTTTATATGAATACATACATACATAAACACTGAAACACTTATGTATATATTGGAAAATATAAATAAAAACCCTCACATAATTGTCTCTAAGAAAACTATGAATTTTGAGTAGCTATGAATTTTGGTAGGAAAAGGAAACAACATAAGTGTTGTTCGTCGTATCTAGGTTTCTTCTTCATTTTAAGTGCTTGTTAGTGTGTACAAAATTTCTGCTCAATTTTATTGTTGCTGTAGATATTTGTGTGTACATACATTGCGAAAATACATATGACCCTGTAGTTTGTGGTATTGACAGCGGAAACCAGTAACTTGACTATTGAAAATGTTCTACAACTAAGTTGTAATTTCTGCTAATACAATACTAATAAAATATTTAACTGTCATTGAATTGGCAATTAACCAAGTAATTTTTACTCTTTTTTTTGTTTTTTGTGTAAAGTGCCAAAACTGCAAGGACATATATATGTTATTTTGAATAGTACAAACATGTTATCTTACAACAAAATATCTAGTTTTTTTTTAGTTTGTTCTTAAAACATTAATACTATTAAAAGTATCAAATGTTTTATGGTTTTTTGTTTGTGGAAAAACTTTATTGTTCGAAAACAATTTTTAATACGATTTTTGTAGACACAAATTAACCACTGATAATTTTTATGTTGGTACTCATAGAGCAATTACTTAACTAAGTTATTGTTATAGTTATTTTTTTAATGAATTTTAACAAATATGAAGAAGACATTTTAAATATATATCCACAGAAATGTCTACATATTTTTAAATTAATAAAACCTCTGCAGAAGTAGAAACTTTGAGGAAAAATGATATACTCCCTTTGTTTTATTTTTTTTTTTTTTTTTTTTTTTTTTCTTATCAATAGAACTACAATTTTATATTGTGCATTGGCAGTAATGGAATAATAAATTAGAACATTTCTATGGTAACTTGCCTATTGTAAGTTTTTTCATACATATTTTTGAAAATCAAAACAATTTATATAAAAATAATTTATATGTAATATATGCTTAAAATTATCCAGGAGTATATTCTGGAATCAAATAAAGAACTTCAATAAAAGCTATTTCTGAAAAATGATGGCCTATATTCAAAATTTCTATCTTAGGTTTTCATGTGTTACGCCAAAAGTCAGAAGTTAATTTCTTGACAACACGTTGATTTATTTAATTTAATTTTATTGAATTTTATTTTTAATTAAATTTTTTCTTATTTCATTTAAAATATTATTTTTTTTAATATTTTTGAGACTTAACTTAATTTTATATCTATTATTTAAGTTAACGGATTGTAAACTAAAACGCGCCACCTGTGTGTCAGCGTTTCTATGTAGCAGATATCACTGAAATAAATTACACGTTGGCGCGCCAAAAAATTTTTTCTAACCAAAATTCTGGAAAAAATAACTAAATTAGGAAAAAAAAAACTAAATTTTAAAAATTCAAAGTTATTATATAAAAATTTATATAATCTAGATATATGTATTCAGGTTTTAAATACTTTGAATATTAGTCTTAAACTTTAGTTAATCTTTGGGAGAAAAAATTATTCAAAATTTAACTGTTTAGAACATTGTTTATCAAAATGTGGTCCCTGATCCAATTTTGTAGAGGTCGTGATACAAAGCTTAATAATAAAAATTTAATTACTCTCACGTCCTTATGATATGATGTGGAAAGCGAACCAGATTGTAATAAATTTAGAATTGAAAAACCACTGGGTCGAGCAGTCATAGAAAATAAGGTTGACTTTTACAATTATGTGTTTACAGAAAAAGAATACAAATAAGAATTATTTTTTACATATATTAAATTTTAATAATTTAATTTGAAAATTGTGTACAAAATTGTGGTCCACTTGAAAATACATCGTGACTAATAGAACACTTTTATTGCAGTTATTTGTAAAATAATGTGGTGCCTCTTTAAATTTTTTATTATTGTTTAATTATGTTGTCTTTCAGAACTAAACAAGATAAATTTTTTTATATTTTTGTTCCCTACAGAATTATATTGGAGAACACCCTAAAGTGTACCAATCGACTCAGAGTCTCCTTATCGGGTTCAAATTGTTTCATTATTTTAATCAGTCCCCAAATAAATGTTCTCTTGAAGTCATATTTTGAACTTCAAATATCTTAAATCCACACAGAGTAAACAGTTCTGTTGTGGCAACCATTTATTATATATTTAATTAAATATATTTAAATTATAAAATTGACGGCTTCTTCAATATTTATTTCGAGTTTGGGTTATCTTCCATAGTTTGGCTATAGAACTCTACGGAAAAGTTTTCCATAACAACTGTCTGTCATACATAAAATACAAACGGGAAAGAATTGATATTTGCAATGGAAGAAATAAGAAAAAGTTCGTAAAAGCCCAATTATGAGATACACTTACCGGGAGAGGAGGTAAATTTTGAATTCTATTAAAGAATGGATAGAAGGCTATAACTATTTTCCGAGGTCAAAAAACCATAACACCACCTTATAGGCAATATTGGGATTATACAATGGTTTATCATGTAACGAAAATATACTAAAAATTTTTCAAGTGGATTATTTAGCAAAAACGCAGTTCAGAAACTAGCCAGGTTTAGAGATTTCTTGTGAATTTTATACTCGACTAGTTCCAAAAATCCAAATCCTAGAAAAATGTTCTTACCTTTTTTCCGAAAATATTTGAATGGGAAGCAAATCAATTCTTTGAATTAGTGTTTCTTGAAAATAGGTGTAATTACTGTCACAAAACTAATTCCAGAAAAATTGCTACAGATTCAATGAAATACTGTGAAACACAACGTATTAAAAAAAAAAATAACATAAAAATACATTTTGTCACCAATTCAACACTTATTTTATTATTAATATTCTAATGATCTAATTCTAATACCGTTGCTTAAAATATCATAAGAGAAACAAGTTTTTTATTACCACGATTAATATATCGCTCTGCAATATATATCAAACTTGGTTGAATATACCGAATTTGTAAAATCTAATTCTTATATTGATTAAATTGACTAACATAACAATTGTAGGTACAATAATTTAATCATAACTTTGCGTTTTCCTCAGAAATCATTCTGTTTAAATTATAAATTATCAATAACTATAATAAAATATTGGTTTCTTTTATTAAATACTCATGATTGTAACTGTTTTTCAACCAATCTTTTTTCTGTGTGCATATAAGCGTATTTCTACCGATTTCTGCACAAATGAAACATTTTTAATTCTAAAACATTCTATAAAAAATTTTTTATGTACCTACATTAAACATTCAATTTCAAAAGAATCGTTTGGAAATTAATTGTAACTTCTATATCAGTTTAAAGTATTACCTTAAGTCCCACATAAATGTATGTATATTAATAAAATTTGACTCAAATAAGATTACTTTAAGGCACATATACAATAGTGTAGTATATCATATTGTATATCGTATAGTCGATTATTTACTATATTATTATCCAAACCATACTTGAAGTTGATCTTCGATGTGTAGACATCTCTCACTAAGTGTTTTTATGTAGTCCATAATTTAGCTATTCGTTTAGGAAATTATGTTTTTTAAATCGAAGACACAAAACAGTGCTACCGTTCACCAAGCAACAGCTGGCGTTGTTAGTGTATATTGTCCGTTGTATTGCTGTTAAATTATAAATAAAGAGATATGTATTATAACGTTTTAAGAAAAGTTTGTGAAAGCGGAGTCTGGACTCCGCTGAGTTTACCCCAGTAATAAGCAGAAACGTATTGTTACGCATGAAATTACCTCATCTTTGTTATAAATTTCAAACTAAAATTCAAAGTTTTTCTAATTTTATCAACGTTTTTGTAATTCCTCTATCCACTGTGGCCAATCTGGAGTTTTTCTTTCAAATCTGTCGCGTGAAAAAATGTCTTTTAGAAGTTAGCGGGAAATCTAGCAATATTTTACTGCTTCTTCATAAAGCTTCGTTTAAATCAGTTTAAATAAAAAACTGAATTTTGATGAACTACACTCAATTATACAACCTATTTTAATTTTCCTATAATTTCATATGACTTTTTATGATATTATATGAAAAATCAAATTCCGATGAAAGGGAAGTGATTACACGTTAACGGTTTCCAAAATAGAGACTTACTCACGGTCCTCACCTAACATAAGGAAATCTACACATAGGATTTTTTGTAATATCGAAACCCGTTGAGGTAATGGAAAATGCTTTGATGGGTCAATGTATGACTAATAATGATACAAAATGTGATAATAAAAAAATAAAAAAGTTACACATAGGCCTCTTCGACTTAAATAGAAAGAGAACCTGTGATTGACGCGTAATATTCTTGACACAAGCTCAAGAGTAGATCACAATATCTCAGCAATAACAATCATTATCTAATGATAATAATTGCGATCCGTGTCATACTGCCGTCAATATTTTGAACAATAAGTTTATTGAACCTGGCAATGTCAGAAGGTTTCGTCATATTGTACTTAACGGATAATGTGGAAGTTTAACACACTCTTAGCAAAAAGTATTGCTTTAACTATTCATAAGATAGAGTCAGGAGATGTCAACAAGTTTGTTGAAAATTTTTCTCCAAAGCAGCCAGCTGAAAAAGCTACCTGTACTAAACCTGGAAATATTGAAAGTCTTGGTTTTACTAATAAATCAATGTTATACATATAAAAGCATACAACATTTTGCTCATTTCATTTTTTTATCCAACTCCTTGTTGAATCACTCTATACAAAGACAGATGGAAAGTATTATGCTTTTACGATTTGTTTTCTCTTTTAATTTTCATATTAATACCATTAAGCCAATATATATATCTATTTTCCATGGCGCCACCTCTTTTAGTATCTTAAAAATTTTTGCTTAAAGAAAACGAATAAAAAAACATAAACTTTCCCCTTTTAAATTAACACAAATCTAATATGATGTAATAAGAATTAAAAGTTTGGCGTCAAATAAACCTATTGATATATAGACAATAAAAACAACTATGTCGGCCAAAAGGCAAATAAAATTTCTTAAACCAAACAAATAATACATGCAGCATATAATAGCAGCTACACAAAATCATGTCATACGACAATGAAATTTCCTATATTTACATTTTTTCATTGTTTTCTTGTCTATTATTGAATTTTTTCATTTTGTTTTTCCAATTTTTTTTTTCAAGTTTTTTTAAAGTGATATCATCATCGTCAACAATACCCTATAGAGGAAAAGAAGTACTCATCGGGTTAAAAATATCAGTTACTGAGTGAGTTGGTGAGGGAGAGATGGTGTTGAAAAATTCTCTGAATAGTTAGATAAAGGACATATGAGGCAGCATTTCTTTGCTTTTGTACTCAACGATTTTTTTATATTTTATATACACATGTGTGGTACTTATACACATGTCTATGCGTGTATAAAAGTGTTTGAATGTTGTATGATCTAAGGCTTTAATAAATAAAAGTTAGTTTGTGGACATTATCAAGGATACAATAAAAAAAATGTAACACAATACTCCTTATTTTTATGTATATATAAGTATAATGCATCTATATGAAAAGTTAAACAAAGTTTTCACACATAATTTAAAATTAAATATATCTTACATTGTATGTGTCAGTGGGTATTTAAAATGAACTCTTCTGGGAATAAAGAATATGGATATACAATAATTTTAATGTAATATTCTCAAAGTAAAATTCAATAAAATGTTCATATTATACAAAATAACATTCCACACATACAAATAAAAAATTAACAATCGAGTAGAGAGTAATGTAATTTGAAATAAAGAACAAAAATTATATTCTTTTTAGATTTACCATCTGCTCAGAAGTAGCGAAATAATTAGCGAATGGTAAATGTTAAGGTAACATTTGATATAAGTATTATAATCGCTAATCATAAACTCTGCTCATAGACAAAGCAATAAGGGGAAATATTTCTAGTTTCAAAGACTGTATGAAGAGAATTTATTTTATAGTAATTATACATAAAAACAAATACTTTTTTGATACGAAATATTTTATATAATGAACTCAAAGAGAAGCATTACCAAATAAATAAACAAAAATATTTAACTCATACAGCCAAAATAATGTAAATATTGACCAAATTCGCGCTCAAATAGCACAATTCTATAACCTATAAATGCGGTATTAGTAAAAACTTATAAATAACAATAATGTGAACTAACTACTATTCTTTATGTAGTTATTATGTCAGAAAATATTTATTTTAAAGGGAAACCCTCATACACTCCATTGTTGAACCATGTTTGTATTAAATATTAACTGTGACATGTCACATTCATATATAAAAAGAGTCTCAAAGATTATTGTCATATGTAAAGAAAGACATACAAGAAAAAACTTCAAAAAACTAAAACCGATGTCTATACAATTAGGGTGACAATAGATGGGAAATATTTCCTTTAAGTTTATTTATAACACACCAAAAACAAGGAAACTAATAAAAAAAACATACAAAGAAAAAACCCTCTGGGGAATTTGATTGTTAATCAAGTATGAAATGGATGAAGTAACAGAAAAAGGTCGTCTAGTATTGACAATAAAGACAAAGGGACACACTAATTTCATTTAAGAAAGGAATTTTAAGAGTAAAGTGGAAATATATACTTTTCTTCAAAAGGTACATAAGACTTACATATCCTCACCTAAAATGTAATAGCCGTCACCACACTTTTTAATTTTTTGTAGCAGAAGCAAAAAACATTGTAAAAATGTAAAAGGTCGTAACCACAATTTTTAATTTTTTGCTTTAAAATTTTAAAGCAAATTAATCGTTCACTTAAAGCAAAAATAGATAATCCATAAGAAACTCTTCAAACCAAATTTTTCATAACAAAAACAAATTGTACGACTGTTACGTTTGTGAAGTTGATGTTACGGCCTTTTAACTTTTTTAATACTGATGTCATTTTCATCAGTATATTATACATATATATATATATATATATATATATATATATATATATATATATATATATATATATATATATGTATATATATATATATGAATATAGTAAAAAACCAATACTTTATTTTTCAAATATTGGCTTTTTGCATTTTATTTTGCGATATGTACGATTGGATTAAAGCACACATTATCACGTATATGTCTCAAACTATATTTGTAGCGAAGTACAAGTGTTATTCCTATCTTGAAATCTTCAAAAAGAGAGAATATTCTTATTCCAGAAAAATCAAATCATTTTAAAAAGGAAGCTCATATACTAGAAGTAAATAATATGAAATTTCTATGAAGTTTTGGAAATTATTGAATCGGATGGAAAAGGGTAAAATTTACCTTTTCAACCGACCCAAACTCACAAAATAAAAGGATCTCACATAGACTTTGGGCATGGAATAGTTAATAACTGGATCAACAATGAAGTTAATATTTAAGAATGACAGAATAAGACTGGCACTGACTTTCATAATCCTAAATCTTGTTGGGATAAATCTTCTCGCTCTAAAACAACCACTAAGCGAACATAGGAGAACATAAAAAATTTTTTGCAAGTGCTTATAGCCTTAAATACGAATGTATTTTAACTAATTTCCTCCTCTTCCATAAAGTTTGTTCACCTAATAACCTGATTATACATAAATGAAATCAGATCATAAGATATGAAAACTAACACATAAATACACAGATACTCACTCATACATCCAACGAAACTCTTTCAAACAATTTCAACATCAAGTAACGCTCAATTACGGATAATTTTGTGTCACCATTATTTCCGATTTAGTTTTATATATATATATATATATATATATATATATATATATATATATATATATATATATATATATATAAATAAATAAATATATTGCTACTTTTCCGATTTAGTTATATTTATATATATATATTTATATATATATATATATATATATATATATATATATATATATATATATATATTGCTACTTTTCCGGTTTTTAGATTAAGCACAATCAACAATCACTAAACCAAAGTTATGCAAACAAACTTATACTGGCACTCGTGTTATAAAAACAGGCAGATAATTCTACATTTATGTGTATGTGTGATTCTAGTATTATTAGCGGTAATATGAACCGTAACATGTTTAACTTTCGTTATATTTTTTATTTCATACTTTTTAATACTTATGTATGTGTGTTTCAAATACAATGATTGTTGCTCTCAGACAATACTTTATAAAACACCTTTCTGATTAACATTTATTTATCTATACTATATATTTGGTTTTAATAAAATTTGATGTAAATTTTAGTAATTGCAATATTTTTTGTTGCTTATCCAGTTGAAATGGTCATATATTTTCGTATATGACTAGGGTTTGGGGTCCGGGAATTCCAGGGATTTTCCGTGAAAATACTCTCGAGAATTCATGAGAATTTTTTTTAATTTTCCCGGGAAAATGGCAATAACTATATTCTTGTAATTTTAAAATACTATAGCAAACATTTTGCTATTTTTAACACCTTATATCAATGAAAGATTGGCGTTACTTTAAACATGTTACTTGCAAGAGTTTATCGCATATAATACAACTAGAACGTCATCTAAGAACTCTAATGTTGCATGAATTGAGTTTTTAACTATTAAATTAGGTTGTTTTTCTTTCAGATATCTATGTATTTATTTATCTATGGTTTGACGAAAACAGCTTGTAAGTTTTAAATCAACATTTTTTTTTGTCATGTTCATATTTTAGATACTTTAGTGTTATTATAGATTTGTGGAAATGATTATTAAATAAATTCGACTTCGAAATTACTCACTATTAAAAAAATATTACTTATCTGGGAGATTTGGCATTCTGACACAACATTTTCATTTGAAACAGCATCTCTTATCCAAGCAATAAATCTATAAATGTTAGATGTAAATGTTATAACTTCAAAATACTTCTAAAAAAAATTAATCTCATGTTATATTCAAACGTATACGAGATTATTTTCATCAGATTTTCGAACACTTTGATTGATCCAAACAAAATTGCTGCGAATCAATTTTTAATATTTTCTAAATTTATGTTTTATTTAGTAAGAATTTATTAAGTAAATAATAATAATAATAATGTAAATAATTTGTGTCTTAATTGGTAAATAACAACATTATAACTATACAATAATTTAATTTTATAAATGTGGAGTTAAGTCACTTACGACTTTTCTTCTTTAATATATTATGCATTTACAATATTATGTCTTTAGAACTAATTTCAATAATTTTCGGGAAAAAAGTTACAAAACCCAGTAATAAACCCAATAAAAATAATGTAAGTTAGAGAAATAAAGTGGAAATAAACGGAAAACTATTCATAATGAAATTTATTCAATAGTTTATTGTATATTTTTAAAAAGTTTGACCATCACAAATACATAAATGTAAAAATCAGTTTTTAACATAAATTACGAAAGGTATTAATTTTATTTACATAAAAAACTTAAAATTTTATATCAAAATTTTATCTTAAATAAATGTTATATTAAATGTCCATATGACAACTGAACTCGCAAATGAACTATCAAAATTTTTATGTAAATTCATTTACCCAACACTTATAAGTTTGCGCAACTATTTAGTCTTGCAAACTTGCGCTGTTTAATTGTGTATTTATAAATCAGCTGTCTTTTGTTTACATTTAAAAATTATTAATAACTGCGATGTTAAAAATTATAGTTACTCTAATTAAAATACAATCATTGTATGTATCTTTAATTTCAAAAAAAAAAAAAAAAAAATTGTCATTTATTTACAATTATTTCTTATTTTTTTTATCATTAATTTTGCACAATATTTGAAAAGAGTGTTCATCAAACATGTCGCGCAAATATACATAATTGCACATATTGGAAGCCTAAGCGTTTAGATGAGTACCCTTATAATTTAATTTTTCGTTAATTTAGTATGATTTATAATATTTCGTTTTGTTTTATTTAATAAAAAAAAAATAATCATGGCTTTTTCTTCTTATAAATAAAGTTTTAAAAAATTCCCGGGAAATTGATTTTTTCGTTCCCGTTTCCCGGACTCATGTATAACTATATATTGTTATATATGAGTTTATATATGAAAGTAAATGTATGTAATAGTTTGCAATATATGGTAAAATATATGAACTATTTTGTCATATATATGGAAAAATTCATGTAAAATTTGTATCGTATATAGTTTCATATATTAACTCAATTTTCATATATGATACAATATATGAAATATTTAATCAAATATCAAATGCAATATAATTCTTAAAACAATAAAGGTACATAATAGTTTACTTAAGAATATTTGTTGTAATAACAACAAAACGCGTACGATGTATAATAAGCGAATTATATGCAAGTTATATGCAAAAAACTAATTGATCGCAAATATCTCATGTAGCAGAAACATGACTATCTGCGTGAAATTTTATTACATGTTTTGTTTCAAACCATCAAATTCTGAGTCTGTCATTTTTCATTTAATTTTACTTGCCTAATGGAATGAAAACTTTTGGTTTGATTACATACATTAACATGAATTTTCGTTTGTTGACATTTTAAAATTGATTTAAAAAATCAAACAAAATATTAAATTTTAAAAAATTTAACACCAGAAGGAATTCTTTAGATTTAATAAGTACATTTACCAGCAGTATGCATCAAAAGAAGGTGAGTTAATGATGAACATCTCCTCAAATTTGATTTAATTCGAATTTAAATCAATCTAAACAATCTCATCCGTACAAGATTCAACAGACAAACATATTTTTGTTGATTATCAAATACTTGAGGATAAATAACAAGTAAACAATTTATGTAAAATGTAAAAAAGGTGACTACAAATTTTATTTATATTTAACAGAAAGTCTATTTTATTTAAGTACACAGAGAATATCACAATTTGTGTATATAACAATATTTATTAGCATTTTTGTATATATATATATATATATATATATATATTTTTTTTTTTTTTTTTCAATAGAGTCATTTTGGATCACTGATACCTACAACGTTGTTAGAAACAGCGACACCAGTTAATGGTTAAAGCCCTCGACAAGAACTATGAAAAACATGCTTGCATGTGCTATTTGTCTCTTATAGTTTTCAAGTTATTTGCATTTGAAATCTCAATTTTTCAAGATCTTGGTTTAGAAGATGTAAAAATATTTGAAATCGGATAAGAGACAAACATTTGGCAAACGGTTAAAAATTTTCTGTTACAGAGGTACCCCATTTGGAGCCCCAATAACTCCGCTCCTGAGGGGTATGAGGAGCCCCCCACTCAAGCTTAAAATTGTACACTCCTCTTCTAGGGCTGTGGAGTGGGTCTATGGGATCCCAATTTTGTTATATCTCCGATTCTAGTAAATTGTAAGTGTCTTACTGAGATTACATACATAAATAAATTTGTGTCATTGGCTCCACTTGGACCCCATGATACCAGTTAAGGATTAAAAAGATGTAAAAATATTTTCAATCGGATAAGAAACTAAAATTTAGCAATCGCTTAAAAATTTTCAACGACTAAGGTACGCTATGTTCAGCCCCAATAGCTCATATTCTGAGGGGTATATTGAGCTCTCCTCTGCTGTGTGAAATTTTAAGTAAATCTAACAAACCGATTAGAAGTTACAGATTTATTTCCAAAAAATTTCGATTCCGCCACGCCGTGCAATATTTCGCAGGACCAATTAGCTTCAGTTCTTCAAAAAATCGAACAAAAAAGCTAACAATCTTAGGGTTTTATAATATTGACTCAACTTATCATCAATCGTATGTATTTTCATCCCAAATTAGAATTTAACTTTAATCATAATTTGAAATTGTAGACATTTATAAAAAAGATTTATATTTTCCAATTTAAATGTAAAACACTTATCTTATAATTTGCTTAAAATTATGTTACTACCCTATAATATATACAAAAATAAAACTATTTAATTCTCATATCCTTAAGAACCAGCACACAATTCAAGGTATTCATTTTTGTTACACAAAGAAATTACTAAAAAAAAATTTAAGCCATACTTTCAATCCCAAGGTATCACTCACAAAATTTCTTTATGGTCCTTCAATTTATTATAATCTTTTCTTCGTCCGTTCCTGTTGTACAGATTGGATTTTGGCAGTATGCAAAAGGGATTTTAATTTGGTTTATTTATATATGTATATTATTATTATTATTTTATTATTATTATTATTATTTTATTTTTTTTTTTTTTTTTTTTTTCTTTAAATTCTTATACGGTTGTTTACGATTTCCGTTGACTAACAACAGGAAGAACACATACTCAGTGGCAACAAAACAACTTATATATCTTACAAAAGAAGCAAAAGAGAGAGAGAGAAAAAGAGCCCAACTGTCTGTTGTTGAGTGATAAATGACAGTGCATATATGTTTTTTACGGTTAAATGCCCTTTATAAATTATTTTCAACCATGTGTGTTGAGTGGTATAAAGGAAGAATTCGGATAAGTAAAAAAGTAAACAAGAATAAGAAATTTACACGAACGAATAAAAAGAAGATACCTTTGAATATTTGGTAATAAAATATTTTACTAAATGTTTTACGGGGCGTTTTATGTTTTATGTCGGTTTAAAACTCTTTTGCGATTACTAAAAAAGTTTAAAAGAAGAAGAGTAAAAGCTAAAATTACATTGAAGAAAACAAACGAGAAATTTTAATCATTTGATATAAAATATTGTTGATATTAATATTTATAAAAAAAAAGGGAAATAAATTGAATTTCTAGCTATCTATAGATTACTAATAGGTATGAGCTATATGTTGGAATAAAATAAATATAAATATTAGGTAGATACTTACTTTGAAAATATATTAAAATGATATGAATATAAACTTTTTGCATATATTGGTTTTTACTCTCAAATTAACTGTTTTTCGGATCATATTAAATTATTTTAAAATCAAACACAATTTTTTTCAAAATAAATTAAACTTTATTTAAAACAAATTAAACCATTTCCAATGTAAATTCAATATTTTGCATGTCTAATACAATTTCTTTAATTACATATTCATTCTTTTTAATTTCAAATTAATTTTTTTTTATATCTAATTAAATTCTTTTTTAACTAAGCTTAATTTTTCTAAAGAACTTAATGTTTGTTTCGTATTTTGTTATTTATAAAATTTACTTAATTCTTATCAATATATTTTATTTAAATACTATTAAAAAAGTGATATTTTTATACATATGGATCCGAAAGCATATTAAAGCTTAAAAGTTAATTTTTTTTAAACTTTTGATTGCTTTTCTCTTACTGTCTTCTTTTTATACTGAACTGGAAAATATTTCCAATATTCTCCCGTGAAATAAGTACGTAGAGCTTTGCACTCCTCTAGCATATACAAGTTTTCCGTTACAATTGCGAGAGATCTGAAAAATGAAACGTTTCTATTGGAATGACCATACCATATTGTTTGTTTTATTATCTAATCAAATCAAATTGTTTCTTTAATTAGGAATAACGTAAAACTGGTCATCTTGTTTAAACCTTACTGTTGAGATTAGTGCAAACACGTGTTTTACTAGTTATTAACTTGACGCAACGTTTGCGAATTTCAAAAGTTGGACGGCGTGAATATACATTTGAAATATGTCATCTATCGCAGAGAGTAATTATAGCTCAAATTCTGTTGCAAGAAATACACGAAATTATCGTCGTATTCAACTTTTAAAAGATAGCTTTTCAGAAGAAAGCGTATGGGAGATATCAACACATGAACGTCGTGGTATCAAACGTGGAAAATACGATCATATAAGTTTAGATAAAAAGAATATTTTGATAAAATTTTACGAAGAGGGAAAAAGCATAGTTGACTCCGCGGAAATAGCTGGTATAAACAAAAACACTGCTGCGTCAATTATTAATCGCTATAAGAAGGATGGGTGCGTTGTCACAAAAAGCCGTTGTGGTCGACGTCATTTCAAATTGACTACAGAAATATTGGGCAAAATTGAGGTGATAATCGAAAGCAACCCTTGTATAACATTAAAAGGCATTCGTGAAAAAATTCGAAATACATACAATGTGGAGTTAAGTGCAACAAGCATACACACTGCATTAAAAGCTTTGAAAATTACACTAAAAACTGCCACAATTAATATAGATCGTTTAAATAGTGAATGTACGCTCAATGTACGCAGTGAATTTCGCTCAAAACGCTCCAGAAATAAGAGAAAAAATAATATTTATTGACGAGTCCGGTTTCAATTACCACCTCCGAAGAAATAAGGCGAGATCTAAAAGAAATACTCCAGCACATGTCATTGTTCCCACTGTTAGAGGACGAAATGATTCCCTCATCGCAGCAATTTACACCAAAAAGCAATTGCAAACTCCGCAGTTAATTCTAATATTTTTGTATCTTTTCTTGATGAACTTTTCGACAAATTAGCTGAATCCAATATCACAGGTGCGTGGCTCAGATACACAAAACGCATGCAGTGAAAGATAAAATTGCTGAGTCTGGTCATATTTTAGTTTTTCTTCCTCCATACTCTAAACTAAACTCTGTGCTCGGAATTTGCTTTCGGATCCAGAAAATAATAATGACTTAGTTACAATTATTAAACGTTTCGTAGAATCTGTAACACCATCAGATTGCAATAATTATTATGTTGACATGACAATGAATCTACCACTAGCTGCTTCTGGAGAGCATTTGCATTAAAAAATTGTCATATGTATAAATATATCGCTTTTATAATAGTATTTAAATAAAATAGTATTTAAATAAGATAAGAATTAAGTAAATTTTATAAATAATAAAATACGAAACAAACATATTAAGTTCTTTAGAAATATTAAGCTTAACTAAGAATTTAATTTGATATAAAAAAATTAATTTGAAATTAAAAAGAATGAATAAGTAATTAAAGAAATTGTATTAGACATGCAAAATATTGAATTTACATTGGAAATAGTTTAATTTATTTTGAAAAAAATTGTGTTTGATTTTAAAATAATTTAATTTGATACGAAAAAAAGTTAATTTGAAAGTAAAAACCAATAATTATGAGTTATTATAGGAAATTTATGGGCAATTTGTATTATCAGAGTTAGAAAGGTGTAAGCTCATATATTTATAAACTTTGTATGACAATTAAAAGTTATGTACCTCATTTTACTTAAATACTAATAACAGAAGTTTATTTAAAACTCTCAACATAAAACGTTGTGCATTCTAATAAAACGCTTCAAAATTTTTTTTTAAATTTCACGATCACATTTTTTTCCTAATAGTAATCTATTCTTCCTTAAATATTTGACTTTAAATATATTTTTAAATTTTTCTTTATTAACAATATTTTTACTTTCTTAATAAGCTTACCATTTTTATCAAAAAATTCATTTTTATGTTATTGTCACTTAGATTCTCCTTTTTTTATTTATTTTCTATAATTTCTTTTTATGATATCTGTTTTTCTTCTATTTCACTACTTCCTTTCATTAAAGCTCATAAACTAATAACGACATATATGAATGAACATGTTTAATGCCAACAATAAAAGTATGAAAAAAAAGTAAAAATAAAATGATTTATAATTGAATTATGTTTATTTCACTTCATCGCCACATTTAGTAACTAAAGCAGCAGCAAGGAGACAGAAAAAGTTAAACGAAAAAAAAACTAAAATACAAGACAATAAAAACGATGAGTTGATCAAAATAAAATTGTCATGACATTTTCAAACCCAAGACTCATATTTTGTAGGAGTTGTCGTATCTTTTTGCACAATAACATAATAATAGAAACGGAAATAAAATAAAAATATTTTTTTTTTTTCAACAATTTTCTTTAATTTATTTTTACGTATACATTATCAGTTACTTTTAGAATTTATGAAGAACTAAAGAAAAATTGTCTTACACATGGAAAATTTCAGCACACTCAAGAACTAAAGCCTTTAGGGATTTGGGTTACAATAAAGTTCATATAAAATTCTACTATAGAGAATTTTTTTAATATTGGAATTAATTTATAGTAGGATTAGTGCTACATATTATAAACTTTAATGGATATATTGAGAAATGAAAATATTTACTATTTAAATTGATAATTTGACATATATCAGTGCATGTAAATGTGCACATCAAGATATTATAAATCAATGGTGAAACATTTTAAAATATTTTTTTTAGTTTTTTTCGAGAAAAATTCTAAAAAAAGTCTATAATTTTTCAATCGCTAGCAGAGAGCTAGGTTTTAATTTTAGACTCCTGAGTGATTCCATATCAAAGCGTCTCAATTATATATTTTTTAAGAATTTTAAAAGCACGGTCTGATTTTTATATGTCCAACTTAGACCTTTGAACTTTTGATGTAAAAAAAAGTTATACATATCGTTATATAGGTAATATCTTTGTCTTTAATATGAAACTAGAACTAGAGATCTAACATGTATAGCTCAGAAGTTATTAGCATTTAAACAAGTACAACTTTGTGAAGCTTTTAGCTTTTTTTCGTTTTTCAAAACGTCATATTAACGTACCAGAAAGAGCCATGAATCTAAAAATTTATGATCTAAGAAACACTTCCAATAGCCAATATGTATAGTGAATTTCATTGAAATCGGAGATGTCAAATCCGAAAATGGCGTTTTGATATGGAATTACTCACCTAATTTTTTAGGGTAACGCATTTCCTTTTTTATATAAATATATTTATATACATAAAAAGCCGATATAACGATTGAATGAGTGAACTTTAACTATAAAAAAAAATTACAAAACGAAAACACAAGTGTGTCTAATATTTCAAAAACAAATATAAAACCACAATGGTGTTGCTATTAGAATCACATTCATTTATTATTATACTTACATAGTTGTACAGAGGTTCTAGGAAAAGAATATTAGGTAAAATGAAAAAATAAAACAATTATGGTCTGACAAAAAAAAATATCTAAATGTTGATATTGCTGTCAAGATTCAGATTTTAATTAAACATATGTCAGTAATACACTGCCATATTAATTAAATTATTTTTTGATAATATTTTCATTAAATTCATTAATTTCTGCCCACTGTAAGGTAAGCAAGTTTTGTTACATTTTCTGTCTAATTCAACTGTTTGTATGTTTGCAGTATTTTTATATAAAAAAAAAAAAACAACAATGTACATATGTAGTAGAACAAAAAATGAAATGTAACACTAGTTTTAACTATTATTTATCCATGTGTCTCCATATTTATATGTCTAGAATCCTAAATGTATATATATGAGAGCCTTTCTGCATTATAATTTTATGTTGTTTTTATTCTTTCTATATTATTATTTTTGTATTCTGTTGGTAGCCTTTTGACTCTTTTACTACAGATTCATTCATTCGTTTAGCTAATGCTGAGAAAGGGACATTACATTCTATATTTAGCTAGAGACTTAGAAACGTACAGAGAAAAAAAAAATACCCAAAGTAACCACAAATGTTACAATTCCAATTTACAAGGATTACAATTGCTTGAAACATGATAAAAATAAAGTAAAGAAAATTTAGAATGAAAAAAATAAAGATAATAAGAAACGAAAAACCAGAGGACATACATACATATAATTCTGCATGTTAAACTTAAATAACAATGACAATTTTTATACCTTTGTGTATACAATTTTTATTTGTTTTACTCTCATTTGCCAAAATGTACCAACAAATTTATACAAAACAAAAGAATATTAGTCTGAAATTATATTAAAGTCTATGCTGTTGGTGGTGTTGGTTTTGTTTTGTTTCATTTAGTAGTGCATATGAAAAATCTATATGTATATTAGACCACCCATGAAATGTGATTTACAAAAGTTTTGATTTTGCTTGGCAGTTTCTGGTAGATGAGCTAAAAAAATAATATGTCATAAAAGGGCCCGTCGACATTGACTTTTGTCCTAAAAATGGCTAACATTTCGCGAAAAAAAAAACTATATAAGTTCTTTATTCAGAACAAAAAACAGAAAACATATAATTATTAGCCTATCCAGACTTATTGTGATGTTATAAGAAATCAGAGAAAAATGTTATACATGGACTTTTTTTTGGAAAATGCCCTTGTTTTCATATGGACCTAGCTGGCTAGCAACAGTTTTTTATTATTTTGTAGAGTAAGATTTATAGTTTTTATTATATCCATAAAATTTGGCACATGTGCAAGCTATTCCAGCGCAGATAGATCAAAATCTGACTTTGAGGTATTGATTTTCCACTTTTACACAAATATTGGCATAAAATGCAGAGTACAACGTGAATTTTTGGATCATTATAGCGATTATTTTTATAGTTATTAGATTAAACAGTCACTCGAAATTAAGGTGTTGCCGATTAACCAAATTTTATAAATGTTAACTTATTATTTTTACACATAAACACCTTTTTTATTTCTTTTACCTTAAAGATCGATAATATTTTAAAAACAGATAACATTTTTCACAACAGCTTGTAAATAAATAAAAATATAATTTACAAAATAATTGGCAAATTCATTTGTAAGTGTAAAATTCATAAAATAACAGAATTTGGATTTGTTTCGAGTCCATCTGACATATTTTTTGTTTGTTGATTTAGAATTCTTTCAAATAGGAACAAGTATGCAATTTATTTAATAATTTGTACACGGGTGCCCCGATAGCCTAGTTGGTAGTGAGCTATTCTGTCAGTCTGGGGGTTGTGCGTTCGATTCCCACCAGAGACTCTGGTCTGTTTCACTACAACGAGCTAAGTAAGGTCTTCGTTACTCTGCTCGGTTAGAATTAGAATAAAATTTGTAATTGTATTGTAATTATAAAATAATTAATAAAATATTTGATAATTTAGTTCTGTTGGAAGTAAGGGACTTTATAAAAGTTAATTAAAAGTAAAAGTAATTTAATTTCCCTAACGTCTTGTCTTAAAATTTAATTTTTTTATCCCAGCTGTTATATCATTATCAAAAAGTATATTGTATTTATTTCCTTAAATAAAATAACTCTGAACTAAATTACTTCTATTCCACATTGTGTATTTCTTCATAATACTCTTATTGTTTTAGTTTTCAATTTTTACGAAAGCAAATTAAAGAAAATTATTATTAATATTACACATAATAATGTTGTCTGTGTGCAATATATCTCGCCGATTTTTAAGGTAAAAGATATAAAAAATGTATTTATGTGTAAATATATAAACATGTCACCAATTAAAATATTAGATTAATCGGCAACATCTAAATTTCGAACGACTGTTTAATCCAATAACAATATAAAAATAATCGCAGTAATGATCCAAAATTTCACACTACATCCTGCAGTTAAATCTAATATTTGTATAATAAGTAAAAAATCGATACCCCAAATTCAAATTTTGATCCATATACGCTAAAATAGAAATCTTATGTTTTAAAATGTATTGATTTATAAAAACTATAAAACTTGCTAAGCTAATAGGCTAGGTTCATATTAAAGCAAAGGCATTTTCAAAAAAGTCCATGTATAATTTTTTCTCTGATTTCTTATAACATCACAACAAGTCAAGGTAGGCTAATAATTATATGTCAAATATTTATGCCTTTTATTCTGAATGAAAAAGCTTATATAGTTTTTTTCCGCAAAATGTTAATTTAAAGAGTTATAACGCAAAAATAGCTACTTTTAAGACGTTTTTTAGGACAAAAGTCAAAGTCGACTCGCCGATTTACGACCCATCGACCCAGTTTTTGAACACATACTATTTGCTTAGTCCCACTACCGGTGGAGCAAGCAAAATCAAAAATTTTGTATTAATGGGTAGTCTAATGTATATACATTTTTATAGTAAATATACACAAAACACTGTTTTCTTAAGATTAAAACCAAATTTATATGAAAAAAAAAAAAAAAAAAAACAAAAATAGTAAATTTTATGCAAGACATTTTAATGAAAATGAATATTGCATTAGGGGATTAGACATGGAGGAATTTGATGTTTTTTTATGAGTTTATTTTATTGTTGAGAATATAAAAAGTTTTTTTTTTATAAAGGGATTTTTGATTTTTATTTATTCAAGAAACACATTTGAGGGCTATTGAAATCTAATATAGATTAGAAAAAAGTATCAGAGTTGTCAAATTACACAAATATACAAGCAATCAATAACTGATTCTAATGATATTTGGGTCGATGGATTCGAATCTTTACTCAGTTTTTATAAATTGATTCTAGTTTTCGAGATATTGGTAAAAATCAATTTTGACCATATTTGACAGTAATTTAAATTTTATTGAATAAAAATGAATGAATAGCGGTCGAGCTAAGTCTTTTCTATTGTCGAGGGTCTGGTTTACGTTTTAGAATAAATTCTAATGTCTAGAATATTAATAATACGAAATTCTTCGCCATGCACTCTTCTATGAATTGCAATGATTACACCGTGCAGAAAACATGAGAGAACTAAAAAACCAGAACCAATCTTAAGAAACGGATTTCATATTTGAATTCAGCGCACCAAATTATAGATTTATAGATTTTAAAATTATATAGTTTTAAAGATATTGCCACGAAATTTGTTTTTTTTTTAATTTAAATTAAAGATTTTAAAATTTTTTAGTTTACAATTTAACGAAATTTAGAAAAACTTTTAATTGACAGATACCTAAAAGTTCTGGTCACTTCAACAATAAAGAAAGCTTTTGTGAGAAGTATTATGATGGTATACTTTGTAGTTGTAAATAACTCTTTGTATTAAAAAAAATATATTTGTAATTTTTAAACAATAATTAATTTTTTCAATAACCCAATAACGATATAAAATAACGAAAAACTAAAATTTATTTTGTCGATTGTGTGAAAAGCTTTATTTTGAATTCTAATTTATCACATAAAAACTAGTTACCCATCAAATTATTTCAGGTAGTATCAAGAAGATTCATATGTAAATTTACATATTTACTTAGGTTTCATTCAAAAAAAAAAAAAAAAAAAAAAAAAAAAATATATATATATATATATATATATATATATACAATATTGACTAATGCTATTCGCGACAGTTGAAAGGCTAATACGTTCTTTATATTATGCTTCAAAAATGGCTTAATAAAGATCAATTAATCTGATTCTAAAACTTCATGATTTGGTACTACAAATAAAGCTTCTCAGAGATTTTTAAATACTAAATATTTTTCAATTTATTATTTTGTCTATACATCAGAAATTAAATTTTAGTATGCCATATTTACGGCTCTAAAAGTAACTACATACTAAAAAAATATGACATTAA
This sequence comes from Protocalliphora azurea, assembly GCA_932274085.1. Taxonomy (NCBI): domain Eukaryota; kingdom Metazoa; phylum Arthropoda; class Insecta; order Diptera; family Calliphoridae; genus Protocalliphora; species Protocalliphora azurea. The sequence goes on along the minus strand of OW026519.1, from coordinate 21,871,159 downwards.
GAGCAAAATATGCAAAAATATGCCCTTACAAATTGATGCCAAAATGTTTTATTTTGTCTGAAGCGGATAAATATTTTCTTGTTGGCTTCTTTCAATATACAATAAAATCATTCAATTGCTTATTTGTGGTTAACCTGATTATAACTTATTTAGACAAACTTCTTCACTTTTGGTTCTTGAAATTGCTAGATGATTGTTGAGATAAGTCAGTGAGATCAGTTTGTGTAACAGAGTGGTCGTGTAACATTAAGTGCGTGTACTAAAAATATATAAAGATTTGGAAGAAGTGTCCTATTTGTAGTTAAAAAGATGTAATTGAGAACATATATATTATTATTATTATTATTTTTTTTTTTTTTTTCTTAAAAATGTCTTTTGTGACGTATATTAAAAAAAAAAAAAAAACTACAGCCTTATCGATATACTTACTACGGAGAAAATTTCGGAGTGGTCAAAATCTTTTGAATTTAAAATGGAATTACTCACATCAGGAAATCGATATATGCATGCAACTAAAGACCATATATAGTAAAACAATAGAACTTCAAAATTTTGAATAAATAAAGAATAAATAACTTTAAATAAAATTATTAACTATAGGAGTCAACAACGAATAAACTTGCCTGTACTTTGAAATTCGTTTTGTTTTTTATTTTCGTGATTCAAAACAAAAACAAATCAAGGCAATTAAAACAAAAATTTCTGAAGCAAAATTTTGTGTGTGAATGTAAATGAAAGTTTAAAAGAAAAAATTTTAAATTTTCAAAAAGAAAAATTGCTGTATGTGACTTAACAACATCTTAGCTAATATCATGATATAAATATAAGGAGGTAATTTCACTTCGCTCTCACAAAATTTTTGTTGATTTTTGAGCCAATTTTTTCATATTTATTATTTTGTAAATAAACAGACAATAATAAAAAGAGAAAATTATATTAGGAATATTTTTTATTATGTCTAATTCATATATTGCAAATAATCACTTTTGTCATATAAACGGTATTATTGGCACTTGAAAAAACGCACATCTGCTTTTTGCTGAAGTACCTAGTGTTAGAGCAGTTAATATTGAAGGATATCTGTTTAGTAAATAATATTCAACTAAAAATATCTTTTTTATTCAAAGGTTTTACAATAAATATTTCGTTAAATTAATGCATGAAATTTTCTCTATAAAATATGATAACTTGATAAAGGAACACCTTCAATTCTCTCTTATGTAGAAAATTCTACTAACACATACAAAAAATTCGGTTTTTTCACAGTTGAATTAGGTTTTTTGAGAGCAAGTTGGGCTTCTAATTGTTTTCTATTATTGTCATGGCGATAAAATGAGGGAGCGGCGCTACCTTATTATTTTTTCATCACTACTAATATACTGTTTTTTATTTTACATAGGCAATCATTTTCAGTTTTTTTTTAACTTTTTTTCTTAGTGTTCGGATTGTTGGAATACATTATTCGTTAACTTTTTAATTTAATTTTTATCTTTTAAATTTTTTAAAGCGGAACTGGCACATAGGATTAAGATCACCTCACTCTACAAGGTAAACACATTTAATTTTGATTTAGCGTAAAGAGAAAACGGTAAATCTGGAAAAAGTAAAAAAAAGCGATTGTGGACATCAGGTCAGCGTATAGGCAGTCGAATGATCTCTTAATTCAAGGATACCCAGATGTGCCTATTTTTTATATCTGAAATAAATTGTAATTTAAAATTAACCATTTGTGGGAAAGAATACCGGCCGAGAGTAGAATATCTTCTTCTTTTATACTAAAATTAAAAACAAAATACAATTTTCGTTTTTTCATGGACAAAATCTAAGACAAAAATCTTTAAAATTGGTTTAAATTAGGACAAAGCTACTTTAAATTATTTGTATTTAACAATAGTTTACAAACTGTATTTTAAGCTAACAATTGTTTGGAATATACTTTTATAAAATTTTACTTTAAGTCTGATTTAAGTTTTTTTGAAAACGGCCGTGAATTTTTGAAAAAGATAACCTTTTCTTCAGAAATATTTAAATAGATGAGATTATTACATAACAGGGTTTCGTAGATTTAATTTGACACCCATATTCGTTTGATATTTTATAACTGTCTTCAAATTGTCCTTTGAAGTCCTTTAAAGAAATATGACGTACTGGAGAAAAAAAATTAATACGTAGTTTTACTAAGTATATAAAATATGCGTTCGAGTAAAAAATAATACACAATTTTTGTAATAACTCTTACTGCCATTAATTTTAAATATCTTAATTGATTGTAACATCTCCTAGAAATAGCAGATCGAATTCTTGAAATCCAGTCATTTGTCCGCATGCAGATGGCAGTCAAAGAAAAATGTACAAAATACAATTCAATTTATTGAATAAATTTTGACAAAAGTATTACATTCCAGAATAATCAAAAATCTGAACAAGAACCTAAAAAATGAGATGAAATTTGGTTCAGAAAAAGAAAGAATCTTAAGAATGAATTCCAAGCCCAAAAAGTTGAGAAGCTCCAAACAAGTTCAGCCGCGTAATGGCACGTTGCACAGTGAAACTAAGTTTGTTGAAAGCTGATAACATGATAAAATGGTAAAAAAATCTCGAGACCACCAGATGGCGCTAAAATCGTCATGACTTTGAAAAAAGATGAAAAGATATTAATTTTTTTTTCAGATTTTGAAATCCTATTAGTTTTTGCAATTTACTAATTAGTAAAAAAAATCTACCAATATTTACCAAAAAAAACAATAAGGCACTCTTTTACAATTAAAGGTTTGGTATGTTAATTATTCAAAAGAGGCAAACTTTGAGGAAAAAAATGTGTTATTATTATTATTTTTTTTTTTTTAATTTTTAAGTTTCTCTCTTGCAAAAGTAATTTTTTGCTAGTTAATCAAGTTATTATATGCAAATATTCCAAAAGAGGCAAACTTTGACGTAAAAAGAAGAGGACAATGTGTGATATTTTTTATAAGTTTTTTTATTTGTTTTCATTACTGGAATTCAGTAAATTATAATCAAAAAAGAACAGCTGTGAGTTTTTTGAAATCGGAAATAACGATCCTTTGTAAAGTCGATTTTTGTTAGAAAATTAAGAAATGGAAAATATATTAATATTTCCTTTTTTTAATTTTTGAGATTTTATGCGATATGTTGATGCACGTATTCTGATGCACATATTCTGATGCACATATTCATAATAAAAAAGAACGGCTACAATTTTTTTTTTTATAAAAGTAGCAAAAATGCTCTTCTGCGTTTGCTGCTTAAGAAATTAGTATTTCTCACTTATTTTCAGAAATGGGCAAACCTTAGGGTTAGGAGAAAAAAAAACTGTATTTTTCTTAATTTTTTTTAAATATAATGATGACAATTTTAATATTTTTATCTGCTAAATATTCAATATGTTATTGTAATTCAATTAATTGTAAAAAAATTTATATTTTTATAATTGCAACGAAATTTGTTATAAATATGCATGCTACTAAAAGGCACTAACATACAAGATATTAAAAAAAGGATATGTTATTCCAAGATTCCACAGAAGATATAAGCACTATGATATATGTGGAACTTTCACCAGCTTTCAAAATTTGTACTCGAAATTTGTAGAAAACATTAATTTTTACATTCATAACATATGGGAGGTACGTGAATCCTCACACCGATTTTTATCAAAGTTTGGTTATTTCCTAACTAAAAAATAAAACATGTATGGGAAGGAATAGCTATGTATTTATTTCTTTAAAATGAAATATGAGCCATATTAAAGCTATGCCTAAACTTTAATCAATCAAAGCTAAAAAAATAAAAATAAAAAATAAATAGCAAAGCTTAAAAGAACTCTGAGGCAAAGAATGATCAAAGCTCCTCAATAACAAAAAATAAAAATATTTTTAATATTTTGTATTCCTAGCAAAAAAATAAGTCTTTTTTAAGGAAGTACTTTTTCATTACTTCGAAAGATTCAATAAGTATTCGGTTTATTGCATTTAAAAAATTACATAAACGTTGTCCAAAGATGCTATTAAAAAGTGATTCAGAATAATTTTACTGATATAAAACGTTGAGAATTTACAATACATAATACTTAAAAATATCTATTTTAATCAAATTAAAAATATTGTTACGCATATTTTTTTTAATAAAAACATATTTGGTATATATCCGAATTTGCACTACTTCTGCATCAGAAGTTCTTTGGGTGTTTTTTTTTTTTTGCTGTGTTAGCTTGGAAAACATACGTTATTACTGCCTTTTCTTATGTTCCAAGATACAACTCAAAAATTTTTCATTTTCATCATAGTTTAATTTTTTCGCTTTGACCGAAATAAAAAATATAAATATCATTTGTGAAATATCATTTGTAATACATACAAAAATCAAATAAATAAAATATTAGAAAATATTTTTTGAAACAAAACAAAAGTATGATTAAGAAAACAATAATTTGAAAAATTTTCCATACTGATATTTATTTTTAAAGATATTTATTTATTTTCATCATGATGGATATTTATATTAAAAAATAAAAATCCCTCACATATTTCCTTATTTTTTTTCAACAAATGAAAAAACATTTTGATTATTTATTAAATTAAATTTAATTTTTTTTTAATTATTAAATTATTAATTAAAAACTAAAAATAAAAAATTTTCGGGTGCTTACATAAAATTACGATGAATTGTTGAACTTTAAAGTCTAAAAAAGTCCAGTAATTTTTTTATTCGAAAATTTATGTTTTACATATATAATTTTTTTTGGGATAATTATGTTCAAAATAGACAAGTAGAAACAGATTTTATTGAAAAATATATTACATATTTATTTTAAAATATTTTCCTAATATAATCTTATAATTTAATATAAATACCCGTATTTCAACAATCTGTTATACTAATTAACTTTAAACCAATTATTGTGGTTACTTTTGATTACATAAACCAATAACTAAACTTAAGCTCTTTTGTTTCTAAAATCAAAACGAAATTGTTTCATTAAAATAAATTTAAACTGACCCCAACTGTGTGTGTAATGTGATTTTAAATAAACTTTAAAGAAAATTATTTAAATTTAAACCAAAATTTACATGTGTTTATGTAAGGTTATAAACTAATAATCAAACCACAACTAAATAATATTATTAAAATAACAAGTTACCACACATATATAAATACAAACATAGCATACGCACACACACAAAAAGAAAAAAAATCAAAATTTACATATACAAACTTATCCTACATATTTGTTATTCTTTCAGGGTAAAACTACTGCGCCGATTTACATAAAATAAAGCACAAAGATAGATCGTTCCTTGAAGGAACTTTGGGCTATATCAGATGCTGATTGGAAGCAATGCTCCTTTTTACGCCCATTTTTTTTTTTTTTTTTTGTGAAAAAATTATTTTACTTAAATTTGACACACATATAGTTCAAAAAAAAAAAAAAAAAACGTAGACTTATAAGATTTAATTTTTCTATGCTCCAACCTTTTTCACGCCCACAAATTTATATAATTTTGCTAATTTTTTTTACTTAACTACTGAATTGCTTCACATGAAATTTGGCACACGTATAGTCCTGAATGAATTATAGCCTAAGTTTTTGTAACAAATTATTTGGTGCACATAAAATTTGGCACAAATAGTGTTCGGAATGAACTGTGGTTTATATGACCTCTCTTATATGACCTCGCCCACATTTTGGAAATAAATAATATACTTAACTTTTCTAATTTTTTGAGTCAACCACTGAATCAGCTCATATGCACATATATATATATATATATATATATATATATATATATATATATATATATAGTACGGAAGTAGCTAATACTGACACGTTCTTTTCATTAATTGTCTCGCGCCTTTTTCCGCCCACTTTTCTACGTAAAATTTTGTGATTTAAATATTTCCCATAATACATATTTCTGACGACATCACCTGAAAAAAACTAAGTTTTATTTTCGTGGTTTTTTAATATATATAACGGACAACCCGGGCAACACCGGGAAGAAATAGCTAGTAAAGGAATATTCATTGAAAAAAAAAAAGAAAAAAACACACAGAAAAACTTTCCTTTTCTCTCGCAGTATCTCTTATAAAGTGCCTTAGGTAAAGTTGCAAATGTACCCCTCTACAAATTAAGATTATTATGTTCTTATATAATTCCCAAAATATTACTTCTGAATGTTTCAATTTACGTGTACTGGACACTTTTTAAAACACCTCAAAAAATACGGATTTCTTTCAATATCATTATAAAAATCTTTGTTATAAGAAAATCAGCTTCAAGATATTACAGAGACATATATATATATTCTGGGTTCGCAAAAGGTTTAATCAGTAATTGCTGCAAATAAGTTCTTCCATACAACTTTAAATATCAATGAATTTATGAAAAATATAATAAATTCTTTCAGAACCGCTATAATAATCAAATAATTGAAAGACTTTGAAGTTAAGTCGCTATTTTATACGAATTTATAGTTTTTTGACAAATTTATGCTTCTTCTGGTATTAACTTTCTTCAATAACCATTTATTTTCTAAAATAGTTGTCTTAAATTATGGAGAAGTAATCCCTAATCAAAAATATAAAAATATTGCTTTTGTAACTAAAGGGTTAAATGAATGCATATATCAATAATACTGAATAAGGCTATTTCAATGATGCTCTAATATATAAATTGCGGTGAAAATGTTCGAAATATTCAAACGTTAATAAAATAGTATTGAAAAAACTTCGTAAAAAATTTCACTCAAATCTTCATTTCATAAGAATGAAAACTAATTATAAAAAAAAAAATCTGATTAGTCGACAGGTGTCTATTTATTCTTTTATTTATTTTTTTTTTTTTTTTTTTTGACAAAAAGTTATAAATTAGTTACATAGTTTATCGAAAAATATATTTTTGGAGGTATTTGAAAAATGGTTTAGCTTACGTGAACAAAATAATTGAAATGAAATATTTTGGGGATTAGTTTATAACATATTAATCTTTGATTTTTTGGGGGCATATGCAATATTTTTTGTCCTCGAACAAATCGATGCACTTTAATAAACATCTTTTCTATATAGATATATACATTTTAAAAAGATAGTAAAGTTCTGGTTAACGTTAAAGAACAAGGGGTTTTACTATGTAGCCATTTCGGCTAATTACTTATTAGCGTAGAAGTCAATTGTCACTGCCATAGATTACAAGGAGACGAACTAGTAACCGCTCTGAAACTTTAAACTACATTTTCGATTTAAACATCAGAACTGTAGGGCTTATACATACATATGTTTTTTACAAAATTCTCTATGTATGAGGGTATGCGTGTAGTTTAAACATAAATGATTCTTTACAGAAAACACTCATATACAAATATTTAGTTTATAAGATAAACTATAGTTCAAGTCAATACAACAGTATTAAAGAAGTTAGAGATAAAGGTGTTTGTGTTGAAAAAGTTGAGAAAATAACACTGGTCAGCAGAGAACTCCACCCTTAAAAGAGAATAAATTGAAATAATTGGCTAGATAGAATTTTACATGCTGAGAAAGCTTACACTTTTTATTACTAATATAACCTCTTTTTAGGCGGTCACATTAGTACAACTCGAGAACGATTTTTCCAATTTAAATAAATAAAACTCCTAAAGATGCCGATTAATATTATTCTCAGATTATCTTAGCAATATTTGTTTATTTAATCAATATTTTCGAATTCATTTAGAAACTGGTGTCGAAAAAATATTTTTTTTCAGTAAATATTGAAAGAATTGTACTCCTTAACTTCGAAAATATTGAGCGGATAAATAATGTTAAAGTTATCGATAATTTTAATCGACATCTACAGGAGTTTTATTTATTTATTTAAATTGTTAAACCGTTTATAGTGAAAACAGATTCTTATTAGCACGTCAAATTCCATCTAGTTTACCTATTTTTGTTTAATGAAGAAAAAACATTTTTCCCCACCAGTGTCTATTTAATAAAATAAAATAAAGATTTGTGCATCAATTTTGTTGATACAAGGCTAATTTTATTCACAATATTACCAACTTTATAATAAAGGATTAAACATTTTTCGCTGTTTTCATTTCTTAAAAGAACTTTTAAGGATAAAACATCTTTCATTTTGCATGAAAAATAGTTTTTTCCAACACCAATTTCTGAATAACTCTGAAACTATTGGCAAATAAAAATTTTAATGTTGTCCACATTTTTTGGTGCTTCATTTATCTAAATCGTACCAACGTGTCTAGAGTTATGGTGAAATATCTTGGTGTAATTGCTTTATTAATGAGGAAATATTGAACATGTCCATACAAAAAAACAAAATCTGATAGAAAAAATAAACTGAAAACAGATTCGTGTTCAGCACGTCAAATTCCATCTAGTTCGACTATTTTTGTCTAGAGGACAAAAAATATATATATATATATATTTTTTTTTTTTTTTGTAGACTGGTGTAATCATTTCGTGATTGTATAGAGAGTGAGGATTCCACTTATATTTTTCTAATACCTTCATTTTCTGCTCCGTAAAAACAACATTTGCTAGCAATAGCATTTAAAAGAATAAGAGAAAGGGATTAATATTACAGTGAGAGACAAATAAAAATACGATAAAATCAGTTTTACATACTTAAATGATCACTAAAAAAAAGTTTATCTTGTCTGCGTACCTTAACTAAATTGAATATCAATAAATCAGTCCAAATCTATATGGGAATAATTGAATATATATACATCTAAGTTTACCTTTTTTATTATAAAAGACTTTCTAAATAAGTTTGTTAACAAACCAAAACTAAAAAGATTTGTTCTTTATTAACACTTACTGTTACAATTTGTTTGTTTGTTAACTGGACAAAACATGGTTCGAACAAAATGTTTTTAGTTTTTGTACACATATGTACAATTGGAAAATCAGTTTTCTTCTTTTTATATCCTTCACCACAGGTGTTAAGAGTATATATAACTTTGTCATTCCATTTGTAATTTTCACAATTTTCTTGGGAGAAAAAAATTTTATATCCCTGCTACCATTTTAAGCTAATCGGTTCATCCTTTTGATAGTTTAAAAAAACCTATAACATTCTACACTACATGTACGTCAAATTTCATATAAATAGCTTGATTAATAACGTGTAAAATCGAAAAATAGATTTTTTAAAAGTAGGCGTAAAACGTGGGTGTGACGTCCAATCGAGGTCTAACAAAGCCACCTCTGGAACTGGTACTATCTGTGAGTTAAGTGAAAATAGGTTCAGACGTTTAGACGTGGTTGATACACAAACAAGCAAACAAACAAACGAACAAACCTACACCTCATTATTATAATATGTATAAGGATATAAGGGTTTATAAAATTCTGATTCTATTTCAACTTTATATAAAAATGTAAATTATTTAAAGTTTTTAGTGTATACATAGATATAGTATAGGTAAATATATTACATCTAATATAATATATTTCATTATATAACACATTCCAACATGGGTGAAGGGTATATAAGATTTGATACAGCTGAATATAGCATTCCAACTTGTTTTTTTTATTTTTTTATTTTTTTTTTTTTTTTTTTTTTTTTTTTTTTTTTGTTTGTTATTTAAACATACGAAACATATAAAAAGTTTAACAAGCATAAAAACTAAAAAAAACACACAAATCGAAATGCTAACATAAGCAAAAAAGTAAATACGACTATACAATACAACTAGAGTGTATAAAGGATAAATAGATGTTTTTGTGGGTAATAGTGCTAAACATGGGTGTGTCTATGTGTGTGTAAATTATAATCAAAAGGTAACCACCCAAATACACGTAACGGCTAATATAACTATAACTTGTTGTATTAACAAAGCTTAAACAAAAAATAAAATAAAAGAATATTTTTTTTTTCAAACACTAACTAAACTTTGTTTTACTTACATAATACACAACACACACTTCCCCTTTCTCACATCATACATTACGTTCTTTCACAATCACACAATTTATTAAACCAAAAAAACGAGAGTGGTTTGCTATAATCAAACGAACGAATGGGGATTAACTATATTTCTGGGGTATTTCATTTCAAGAGTATACAGATAAATCAACACTCTGGAGATCTCCTCCCCTCACGAAAAATGCGATGAATGGTTAGTTGATTGGTAGCAAACTTTTTGAAGGATACAAGATGAATTAAGGTAAGGATGGTACTATTATGCGTGAATAAGGTATATTGGGTTTTAAATTAAATGAAAATTAAAATTTCTCAACTTTTATAGTCATGTTAAAGATTGTGTTTTATTACAGTTTATTTATAAACAAATTTAAGGGTAAAGTTACTTCATTTTTATAGGGAAACAAAGAACTGAACATACTTTACTTTCAGCACACCTAGTACTTCTGTGTTAGTGGGTCAAATTCCTTCATATAATACTTTCCATTCACCTGTTAACATAAAACTTAACCTTAACCTGGTTATGGATAAATATATGTATTCATATTCAAAGATAACCCGATTTCAACCAATTTCAGTGGGGTTCCTCCTTTGGCCATATAAGTCCTATGCGCTAAACATCATCAAATTATCTCCAAAATTGCGACCTGTGGTTTGATTACAAGGTCAGTTAAATCGACTTAGAAAGTGATTCTCTGACGAATGGTATACATTATGGTAGGTCTGCACATAATACTAGAGTATACAAAAGCGAAACCTAAAACCGGTTAACCGGTTTTCAGTTTTTTAAAAACGCTATCGGTTTTGGTTTTTTTTTTTAACTAATTTTCGATTTTTTTCAAAACCGGACTTTTAAACACGATTATCCGATTTTTGTAAACAGCATTTTTTAATTTTTATATAATTTTACTCAGAATAAGAATTGAGAAAAGAAAAATTACATGAATAAAAATAAGAAGTTTCATATAACTTGCTAAATTCAATAAAAATGACAGATAGCTTATTTAACTTCAAAAATTCTCTTTAAATAGTTGAAGTGAATCGGACTAAATTTAAGCATTTAAATTTTTTGCTTTATAACGTTTGTTGTATATATATGCATACATTAAAAATGAAATACATTTACCATCATTAATCACGATGTTGTATATGTACCAAATGAGCCCCATTAACCATATTGCCTCAAACTCCGCTCAGTTAAAATGTATTGAGTCTTACATATATTACAGCAATAAAGTTGCCGAATACATAGTAAAAGTTTTGCAGAAAAGCTTACAAATTCTATTATAACCAATAAGAAATTATTTAAAATTTAAAACATTTTTTCATAAAAAGCATAACAATAGATGGTTATACTGGTATAATTTTTATAACCAGAATTTTATGCACTAATTTTTTTCACTTATAATCAATATAATAAATATATATAATATAATCACAAAATATATTTTATTTCAGAAAGACATATTTTTAAATACCAGGGTTAGGAATAAAATATTAAAGAAAATTTATTAAATAAGATAAATCAAATAAGTAGGAACAATTTCAAATAAAAATTTTTTTTGCCAAAATTGTAATGTGAATAAATTTTCAAAATTTTCAAAATTTATTATTTTTGCGGAGTATAACTTGCATGCACTTATCAATTTATTCTTTTGTTTAGAAAAAAAAAACAAAAAAAATTCTTGCTAAAAATTTTAAATGACGGAAAACCTGTTAACCGATTTTTTCAAGAGTCCAAACCAGGCAACCGATTTTTTCTAAAATGAGATTTTCTCGTTAAACCGAAAACCGGTTTTCTAAAAAAAAGTTGGTTTTTTGTATACTCTATATAATATCATTGTTAGTTGTGTAGGGTATACAAAGTATATATAAAAGATACAAGAGTTTTTGATCCGATTGAAGAAAAAAAGATCACAAAAATAAGTATAACAGGTGTCAGATCTTAGTTTAATTATATGTGGTAGGTATGTATGTGGGGCCTTGGACCAATTACTTATTTCAGTTATAAATGGAAATTATTTAAGTCCTTGCATCAATTTCTAATTATTTAAATTATAATTACGCACAAAATTCCGTAAATCCAACGACCCCTGTTATTTTTTCCAGACGTTATATGAGAACAGGGATGGAAAATAGAAAATATGAAATGGTACTGAAATCAAGTTAAAGTGGTACGTTTTGAAGATTAAATGTAGGGAAGAGATTGGGGTAAACTTTTGTAAGTGACTAAATCGTTTTTAGTGCAAAATATATTTTTAGACATTTTGTTAAAAAAAAACGAACAGCTCCAGGATGGGGTGCACCAACAACCTTCTGTTTTTCAATCCTGCGCTCTAGCCAACTGATCAACGTGGTTGCAATATTACTGTGCTATTATACTATTAAGTGTTTATTTATGTAATAGAGAGTAGGCTTTTTTTTGAAAACAACTGTTTTTGGGTAAAAAGGGATATGTGGAAAGTATTAGAAATGAAAAATTTCAAGATATTTAGGGTTTATCAAATATGCTTAAATGACTGGGCACGTGAATATCAAAATGAATGATAGAAACAGACGGATAACAACTGATAAAACTAATAGAAAATTATGAAATAACATGTTCAAAAATAAACACTTATTTTTTGTATTTGGAAAAATTTCATAAGTGGAATAAATTTTTATGATTTTGCACACGTTAAGTGCGCAGACAATTTGCATGAATTTTATCAAATCTTGTGTGTATTTTTACAGCATCAACTATTTCCCGATTTTTAAACAAGATTTTCTTCCTTTAATAACCTAATGTAATGGTACAAGTTGGTTCTAGGATGTTTTAGTATTATCCCTGTGAATTTATTGAGTTATTTGCGATTTCCCTATCTTCTATTGCTTTTACTAAATCATCATATTTTTGATCTGTTTCATTAGATTTTCTTAAATATTTTCCTACCAATGGTGATCAAAATAATTATTTATTATATTTTCAGCAAAATTGCAAAAAATATATGGAAAATTTAATAAATTATATGTCGCATTTTACTTGCGGTATATTTATCATTATGTTTTTGGTACAAAACTTTTTTGCAGTTGAAATATGTGTAAAATAAAGTATTAGATTTTGTATTCATTGATTTAAAAATGATCTTACTTTGGATACCTTCCTCAGAAACATCTGCTCTTAGAAAAACTTTTTGCATGTGTGCGAAAAGCAATAAAATCATAGGTTTCATGGATGAAATATAATTGAGATATGTAGTGCAATAATGCGAACATGTACAAGTATTTTTTTTTGTAAAAAAAAAAAAAAAAATAATAGAAAATTAAAAATTCGTGAATAAATTAAAACTTTCTTCATCACCCCACACGCCACAATACTTCAATTTCCCCTACTAAATTGTCAGATTGATTTAAGTATGAAACAAGAAAAATATAAAATTAATAGTTATTTTGAATTTCAGTTGCATTTGCTGGTACCGTGAAATAACTTTCAAATGAAACAAGTCGCAATGAAGTTACTTCCAATGAAATAATTCCTTGTAAATATGAAAAAGCTTCCAAATCTAAAAGATCAAATGACTTCCAAAAGGTAAAATTAAATAATTTTCAGTATTTGAAAGTTTTATCATAATAAAAAATAAATACCAAATTTAATAAAAAAAACTCTTAATGAAATAAGCAAGGTAACAAAAAAATATGCTCTAAAAAAGGTGTTTTATGCGCATAAAAAATGCTCCAAAAATTGGAGAAGATGGCCTTAAAATTAAAAAATATACTCTTAAAATATTAATTTCCTTGGTATAATTGTAAACATCTACTATTCATGGTAAAAATAATAAGATTTTTATTAACAATTTCTTAAAAATATTTTCTTTTTGCACTTAAAAACATTAAAATTTAAAAAGAAAATTACAAAATTTCTAAAATATTATAAAATGAAAATTATTAAAGAATCGGATTTGAAAAAAATTTCACTAATGGCAAATTATGTAAAAATTCTATTGGGTGCAATACATGAGAAACTTGGCTCTTTAGTTTAATATATCCAAAATTATGCTCTTAAGTATAAAATATGCAAAAATATGACATTTAGATTGCTAAAATATGCTCTCAAGTAAGGATTTTCTTATTTATGAAAAAATATTCAGTAACAAATTTATGGAAAAATTCTTAAAATTGTCTGAAACGTATAAATAAGTAACAGTTTGGTTCATTTGAAGCACAGGAAAAAATATGATTTTGCATATTTTTGGTTGCTCTTGAAATAAGTTAAAAAAGAATGAAATAATTCCCAGTTTAAATTTTCAGAGGAGAAATGCTTTAGGAAAAAGTCCCAAGCGAAATGACTCCCAACAAAATTTTGTTAGAAGTTGTTTCATTTGAAAGTTATTTCATTATGAAATAATGAAAACTGAGTAAGTATTTTATTATGTATGAGCTCTAGTTTGATGCATATATTGATTTTTTCATGTGTGAAATGGAAATTCTTGCATGGTGTTATGAATTTCGATCTATATCTCAATTTGGTGTTCAGAAAAGAAAATGACTCATACAATCTTAACTTAAGCAATAATATCGGAAGAATATGGGACAAAATAACTTTATGTTAAAATTTATATTAAGAGGTAAAGAACTTGGCTTTAAAAAAGTACGTGCAGACTGCAGGTAAATCAGATATGTACTATGTGAAACAAATATAAATAAGGAAACTATACTGTGACAGCAAATTTCTGAAAAGGAAGTAAAGTTTTGTTTGATTACAAATGAATCATTTCTAATTAAGAATAATTTAGATAGTATTTTTTAAATTTTTAGGAACTCTATATTAATGTGCAAAAAGTAGTGGCAAGGTATATAGTACTGAATTTTCCATCGCTGTATAAGAACGAATCAAAATCGATTCAGTAATTTTTTAGGCCCTTAAAATCGACATTAATAATAACAAAATAATATCAGTTCAATATTTGAATCTTTTCGATTTCGGTTTTGAAACTAATTTATAGTCTTCACATATAGATTACATTTCCTAATTTCCTTAAACACTTAAAAATATGGCATGGGTACTATTAGTTATAAGAATATCAGAAAATTGATACTCCACGTAGATATTAAAGTTACCTCCTTGATATTTCTTTTACTCACAATAGATAGTTTTCCGAGTGAAAATAAAAAGTGACATTTTTTAATAGCGTATAATCTATGGGACTAAAATAACATTCCCAATTTTGTGTGCTTCTACTGTAACCACAAAGTTCTAAATATGACCAGAAAATGTTAAAAACACGAGTGTCATCAATGTCTTTCATGAGCTTATAAGCTTTGATCATGGTCTGCCTCAGAGTTCTTTTCAGCTTTATTAAAAAAATTTTTTTAGCTTAAGCATAGCTTTAACATGGCTCATATTTAATTTTGGATAAATGAATACAAGGTACTCTTAGGAACTTCTTTAAATTTTGGGCTTGGAATTTATTCCTGTGATAAGCACTTCAAACAATATTTTCAAAAACATTACTCATTTTTTTTTTTCAAACACAAAAACAAAATGTATGATAATCAATTACATATTTGTCTCTCACATAAACTTCTAGTTGTATTCTATGACTGTGGCTTTTTATATTTCTGAACCCATCTTTAGGTCTTTGTTAAGCATTTTTATTACCATTAAATGTAAATTATTTTGTCAATATGTACTCAAAGATTTAAAGAATTGTATCTACTGTTAAATCTGAAGTGTCTCTAGAAGTCTCAAGAAATTTAATATTTAATTTTGTGTAATTTTTGTCTTTTTCAAACACACACTTTACAATATTTTTGTAAAAAATAGCCATTTTTACACCCTTGACCACAGGTGTAAAGTGTATATCCATAAATTTTAATTCGATCCCACAATTAGTTTAGGAGATACAAATGGTTAAAATTGCTTAATATAAAAATTAAACCATTATACCTTCAGAAATGATATTTTTAGAATTCTTAAAAAATGAGTTATAATAATGTTAAAATAACTCTTCTCCATACTCGTTTAGAAGTTATGTAGCAAAATATAATCTAAAGTAGAATTTTGTATACAAAATTTAATTTATTTTAAATATGAGCTCATAAAAAACATACTTTGAAATTATTTATTGTAAATATTTTAATTTTTACATACAAAAAATTTGATATTTTGCTTCATAACTTCTAAACTAAATAAGTGTACACCTTGAATTTTAGCACATATACGGAGAAGAGTTAAACCAAGATTATATGTTTTTTAAAGTATTTTATCTTTTAAGATAAAATGGTTTAATTTTTATATGTCTGACTTTGACCTTTGAACGTTTGATGTAAATAAACTTCATGCATATCGTTATAAAGGTAATATATTTGTCTTTAATATGAAACTAAAACCAGAGTTCTGCCATGTATAGTTTATCGTTTTTCAAAACATCTTATTTTTGAACCGGAAAAGGACGTCAGTCCAAAAGTTTATGATTATGAATGGATTTCATTGAAATCGGAGATGTCAAATCCGATTGCTGTCCGTTTTGCCATGGAATCACTCAAAAGTCTCATACTTCCCAGTATAATTGTTCAATTTACAAACACTTAAATATGAATTTTATTACATCTGTTATAATTCATACTATGGAACAATACCGTATGAGAAGATTTTCTACCGATGTGTTATTCCCATTTTAAGTTTGAAGCGACACCAACATAAGTATCCTTCGGAAACGTTAATTTATATTTTAGCTAAAAATGTAAATCCTAATAAATTCTCCCAAAAATACACACAAATACATTAAATACAAACACATTTAAGAATACTTACATAAATATTCATGTTTTAGTTAATGTTGTTGTTATTCACACACATAAACAAAACTTATCACGTACTATCAACAACAATAACAGCAAACGAGCTTTAGAGAAAACCAAAACAACAAACATACATAGATTAACTTAATTAAATATTACCAGTTGTACTCATTAAGTTGGGACTTCCTCCTTCGAATAATTGTAACTTTTAACAACAAAAAATTTGCCTACACAACACACAGTTATAATACAAATATTCACATACAGATTTCATACAAGTGTATGTATGTACAAGTGTATGTATGAAAGGATATTTTTACGAGTGACAGTTAAAAAAACGTTTGTTTAATTGAAATTGTTTATGGCAAAAAGGTGTTGATGAATTAATTAGAATTTTATTTTAGTTTTTCTTTCATTTTATTAATACTATTTTATTTATAGTAGGTAAAGTTGCTGTTGCCGTTCATTAGTTCATTAACTGAACAATAAAGAATGAAGTCAATATATATATAAATCGTTTGAAATGTCAAAAGGGGAAAAATGAATGAAATGAAAACGTTAACGATAGGGTTAACTAAAGAGGGGAGCTACTAGCCAAACATATACAATAACGAGTGGAAAGAAAAATACCAAAGAATAGAAACCAGAAAGAAGAGGAAACAAAACCCCAGTACTTTGGAACAAAAGAAATGATTTTAATTTATATGGTATTTGCATTTTTATGCGGGTTTCAATTGGAAAAATGGGGTCATTAAAAGTTTTTCAATTTTTTTGTGGGAATTTTTACAAATAGAAAACTTTTGACCAGATTTTGTTTTTACTCTTTGTGTGTGTGTTTTTTTTTTTCTCTTATTTTTTTAGTTCGGTTAAAATCAGACATTTTATGAATATTTATTAGTTAAGATTTTTGAATTTGTTCTTTTTAAGGACAAAAATATGTTACCAGCTTTTAAATAATGTTTTCACAGTATAGCATACAATTTTTATTAAGGATATTTTAATATTTTCCACATAGAGCAATCTTACATAAATTTGTATAAATTATTTTACCTTAATTTTGGTTTATTTTCAGACATTTTCCCAGTTGAGTATAAAAGTGGATATATATGTATTGTATAATTCAATTATCCTCCATTTTTATTTATTTGTAGAATTTTTTAGGTTAAACATACCTGCAAAGAAATTATAGAAAGATAAGTAATGTTAGCTAACAGTTTAAAAATAAATTAAAAAATTTTATATTATAAAAAATAATACAGCACGAAATAATTCTGTAACTTTGATTGATGTATTTGAATTAAATTTCACATGGGCAATCCTGAAATGTATTCCAATTGATCTGGAGAAACACAGTTTCTTAATGTGTGGGATAGCACTTTTACTTTAAAAGATATTTAGACCGAAGAAAAATTTTGAACCATTTTTGAACATGTTTTTTTTTTTAACTTGGCGGACTCAACTTGAGTCCTAAAATTTTTCTAAAATATTCATTGAATTCTGTACAAATAATATAACTAAATTAAGTAATTTTCGTGCAAAAATCATATACCTATGTGGTTCCGATAAAAAGTTATATTATTTTGAAGTAGAAAATTTTAAAGTAATTGTGAATTTTCTCAAAAAGGTTTTGACATTTTTCAGTTTAAAATCCATTATTTTCCTCTGGGCTGTAAATTTTTTTATGTTTCTGAATGAATGTTTAAGGTAAATGCATGCAAAGCAAATCCAAGGACATTTGGGGTAACAGTCTCCCCGCCCTAGCAGAATTTCGTTCGTTTTAATATTATTTTCTGTTTATTTATTTGTGGAGCTCAAAAATACCAAAGCTAAATTTATAAAAAACACCTTGATTACATAAATAAGCACATAAAAAATATTTAACCAGCCACGCCTTTAATAACGACAAGGTTGCCATTTTACTGAAGTTTTCTCCGAACTGGGATTTTGGGTATTTCGGAATAAAAAAGTGAGATTCTACTTATGTTCTCGTTTGAAAGATATCTTCTTTTTTATATTATACTAAACGAAACTTTATGGTTTTTTGATAAATTTAATGAAGAAATTTTGTTTTAATACTTTACGATTTAAATATTATTATATTTCAAGTTATAAACTTTCCAATGATACTAATTACTTCCATAAATTGTTCTGTGCTGCAGCATTCTATAAGCATAAATGCACAGCTGTTTCAACATGTTTATTTACTTTATCTTAATAATCTAGTGTTACTTTTCAACCGTTAAATATATTTCAATGAAATTTCAGAAATTTCTAGTACAATTTTCTAGCTGGTCTCGGGGCAGGAGGAGGACCAACAAAATTGGTTACTTTCTTAAATTATTTTTTATTCTAGAACTTGATGTCGTATTCAAAAATCACCAAAGAGAAAATTTAAGCGATTGTCAAAACATTAACAATGATATACCACTTTCTACAATCGGACTTAAAATGGCGACGCCGTACAAATAAAACAAAAAAGGGGGTATTTTGGGGAGTGGGAAAAATAATGTTTGCATTTTTGGAAACTTTGGGTGACTGGCATAACTTATTATTATTTTTTTATGGAAACCGACCCGCTGTAATGTACAATAAGCGATATATATTTTTGACACCTTTAACCGTGAATAACTCGCGTAACACACAAGTGATTATCGGTGACTTTTAACAGTATGTAGAAGATGCTAAAACTAAACTATATGCCAAGATTTGTTTCCCTCCATAAAATTATGAAGTTTAGTCACTTTCTCGTCTCATTTTCCTGGATTAAAGTAGGAAATGTTTTCCTAATTAAAAAAAGGAATTAACTCTTTTTCTTTTTTTGTGGTTATGTTTTTTCCTTCAAATATTTGGTCTGAACGTACCTGTATGTGATATAAAAAAACTGAAAACAGTTTCTTTAAATTCGTCTTATATTTTTAAGGATGAAAAAAATTTTTTGCAAATAAGTGTAATTAGAGATAATAACAAAAATGTCAAATTTATTTACCCTTTAGCATTTCGCCGAAGTTTAAAGCCACTAGTAACACTTAGCAAATGTTTGATGAAAATTCATAAGCTTTTGATTTAATTTAAAACAGCTAACAAAAAAATTCAGATTTTGTCAATCCACAATATCGTCAACTAGATAAATGTTTTATAAGACTAAATTTATCATTAATCGGCGATCTTTTTATAGTAAATTAGTATAAAGTTGACATCAATCTTGATTGTTCTTATATTAAAATCAACATCAATTGAGGATCATATTAAAATACAAATTTGATATCAATCATGGATCTTTTTATAGCACAAAATTAAAATCAATCTTGGATTTTTGGATATTGGGTGCTACACAAACTAAAGCAAAAAGACGCCGAAGTGCGATATTGCATGTATGAAATGTTGCTACAGCACCATTAAACGAATGTGACGGCATTTCAAGCGAAAATGAAGCTAAAAACAGTCAGAACTTACACGAGTACTAAATTTTCCATCATGATAATATTCGGCCTTATGTTGCGCAACCAGTTAAAAACTAAGACTTTGAGAAATTTTTCCCCACCCGCCGTATAACCCAGATATTGCCATTTCTGACGACTCAAAAAAATTGGCTTGAATCGTTTCTGACCTTAAAAGATGAGAAGTGGTTTTGGGATGGAACCAATAAATTGCTAGAAAAATTGGAAAAAGTTTTAGCTTCCATTGGACAATTGCTTGAGTAAAATCACGTACCTTTATCTAGAAATAACATTATTTTTTTTTTTTTTTTTTATAGAACAAATTGACTTTAATTATTTTTTTTAATGATAGCAATCATTGATCCTTAAAAAAAATCCTATTAACCGTTGATAATTTTATAATTACACTTATATATCAATCAGGTAATTAAAATCATACATCGCTATCACATGTATAGCATAAATATAGCACCATTAATTTTTATGTAGATCCAGTTTGTCTTCAATTATTCTATTTATCAATATTTTTATAGTACAAATTTCACATTAACCGTAGACCTTTTTATACTTAAAGTTTGACATCAGTAATGGATTATTTTATTAGGACACAAACTTCACATTAATTATGGATCTTTTTATAGCACAAATCTGACATTAAACGTGGGTCCTTTTTTGGCACAAACTGGACATCAAGTATGAATCATTTTACAATACAAATTTACAAAAAATCTGAGACGTTTATAGATTATAAATTCTACATCAATCGGGAATATTTTTATAGTTCTTTTATAGTTTAAATTTGGCATCAAAAGTAGATATCTTTATACTACAAATTTGAAGAAAATCCTGGATATTTTTAAACTAAATATTTGACATTAATCATGTGTTTGTAATATTCGCATTTTTTCTGCTTTTAAAATGTAACTTTCCACTTATCTACTTTCCACCTATCCTCCAACTATTTTAAATGAGGCATACAAATGCTGGCTTAGCACAGATACATACATTTACATCCTTTTGCCATCTATAAGATTTTCATCTGATTTTTCCACGCTATATATATTACATTCTATTATACATTTACGTGATATGAGTATAAATTACAACATTTCGTATGTTCTCTATTTTATAAAATGTTTTTTTTTTTATATTTCCAATCATCTTAAAGACAAAAAAACTGCAAGGGACTCTAATATTAAGAAAACTAAGATATGGTATAAAAAAGGTATGTGAATGCCTGTATATGAGAGCAAATCATAAGGGAGTCATAAGAGAATTTATGAGTATGATTGGATTTGGATTCGATTGGAAACGAGCTGGCAATAGCAATAAAGTGTCAGCCAAGTATGCCTTGGTTTTTATTCTTTTTTATTTTCTACTACATATTGGTCTAGATTTTGATGATGTGTTACAAATGGAATATATTTTTCTTTTACTTTTTGGGAAAAAAGAAAAATAACAGAGTGAAAATGTAATAAACGAAACTATGTATATTTTTGTTTTTATTTGCTATTTTTTTTTTTTTTTAACAAGAAAAAAAAATAGAGTAAAACTATAATTGAAGGTAGAGAAATACCAATAATAATATCAAAAAGTCAGAACATAAGAAAAAAGATATTGAAACATAAGCTGCTTATTAAGCAATAAACCTCTTATGCATGCATCCTCTAGGCCTTAATATCTACACATTTACAAAAAAACATGTAAAGTACGTAAACATAAAATTTTTTACATTTTTAAATTGCAGTTATTAAAGCCATTGTGTATAGTATTGGATAAAAGAAAAAAGATTTCGGACAAATTTCTTTAAAAAATTAAATTTTTACATTTTAAAACTTTAATATTTCAGTCCCTGCAAGCAATATGATTTAGATCGGATACTTGTCTGAATCTCCGAAGTCCGAATATTTTAAACATGTTATTATTAAATTCAAACCGTTTAATTATACATTTGAAAATTTGAATATAACATAAAATTAATTTTTCTCGAAATTTTTTTAACCCCAACCAAGTCGAAAAAAATTTAGTTAAGCAATGATAAATTCGGCAAATGATACATCAAAGGAAAGACAATTTCATAGTCTATCAAGTAAAATACTAAATAATGAACAGGTTGATATTTTGACAAGAGTTGGCAACGAAAAGGTTAAAACTGTAAATATTAACAAAAGTTCTTAAAAAAATGATATGAAATTTTTATATTCTTTCTGCGAATGATAAATTTAAAGAAAAACAGCAACATATTTCTATTTCCTGAATTTTATAGTTTTATAAAAGTATAACATATTTACATTTGAAAATGTAAAAAATTTTTCGTTTACATACTTTATGTAGTATGTATAAAGGTCTATACTACTAAAATAATTTAAAATAACTTCAAAAAGCACAACTGTTACAGGAAATTGTACTTTTTTTTAATTTTCTCTTAATATTACAAGGAATATTAAGGCTTATTTTTTATAAGTTGATAATAATGATATAAAGTAATGTTTTTATATGCCCCCAGCATTTCTTCTCTCTAATAGTCTCTTTAGTATTTAATTTAATAAAATCCTAAATGTATGCTTTAACAATTCAATTTTATTTTTATTTGCTCACTATAAATTTTGAAAATAGGCGAATGTATATTTTTTGTTTTAACTTTTCGAATTTTATTTAAAATTCATTTTGCTTGTTAATATCTGTGTATTTTGCACTTCTATAGTTTTCCTTTTAGTTTTTATTTTTATTATTTTGTTAAAAATGAAATTGAGTATATTTTATTTTTGTTTATTAAACAATGTTGCTATTTTTTTCTTAGTTTTTCTATAGAAATAGAACTATGAAATAAATAAACAGCTAAAAAATTGTTTGCTGAACCAAAATAATTGTTTACAACATATGTATAGAAATTGCACAGGGGAAGCAAGGGTAAGAAAATAGGAGATCTAAATTATTTTGTAAAATTATAAGCATATAAAATAATTTCTAGAAAAAACAAAAGTAATAATTACAAAATAATTTAACATTTTTTTTAAATATGTAATTTGACAAAATATTAAATCAACTGATAACTGTTATCAACAAAATAGTTAAAAACTTAAACGTGAAATCATTATTAAACACAGTCATAAATTTATCGATTACATATTAATCGTAATGTTCGATCAAGATAACACCAATCTATGGATATTTGTACAGTACAAATTTGATAGCTATGATAGAGGTTTTTCTCGAACAAATTTTATATGTCTCTACTGTAGATCTTTTTGAACTACATATTTGACATCAATCCATAGTGAGGCAAAATCGATTTTTTTTTTTTTAAATAAATCTGTAATTTCTAATATGTAAATCTACTGGATTTACATAAAACTTTACGTAAGTGGAGCAGAAGAGTGCACCATTTTAAGCCCTTCATACCCCTCAGGAGCAGAGCCATTGGGGTTCAAAATAGGGTACATCTTCTCAAAG
Organism: Protocalliphora azurea; assembly: GCA_932274085.1. Lineage (NCBI taxonomy): Eukaryota > Metazoa > Arthropoda > Insecta > Diptera > Calliphoridae > Protocalliphora > Protocalliphora azurea. The sequence goes on along the minus strand of OW026519.1, from coordinate 21,847,543 downwards.
CCCTCTAGTTTTCAAATTATTTGCATTTGAAATTTTAATATTGGTCCAGTTTTTCAATATATAGCCTAATATTCTTAACCGATTTTCTAAAATTATTATCCAATTAATTAAAGAAAAAAATTAGTTATCGATTAAATGAAAGCTGAAGTCAATGTCTCTTACGATTCAAAAAATAACCAATTTGAAATTGAAAATTGAAAAAATAATAATTTTTGTTTTTTTCCTTTTTCTCTTTGCCAAAGAAGTGTCTCTACACTGTTTTTCTCTAAAATAAAATTTTCATCAACAATGTATAATAATTTTATACTTTTTTGACAGCTATTCTCACAGAGATGATTACAAAAACAACATTGAAAGCAAACTCAAACACCTAATAGGACAAAGTTCAGACCATTTTTAAATTAGCCCTATATGTTCCAAAATTCCAGAGGCATTAAACTACTAAAATTATAATGCAAGAAACAAAAAATTTACATTATAAGTTTTTTGTTTTTAATTTTTCAAGTAAAGTCAACGAATAATTTAAAAAATTAATTTGTAGCACCTTTATTATTTTTTAGCCGCATTAATTTGCACCTGATATCTTTTTAAAAAAAAAAAATTTGTGCAAAAATGCTTAAAAAAATTCTTTTGAGAATTTTTTTAAAATATTCAACTTTCGCAAAAGTGATTCACGCCAACGGATTTCAAACACTGAAGTATTGCCTTTTGTTCCTTCAAAGCGCTCAATGTGCGAAAAAAATAAGCTAAAAAAAAAAATAGTCGAATATTAAAAGTTTTGTGTTTAAGCCCATATATGACAATAAAATTATTCTTTTTGTAGTAAAAATTTTAGAAAAACTATGGCTTTTTATAATACAAATTTTGACAAGATACAAGATTACAAATTTTGCATTAATCGGTGAACATTTTGTATTACGAATTTTGCATCAATTGAGAATTGACCCCAATCCTTGATTATTTTATAGTGAAAGTTAAATATTAGACGCGTATATTTTTAGAGTTAAAGTTTTGCATTAGTCGTGCATCTCTTTTATACTAAAAGTTTTAAACCGTCCTGACATCAATCGTGAGTCTTTCTATAACTAAAATCTGACTTCAGTCGTCGAACTTTTACAAATGTTCACGTTGACACTCAGCAAATTTTACATTAACCACGAATATATTTGTACTACAAAATTTATATCAATCGTTAATCTTTTTATTAAATAAATTGTAAATTGATTGTGGATTTTTTTATAGGAAACATTTGGCTTCTATTGTGTATTAAGGATCCACATGATACTGGTATTGAACTAATCAATGCTCAAACATAATAACCGCAAGCAGAAGACGTTTAATGGACTAAATTTGATTGCGAGGAATCTTAATCATTAACCGATTATAATAGTCAATATCGTCAAAATTTTTTTCTTTCTACTCAATGTATACCGCTATCACTTAAGGTAAATAATTTGCTTCTTAGTGGGATTGTGCCAATTCTGAATGCACTAGCAAATTTTGGTATGTTAACTATACAGATCTGTAGAAAACAAAAAGAAAAAAAGAGAAATTTCCCTGCAACAAAAATTCTTCAAAATATAAATTTTCTCTCACTTAAAGTAATTCAGAAATTTCCCCAAACACTTAATCATAATTTATGAATATTATATAATTTTTATGAATTTCCTTCTGTCATTATTTAAAACACAAAAATTTTGAGTTAAAATTACCACAAAAATTATAGAAAAAACTACTTTTGACAGGTTTGTCAGTCTATAATGCTGCTGTTTTCTATCTGTTCGTCTGTTTGTCTGTCTTTGCAATTGTACCTTAAAAGATTCACTCATATATGTACAACGAGCTAAAGTTTATGTAGCTTTTTTGGGGTTTAACTTCTGACACAATATGACATTTTGGGGGTTTTGTGCTACTGACACATGTGGCAGCACATGCAAATACATATACTTTTATATACAAAATGAGACAACAAACTATTGTGGCATGAATAAGTATAAAACAAACAACAACAAAAAGTTGCAAAAAAACAAAAAAAAAGTACTTGAGTTTAGTGTTAAACACAAGTAGGTTGGTATTAGTAGGTTAAAGTTACACAAAGAATGTGTGAGTAGAACAAATTTGAAATAATAGTAGTTGAAACATTAAATAGTAAAGAAAAGAGAGAGCAACCATTATATTTTATATGCAAAAAAATATAAGAACACCAAAAATTAAAGTAACTCAAACAGGAAGAAAATCTACAACATCAAATATTTTTAAAAAGAAAAAAAAAACACTCAACATTTCCACCAAACAATTGGGAACATGCTAAAATTTAATAACCAGCCTTGTTTTACAATTTGAACTTTTTTTCTTGTCTGTTTTTCAGCAATTTTTCAGTTTTCTATTACTGCTGTGTGTTTTTAGTTTTCCATGTTTTCTTATGTTAGTATTTTTAAAAGTTTTGTAAAGGCATTGTTTCAAAAAAAGAAAAAAAAAAAGAGAAACAAAAATCAAAAATTATAAAAAAGTAGGCAGCAAATTTATAAGAAAATTTATGGTCATTTAGGTTTCTTTTTTTCTATCTTTAGTTTTTTATTTCTTTGCTTCTTTTAGAGAATGCAGGCTGATTTGCTATGTTACTTTATGGTGCCCTAAATTCCAGCTATCATGAATTTATGCATGTGTAAGTAGTATTTACTTGTATTGGTACGTGCATTGTACGTAAGGACAGTATATGTCAAAAGTAAGCAAAGAAAATTTGGAAAGAATTTTGGGAACTATTCTCTCAAAATTCTTGTTTCATCTGCATTCCCTATGTATGGTAAAGCTTGTTCGCAACAGTACGAAGAGACTTTTATGTTTTTAACATAGAAAAATATTACCTCATATTTTTCAATTAACACATTTTAATTCAAAATTTAATGAATATATTCATGCAAAAATAAAGTTAAAAAAATATTAAAAATGCAATTCAAGTAAGTTTTTTTCCCATTTAAAATTTTAATTCATTCAATCACATACTTGGTTGATTTAAAAATTTCTTATTTGGAAAATTTTGTTTATTTGTCATTTTTTACAGCTATTGGTAATTGAGATTATCGTTATGGTGAGAGTTGCAAATTTAAACAATTTTTAATTGAATGAATTGTTTTAGTGATTGGTTACGTTTTTCTGTTACAGCCAAGAATATATAAAATAAATTAATTAAATTAAAAACAAATTGATAGTAGCTTTTAATCCAAGGGAGAGTTTACATAAAATAATGGAGTAGCACTAGAAGGTAGATACCACTCTAAGGCTTTTATAAGGACTTTACAAATTTAATGTGGTGTCATCAATCTGTCTTGGCTAAGCTACCAATGAAATAGGTAAGCACTGCACATGAAAAAACCTGTGCACACTTTAAGTCTTATAACTTTCGCTATACGTAAAAAAAAATAAATAAATAAAACTGTTAACTATTTTACATTTGTTATTGTTTGGAATATAGTAATTAGTTTTGGTTAAAGTGAATACTTAACAATTCATACAAAAGCATAATTCAAATTTATAATCAAAATAAATACCGACCATATGAAACAATTGTTTAATGAGCAGATGAGTTGGGAAATTCAGTTTTTTTGAGTCATAAAAAATGCAAAGAGTTCATGATCACCGAAAGGAATTCTGATAACCGAAAAAATTTGAGTACTAAGACAAAATAAAATGAATTTTAAGAGAAAAACTCTCTTTGGATGCAATGTGACTCATACTTTAAACCGCTCTGAATCTTTTATTAGAAAAGTTAAAAAAGCTTGCCTGAAGATCCCCGAAGTATAACAAGGACCCTGGAATACTGGAAAAATTGTTCAGAACAATTGACACCTCTAGCCACTTCGCGTTCGGAAATGTTTGGAATACTTCTTAGGAACTGCTCCAACTTTTTGCCTTTGTGCTCGTTTTGTGATCTTTTATTTTTTCCTGTACCAGTTTTCCGATGAATTGTAAGGTCATCGTTTAACTTACTTACCACTTTAGAAACTAATTGTCTGCTGATACGTAGCTCTTTTCTAAGTCCAATTGCGATGATTTTTAATAGTTTCAAAAAATTGTTTATTTGTTTCCTTTAACTCTCCATTGAGTTGTCAGCAGATAAAGTTATAAACAAAAATATATGTTACTTTTTATTCGAATGCACACATTTTCATTAAAAGTATTTGTGCTAATTCCGCTTACTGTTTAAATAGTCAAAAAAAACTTAAGCACGTGCGCGTTATAGACAGATCAACATTAGTGCACGAGACTGACTATTTAATGTCGAAGACACACTTTTAAAGAACTTTAAGTATAAGTATTCCATCTATAGAAAACTGCGATACAAACTCTGTTTTTTCGGGAATTTTGATTTCAGTTTTTTTGATGCCTCTAAGACGGAAAATGATAATGGTTCGGGAATTTTTTGTAATGTTTCAGGTTCTTTCATGTCTCTTAGGATGCCATAATCATGGAAAGTTTTCCAAGTTAAAATTTTTTACTATCAATATGGCAGTTAGTAGAATTCAGGAATTTCATTTGTGGATATATCATAAATGTATGTCGATAGTTTTATTGAATTCAAGGCTTTAAATTCCAGTATCTTAAGGTCAAAATATCTGTACGATTGTATATATTCCATAGCTTAAGATACTATCAGGTCGATTTGATATGGATCCCAGGACATGAAGGTATCCCATGTAACGAATGGGCCGATGACCGGATAGTCACTAGAGGACAGGCCAGCATATTACGACATTCTCACTCTCTTGCTTGCTGTATCGAATATCACTTTTCGGAAGCGCAGAAGAACAATACCTCTACTATTATATTTGTCGTCTTGTATATCTAACGAATTTATGCGTGAAAATTAGAGTCCAGAGTTTTTCTGATTTTTTAAATTAAAGTAAAATTTTGGTAAAACTTGGCTTTTGGAGAAAACATAAATATTGAATCTATAATAAAATCATTGTCAGTAAGGACGAAATATTCGATGATCGTCAGCTTTATCATTTGGAATGATGAAGTTTAAAAAAAATAAGGTTTTGATAAAAGTTGTACTTCAATTTTTTAAAACCGACAAAATTCCCAAAAATGGGATTTTTTAATTTCGCTCATAAAGTTCAGATTTATTGTAGGTCCAGTAAAACACGCTAAGAACACATGGGGGTTTCCTTAACTACGTTCCTTTTGTAGATTAATACTTCAGTAATTGTGGAAAACAGAATATAGACTAAAGTCAACATTTTTATAGAAAATAAGTCAAATTCGGGAGGATTTGTACTTAGCCCTGTTGGGTGATTGGGCTTGTTTTCTATTTTAAAATCATCTTCGTAAGGATACCTTTCAGAAAAGTATAAAATTATTACATTTACATAAAAAGATTTTCTTCGACAAAAAAAATAATAATAAGACTTTTTGTAATTTTTAAATTCAAAATTGTATATTTTTGGACTCATAAAGATATCGCCCTCTTTATTCTATATAGAAAGATTTTGTTCTTTAGGCAAAAAAAAGCATGTAAAAAACTAGGTTGGAAATATCCGGCCATATATGGAAAAACTGAACAGCGATCTTGCAAAATTTAGGTCGTTATATTTTCAAATGCAAATAATTCGAATACGAAAATTCTTCATAGGTCTTATGGAGCACTTTAAGAAGATATAAAAATCTTTGAAATCTGAGAAGAAACAATAATCTGACAAGCGGTTAAAAACTTTGTATATCAGAGGTACCCTACTTTGAACTCCCATAGCTCTTGAGGATTTTTGGGGCCTCTTCCCAACCTAAACATTTTATACTCCTCTGCTACACGTATCTGAAATTTGATGTAAATTCTACCAGCAGATTTGAATTTACAGATTTATTTCCAAACATATTCGATTCTCTTTGTGTATTGTTTGAATATTACCGAAACATTTAGCATAAAATAGTTGGGGTAGACATAATATGGTTGAAAAAGTTGTGGAAAATATAATATATTCATGCAAAGGTTTACATTATATGTTTATTTGTAGCATTTTATAGTTATAGAAAAAATAATGTTTTAGCATGGTTATCATATTTTATTTCTGGTAGAGGTATGATATGTTTCAGTCAACCATATTAAAATAATAAATTGAGTAACCATAATAAAGTTAAACTAAAATATAATTATTATTATCACGAATACAATACTATTGAAAATTAAATTAAATACAATTTTTTTGTTGCCGTAACAATACAGTAAAAAAGTTTTTTCTGTGCATGCGGGTATACTTACAGGACAGTATAACTGAAATTATATCGGAAAATATCGCTCATTTACTTCAAGAACGTCATAACTCATACTATCTGAAAAAAGTAAAGAATGACTGCAAAGTTGGACATTTATTTGTTCAATCACAAGAGAGAAATTAATCAAATATATTGCAAATATGCAGTATGAGTATTAATAAATAAACAACTTTTTATTCTAATACATTAAACAACAAGCATTTTACACACTTTGAAATTTATTCCACTGTGCATTGATACATACTTAAATTTTATTTTTGTTTCTTGCAAAACTTTCACAATATTTTCTACTTAATCAAATAGTTTATTTTCCTTTTTTTCAACTTATTTGTTATTTGGTTTGTTTGGTTTGATTTCTCATATTCTTCAGTTGTTTGCCAACAATTTCATTTTTTCTGTTATATATATTTTTTTTTCAGGAATTCATTTTGCCAAATTGTGTAAATTTACAGCATGATTGTGTGCTATAAAATGAAGTATGTATATTAAATAAGATTTAAAATGTTTGTGTAAAATATTTTCTTTACATTTGATTAATAATTTTTTGAATTATTGTTTTCATTATATAATAGGAAAAGCGTGTGCGCTCTCCAGGAAATATGAAAATAAGATATTGATTTTATTTCTATTATATGAAAAAAAATCTTAACAGCACGTAATAAAAAAGCAAATTTAATGAGATTTCTTTTTATAACGTAAGAATCCATTACAGTTTTAAAAGGTTTCAATTAACAGATTTACCTAAGAAGGATATTGTAAAAAAAGTTACAGAAGAATGAAGAAAATCACGGATTTTCATTTATCCAAATATAGGCGAATAACGATGGGAAAATCGTGTTGATTTAAGTTCATTTTGATAATTTGTTTTCACTAGACTCCAAATTCTTTAAAACAAAGCAAAAAGAATTGAGTTTCTTTATTTAAACTAATAAATTTCAAAAGAAAGATGAAATATACACTTTTCATGCGGGACAAAACTAAATCACATTTTCGATTTGTTCAATACAAATTTTAACTTCACTAATATTTAGTACCATAGACCTAATCTTGACCTAAACTTTTACACATCTTCGTAGAACAGGGACACTTAAATTTGAAAAACCTCCATAAAAGCTTCAATTCCTGCCATTTCATCTACGTGGGAAACTTTTCATTCATTCATTTCATCTACGTGGGAAACTTAACTTTTAAATTCCACATGATTCTTTTTCTGGTAATTACATGAGTTTTTTGTGGTCTTTGCTATGTTTATATTCCCATTTAACGGCATTTCCTTTCCCCTATGTGCGAGAAGGACATCTTTTCATTATTCAATTTACCTTAAAAGTTGGTTTGATATAGTGACCGACAAAACAACCACTGACCCGTGTTTCTCAATGCCTTTGCCGATTTGTCAATGTGCTTTCTTCACTCCATCAGAACACTTTTCAAATTAAATTTCACGGGTATCCATTTTCCATTTATCCATGGTGAGGTTAAAATTTGCTGAAATAAATTTAATATGTCCACAGGAAGTAAAAGGATTAAATGCATGCTTCAGAGAAAAATATAGTTGTAGTGGCCATAATCTAAGAGCAACTTATTATGATTGGAACATATGGTCGCAGCTAAAAATATGATTATAAATAAGAATTGTTATGATTCCATTTTTAAGATATTTTGTACGTTTTTATTCTTCCATTTTATCATGTTATGATTAGAGTTTTTAATTTTATTATACCATCTTACTACATTATAATCCCATTCTATCAGATTATGATTTCATTTTATTATATTATTAATCCATCTTATCATATTATTATACTATCTTATCATATTATTATCCAATCTTATCATATTAAGATTCCATTTTATCATATTGTTATTCCATCTTGTTATATACCGAAATATAACATATTTATTCAAAATTATTATTTTTATAAATTGTGTATTGAGTCCATTAACCATAAAATATTAATTACACATTATTTGTTCATTAATTAATTCTACTTATTTGTACCATCATACATTTGTTGTGCAAGATATTTTTTTATTAACTAAACCCTTTAATAGTAGTTAATCAATATCTTCTATTGTCTGAATCACACTAAATATAACAAGATCTTGTCTAATTATATTAAGCTAAATGGGAATTATAATATAATATATATTATATTATAATATATATTAATATATATTATAATATAATTTATATTCAAAAACAAACAATTTATGAATTCTTCAACCATATTTGTAAAAAGCGTATTTATTTGTAATATTTTATTGCGGAAATAATAATACAGATAACCCTCGATTTACGCGGTTCATTGGGACCGGTGAAACTACGCGCAAATTGGAAACGCGTTAAACAAGGTTCAGAATAAGTAGAAAATTTTATTTTGGGACCAGAAATTTTTTGCATCGCGTAACTAATTGATTGAAAAATGTTATTTTGGGACCTAAAAATTGCGTTAAATAAAAATATTTTTTTTTATTAAATTTTCTTACTGAATATTTTGTACATTAATCATTTTTTTAACACAATCAGCCTAAATTATTCAGTGTTTAAATCACCTGATGAAAATTCTGCTTGAATTAAAAAATTTCGTGAAAATATTGCTAGTCAATAATTTATTTTGCAGGATTCGTCTTCATCATATTATTTAATCATACTTTTATTTATTTTACATATTTAGCTTATCTGGTTCTATTCAAATTATAAGCGTATTGTTTTTTTAAATTATCTCGTTTTGAGGTCACCCGCTTTGTCGAATTAGTAGCACATATTTTCAGAATAAAAGAACATTCTTTTATTTTAGGATTTTATTACATATCTGGTAAAATATCCAAATACATAAAATTTTTGTATTAAAAAAAAATTAAAATTTTGATTCAATGTTAACATTGAATGACAATACTGAAACAAAAACATTGTTATCATGAACACGGTATCATAGAAATTAATGAAAATTATAAGTGTTATGTTCTCATTATTGTTCTCATATTATTGTAGTGACAATGCCGTAACCTTGTTTTTCTCTGCGCGTACTGAGAAACATGTAGGAGATGTGTGATGGTCTGGGCTTTTTTTTGTTTTTTTGCTGATCATTATATCGGACCAATTAATAAAATAAATGGAACAAAAAAATATTTTATATGTAACTATGGCCCAAAAGTTGCCATTCTTCCCCATAAGGAAGAAGAAATATCCGTTAAGTGAACAACATAGCAAACAATCGCTGAAAACCCATATAAAAAAATCGCAGTTTTTAAGTAGTTAAGACAATTACTTGGTCTTAATCTCACATAAAATATATTTTGGATCATATGGGAAATTGTAGATCGCGAAATAATACGCGTGTAATCTAAGAACAAAGGACGAGGTTTACCACCTAGTTAAAATAGCGAGGATTAACATTTTTGGGACAAATTTTTCAAATTGAAGTGGCTCTATGCCATATGTGGTACTAAATATATTAATGAAGTTAACATTTGTATTTAACAAATCAAAAATGTTATTTAGTTTTGTCTCGCATAAAAAATTTATATTTAATTTTTCTTTGATTTTGTTTAGATTAAATAAAAAAAACTCAATTCTTTTTACTTTGTTTTAAGGAATTTTAGATCAAGTAAAAATAAATGAAAAAAGGAATGAAAATCGAAACGATTTTCCCTCGCTATTCATCTATATTTAAAAAAATTCTAATCCATGCTTTAGTTTTGTCCGAGAGTGTAAAATTTTTTTATTTAATTACTATTAAATTAAAATTTTAGAAGGCAATGTCTTTAAAGACATACTTATTGTTATGAGGTAAAAATGGAGACAAACAAAATAAATTAAAGCTTCACAGGAGTGCGGAAATTTAAAATATTTCATTTCTACTACAATCTTCATAAACTTTAGGGTGTTGAAAAATATCTCACTACTCAAGAACATATTTTTGTGTCTAAGAACAATTTAAACTTGTTTTCTAGAAATAAAAATATTATTAAAAATATTTTTTCTTTCTAGATCTCTTTGCATTATTTCTTCTTTCAATAGATGGCTATTATTGTATATTTGTTGGTTGTCTAACAAATACTTTCTTTTACAAAGTTGTGTTTTTAAAAAATAAAATATTTTATTACATTTTTTTCTCTCTTATACTCTGTGACACAAACTTTATTTTCCAACTCCATTCATACAATATTGGAATGTAATTGCGGTGTCACAGCAAAAGAAGAAAAGGCAGAAACATAAAAAATATAGAATAAAAAAATACGAGGAAATAAAAAGAGGAATTGGAATTTATTTAGTAGTGGTTTCCTTTACGAAGTTTAGTTCGCAATGCAATGGATGAATGCAACCTAAAGGCATATATATTTTTGTTGCTGTTATTGCTATTTGAATGTTCTACACACATACTGATTGCAAATAAAAAAAAAAAAAGAAAATTTAAAGAGATGACATTTTTTTGCTAGCTAGGTTTTCTACATAGAACTAGTGATTGGTTTTTGGAAAACTTTATTGAAAAACTGAAAAAAATAATCAAGAAATATCAATGGTACAGTAAGTGTGTAATAGGGTATCCAAATTTTTTTTTTTTTTTTCATTGCTTGAATAAAACGAATAATTCGAATAAGGCATATTCGAAGTTCGAATAATTAAAAATATAAAATAGAAATGTAACGCTTTGGTATGTTTTAAAAATTTTATTGCAAAAGGAAAAAACAAAAACAACTTAAAAGTTAATAATTCTTTGCTTTTTGTGTGTCAGACATAAAAACAAAATATATAAATCCCTATAAACATTTGCAAGATATCTTCCTAGAAGAAATCTACGCAATATCCTCTTTTTATTATTTGGACGAAAATCATCAAAGCAATATTTTTTTAATATTATATTTTTATTAGTTTAAAGAAAATTAAATAATAAACAAGAAAAAATGCATAAAAAATTTATTTCTTTATTATTTTTATCATCAAAATATCGTTATTTTTCAGTAAAGTGATTATCACCCCCATTATAAATTGATGATATCCCATTGAGATCATCTGGAAGAAATTAATACAATACTTTTATTTTTCAGTCACAATTTTTTCACATGTTGAAAAATTGTTTAAAGAATAAAAACTATTGAAGAAATTTATTTGTCTTCAAGAAAAAATATTTTATTTTATGTGAGCGTTTTAGTTTTCATGCTTTATGATGTTAAGATTTATGTGAATGCTTCGCAAGATATAAAACTTTTCTTTATTATATTATCTCAAGATTTATTTACTGATAATTGTTTTTCTATATATTTATTACATCTTCCAGAAGATTATCTGGCGGTATCTTCTTTTTTCATCTAGATAATTATCTAGCAATACTGCCCATTTTTAATCCAGGCGTATCGATTTCTTATTGCTTAGATATATTGTCTCTGACGCACAATCTCTTCCGATGGGGAAACTTCCGCAATACGAATATGATTATTGCAGCAATAAAATCTTTCTCCTAAGCAATACGAATTCGTATCACTTTCGTATTATTTTGCTTGTAGGGATATTGGCTTGTGTTAATACAAAAAATATTTATGTATATTTAGGGAAATTAATAAAAATAATTTTATTAAAAAAAGAATAGAATTGAAATGGTTTAATTTAAGCCCATTTAATTTTTTAGTTTTTCTAAAATTTGATTTTGAAAAATATATATTTTTTTACACTTTTAATTGTTGCACTCAGTTCCGATAGCAAATCACTAGCAGATGTTTCAAAAGATTTTCCCATCTCCATAGGTTTATGCGATTAATTTTTCACAGTTTCTCTGTCGAATAAACTTCCAAATACCTCATTTCCAAACACTTTATTTTCTGTTTTGAGAACATGTTCGATATAGGTTTCCATCGATGTTTAACATCATGTGCTAGTCCATCTTAATGCAAAACATAAGACTTCAATATTTTCTATTTATGATATTCTATCAAATTTACGTACGTCGTACGCATCAATAACATCACTTTTAAAGCATTTCAGCTTCTATGTTGATGTCAAAATCTTTGTTTTTTTTTTTACTAAATCACAAATGTTAGATGCAATTCCTCTTATTTTTAATTGTCCAAGTACAAAATTAAAATCTTTAATTAATTGTTTTTAGAATTATAACTTATTCCTTTAACGTCTATGTAATCCTTAAAAAGATTTGTCTGACCACTCATCTGCTGTTATTGAAAGGCAATTTTTAATACCATTTTTCTTTTTATCAATATAATCCCATATTTATTTATTCAAATAAAAAAAATAGAAAAATAAAAATAAAGTAAAAAAAGTGTATACGAATATACCTATTTATATATACAAATAGTTAAAGATATAACTTAAAGTATAATAATAAAAGGAAAGCTATTCATTTTGTATAAATTATTCGAACAAACAATATTCGAATGGATACCCTAATGTGTACAAATGTTTTCAAGTATGCATTCGGATTATACATACAAAATTATAGTGGTCTTTTTAAAGTAGTTTATATAGTTTTAAAATACCAACAAATTTGGTTGGAGAATTGACTGATACGAAGTATAATATACTAAAAAGAGAAATAAGAATAAATCTTAAATATTTTCGTTTTATTTAAAACATATCCAATTTTATTATAAAAGAGAAAAGTGAGCATTTGTAGTCGTTTTTGATTTAAAACGATTTTTTAGAAAAAAAAAATTTTTAAATTTTGTAGACAATTTAATTTTTTTCGTAAATTTTTTTTAAATATTGGATATGCGCATTAACTCCCACTCTCTTTTTATTATTGGAAAATTAATGTTATTTTCAAGATAAAGTATTTTATTCAAACCTTTCTGGCAATTCGTGGATTTAATCCCAAAATCACATCTCACTTTTTAAGCTAGAAACGAAGTTTGTTCTGAAGTAAAGCGTATTCCAGCTAGGGCATTACGCATCGAACGAAAATAATAGTGGTAAGAAAGAGTAATTTCTGGGAGAGCAAAACTTCTTTTCGGAAGAAGCTTTTTACTTATGTATCATATCTTAAAGATTACCCTCACCCTCACAATATGGAACCTATTTTATGATTACAATATATCAAAAGATGTGTGATCAATTCTACTATAGATTAATTGTCAAAGTATGTAATTATGAGGAAAAATTTTAAAATTCGGAATTTTTGCTAATTTTGATGAAATTAAATTTCTTTTTTTTTAAATTTTGCATTTTTGGAAAAATTTCGGATTTTTTGTGATATGTAAAATTTTTAATAAAATTTCGAACTTTTGGCGAATATTTCGGCTCATTGTGAAACTTTAAATTTTAGGTGGAATTTCTGATTTTTAGTGAAATTTCGAAATTTTTTATTTGTGATATGTAAAATTTTTAATAAAATTTCGAACTTTTGGCGAATATTTCGGCTCATTGTGAAACTTTAAATTTTAGGTAGAATTTCTGATTTTTAATGAAATTTCGACTTTTTTAGGATTTAAAGATTTATATTTTTGGTAAAATGTAGAATTTTTGATAAAATTTCGAATTTTTGGCGAATCCTTAATTTTTTTTTAAAACTTTAAATTTTTGGTGAAATTTTGGACTTTTTGTGAAATGTCACATTTTGGGTAAAATTTCGAATTTTTGACGAATCTTCCAAAACTAGAAATTTTAAGTGAAATTTTGGCTTTTTGGTGAAGTTTTGGATTTTTGGTGAAATGACGAATTTTTGCTAAAATTTCGAATTTTTTTGTGAAATTTCTCATTTTTGGTAAAATCTTCGATTTTTTCTGAAATTTTAAATTTTTGGTGAAATTTTAAGATTTGAATTTTGGGTGAAGTGTAGAACTTTTGGTAAAATTTCGAATTTTCGGCGAATCCTTCGATTTTTTTTGTGAAACTTTAAATTTTTTATGAAATTTTGAATTTTTTGTGATATATGAAATTCTGGGTATAATTTCGAATTTTTGGCGAATATTGTGAAACTAAAAATTTTTGTTGATATATTTGATTTTTGATGAAATTTCCCATTTTAGGTAAAATATCAAATTTTAGGTAAAATTTAGATTTTTTTTTTCTTTTTTTTGTGAAATTTCACATTTTTGGTAAAATTTTGGATTTTTTGTAAAATTTTAAATTATTGGTGAAATTTTGAATTTTTGGTGAAATTTCGGATTTTTTCTGAAATGCTGAATTTTTGATAAAATTTCGATTTTTTTTTTGTGAAATTTCAAATTTTTGGTGAAATTTTGGATTTTTGGTGAAATTTCGGATTTTTGGTAAAATCTCAAATTTTTATAGAATCTTTCGATATTTGTGAAATTTTAAATTTTTTGTGAAATTTCGATTTTTTTGGGAATCTTTCGATTTTTTGTAAAACCAAATTTTTGATGAAATTTTGGATTTTTTGTCAAATTTAAAATTTTTGGTGTAATATCCGATCTTTTGGTGAAATTTTTTACATTGCATAAAACTTTTACGTTTGGCGTCAATAAAGGGCAGAGGATAAAACATTTAAATTTTTTCATAAAATAAAATGCTATTAGATTTTAAACGGTAACGCAACAAAAGGCCACGACTAGTTTATATTCTGGGAACTTTTTCGTTCTATTCTTTTCAAATGGATATATTATGTTCAGTACAGGATACCTGTGGTCGTTTCACACGGTGTTAATAGCTCATAATATGACACTCTTCTGATCCCTAAAAATACAGACAATAATTTTTGCAACATGGACATTTGACTTTAGTTGTTGTCTGAACTTCATATAAGATTTTTTTGGTTTGTAATAATGAATCTACTTGTCATCGCCCGTAACAATAAGATTCAGAAACGACATTATTTTATGGTGCTGAAAAAGCATTTCAGATATGAAAAATCGCCTTTCAATGTATCTAAGGTTTAGTTCGTGTTGCACGCAATTTACTTGCTTTTGAGTGAATCTAGATGCTATTAAATGTCTATTTTGTAATCTACTCCCACCAATCATGCAAAAACTTATCTTCACACTTTTTCGCCTGCCCGGAATGCTCTTTAAAATGCACATATAAATCGCTAATTTTAAATCGTCTAATCCACTAAAGACAAGTTGCATCAGGTAAAGCATAATCCCCATAAACTGACACCAAAATATGATAGCTTTCCGCTGCGGTTTTCTTTAAAAAATATGAATGAAGTAAAACTTCACACAAATGCTCCTTTTTATATATATATTAAACTAGAAGTTAAAAAATTTTATTAGCACTATCAAAAAGTTGGTTAACTTTCATTTAGCATTATTATGACTTTCTTTTGAATCTAAAAGTCAAAATATTTAAAATAATTTTATTTATATTTTGAAATTAAAAGAAAAATGTATATCTTTACAACATATATATTGTGAGTAGATTAGGTGGATCGATTATAGACAATAGTCTAAATGAATGAATAAATAACAAAAATTAATAAAAAAAAAAAATATTTACTTGTAAGTTAATATCCTCAAAGAGATTTTCAGAAGTGGACTTTATGTGGGAGCTATGGTCAATTATGAATCAGTTAATTTCAGCAAATCATATTCAAAGTTGCGACTTGTATTTCGTTCATAAAGTTTACAATGAACAAACAGACAGCTGGACGGACATCACTTAATCCGACATCATACATACATACATACATACATACATTTTGCGTCTAATGGCATCTACACTTTATGGTGGGAAACATATCAGCATATCAGGAAATAGGTCCAATTAATAAAATAATAAATATAACGTGTTATATCAATGAAAATGAACAATCAATTAAATCTCACTATTTCGTTTTAATAGGTCCACTCGCTAAGAATAAGAGCGCTTTCTTAGGAACCTGGCTATAATTGAGTTCAGGACTGAGCAGTCGAAACTTACTTGTGCCAAACTTCATCACCAGGTCAAAACTTACTGGAAATGTATGAGCCTAATTTTTGAGAGTGGCACAAATATAGAAGATATGGTCAATTATATATCAATATTTGTGATATAAATTTATATAATAAATTATATGAAAATACGACATACTATATAAGACATTTAAAAATTCATTTCGTGATAACATTTCACAGTGGACTGAATCGACAATTTTTGGAAATAAATTTTTAATGTTTTCCAAATTTTTGTTTCTTACCCGATTTCAAAGATTTTTATATCTTATTAAGATCTATGAAAAATATCCTTGCATATGCTAATTATCTCCTACAGTTTTCGAGTTATTTGCGTTTGAAATTTTAACTGACTCAATTTTGGCAAACATTTTCAATCGATTTAGATTGACTTTTATGGAATTAGTTAACGAACAAAATTATCTGTCGAATAAAAAAACTTAAATTTATATCTTTTCCGAGTCCAAAAATAAACGATTCTGAATTTTAAACTAGCAAAATTTTTTATTTTTTTGGGTGTAATTAGTTAAGGAAAAAATTATCTATAGAATAAAAAAAAATTAAATTGATATCTTTTCCGAGTCCAAAAATAAACGATTTTAAACTTGCAAAAATTTGGATTTTTTGTGTTTTTTATTTTTGTGTAGTTGGTTAAAGAACAAAATTATCTATCGAATAAAAAATTAAGTGGATCTCTTTTCCTAATCCTAAAATAAACGATTTTGAATTTGAAACTTGCAAAAATTAGTTTTTTTTTCGATAAAGTTTCTACACTGTTTTTCCTTTAAAAAAAGTTTTTCTTAAGAAAGGTATCTATACGGAGATGATTTAAAAATTAAAAAGAGTCGAAGCACCCAATAAAGCTAAATGCAGATATCTCTAAATTTAACCTATTTTGTACCGAAATTTTGAATTTAGCCATTTAGCCTATATATAAAATAAAAAATATAAAATCCCAAAGCATAGATCTGTAGAATGAATGAACTTTTAGAAATTCTAATGTGTTACAAAAAGTTTTCCAGTGCTTTTTTTCCAGACCTACAACAAATGTGGACTTTATGGGCAAAATTAAAAGAATTCCATTTTTGGTATTTCCGATGTTTTCTTTTTGGAATTTCAGGATTTCTTTTACCAAAATCTTCATGATTTCAAATGACAAAGTCAACAATCACCGAAAATTTCGTCAAAACGTCTCAACTAACAAAGATTTTACTACAGCTACAATATTTATAGTTCCTTCAAACAACAAATTTTTACAAAAAATTTACGAGAATTGGCAAAACTATCAACTACATTTTCTTTTTAAATAAATTTGTTTGTCTAGCTGACGTAATTCTTGGTGTCTATTCTTGAAAACGCGTCGAAGAAGTGAAAATTTCCATTAAAACAAAAACAAAGTTTAAAAAATTGTTTTTGTACGGTAACATTTCTAAAATGGAATTTACCGTTTTTAAAGGAGAGAGAAACTGGTTAAAGTTCTCACGTTTATTAAATTTTAAAAATATATGGTAAACAAAAACATTTTTTTTTAACTTTGTTTTTGTTTTAATGCAAAATTTCACTTCTTCGACGCGTTTTCAAGAATAGACACCCTTAATTATATACAAAACTGTAGGACCAAAACCACACTACTTTAAAGTACATAAATAGCAGATAAATAGTTTCGCGCCTGAGAATACTGTGGGATTCCCTTCCAAATTTAAAATTGTATACCTGCGTGAAATTTTATGTAAATCCAACCAACCGATTAGAAATTGCAAATTTATTTTCGACTCTGCCCCACTGTGCATTTGTAGGGGTTTTTTTAAAAAACTTATTAACAATTTTAATTAATTTTTTTTATAAACTACAAGTCAAAAAATAAGTGGAAGAAGTTTTTCGATTAAATTTAACTTACAGTTTGTGTTAGCGAAAACTTTTTGTTAATCATTTTATTTTAAATTTTTGTTTAAACTGAAAGTTGGTGTTTACTCGTACTTTAATAAATCAAATCAGACAACAATTTTAATAAAGTGATTTACAGGATTATAACTCCATTATTACGTGTATCTTAATTAACTGAGGAATTTCGTTCCGTAGACAATGCTGACATGTCTAATTAATTATAGCTAAAGATTTTTACAGAGCTATATCCAAAGTGTTTGCAATTTCATAACAATTTCAATATATTTTTTCGAACACATTTATAAAACTTTTATTAATCTTTAATAAATACCAAAATACCAAATTAAATTAAAAATTTTTATTGTTCGCCGAAACATCAAATTAAAACACAAAAAAATCATCAGCAGAATATGAAATTCTAATATAAATTAATTTCCTATTAACATTAAGAAAACCACAGCTATTTTATTATTTATTTTACTCGTATTCTGTGGTTATTTATCTCTTTTATTTCTGGTTTACCTCGACCTACTTGACGTATACTTAACAAAATGAAATATTTAATACTCATACGTTTAAGTGGCCATTCTATCAAAACATTAATGACATCATATATTTTTGAAAGCATTTAGAGATTTATTTCCAAGAAAAAAAAAACTTATTTAGAACAAACATCAAATGAGAAACTTACGTACGAAAATGACACTAACATTTGACATCATCCTCAACTAAGTAAAAATCCCCATCATTAAAATCATGACAGAAATCATCGATCACAAAGTAACAGCAACAACACATGAGAAAAAATTCCAGCTACTACTGTCACACCTCTAAGCTGGTGATTTTTTATAGGGAAAAGCAACAGCAATAACTAAAAATATAATAAGCAGGGCAATCAAAAATCTGTTCTTAAAAAGCATTTTGTGAGCATAACAAATACTTCCAAAATATAAAAACATGTCCTTAAAATTAAAAAAAAAAATCAAAAAATGCTTTTGAAATATTATTTCTTTTGGCTTAATTTTAAATTCTCTAGTACACATGCTAGAAATAACTTGATTTTTAATAGTAATTGCTAAACAATATTTTATTTTATTTTTTCAGTTAAAAATATTCAAAAGTAAAATGTATTAGGAAATTACAAAATTTTTATCAGTTTATAATATGAACATTATTAAGGAATCGGATTTGAAAAATAGTAAAAATAAAATGTCTCTCATTGCAAATTATGTAAAAAAAAAAAAAAAATCTATTGGATGGAAGATATGCAAAATTTTTCTCTTCAGTGCAAAATGCCCTTTAGTGTAATATATGCAAAATCTGAAACGGATAAATGACTAACAGTTTGGTTCAGTTTAATTCCAGTAAAAAATATGATTTTGCATATTCTTGGTTGCCCTGATAATAAGCAAATGTCAGAGTGTAAAGTCCACACCACTACCATTACTAACAAAGTAGCATAGAATTAGCAACCATGCGTATGACGATGTCAACAAGGACCATGTATTGTGCGTTTTTTTTTTTTTTTTATTATTATTTATTTTTTTGTTATTTGTGTGCTACTAAAAAATATTAATTTTTGGTTACGCTCATAACTGTTCAACGATGCATATGAGAATTGTTGTCTTAGTTTTATTTTCAGTATTTCTATTTTGTTTTCGCTACAGCATAACACATTATGCGGAATTATGTGAAAAACAATTAAAAAAGAAACATTGCTGACAACCTGTTCAAAAGAGAATGTCAAAAGGAAATGAAAATAATTAATTAAGAAAAATTATGAATATGTTACACTCAGATGGTCTCTGCGTTTTAATAGTAAACAAACATTTTAATGAAAACGAAAAAAAGGGAATAAGCAAAAGTAATTAAATATTTTAAATATATTACATTTTTTATTCTTATAATAAATTAGCTAAGGAGAGCTAAATTCCCCACCAAACAATATTAGTCACTTTCAGCAGAATCTCAATTTCGAATTTCGATACAGAGAAAATGGGCTGATAGTAAGTAAGAACTTCGTACAAAAAAAAAGAGTGCGTTCAATTCATACAAAAATGAGATCAATGTGTTAATCTTTTGTCTTGTTATAGAACTCTATATTCTAGTTTTAAATTTAAAAGAAAAATTAATTTTTTCTTCGTCTTTAACCAAATATTTAATATTTTCTGGAGTACCGTCCATAAGAGCTTTATTGTGTTTTCGTTACTTTTTTGTTGGAATTTTTCAATTTTTTACTCAACTTTAAGTGTTCTTTAATTTCACGCTGTTATAGTGAAAAATCGCTTAAGAAATGACATAGTGTAGATTATAGGTGTTCTTGAGGATATCATAAATTTTAAATATTTGCAATATACCCTCAAAATTTCGAGTTATTCACAAAAAATTGTTATTGGGTAGATTCTTGCATAAATGTGTTTTCGATTATATTATTCTTTTGCTTATTTTTCCTTTTTAAACTTTTTTGGAAAGTAGAAGAAACAGGCTTTTCGACCGTATGCTTTTGATTTGTTTTTGGTCAAATATTAAAAGCAAATTTTTAAACAATTTCTAGAAAAAATAAAATTTTATTATAATTATAATAAATAATTATAATTAAAAAAATAATTTCTATAAATTCTTGTTTATATAAATCCTTAGTCCACAAAGAATACTGTTCTTTAGACTTAAGTACATAAATAAATAAATTTCAAAAAAAAAAGTTGTAAAAATCTGTCTAAATATTTTAAAGTCTCAGATTAATAGTCATGTTTAAAATGTTCAAAAGTTGGAACGAAAAAATAAAACAATTGAAAATAATTTCTAGCCCTTTAAGTATGAAAATTATGAATTTTAACTTACTTGTACACATACACACACATATATATATATATATATATATATATATATATATATATATATATATATATATATTATATATATATATATATATATATACATAAAAACACATTTAGTATAAAATACCAAAATTCATAACCAGGGACAGTAAATTCATGCATTTAAAATATGTTCAAAAAACAAATAAAATCACTTATTTCTTAACTTTTATTAAAAAACAAAAAAAAACCCATGTACACACAGAAAATTTGAATTCAGTGTCACATTAAGGGCCTGTAGAAAAGTCCTATGATAAAAAAATATTTTTTCTATGGTAAGAATAATTTCCATTTCTGCTCCGTGAAATGAAAACTTAAAAATATTGATTAATTTAAAAAATCAAAAAGAAATGTGAGAATATTGAATATGAAGAATCTTAAAAAACATGTGTTTGAAATGTTATAATATTTTAAAATATATGTATGTTATTTTTCTAAATATTTTGTTCAATTGAAATTTTTCTATAAATTTTTAAACTAAAAAAATTTATATTCACTTGTCAAAAATTTTTCTAGCACTGTGATCTAGTAAAATTTTATTCACCAAAAATTTACTAACGAGCATACTTTTCTACTATTTCACATAGGACCTAAATTTAAAATAAATATACAGTAAATACCTTAGACAGCTTTTGTACATAGGAAATTATCCTTCGACATCAACAGATGTGAGGAATGCATTTTTAAATGATGTAGAAAGATTTTATAGTCTCTTCGTTTAAATCTAATATTGGCGACTGTGGTCTTAACGGTAGATCGACTTTTCTAAAACGATATTAAGGTTATCTCTATACAGCTTATTGTGCTTTTAGACAGAACTAGCTGACCCGAGCCGCGTTGCTGGCCCTAAGCAAACATTAGTGTTGTATTACTGAACGATTTAAATTGATATTTTAACGAAATTTACGACCTTTAAATAAAAATCTAAGGAATACCTATTATAAAGTGTTTTTTACAGAAGAATTTAAATATGATGTAGAAGCTGACCCGAGCCGCGTTGCTGGCCCTAAGCAAACATTAGTGTTGTATTACTGAACGATTTAAATTGATATTTTAACGAAATTTACGACCTTTAAATAAAAATCTAAGGAATACCTATTATAAAGTGTTTTTTACAGAAGAATTTAAATATGATGTAGAAGCTGACCCGAGCCGCGTTGCTGGCCCTAAGCAAACATTAGTGTTGTATTACTGAACGATTTAAATTGATATTTTAACGAAATTTACGACCTTTAAATAAAAATCTAAGGAATACCTATTATAAAGTGTTTTTTACAGAAGAATTTAAATATGATGTAGATGTGGGCTCAATCAAAAAATATACGCATGTATTTAAGGCAAATTTGAATTTATATTTATTTATTACTTCATCTTAAGGTTAGCGGATAGACAATGTCTTTTTTTTGAACGGAATGATGAGAGCTGTAGTCGAAATTGCAGTTGTAATGGAACGCTGCTTGATTCAAATCAGAACTTGAAGCAATTCTTCTTATGCGTTGATTAAAAATTTTAAAGTTGTTGAATTGCTACATTTGCTCGACGATTTCTCATTGCTAACCGAGCCGTTTCATTTCTCGCCTGCCTTTCTTCCTGCGTTTGTGATGTACGAAGTCGGGCCAAACTAATACGGGGTTGTTCTCGTGCGATTTCTCGTTCATATATATTCAATTGATTGACGATATTACGATAAGTACTTGCATTACGTGTTCGACGCGAAATATTAGATCTCCGGGGTCGCGGCATTGTGAATAACACTTAATAACGAATGCCAAAAATACAACAAATGGTTTTAAATATCACAACCTCACTAAATGATGAGCTTTACTTGGAACTTACCGTTTGGAAATAGAATTCTACACCACCACCAGAAAACAAATTGCACAAAAAAGTAAGCGTTTCGATAGAAACAGAAACAGTAATTGTTATAATTTGTATTAAAAAAATATTTTTAATGATTATTAAGGCAAAGAAATTATGACAAAAAAGAGTTTTTTTTATCGCGGATTTTTCGCGAATTTTTTTTCGTATTATCCTTTTCTGGCCGGTGACCGGTCCGAATTGGTGAGAATCATCAAAATCGGTCTAGTCGTTCTTGAGTTATAACAATAGTAACTAACATCACTTTCTTTTATATATATAGATAGATTAGCTCATTGGTAGGTTTTCTAAAAAAAAAAATTAAGCAATTCACGATGTTTTACAAAAATGTATGACAACCAAAACAATTGTTTCATATACATAAATCTATATTAAACGAATTTGTTCTGCCTTCAGATAAATGACTAGAAATTTTACCCTGAAAATCTGTATTTATCTCTATGTTTCAGGCTATCCAAGGGCTTATATAACAAAAACTTTTTTCAGTGGTACTGTTTTATCGAATATTTCAGGACAATACTTCTCCGAAACGAAATTATTTATTCTGTGTAATTTCGCATATTAGTACGAGATAAATAAGGAACCTTCTGTTAACGCACCTTTTACAATAATCAAATTCCTTCTGTGACTGTTAGTTTCGTATAAACGGCTTACCACATATTAATTTGGCCGTGGTATTTTTAATATTTTAAAACATTTTTTAGCTCTTCTGAAAATTTTGAAATGTAGACTTAAGTCGTTTTATCAAAAGTCCACAAAATTATTTTTTTATAAAAAAAAAAAAAAATAAATTAGAATATTGCACTAGATATGATACAAAAATATACATTTATGGTAAAATATGCAAAAACATGCATTTTTAACACAATATGCATAAATATGCACTAACAAATCGATGCCGTTTTAAAGCAAATTCCATAATTCGCAAAAATATTTAATTTACTCTGTTCTAGGAGTAAAGGCAAAACACATGCATTTGCATGAACTTCCGGTCCTTGCTCATATTTATACTGGCGGGAACCAGTATAGTTTTCCAATAACCAAATATGTCAAAACAAAAAAAAAAAAAAAAAAAAAAAAAATTTAAAAATATACCCTACATCAATGTTATTAACATTTATATGGGATTTGAGCAATTTAAGCTATCGTCAATTGTGTGGTTTCTTTTTATATAAAATTTATGTTTGTTAATTAATAACATGACACTAACATTTATATGGAATTTATACACGTTAAGGTGATTTTCGGAAGAGACTTTTATATGGTAGCTGTGGTGAATGGTGGATAGATTTCGATGAAATTTCGCACAAAGATTTATATTTATATAAAATATATGTGTGCCTAATTTCATTAAAATATTGCTATATTTAAGGCATTTATCATCATTAAACCTTTAATACGGAGGTTATTTGTATGAGGACTAGGTGAAATAGTGGACCGACTTCAACCAATTTTAATAGGGTTCACCATTGTGCTAGGTAAAGCCCATGTACCAAATTTCATTAAATTATTTTGATTACAAGGTTTACATGGAAGGACAGACAGACGGACGGTTATCGTTAAATTGACTCAGTAGATGTATGGCGATTGCTATACATTAAGGTGGGTCTTGGGCCAATATTTTTGGATGTTACAAACATCAGCACAAATGCATTATATCCTGCACCACACCATTGACAAAACTTACCAAAGTGTGTATGTAAAATACATTTATGTGGGTGTGTTTGTAAGTGAAAATGTATATTGGATCACTTACACATCTATACTAAATTTAACATTTTTACCAGTGCAAGTGGAGTGAGCTGGCATGAAAAATTTTACTTTTTCTTTTATTTTTTTAATTTTAAAATTTTATGTAACGGACTAAAAATAATAAAAAATAGAAATATTTATATTGTATAGAATAATTGCACAAGAAAAATAGAAACATAAAATGTTGTATATGCAACATATAATACATATAAATACATTTCATAGAAAACAAGACTACAGTTAGTTAAATGTTGGTTGTATGGTTGGTTGCCGGTGCCACAATTTTGAATACCACTGAAGCGCAAGAAAATGTTTTTGGCAAGCTGAGCAAGCAACAATACACTAACAATATCAACACGAAACATTTTAATACATAAACATTTAGTTATAAGAACAAAAAAGTATTTATTCAAATACTTGTACACGAATATAAAACACAATATTTTATTACGAGGTAGACCTAACGTCACCTGTAAGAGGAGCCAGCCAGTGTTTTTAAAATGGGAACAAATATATGTATGAATCTTTATTCAAATTAGTTATTGTTGGAAATTTTTACTTTAGAATTTGTAAAAAAAGGAAATTTTAAATTAAATAATATAGTTTAACTTAAAAAACATAGTTGAACGATTTTATTTGAAAAGTGCTAGTATATTATGAATTTTTAAATTTATCGTAACAAAATTTAACATTTTTGTTATGATAAGCCAATTAAGAAAAAACATAAAAAAATCCATACTAAATTTAGCACTATTTTCTTATTCCCATTCCTAGCATAGTAAATTCGAAATAATAAAAAAAAAATTAACTAA
Source organism: Protocalliphora azurea (assembly GCA_932274085.1). Lineage (NCBI taxonomy): Eukaryota > Metazoa > Arthropoda > Insecta > Diptera > Calliphoridae > Protocalliphora > Protocalliphora azurea. The sequence continues at coordinate 21,822,231 of OW026519.1, read as the reverse complement.
TTTCTAGAAAAACTTTTGCAATTAGGTTGTTTTTACTGTTACAATTAATATATGAAAAACTTTTTTAAATTAACTTCTAACTTCACATAAGGAAAAAACTACACACATATGTAGTTATACTTAATAGTTTTAAATTAATCCAATTTATAATTTATTTGTGAAACAAATTTAAAAAAATGCAAACAATTGCATTTATTCTATTCAGTTTTTTTTTCGGAAAACTCATTTTACGGTTTTTGCCTTATTATAACAATTAATCCGTAAAAAAAACAACAATGGCAACTAAATAAAAGAGAAACAAAGTTTCGTTTACGTTCCAATTACCATGTACCATGCTACGACAATATAAATATTCAACAGAACAAAAAAAATGTTTGGTACAAATAATGGAAAACAAAAATCTAAAAAAAAAAAAAAACAAAATGAAAATAAACGCATAAGCTATTGTGTGATTAGAAGCAGTGTTATAAAGGTATTAAAACATAGGAAACTCCATACAGAAACTAGTTTATAAACTAGACTATAGACTACACTATAGATTAGACTATAGAATAGACTATAAAATAGGCTATAGAATAGACCATAGACTAGACTACGGACTAGACTGTAGATTAGACTTTGGACAAAATTTCAAATAGGAATTAGTTTTTACCCTAATATTTCTACAATTATTTCACTCCTCTTTTAATCTGCTATTACTTAGTTCGCCAAGTCTAACCTCAGGTTTTTCCACAATTGTTATTTAAACAGGAAAACGTAAAAAGCAAAAGAGAGCGAGTCATTCACGTACAAAACTTTTCAGGTTGTTATATTATGCCTAAACTTTTTGAATTAACTATAGTAAGACACACACACACAAATATCAAAAATTGTAAAAAAAAATAAATTAAAGCTAAGCTGGAGGACAGACATATTGATCTAAAGTTTTTTTTTATATTTTTTTATATTTTGTTTAGTTTTTGTTGACGTTGTATTGTACTAATTACTTTTGTTTTCTATTCTGTTCTATTGTTTTCAAATGATTACTAAACCTTATAATCTTGTATATATGAGGAGGGTTTATGTTGACTTCTGTGCGTGAGTGTTTTGTATATGTTAAAGTATGCATTTAAATTATAACCCAGTTGGCCTTCTCTTTAAGAAATGCACCCATCCTTGAGGATGATAATGCTAAATGCAAGACTACATATACAGGACAGCCAGGACAAATCATTAGCGACTTCTTCAAATAAGTTTCGCCAAAATCGTGCACGATTAAAATATATAAAATATCACCCGTTTTGCCGTTAGTAAAATAACGATAAAATAAACGAAATGTTCATCTCTATATTCGTTAACGACATGTTTAATAATTAATTCCCACTTTTGTGGGCAGCGATTATACGATATATATAGAAGGAAAAGCCATACATTAAATCGTTAATGATTATATGGTGCACAAGCTTTATCGTCAATGATCATATGTCATCAACGATTAAATAGACGATCTTTGCCATTAACGATCACATGGATAACAATGACACCCACTTAGTCGTCGACGATTACGTCAGTGACAAATAAAATAATTTAAGAAAATATTTTCGTAATTAAAATTGATATATGTAAGTATTAAATTAAATTACAATTACAATTTTGTTTAAAAAAAGCATTATATAAAATATTAAAGACTTCGATAAAAATTGTATATATTTTTCAAATTTACCCTTATACGATGCCATCTGAAAATATGTACATATATGTATGTAAAGAAATATTTACTTAAGTTAATATCAAAGTGATTCCTTTTTACTATTTATACTTATAAAATTTTATTATATTGATATTAATAATAATTATTTCACTTTATTAGCATATAAAATATTCACGTTTAAACACTCCGACTTGTAGTGCTCAAATGAACATTTTTCTCTTCTAGTCTTTACCGTTAATTCTGTATATCAGAATTATATAGAAGAAAATATCTAAAACATTGTGTCTTGTCTTGTCGTAAACATAGTTTGTTAGAAAACAACGTTTTAAACTTCGTCGCTCAAACTGTCGTTAAACAAGTTCGGCAAAAGAAAACATTTAAGACATTGTCCATTGTATGTTCTCATCAACATAGTTTACGATTTAAAAGAAGACAGTATTCAAGACTTTGTCGCTCGACTTGTCTTTAACGAGGCTTTCCGGTTGCTTTCACACGGTTTTTAAGAACACTTAGGTAACAATGGACATGTCGTACAGCACTTGGCCAACTGGCAAATAGGTATTTGTATAAGTGAGAGTTAGTAGAGATAATTATTTTCGAATGTGTAGAAAGGATTTGCGGTATTATTATTATTTTTTATGGAAACGTATTAAATTCAATATTGAAATAATTAAAATTCTCTAAAATTTAATTAAATTCGCTTTAACTTTGGTTAATATTTAAGTAAAATCTTGCGGAGAAGACTCTTAGTTGTAATTACTATTTATATTAGCTTTTCATAAAGTTTTTAAGTTTAATTTGGTAGTTTTTATTTTATTTTATTTTTATTGTTTTATTTATGTTAAAGTAAAAAATATGACCTCTTTTGAGACCAACCAACCAAACAACATTAATCTTTTGCTAGTTTCATATTTTATTCACTTTTTATTCAAAACCAAATTCTTGTGATTAATAAATTCGTTTACATAGGGAAATTAATTAAAAATTGTTAATAAGTAGAAAATATTAAAAAAGTATAAAGTAAATATCTTTACACTTCACTACACTCTTATAAGTTGAGATATTAATACGAACACATATTGCTACATATACTTCTAAATTAAGTAGCTTATAACCCAAACACAAATACCACATTAAAAATGAAAAATTTCCAAAGAAATACATATACAATCGCTCATTTCTCTCTTTTAATGCAGCAAAGCAGAAAGTATAAAAGTTACAAAAATTGAGCAGTTAACACAATTCTACTATTTTTTTTTTTTTTTTTGGTATAATAGAGAACTTAAAAGTACCGTGCTACATTAAATCATTTATATGCAAAAACTTTAGAATAAGGATTCTGCTGATTTCTATTGGTGACAATGTTCCCTTTGCTAAATAATTATTTTTAGTCAGTTTAAAGTTCCAGAGCTTAGGTACTATTTGGATCAAAAAGTACTGCTTTTCAAAAACTTTAAAACACAACACTTCTGAAGAAAAATTAAAAAAAAGAAAGAGATAAAAGAAGAAAATGCGAAGGAGTAAAAGAAATTAGAAATATAGTGCCATTTATATTGGATGTTTATAGTTGGTTGATGTTTGTTATTAAAAACGAATCTTTTGACTAATAAAACAAGCAAGTAAAAACAATGTTTCAAAATAATAGAAACAAACAAAAAATAAATAAACGAAGGAAATGAACAGACAACACAGCAGAGAAAAATCATTCATTTAAAGATTGATTTTCCTCAGAAAAATAAGAAAATTCCTCAACATACAAACGCTCTAAAGCAAAAGAAAAATAATAAATCTCTTTTTACATTATTTTATTATTCAAACCAAAGAGAGAAAAGAAAAAAAATAAAGCTTAACAAACACACTTACATTTAAGATAAATATGAGGTGGAAATTGAGGGAGATAAAATTGTTAAAGGATAATCTAACGGAAGAGGATATTACGACATGATACAACAAACATACTGTTTTATTCTTTTTTTAATGCGTGTGTATTTGTTTGTAGGTTTATGTGCAATTTTATGTGAAAATAACCCCAAAAAATGTATAAGAAGATTTTCGAGAGCTTTAAATTTAAACAAAAATTTCCAAGAGATTAACTGTAGTATTCAAACACATTTTTAGGCTTTAGAGGTTTTTAGAAATGACATGAAATATATTTTGCTTTTTTGGTTTAATAAAGCAGAAAAATGTATATATATAAAAAAAATAAACAAATCTTACCTCAATTGTTTGAAAATGGTATAACATGATTTTTTCTTTAAAGCACATACCTGAAAATAACAAGAAATATAATAATTTTATTAGATTTTGTTTTGTTTTCGTAGGAAAAAAGGAAAAATTGCAAATAAAATCAAAAACACATATAAGCATTTAAATGGATTTAAAACTATAAAAGAGATCTTCAAATTAGTGTAGGTTATATGGTTATGTCAGCTTCTTATGGCATTTATTGTTGCAACATTGACAAAATTACAATCTCTATAATATGTTTATACTCTAAAAACTTTTCTAATAATTTTTTATATTATGCTCAAAAATTTAATTAAAATTTGAAAGAAAGTTAAGCCTTTTAAGCCAACAGAGGGGTGAAATTGAGAAAAATGGTGATTAATATGGTGAAAAATGGTAAAATTAATATTTTGAGAAAGTATTTGATTCATCGTAAAAATAGATAAAATGAAGCATCATTATTTGTTAAAAAAAAAAATCTTTAATTTTTTTCACTATCCGTGTAGTGTACTGTCAAAGTCACAGATTTTTTGTAATTTTTAATTGACCTATTTTTTGTAAAATTTAAATATGGAGACTGAGTGAAATAGTGATTACTTTTTAACCAATTTTAATGTGATACATTATTGGCTCAACATAGGCTCAAATACCAAATATCATAAAGCTCCCTTTAAAACTGCGCCCCATTGATGAGCAGAAATTATGGTTTTTGATGCACGGACAGCCCGACGGTCAGAAGTTTTGGCAAAAAAATTTCTATAAATTCAAAAAGTATTTTTTCGATGTATCAATGAGCTAATTATTGTAAAAAAAAAATTATAGAAAAGAGCGCTATACACCTTTCCTAAATTAAGCGCCATTTTTGGCGATTCTATCCAACCATACAAAAAAAAACAGGATTCACGCATGAAAGTGTGCCTGGCGAAAAACTGTAGGTACTTTTTTAAAAATTTACGCAAATTTGTTTAAGATTTGGAGAGACCAAACTCTACTCTTCACGAGAGCACATTAATAGGATACATCGCAACAGAAGCAAAATTACCTCGTTTATAGATATATGACATAAAATTGCATCTTCATGGAGGGATGCATACGGAGATTCTAAAAAGTAAAAAATATTAAAATAGCTAAAAAATTAGTTTCAAGTTTTACCATCGTATAACTTTTGACCAAAAAGCGATAGATAACATATGAAGTAATATTATTCCTCTATGTCCGGAGAAAGTTTCTCTTGTACAAATCTACCACCAAAAATTTAAACTTTTGTGAAAAAATATCTAAAATATGAAAAACACTTAGTTCTTTCATTTTTCAAATTTTTCAACTTTCAAAAAATTGTTATTAAAATCGATAAAGACCATGGCTGATACCATTCTATAGTGTTACTAATACAATGATATTAGCAAGCAAAATAATACGAAAGTGGTCCGAATTCGTATTGCTTAGAACAAAAATTTTTTTGCCGGAAGTTTCCCTCACAGAGAGAGATTGTGCATCACTGGCGATACATCTAAACAATAAGAAATCAATACGCCTGGGAAAAAAAAATTGGCAACATTGCTAGATAATCATCTAGGTGAAAAAAAGAAGATACCGCCAGTTAATCTTCCGGAAGATGTAATATATATATATATAGAAAAATTATCGCAAAATAAATCTTGAAATAATATAATACAGACATCCTTTACATCTTGTAAAGAATGCGTGCACATAAATCTTAACGTAATAAAGCTTAACTTAATAAACTGAAACGTTCTTTGCTAAAATTTCTTCAATATTTTTTTTAATTTTTGAACAATTTTTTGATAACTGAAAAAATTGTGACTGAGAAATGAAAGTATTGCATTAATTTCTTCCAGATCATCTCAATGGGATATCATCAAAAAGCGATATTTTGAGGATAAAAATAATAAAAAAAAAATTAATTTTATATATTTTTTGTTTTTTCTTTAACTGATAAAAATGCAATATTAGAAAAATATTGTTTTGATGATTTTCGTCCAAATAATAAAAAGAGGATATTGCGTAGATTTCTTCCAGGAAGATATCTTGCAAATGTTTATAGGGCATGTTCGAAATTATAACAACATTAACTTGGTTTCATTGATATTAAAATTTTTGTGTTTTTTCCCATATATATATTTTATTTTCTTTCTAAACAAACTTAAAACACACTTTTCTTAAGCTATTATTTGATTCTTCTTTGCCTTTTTAACTTACACTATGCGACAAATTGAAGATCATCGCGTCGGGGCGGAATCATTCCACCTGCAATTGATAGCATTTGATGGGTGTAATAAACCTTCCAAAGGATTTTTTGCTGGTGGGCAAAATTTTTGTTTATGACCTTTTAACTTTTCTTTTTTTACACCAAAATAGTTTCAGATAAATCGAAAAAAATAATATAAATATAGCTCAAAGCTCAATCATTTACGAATAAATAGTTAAAGTATTTAACAGGGAATATTTCATTACAACTTTGAATTCATTTGTCTCTCATTATAAGGGGTCAAATCTATTCATTTTTCAAGAATGACATAAAAGAAATTCCGATTTTATGTTATATTCCATAGTATAGTTTAACGTGGGAAAAGTTGATAATCTTTTAAGAACACATGATAAGCCGGGCTAATTTTTGACCTTTGGAGGCCCCTAGTAAAATTCGATGAAGAAAATACCTGTAGAATATTTTAACCCATTAAACCGAAGTTTAATCGACTTTCATGCCATTTTTTAAATATGGCATGAATATATATATATATATATATATATATATGTGTGTATATATATATATATATATATATATATATATATATTCATGGCATTTTTAAGATATATATATATCCTTTTTTAACTTTCGTTAAAAAAAAAAAGAAAAGTTTAGATATAAAAATATTGGCATACCTAATCTCATCAAATGCTATCAATTGCTGATGAAATGATTTCGCCCCCAAATACTGTTGCATAGTGTTATCTATCTTTACAAAAAGAGTAAAACTTTTACGTGCTTAACTTTTCAGGTTAAACACAAATTTCTATGTATTTTAACTTAAATTGTGGTTATTTGTGTTTTATGTCATTTTGTATTTACTCTGCAACTACAGCAAAAGAAAAATATAAGCAGAGACACACACAAATACACCCACCCATGCTTAGACGCTTCCAGACAATGCAAAATACATTACTATTGAGCATTAATCTTCTTGGCGTGTGTTAGGAAGATTATTATTATTTTTTTTTTATTTTATAAAAAGAAAACAACACAATAGAGAAGCAGGTAATTTTCAGTAAAATCATATTTTTTTCACAATTTAAATATATTTTAGGAAAAACCCCATCAAACAGAAAAGTATTTTCATATTTAAAAGAGCCCAAAACTTTGCTTGTAAAAATGTCTTGTCGCATTCTTTGCACGAAAGGTTTTTAGATTATTTTATTATAAAAATTATTATTAATCTTATTTTCTTCTTCTAAAGGTATTGGAATTGACCAGAAGTTTATAAAAAGGGTTATATTTGCAGTTCTTTAAATGTAAAATAATATTTGTGTGATTTTTTCTTTTGTAATGTTTAACGTTAATTTTAATTATAAATACAGGAGAAACAGAAGTGCAAAATCATATTCTAGAAGAGACTAAGACGATACTTCTGTTTGGTTGTCATTTTGGACACTTCTAGAAGTGTCCACGTCGAGAATACTAAAAGAGTCTTCAAAGGAGACAAGTTCTTCCCGACGGAAGATGATTTTAATGATACTTTGGCTAATAGTTTTGACGATGAATTTCAACTTCTCGCCTTAGTGACTTCTGCAATATAAAATTTTTACACGGAGTGTATTATTGTTCGACTTCAACTTCGACTATCCACGAATTAAAGATTTTTGAATCACAAGTGTTTACGAAATTGTTATTTTTTGTATTTTTTTCAGGAAAAAATCTAGTGACCATCTATACCCAGCAACTGTAGCATACTTTAATCTTACTTTAATAAAGTTCCAACCAATAATCTTTTGAACCCTCCAATGGAGCTGTTATATAGAATTTATTGTTGTCTAATGTGTCTTGCGTAAAACTATAAATGTTATTTTATTTTTTAGTATTATTTTCGGCTTTCTTTTCAACCCAAATATTTCTGAGTAAAAGGAGAAAAATGTTGGGGTAAAAAATTACTAATTTTAAGATACTTAGAGTTTACCAAATATGTTTAAATGATTTTTGTATTGTTCTAGTATATCACGTATATCAAAATTCTATTAAGCGATGAAAATAGGTAAAAACTGGCAAAACTAACAGAAAATAATAAAACAAAATGTTTAAAAATAGACAGTTAATTCTTGTTTTTGGAATAATCTAATTCATAAGTGTAATAAATTACTATAATTTTGCACACGTTAAGTGCGCAGAATATTTGCATGACCTGGTGTGTATTTTTATATCATTCACTATTTCCGCGATTGTTAAATCTAGATATTCATCCTTTAGTAAGTTAATGTAATGGTACAAGTTGGTTCTAGGAATTTTTTTAAACATTTTCATATCATTAGTGATTAAACCCATAATTTACTATATTTTCAGCAAAATTACAAAAAAAAAGTATGGAAAATTTTTTATATTAAACATTGCTTTTTACTCCAATACATTTTTACCACAATGTCCCAATTTCATAATTCTTACATCAAGCAGAGGTCTGAAAAATCACAATGTTTTTGGGAAAAACATTTTTGCTGCTCAAAGATGTGCAAAATAAAGTATTTAATTTTGTATTCACCGATTTAAAAATGGTCTTAATTTGGATATCTTCCACATAAACACTAGCACTTAAACAAACTTATAAATAAAATAATAATAAATAAAATCACAGTTCTCTTGGATGAAATATAATTTAGAAATGTAGTGTAATAATGGCAAACATATAACAATAGTATTCTTTGCAAAAAAATTAAAATTTTCTTCATTACCCATACGTCACAATACCCCAGTTTCCCCCATTATATATTTATATGAAAATTATTCTCGGTTATTATCATCGTCTTTCAGATAAATGCAATGTATTTCAACCTGAGGTGGTCAAAACATTTGCAACTGAGAATCACTTTTTAACAATCTCAATTTTTTTTTTTAATAAACAATTTATAATGTTTATTTTATTATCCAAATAAAGCAGAAAAATATTTATTAACTAATTTATTGAAAAACTGGCTTTAATAAAAAAAAGTCAAAATTCAAGTGTTCAAAACATTCGCAACTTTTAAAAGTATTAAGGGAAAATATAAGAAATACATTAAATGTTGCTGTTAGGATCAAAATATGCAAAAATATGCTATAATAAATTGATGCCAAAATTCTTAAAATTGTCTGTAATGGATAAATAACTAACAGTTTGGTTCTGGTAATAAGTTTCCATACATTTTTAAGTTTTTTCTCAACAAGTAAAAAACAAGTAAAAAATATAAAGATATATTTTGTGCTAAATTATATGAATAATTTTTTTTAGTAAAGTTTAGAATAGCTTTTCCAATTGTTATGCTTTTTAAGAAAAATTTAAATCAAATTCATCAATTTGTAAGAAAAATTTACATCAAATTCAAAATTTTGAAATCTTAAATTGATTAAAAATTTACTTACCTACGAGGTAATTATTTTTTAATATTGTTTCGTGATGTCCTCAAGAAGTTCTACGATCAACATATTGTAGCAGTGTGTTATTAATGTCTAAAATTTATATCGATATTCTTATGTCAATAAAGTCTGTTAGATATTTAGAATTCAGTTGTACTAACTTTTATCATCTCCGATACTAACACCAACATATCCTCAAATATGAGCTTATTTGTGCTACAGAACATTCAATTTTATCTAACAAATGTTTAACTACCCAGCGGTAAAAATGTCAAGGCCTCCATCGTACAGGCCTTCTATAAGGTCTATTTACACCTTCTTTAAAATGCAGTTGCTCTTGCTAACCAGCCTTCTAAAATATCTGATATCACTACTGGCTTTCCTTCTCTTAGAAGGGCGGCAAGAAGCTTGTCTTATCTCGACTTAAGATATTTTGTCAAAATTTAGATATGTTTTTAATACTCATTTTTTTTAGTTTTAATGTTTTTACAATAATTTAAAATAAAAGACTGTTATTTTATATAAATATTCAGAAAAATATTTTATTAAATAGTGTAGAAGACCTGCTGATAGCTTTTCTTCAAAAGATAACACTTCTTTAGAAGGCCTGCTGTCAGTTTTTATTCAAGAGTTCTTGTCGAAGGACCGCTTCGAGGCCCGAATGTGTAAGGCCTTGCTTTCAATGACATGGTGTGTAAAAAAATACATGAACATTGAATGCAGGGTAAAGCTCTTCTGGCAATAAAAAGGCCTTCTAGAAGGGCCCTTTATCCCCCTTTTTACCACTGCGTACTCTCTACAAATTATGTGTGACAATCTTTGTATGTATTTATTTTCACTCACTACAACACTATCTATTTATTTTTCGTATTTTCTTAACCACTTCAAAGGATAAAACATTTGTTAGAGCAGGGGCCAAAAAGGAAATAAAATTGTTCTATTCTATTTACTTGTATATGGAAGTGTATGTATGTCTATCTTTCTCATCATGTGGTATTTAAGTAGGTTTGTTTGGTTTCTTAGTGAGGTTGTATATATATTAAGTTGATAAAAATGTTGAAATAGTTTCCTTTTTATGTTCTAGTTGTTGCTATTGCAGTTTCATAGCTTAACTGGTAAAGCTTATAAAGTGTCATAATGATGACTTTAATAGTGTCAAAGTAGTGCTGAAAAAGTCAAGTATAGTTTCACTAATACTCGACTCTTTATAAGACAAATAGAAGAAAATTAAAAAAAAGAGGAAGACAAATGAAAAAACAAAGTCTCTTAGACATTTACTTAGATATATAGACTGCTTATGAAGACATTTATAACTTGACTGGTATGTTGTTGGTTGCTTTATAATTGGTGAAAAAAGAAAGTTTTCTTTAGACATCCTAAGAATTATCAAATTAAAATCATCAAAGAACAGTAGTTAAAAGAATATCTTATAAAGTTAATTAAATGGTAAAGAAGTTTTTAAGAAGAATAATCTTGCAATATTTATTTTAATTTAATTGCAGGGACTATTTCTAAGTACATTTTAAATTACGCAGTAATCAAACATATGTTAAATTAAAACTTCATTCCTATTGCAGTCTCATTTCAAATATATATATCAAATATATATATATATATATATATATATATATATATATGAATGTATCAAAAAAAATGAATAGAATATGTTATGCTCTTTTCTCATCCGCCACTGTCTGCAAAATTTGGCTCCTTTTGGTTTTAAAATATATTATTTCGATTACTAAACTAGATGGTTTTAATTTTATCCTTGGTTGTCAAATTAAATAACATTTTTAGTGAAATTTTTATATCGTAGCTTTTCCTTTTTTCTTTTGGTGTCTCAACTGATATTGAAATAGAAAATTCATTTTAAATTGCTATTTATTTTATTATTACTAAAATAATGTTTGTAATTTTTTGCCATGCTAAAAAAACAAATAAATAAATAAATTTACATACCAGAACTAGACTCAGTTGCACAAACAAAAATATATAGAGAATTAATAAAATACTGTGGTATTTATATACTATTAAATCATAGTGAAAAACCAAGGGAACAATTTTAGTTTATTTTTAACAAATGAGGTTAGTTTTGGCATAGTTCAATTTTTAATTCAATTTTTAAATTTCTAACCTGACTGTTATTGAGTTCAGTCAATAATACTGTGATAATACTGTTTTAAACAAGCGGCTTACAGATCTGAAATCACAAAACTTGAAAGTAATATAATGCAAAATTTTAACACTATAGGTTGCATTTAATAATCATAATTAATGTTCAAACTTCAAAGACTTATAAACTTAGGTCTTGAAATTACTTAACTTTTTCCCATTCATGTACACTTCTTGCTAGAGCCATTATATTTTTTGCTCTCATACAATCCTATAAAGATTAATCAGAGTTTGGGGATAAATTATAGACCTTCTTTGTTAGCGTGCAAACTTTTAGTAATTACATGCAGGGTAGTCGAATTTTGATATAAACTTTTCTAAATTTAAAATTTTTTTTATTTTTTATTTTTTATTTTTTATTTTGCTTTATTTGTGCGCCCCTAAGCAGAATACAAATTTTGAAACAGTGCTTGATAATTGTTGAAATTTTGCATATATTTAATTTTTAATATTTAATTTTTAATATTTAATTTTTAATATTTAATACTATAAAATCGAAAACGCACTTAAAATAAATTTCTTCAAAAAATGTTATGGGTTTTTCTAGAATTACGCAAAAATTGCTCTTTTTGTTTTTGTATTTTTATATATCAAATTGCGATTTGTACAAATCTTGCAATATAGATATAAGAACGACGATAAATATAAATGACCGGTACCATAAATTCAAGTCATATGTCGTTGATAGTTTTGTCAAAAACACATTTTAGCATAATTAGTAGATCTTTGTAATGCTTAACGGAAATGTAGAAGAGCATCAAACAATTTTGTGTACCAAAAAAAATTTACATGGAGGAAAAAAGCAAAAAACTATTAAATAGCATTTCATTGTAATGATCTTAAATAAAATATATTTGCGTATATAACTTAGATGCGAACCCCATTTTTCGTACATTTAAAAAAAAAATCGCTACAATAATACCATCAAACATTGAATTATTTCTATAACTCGATATGTCTCGATATTGAATGTAATTTTTACCAAAATTATACATAAACTCCAAGTGTATAAAATTTTGTATATGCACAATTAAAAACCGCTATAACTTTCGGGCTCCTTGCGCGAAATGGTTAATGCGAACAGATTCTGCCTGCATTTGAGTCACTTTATGTTTATACATATGGATTTTCACATGCAAAATTTGCCAGAATATGTGCTCGAAGTGATTACAATTTGCGATTGCAACCTAAGCAAGTAGCGTCATTAAAAATGTTCTACTTTACACTGGCTTCTTAGCCAATGTACCCTAACAGAAGAAGAATCACGTACTCGACAATTTTTATAATAAAAAATGGTTATATATTAGGGTATTCATTTTACTTGACTTTTTATTTATTCTATCAATTAAATAACTCGAAAATGGTATTTTTAAATTAATCGAATAAAGTTTTTAATTTATTTCGTGTAAATTATACCTTAAAATTTTGCTCGTTTTATAATATTTATTAAAAAATACAACATATGCATGATGTGTTGTTTTAGTGTTTTTAACAAGAAGAAGAAAAAGTTTTGCAATATTTTTTTTAAGCTAAGTCAAAAAAAAACTAACACTAAAATATCTTTAAACTAGTTAAGAAAAGATATATTTGAAATATTTATGCTCGACTAAATGCCTAGAAATTATTGATTTTAATTTAATCGAACGATTATTTAAATCTGTCGGACAATCATTATACGAGTGAATACCCTAGTACATACCTGTAGCAAATGGATGGAAAATTTTAATATATATATATATATATATATATATATATATATATATTATATCTAACATAAGATGCGCCAAAAGTAATGAAGATAAATAAAAACAAAAACTTCAACAAAATTGTTGGAATGTTTATACTCTATAAATGTTGTAAGGGTATCAAAACACGTATGATGTACAAATATAGACAAAAAAAAAAAAAAAAAAAAAAAAAATACGAATTACTAAGTAACGTACACGTGATTATCGGTGACTTTTAACACCATGTATAAGACACCAAGACAAAGATATATGCAAAATTTTGTTTGCCTCCATCATATTCTGAGGTTGAGCCATTTTTGCGTCTAATTTTCCCGGACTTTAATTATACAGCAAAATTATCAATCGCATAAGAATCACACAAAAATTTATAATTTTAATAAAGCGCCATTACCTATTATCAGGGCAAAAAAAATGCTAATTCATATCTTTTCATGACCTTCAAATGAATGAAACTGTTCGTTATTTATCCGTTTCATACAATTTTAAGAATTTTTGGCATAGATTAGTTACAGCATATTTTTGCATATTTTGGCCATAATAGCATATTTTTGCATATTTTGGACTTAGTAGTATTTTTTGTCATATTTTCATAGAAAAATCCTTTTTTAGAGCATATTTTAGTAATTTAAATAGCATATGTTTGCATATTTTATACATAAGAGCATAATTTTACATATATTTATTATGTATATATTTTATACGTAACACCATAGTTTTGCATATTTTTACTTAAGAGAAAAATTTTGCTTATTTTGCAGCCAATAGAATATTTTACATATTTTATGCTGATTTGAAAATCGTATAATCTGCTCCACTAATAATGTTCATCTTATAAACTGATAAAATGTATTAGATTTGAGTGTTTTTAAGTACCAATCTTTTAGCAATTGCTAATAAAAATTAAGTTATTTTCAGCACAATTAGTAGATTCTTTAAAATTTAGCTCGAAAAAGTAATATTTTAGGAGCATATTTTTTTTAATTTTAAGAAATATGTCCCATATTTCATCAATTTTAAGAGCATTCTTTATGCGCATAAAACACTTTTTTTAAAGTACATTTTTGGTTATTATCCTTGAAATAAAAAAAAAAAAAAAAAAAAAAAAACTATTTAAGAACATATAAATATATTATATTTTTCTGAAATATAGCTTTACGGAGAAAATTTTATAGATGAATAAAGGTCAAAAAAATTCGGGTAGGCTCAAGTGTAGACACTTTCGAGTTTGACCTATTCTTTAACAAAGTACTTATTTTAAGGTATACATTTCAAAATCTCAAGCTGGGATTAAGAACCGTAATGCGGATTTAGAAGGATTCAAACTTTAGTAATTGACTTTTTTTATTTAGTTTTTATTAAAGAAATCTTTCAAAAATATTTTTGGAAAGTAAACGGATGAGGATTATCAATCGTATTTATCCTCAGCAAATGTATGCGGTTGAAAATCTTCATATTTTTAAACAATATTAACTAATGAGAATGTTATATTCGGCTTGACCGAATCTATATACACACAATATATATATAATTCCATATTTAACATTTAATATAACGTACCACAACAAAAATGTTTCAAAATTTACATTGGACCTTGGACTATTTGTACAAAATTTCGCTGATGTTTCACCTTATATGGGAGGTGGGCGGTAAAGTGGGAAGGTCACACCTATTTTTAGTTTCCGAGTTTGAATTGGCCTTTGAACTATTTGTGCGAAGTTTCGTTGGTGTACGTGCTTTTTTGTAAAAGATATCGGCCGAAAAGTATAAACGAGAAACATCCCAGTATTTGGTCCATAACTTTTTTGTTTATATCATTTTCAATATCCAAGCACGCCTTCTTACATAGAAAAAATATGTGAGCCAAATTTCTTCCCTCTATGATGCCCGCCCCGAGCCCTATCCTGATTTCTATAGACAAACAGACGAACAGACGGAAATCGTTGGATCGTCTTAGATTTGTACGAGGACCTAGAATATACATATATACTTAATGGGGTCTTAAATGATAATTTCGACATATCACATAACGAATAACAAACACAATATCACCACCATAATTTTTTGATGGTGGATATAAACAAAATTTTGAGTTTAACTGCAATTTAAGTATTATACATTTTTCTATAAAATCCTATACAACTATCATTTTTTAAGACATTTTTATTACAAGCATAAAAACGTCATAATATTATAATATTTTTTTAATGCATAAAAACGTCATAATATTATAACTTCACAAGTACTTGAACTTATGACAAAAGAAATTCTAAAAACATAGATTTGAGTAAAGTAAATTCAAAGTCATAAAAATTTTATTATTTATCCCCAAAATATACGCAAAAAATCATTCTTACACAGAAAATAGTTACATGACTCATATATTAAATAAAGCTGCATAAGAAGAATATTTTATAAAAAAAAAAAAAAAAAATATTATTTTTTTTACACAAATGAGCGAAAGAATTGAAAAGGTGGACACTTTGTGAAAGAATTTGATCTACATTATGTTTCTGTTCAATAGATTGATACTCTAATGCAAAGATGGATACTCTAATATACAACGACCGCCGCCCATAGCAATCCGGAGCTATGGGCGCCGGTGTATTTTCGGCATTTTCAAATACACAATACGATGGTTAACGAAGCTAATCAAAACAAAAAATCATTTAGTATTGTTCTAGCTATCAACAGGGTAGGTTTATGTCACATGATTAAGAAAAAACAAAAACAAAACAAAGAGCGTAAAAAAATTAATATTTTTTGTATGCTAGATATAACAAACACATTCCAAACAAGGAGCGTAAACAAACGAAATACTAGCTAAATATTTCTTATCGGAAGAAGGTATATAAACTTCAAAAGTTAAGGAATTGTCCAACTGTTGTAAGAAATTTTGCAGTTGAATGGTGCTTATTAAGAAGTAAGTCCATGGAGTAGTTAACAAAAATTATAATTTGTTTTCCGTGAGCATAAAAATATGTTACTTGTATATCCTAGAAAGAAAATGCTACCGCTCTTATTATCATATCATATACATTAAACTATAACGTCAACAATAAAAATTATTATAAGGGACAAATAAGAAGAAAATGATCCATCGGGGACTGAACATAAAATTTTGTTGCTGATTAATCCATTATTGTATAAATGTCATTTATACATGATTTCCATAAAAATAAAAAAATAAAAAATAAATAAAATAGTATGTTACTGTTCAAATTTTTAATTTTACATCTACGAAAGATAAGAATAGCTTTGCGTTCTAGAAAATACAAGTTATCAAATCCATAACCCAAAAAAAAAAAATAATAAAAAATCTGAGAAAAAATGTAACTGTGTCAATATCATTCATAGCATTTATTGTAAAATACATTACATTCTAGCATCTTAATATATGTAACATCTAATGCAGACCTAATTTCAACCAAGTCTGTAATGATAGAAGTTAAGCTGTGGACACCGAACTACCTTTAAAACAAAAGTTCCGATTTTGAACAAAAAATACGATATACATATATTCGATTTTATTGTGTGCATTGAGTACCAATCTTTATTAAATTAGATTTTATGAACAATTTATATTAAAGTAAAAAATCAAAAGTTAAGCAACTTCATGCTAAGAAATTTGTTGCATGCTGTACGAACTTTAAATGGTCAAATTTGAAAATAGTTAATTTTAGGTAGTTCAAAATTTTTTTCCTTTTTACATTAAACTTTATAAAATAATTAATGAAATTTTTATAAATTTTTATAAGTGGTCAATTGTTGAAATTAGATCATTTTTGTAAAAAATAAAATTATTTAAAGTTTGAATATGAATCTTTTGTAGGGGTGTAAAAAATTTCAGTTGTTAGGGTATTATATAAAAATTGTAATATAGTTAAAAGTTTACGTTCTCTACTAAAATTGTCTTAAAGGAGTTACGTGACCCTCAGAGAAGAGCCTACCCTCAAAACGGACTTCTCACCATATCTCAAAATTAAGAGGGTGGTTTAAAATTTAAAAATTGTGGTTCAAAATAGAAATTGTTATTTCATATCCTTAGGAAGACCTACTGTCTACATGCGGTAATTTTTCGAGCAACAAAACAAAAAGTGTCATTTTATAGCAGAGTGTTAATGAATTATTTAATTTTGTATTTCAACTTTGCTAAATTTTTGGCACATTTATTTGCTGGGTTATAACCAAATATATTTACCTAAAGCTAGAAGCATCATTTGTTTCGGCAATTTCAAAAAAATATAGTAAAATAAAAACATACGAAATAAGTTGCAAGTGCTTAAAAACAAAAACTATTGTTATTCAATTATAAAATGAAAATAAATTTGTTAAAACATACGCGATTGTATTCACACCAATGGCTTATGGACAAACACATATATATTAGGGTGGCCCCAACATGAAAGCTCAAATGAAAATGTACTTTACTTTGAAATATTACTCGAAACAATATTTTGATAAATTTTTTGTTTAATTCTATATTGGAATTCAATAAAATTATTTATTAATATAATTATATTTTTTAGCAGCTTTTAAATTTGAAAAAGAAGGAGAAAAATTTGTCATTTGAATATATAAATTAAAAAACAAATAAATAAATTAATAAATTAAATTTTCTTAATACTGCAAGTTGTAAAAAAAGCGTTGTAAAATTTTTAATCAATCAATCACTTTTGTTGGAGTGTTCCGCAAAAATTTGGTGTTTTTATAAGGTGAAATACATATTTATTTTTTACTGTTGTTTGGAAAATTTTATATAAAGTTAATAAGGTTGTAAATGTTTTACTTTTTGTAGAGCGAACATTTTGGAGGAACAATATGAATTGTGTCAATAAATATTTTAATTCGGTTTAATCAACGTTTCGATTATGAAAGTAATTAACTTAATTTGAAATTTAATTGAAATTTCAGAAAAAGTCAATTTCATTTAATTAATATTATCTCTTTGATGCTTGGAGCAAAATCAATTAAAATTTTAATCGAAGTAAGCAATTTCATAATTAAAATCCACTTTTATTTTTTTCTGTGTGTTTCTCAAAAAATGATCAAAATGAAAAACTTATAATTTATACTTTCTTAAATTCTAATTCTTCAAAACATACTTTCTTCTCATAGAGAAAAATCTATGTAAAAACGAAACTACGTTTCGAAAACTTTAAACCAGTTCGAATTTACGAAAATTAATAAAACCATTTATACCGAAATTACTATAGGATCATGTTGTATGATTTTGGTCTTAATTTGTCAAATATTTCTATGTTTAAAATTCAAATATGTTAATTTCGTTTATATGCGTATTTGGATATAGTTCGAAATTTCAATTAAGCCAGCAGTTGATGTGCTTCTTAAAGTCGTTTCTTTTGGTACTAAATTTTTGTATTGTTCCTTTGGCAGAGATACGAAAAAAAACATAAATTCTGAAAAACGACATCTTTCATTTTAAAGCAGCTTGCCAAAGGACAATGTCAGAACAAAAATTTTGAGAAACAGTATCTTATATTTAAGTGAATTTTTACTTGACCTGGCAACATCAATATCTTTTATTTTGGTACATCCATAATGTATGTATAATAGCATTATTTATTTAAATAAATAAATTAAATGAAATTTGCGGTTATTTTACTTGTACTATTTCACAATAAAATAACAATAACCCATTTTATAATTGGTTTATCAAATCGAATAAAAAAATATTGAAATTGTATTTTTATTTATTATTAAATCTAACAATGACAATGGTTAGTTATTGTTGAATTTATTTGGCAACAGAATAATATATATATATATATATATATATATATATATATATATATATATTTAATGCAAGAAGCCACTTACAGTTTTCTATAAAACTAATGGGCCAGCAAATGCAGTAAACTATCGAAGGGTAAAAAAGTTTTAGTTTAACAAAACATTTTTAAATTTCTGAAGAAAAACTTTAAGAATTTCGAAATGTTGAAATAAAATTGAATAGCCAAAATTTAATAGCCAAAACAAAATTGCTTTATCGTTTAATTCAAAATAATTTAAATTAATTTAAAATAAATGCACAACGTCACTAGAAAACACATCAAAGGATTTCCCGTCCCTGAATTTTCGGAAAATTTTAATTTTTTCCGGGAATTTCGTCCGGAATTCCGGGGTATTTCTGCGTGAATTTTACCCGAACTTATATATTATAAAGAAAATTAAAAAAACATTCCAGCTGGGAACTATATCTTAATGACAATTTAAGTAAATTTTTAAGTACAATCCATTTACATGGGATAACTCTATGACATGGATTCAATTAAAAGATGTCTACAAGACATTTTAAAAATCATGAGTTCTACGAAAAAGGTAAAATTTTTTACTTCATTCTTCAATTTTCTTCATATTCATCAAATTTGTTCTGTGTGAAGCTAGTCAAATTTATCCAAATTAAAAAAAAAATTAAAAACCGTGCTTTTTTCGCGATTTGAAATTATTAGAAAATTTAAAAAAATATGTTATTTTAAAAGACTAGATCTTTCATATTTGTTATAAGATTTTCATTACCTAAGCATTGGATTTATATATTTGCCCTCTTTTATAATAAGTTTATTAAATGATTATAGTTGTTTAGTAATTGCATTTTAGGTACAAGTACATTTTTGAGATGCATTTTTAAAATTGTTCTCTCACTACGATTTTTAGTTTTATTATTTCA
This sequence comes from Protocalliphora azurea, assembly GCA_932274085.1. Taxonomy (NCBI): domain Eukaryota; kingdom Metazoa; phylum Arthropoda; class Insecta; order Diptera; family Calliphoridae; genus Protocalliphora; species Protocalliphora azurea. Next base: position 21,802,090 of record OW026519.1, on the reverse strand, counting down.
TATTAAAAAGTGATTTATGGGTTAAACAGTTTAATTTAGATTTTTTTCTGATGAAAATATTTACCATTTTCAGTAATTTTTAGATAAAAAAAATACTAACACTTTTTCTCATACAAAGATTTATTTCAACAAAAATTTTTAATAACATTTCACAATCTTACTAATTTCTAAATTTTTTTATAAATCAACCAAAAACTTTGATTTAAATAAATAAGTTTTTATATAAGTTTTTATTTTATAATGTTTCATAGAAAACAATTTTAAAAATACGAGAAGCTACAAAAATATTTAAATTGAATTGTGTAGTCAATATATCAAGTTATACTTTTATTTAAAAAAATAAATAATTGAAGCTTTAAAAAATGCATCAAAAAATGCATTTGCGTTATACATGCATTTTTAAACAAATTATTTCTTTTTTAAATTATGATGTCAAAAAAGCAATTAGTTGCCTTTCCAATGACATTTAAATCAATAAAATCGGACTGGAACTTCAATAGATATGTATAATAAAAATTATATAGAAAGTGAAACATTTTCACTTTTACGATATTAAAAACGTAAATAAAACCGAGATTTTTTTAAAATAAAAAAAAATTAAATAAATAAGTAAATAAATAAAAAAAAAAAAAAAAAAATAGATACTTCAACGTCGTTTTACAAACCGTGCAAGTGCCAAATATGAATAAAATCTGAGACCTAATCTATTTTTCATATGTGATGTCTCATTTAATCCTTGATATACGTCAGGAGTATAGACAACATGCGGAATTTGTCTTATAGGAATTTATCAAAACATTAAGAAAGTTGAAAAAAGTAGCGAGTCCAACAAATCCTTAGTTATTCATATAATATCCCCACTGGAAAGCTACAGAAAATATTCTCTGATCGGATCTATGACATGAAAGCGAATGCTTTATAAGGAATATTGTAGGGAAGTTTAATAGACAACAGACTAAGAAAGATGATATATATGATAATTTATAATTTTAAGGTCATTTAAATGTGCAATACCTTTTGACTATTTTCATATAATGTTGAACGATCCTATTGAAGCTACAAACAACTTTGAATCACCCCGAAGGTTTTCGTTAAAAGCGATAATTAGCCAATACTTGTAGAATTATTAAATTCTAAATTTTTTAGTGAATTTTTAATACGTTACCTCTATTGTTTATGTCACATATCTTTTAAATAAGAATAACAATATTGCCTAATATTGTGCCGATATCCACAAAACTTGTCATTCGATTCAATTATATTATGTGAGTTATGTTTTTTTTTTTTTTTTTTTTTTTTTTTGGATGCGTATTTTCAAAATCAAAAAGAGTTAACATCAATGCAAATTTTTTCAAAAATTATACTTAACAAGATTTTGATATTTTCTTGGAAGCAAAGGTAGTAGTGAAGTCTCAGTTATTCAATTTATATGATAATTTTTTAAATTTTATTCTTATTTCCTGTAAAAAGATAAATTTTTTTAACTAAACAAATAACTTTGTAAAATTATAATTCTTTTTCAGAACTTGTTTCCAAAATTTTCAATATTCTTATTTAATGTTATATGAAAATGTGATGTTATGTTCTTTTGACTTACCAAAATTATGTACTTGTTGATATGTAGTTTTAAATTTCGTTAATATAATCGTTATTTTTGGAGATATAAGTCTAAAAATTTGTGATTCTATGTATTTTGGAAAAGTAAGGTATATTCCATTAAAAATCCGAATTTTAAAATTTTGACGTTAAGTTGTTTTGCATTTTCAATGACGATATACAAAAAGTACTACAATTTTCCAAGAGTTTTTCCCAACAGTTTTTAAAATAAACTTAAAAAAATATTTTTTTTAATTTTTTTTATATTTTTTTTTTTAGATTTAACCTTGACCTTGTTATTATTTTTTTTTTATTTTCTCTGTTTATCACCCAGCACATTAATTTTCCATTTTATTTTGCGTCTTTTGTTTAAACAACCAACTCAATGTCAATTATGTGTTACTAAATGGTTGAAACATGCAATTGAGAATTTTTTTCTTTTCGCTCTCTATGATTTTTTTAGTTTTCCTTTTGTTTTAGGAGGAGGTTATTTTCTATTGTTTTTCACACACCAACAATAGCAACAGCAGCTATAAGAAAATTTATAAAAAACTGAAACAATGTATATGAACTTTTAACATGTGCCATAATAAAGATAATACCACAAGACACGCTGGTTGTCTTCTACTACTGCTGCAACTGAACATTATAAAAACAATAAAATCCATAAAATCTTAGATAAAAAAAAATGAACTTTTAAGTATATAAAAATATAAAAAGTAGCATGAACGTCCCTCGCATTCGCGCAATAAATACTCCTCCTACCCCTGATAGTATGCAACAGAAACTTTTCACATTATTTTATTTATTTGTTTTTTATTTATTTTTTTTTTATTATATTATAGACAAAACAGAATATTATTAACAAGGTCATAAAGGAATTATTTCCACCAGCGAAAAAAAAAATACTTTTGATTCTAAAGGAGGATATAGAATTTTGTAAACACAACTAGAGTAAAGAAAAGGAAGCAAGCTAAATACAGTACTTGCACTTTCACTCTTTTGGAAAGAAGTGGAAGATTTTAAAGTACTTTTTTTTTCTTTTATTTTGTTGTGCTTTTCGTTGTGGAAGATTATAAACTGGTGTTTATTTTTATTTAACATGTTTAAACATGCATATAAAAAATTTATCGATTTTATTGAACCAACTGGAAATAAAGAAGCGGAAATAAAAATAAATTTATTCTCTTTGGTAAATATTTAAAAAAAATTTGCAATGAAAAAAACATTATTTAAATACAAAGGAAATGCCCGAAAAAAATATATATTTTAGTTAACAATTTATGATGCGATAAATTTTCAAAATTATGAGATAAATGTATATTGATGTATCATTTATTGTCCTAAATTTTTTGATACTTTTGAAGTGTAGACAGGCAACAATATTTTGATTACTCTACCTAAAAATTACTATAACAAATATGGTATAAAATAGCGATTATTATTAAATATAGTGCAGTAAATCAAAAATGTTTCAAATATGAATTTTTTCACAAAGAACTATACTTGAGCATACTTGTTATAATTCATTAATATTATTCATACGTCAACAGAATCAAAAACAGCACATACAAGAATTTTGTTTTTTATACCCACTATCCAAAAAACTGGGGTTTGCCAATCTGTTTGTAACATATCGAAAAACTTGTCTAAGACTCCATAATATATATTGTTTGTCTTCCGAAAACGCTTCTTTATTTCCTTTAAATAAACCGGGGTTTCTTTTACTTGCAATAATAGGACGTCAGAAAAATCGCTTTTCAATGTAAATATAGCTCTCTATTTACGCCTTCAAATACACATGTTATATTACACAACTGAACTGCAATGACTGCCTAACTTTACTACTGTAACTTAACGACCTACAACTTAACTCACGACAGACTATTCAGTGACTGACTGTTTGCACAAACTACTCCTGCTTATATATTAGTGACAATTATATTCTACAATCTTCCAGTAACTTCAAGAACTATATAACAGCTATTTATGGCAGCTTACAATCTACAAATTTAGTTTCTCACTAACACATAAACAATCATTTATAACAGCTGATATAATACTTGTTTCTCACTAACACCTAAGCAAGCTAACAAAAGTATTATTTATGATTGTAGTGAGCAAAACTCTTTTAGGTAATTACGAAAAATCACAATTAAGAGTTTTCAATTAAATTTAAATAAACAAACGTTACAAACTGAAAACTGGACTATAGAATTCTAAAATCGAAATATTAAAGTTATAAAACTGTGTCCTTGTGAAATTCTAGGACGATCTAGCTATGTCCGTCCGTCTATCCGTCTCACGGTGCTTTTTTCGCACAAACAAACGGAAACAATGTATGGGTACCTCCCACAAAGCATACATCCATACATACATACATACATATATATATATATACATACATACATACATATATATATATATACATAGATACGTACATACAAACGTATCTTCTTTAGAGTCCACTACTCAAACGCATTTTACTTATGCGCATTTATGAGCAGAATATAGAAAAAGATACTAAAAAAAAATTTTAAATTGGTCTTCAGTTCCCTACCAGCGAATGAAAAATCATGGATCAAAATCATAGACCAGGATAAGTTTCGATTTTTTTATGAAATGGGTCTCAAAATCCTTAATCCTCCAAAGAACTTTTAGTGCAATTTTTTGACAAATTTTTGGAAACTTAACATGAACCATTATTATACTTTCAATATTTTACTCATAAAGGAAAAAAAGTAGGAAGATTTTCATATATTTTGCAAATATATATCGATTTTTCCCAAGATATCAAATGACCTCTTATGGATCGAAATTTTTGCAAAAAAAAAAACTGATATTTTTTCATAACAAGCACAAAATTGCGAAGAAAACTCGAAACATGTTTCGGTAAAATGTTATTAAACATGTTTTTTTCAATCGCAGGTATGGAACTGAAGATAATTTATGCAAAATTTTCTCTATTTTTTTTTTTTTTTTCATTTATTATTATAGATTGTAAGCCCATAGGGCCAAATTAATTCAGATTTTTTTATGGCAATTACAAACTTCAATTCTTATTACTAAATTTTAAATGTATACATTTATATAAGTATTATTTTGTTATTAAAAATACCCCAATATGCACAAATGTTGAAATTTAGTGAATATAAGACTTAAAAAATAATAATTTAGATTGTGGTGATGTATAACAGCAAGTCTTACATATTCTTCAGTACAATTGTTCTAAATTTTGATATTAAATTCGAAAAATTTCTATCACTGTACGGTACAATTCTATTCCATAATCTGGACACTCGGACAACAAATGATCTATTCATAATTTGGGAATAGTATTTTTCCTGAATTAAGGTCATCAATTCACTTCGCTCGAGTGGTCTTCCTTTTTTTTTTTTTTCAACGGGACACTATAATCTTCATATTCTTATAAGTGTTTTTGCATGCACGCTCTTTTTATAACCATAATAAAAGAAAAATATTTCATTTTTAGCGTGTTATAAGAACTTAGAAAAAAAACACTTCTGACCAAAATGTGGTGGTTCTGTGTTTTTATTTTTTATTTCTATAATAAATATAATAAATATAGATAAATATAGTTCTAAAATTATTAAACAAATTTTAAAAATAATAAGACAATTTACTGCTATATTTAGTTAAACTTTATAAATTTTATTGATATATCAATAAAATAAGATATTTTTCTGATTTTATAAATCGAGTATTTACTCGTAGTAATTGAAACGTAAGCCCATTTTTTTTTTTTTTTTTTTTTTTTTTTTTGTATAAAAGTATAGCATTAAATTAAAAATTTCATCGTTTTCCTTTAAAATAATTTATAAAGTGTATATAAATGTGTATTATAATAAATATTTTCTTTCGATTCCCAAAGACAACCTTTTGATATATTTAAAAAATTACAAAAATTAAATTTGTATTAATTTTTGTAATTTTTTAAAGGATATATTTTTTTTCTTCTATTTCTCTAAGATTTTATATTGTTTTGATTGTAATAAAAAAAAATTATTTTTAAGAGCTTCTTTGGCAACATTTATTACATACTATTAAAATTAAAAAAAAAATATACATATACATACATATATATAGATATATATATATATATATATATATATATATATCTATATATATGTATATTTTTTTTTTAATTTTAATAGTATGTAATAAATGTTGCCAAAGAAGCTCTTAAAAATAATTTTTTTTTATTACAATCAAAACAATATAAAATCTTAGAGGAATAGAAGAAAAAAAAATATATCCTTTAAAAAATTACAAAAATTAATACAAATTTAATTTTTGTAATTTTTTAAATATATCAAAAGGTTGTCTTTGGGAATCGAAAGAAAATATTTATTATATTATTATATATATATATATATATATATATATATATATTATATATATATATATATATATATATATATATATATATATATATATATATATGTATATATATATTATATATATATATATATATATATATATATATATGTATATATATATAAATTTATTTATGTACAATTTCGTTATCGTAAAATAACATTATTATAAAACTTTTCGGTTTAAAATTTCAATTAATAGCAATTTTGAACCCAACAGGGGCGGACATAATTATCAAAAATTTAAGCGGCAGCCACTAACCGGATTGAATCTCCGGACTGTTATAGCCATACCCAACCTATTAAGAAATTTGCTTGGTTGATTTAAAAAAAAAAAGCAAAAAGAAAAACTTACATTTTAATAACATCCTCATTTTACTGGTTAAATCAAACAAAGCGATTTATTTTTGCCCAATTGATTTTACAAACCATCCTGTTCTAAAAAAATATTCCAAAAAAAAAAAAATGTTTATAATAAATTTCCTAAAATTTCCTATTTATTATAACTTATTTCCTTCTAGTTCACCAATATTATAATTAAATGTTTCTTAGATATCATATATTATTATTACTTAAGATATAAGGCTGACTTAAGCCAACTCTGTGCAATAATTTATTTCTAGCAATTAAGCAAATTTGTATTTTTCTATTAATACCATAAAAAAAATATAACTTATTTCATTATGTGTTCCTTTTTATTACCCCATCACACTGTTTGTCTTTAATTATATATTTTTATTTACTTATTTGTTTGCATATAAAAAAGTCTACGAATTTAATAAAAAGAAACCCAAAATTAATATATTCTTCATAGTTTTCCTCATATTCGCTCTTTTAAGGATGAACTAATAAATTTTTTACTGATTTCCGTTACAGATGACATGTTAATTTCCGTTCGAAAATCCAACAATCAATGCGATATGTATGTATACATATGTGAGGTTGAATATCACATCTTTCAAGCATATGCAAACAAATATGATTAAATAAAAAGTATGACCTTATTAGGGAGCAACATATTAGGATTAAGAAGTCATCTTTAACATTACCCTGTTATGAAAATGCAGATTTTTATACATTTTTTACATTTTAATACTAATGACAATATACTGCCTGTGTTCTGCAGAAAATGTTCCATTATCGCAAGTTAAATGAGATATATTATTAAATGTTCTTTTGGGATATCTGTTATAATATTTTCAATTGGGTTACTATGTAATCACATATCTGTGTTTACAAAATATGTAAACAAAGATGTACTCGTATGTTTGCAAGTGAAATTATGTTTAGAGTACGATTTCTCTCTACTAAATATTTGTTATTCAAGATGGTGTATAGTTGATAATAATGTTATTATTGTTATTCTGGTAGTTACAAGGACTATACGTTGGTGTGGTTTTCTATTCAAAAACCACAACAATAAGTAAAATCAGACAAATACATGTATAAATTCACTCACTCACAAAAAAAAAAAAGACGCTACAAAATAAATTGACGCACTGAGAGAATTTGTATATAAGTATGTAAGTTAATTGTTGAATGTGTCAATAATACCCACGACAAAACATATCTACCATTAAAATTTATTCATAACTTTTCTTAACAACGCGTTCTCAATATGCTAAGAATATTATACATTTGGAATTGTAACGTAAAAGCCTAAGGATGCCTCAGATATGGTAAAAAATAAAAGAATATTGAGTTGAAATTGAATTATTTGCAGCAGATGTAAAACCAAAAGAAAAAAGGAAAAATGGTCCTATAAATCTATTTATAGAAATAATAAAATTTTCTTACATCGCAGAATACTAACGAGAAACATGTTCTTAACAATTTAATATTACAAACATATGCTATTGGGTAAATATATTTGTATAATTTTTTTTTTCTCTCTCTTTATTTTGAGCTAAAAACCAACAAAATTTTATGTGCAAAACCACTTAGAATTTACATATTTTATGTGTGTAAATAAATATACATATGTACTAAGAGAGAGTCCACAATGTAGACATAGTGTAATTGAAATTTAAACAAATTTATTACAATTGGAGAGGTTTTGAAGTCATGAAAATGGGCTATAAAAATAAATTTTTTAAGATGAAGAAATACATTTTTGTGAAATAGGAATATTAAGTATATTTTAGGAAAATTTTGCCAAATACATTGATGTATTAACTAATTGTTAGAAAGCTATTTTAATTTCACACTTTGCCTCAGAATACTTGTGGAAATATAAACTGAGGGCGCTATCAAAAAAATGATTTTATTTTTTCTACAAATAAATTATCTCAATGCAAAACTATGTTATTTGTTAAAACATTAAATGAAAAGAAACAAAAAATACATACACATGCTGCTAAAGTAAAAAATCACTTGAGAAATAATATAGCGTACGTTATAGGCCAATCATAGGCATCTGCGGCTTCTAGGTCCATTTGCGGCCCCAGAAGGTGTTTTATGCATCCCGGATTATTCCTAGAAAACAATATACTTAAAAATATACCGAAAATTATTATTAGGGAATTCGCATAGTGACATAAAAAAATATGTCTGTTGTGAACAGCCCCTTATTATTTAGTGTATTATTTTGAATTTAAATCAGCCAAAAATATGTGAAAAATCAAAATAATAGGCACTTTGTTCGAAAAGTACATTTTAGATGTTGTGGTGATAAACTCAAGTAAATAAACAACATTTTTTCATTTATTTTTGTATAAAATCATCTGTGCTGATTAAATACATAGCATACAAAGTTTTATTATTTTAAAACACTTTTTGTTTGAAAATCAACAACAATATTTTTAAACCATTGTAAAATTTTCGACCATTATGACAATATTCCTTGTGAATCCCCTATATAACTTAAAAAATTTATTAAGAAAACAATTATGTAAAAAGGTGTTTAATTGAGCTATAGTTTGTTACCAATTTGAATAAAACGGTCTATAAAAAATATTTTAAAAAGCAATATACACTTTCCGAACTTAAATAAAAACGGTAGGGCTTTATATTGTATCTATTTTTGAAGAAAAATTAAATATAAGATGTTTTTACTTTAATATTTCTTATTTTTATTTTCACAATTATTCAAAGAAAAATGTTCTTTTTTACTTACTACAATTCATAATTGGGCGAGGAACTATTGTCGTGTTTTTATTTTGATGATGAACATGAAATAATCTTAAAATGTAAGTCATAAATTTAATTGACATAAATTATTGTAACAACCTTTGGGCAAAATAGGAGATTCTTTAATATTTTCTGGAGATTCTTTAATTTTTAGGTAATTCTTTCGTACTAAATTGGATCAATAAAACTACACAGAAAAAAAAGAGTTTAATTACGAAATTGATTACTACGATTAAAATTGTAATTGATTTTGTTCCAATAATCAAAATGATAATATTAATTAAATAAAATTAATTAATATTATGATTGAAATTTTACCTAAAATCAATAAAAATATTTATTGACGTACTTCTCATGTTAACTGAATTTGCAAATTGCAAAATATTTTTCACAATTCATAATTGTATTAGTAATTAATTTTTATTTATAATTAAAAAAAAAATATAATAACAAATACATATATTTCAAACTTATGGGTTCATTGTGCCAAAAGCAAGTCATCTAATAAAGTCATATTTCTTGGCTGGACGTTTCGAAGGGACTTCAAATTCCATTACAACCTGTGAGATTATATAACGAGAAGTTTATTAAATGATAATATTATTTTATTAAATGATAGTATTATTTTTTTTTCAAAAATCTGTTAAGTAGCTCATTTGAGGCAGCCCTGTTAAAATTAAAAGCAAAACTGAACCTTGATGTTGACGTTCTAGATATGATGAGAAGATCTACAACTATATCGAAAAATTAACAAAACGTATTAAAAAAAATGTTCAATGATAATACTTACCGCTTAAAAAAAAAAACTAATTGTTTGATTTATATATAGTCCAATTGGGTTCAAACACTCGAATAAAGTAGTAGGAATTCGGATTTGGTAAAAATTTAATACAAATATGATTTTACGTTTAATTTTCTTCTCAAAACGTGTTTATTTTATTTGAATTTTTCAGAGGCTTGTTAAATTTTTATTTTTAAATTTTTAATTTATAAGTTCAAAAAAATAATTATATTAATTAACAATTTTATTAAACTCAAATTTGAAACTAAATAACAAATTTATTAAAAATTATATTTATTAAGTTTTTCTGTGTAAGTTATGGATATGATGAAACAATGCAATATCATGAGTCTTCGGTTCCCTACCAGCAATCGAAAATTTGGTCAAAAAGAAGTTTTGAGTTTTTTCGAAAAAGGTCTCAAAATTTGTTTATTAAAAAAGTAAAAACCGGTTAAACGGAAGCCTACTAACCGGTATTTGCTTTTTAAATAACCGACCGCTTTTGAATAATTTTTATTTTCAAATAATTCGACAGGCCAGTTTTTTTATCATTAACCGGTTTTTTTATGAAATGTTCCTTCTTTTATTTTCTTATTTATTTATTTTTACTAAATTAACCTATACTTCCATTTTTTTATATTTGCTAATTGGATCTTATTTATGGCCTGACGCATTAAAAGTACCAAATTGTTTGAACATTAAAATTATATGAAAATTAAAAATTTTTTGAATAGTTTTCATACAAATATTATTCTTAATTATTTGAAGGTATTTTTCATTTTCATTATAAACTAATAAAGTTTTAAGTCCATTTTTTTTTTTTTTTTTTTTTTAATTTCTAATTTGAGATTTGAGTAACACCAGTCGTACTGAAAACTGAGATTTGTATATTTTTTTATAGATATAAGATAATTTTTATTAACAAAATCTAAGTAAGAAGTCAATGTAAGTGTTATCGTTTGTCACAAGAATAAGGCGAATTTCAATAAATAGGTACGTAGGCAGAGTTGGATCTGAAGAAGCATTATCAGAATTCAGTTCAAAAAATACACAATTTGGTCATCATCATTTATCTGCAGAAGAGCGATATGACTTTTTATTTTTATATTAGCTTCTGTAAGGCTAAAAATACTTTTTTATTTTGCTTTTAGACTCAAGTTTTTTCGTTTTAGCTTCAAGCTTTTTTTATTCTTAAAATTGCCTTGAAAAGGCTAAAATGTTAGTATTTTAACAACGAAGTAAATAATTTATTACCCGTTTAAGCACTTCTATGTATTTATTAGCATAAAAAATCGAGATTATTTATATTTAATAAAAACTTTCGACTGCGGAGCTTCTTTCTTCAAATTAAAAGTGCCTTAACTTATTTTGAGGCATTACTAAATTAATTATTATAATTACCTTTTAATATATGTACTTCATCAACCATTGAAACTATTTATAAAATTAATTTTAAAAAAATCTTATTAATGCTTATTCAAAAAGGAATTATAATTCAAAAAAGACGCAAAATCACTTAAAAACATTAGGTAATTTTTCGTATGAAATATAAACCATATTCTTATGGGAATTTTTTACAGGATTTTTCATTGAGTCATTTATAAATTTATTACAATTTCCTTAGAAAAATATCAAAAACTAACGAGAACGAAAAAAATTTCTTAATTAAAAAAAGAACTTTTTTTTTTGACATTTAGCCTTTTTTCTCATATCATAATCATATTTAATATATTAAAAAAAATGCAATTATAAAAATATGCACCATTGTATATCATGGTAGAACATTTCATTATTTTTAGCAAAAAGAAGTAAAAATATACACGTTTGAACTTTCACGCAGAGAAAAAAGAACATAGTTACGTCATTGCCACTACAATATTATTATGTTTTCATTATTAATTTTCATTAATTTTAACAATACTTTGTTCATAATAGGGCTTGGGAAATGGGAATTCCCGCCCGAGAATTGGAAAAATTTGTTTATATTCCCGGCAAAGCGAGAAATTAAAATTATAAACTTTTCAAATATTTATTCAATTTTAGTTTGAAATTTTATTTCGTTATTATTAAAAAACTAGTTCTTTCAAAATTTTTATAAAGTTTAATGTTAATAGTTTTGCACAAAAAAAATAGCACAGAAAATATACATAAAAATATATAATTTACACATAATTTTAATTCGATTATTATCAGAAATTAATTTCAAATTATGTAAAATTTAACATTATTGGAAGGAATGTTCGTTCGAAAATTACATGTAAGTTATCCAATGAAAATTTCTTTACAACTAAAAATATACGAGGGCGGATCAATAAGTCCGTGACTTTTCGAACTTTCCTCGTCGTTATATGAAATTCAACACTATTCCCATCAAGTACCAGCTGTTAATAGACTACTGTCAAATTTTGAGAAAGTGTCGTTATTTACTTTGCGTTTAACAGATGTTCAAAACATACAACCTCGTGTATTTTTCTGAAAATGGAAAAAAGTGAATTTCGGATGCTCATTAAACATTATTTTTGCGAAAAAAAAAACCATCAATCAAACCAAGGAAAAGCTCGATAAATACTATGTGGACTATGCACCATCGATTTCAATGGTAAAAAGGTGTATAACTGTCGGGAATTCCCGGGAATTACTGACTTTCGTTATGGTCGCTCAAGTAAAAATGACGCTGAACGTTCTGGACGGCCAATTCAGGTCAGTAAGCCAGAATTTCCTATGAAAGCTGACACTATATTCATTTGAGTTTCAGAGAGTTTTTGAAGAAAGACAAAATTACATCAGTGTTGGTGACGCACAGGAACCGTATTATTCAATTTTTTCTAAAGTCCACTAAATTTTAGTTAAATTAAAAATTTGTCGTAAAAAATTAAGTCTTTCAATGCAAGTTGTTATGGAAACCATAGTGATGACATTCAAGGATATATTCAAAAGGGATTATAATCAAATAATTCTATTTTCTTTTTTTACAAGACTGCAAAATTACAAAATATTTAAGAAAAGTCAGTTCTAGCTATTATTCCCGATCAATTTTTGTTAATATTTTAAATTAGGACATACAGCATAGTATGCTAGATAATATTTCATCAATAAACTGGACCTACGGGTAAAGAGTAATTTTTTACTTGGGTCCTATTTGTGCAATGTGTAAAACAATAAAAATTTTATTTTACAAATTTCAAGTTTATAACTACCGCAATGGTAAAATTGTTGAAAAACAAAAATATATATTCAAAATACACCAACTCTTGGCTTTCTATGGATATATATTTGACAAAAATATCTTAATGTAATATTGATAATATTTTTTACTCTGAAAGGTTCACTGTGTGACATAATAATTTTGATAAAATTTGTTTAACTAGATTCCAAACAGTATTATAGTAATACAGGGAACGAGTTATTTTGATCATCGTTCTTTTCGTTAAACGGTGTTTCGTTTATAAATAGTCGAGGGTTTACAGAGCTGCATACAGAACCTTATACTCGCATAAAATGACAAACTTTAAGAACTGTTTTATAGCTCTTAAAGCAGAAAGAAAATCTAGTAAGAAAAAAATATTTAAACAAAATATTTTAACGCGTTTTTAGATTCTTCTTTGGCATCTCAGTTCTTGAGTTGACTCTAAATTCTGCCATGAATGGCTAATATGCCTATATTAACTAAAGTTGCAGTTGTTCTTATTTAACTTATCGAATTGTTTGATTAAAATTGTATGAAGTCATAATTGAATTTTTATCAAAATACGAAGATTGGGTTAATAATGCAATTATTGAATACTATTTATAGAAAATTTTCTACATTATTTTGTCATTCATAAATTTTTCGTCACTCTATTTCTACCTGATCCATGTCTTTTTTCGAAAGTGAAATTTTAATTCTTTATGATATTTATTTATATTTTCACATGCTTTCTCTAATAATTTTTCTTTATTAACAATTAAGATTTAAATAGCTACATTAAGAAAAATTAATTCTAATTGTTTCAAAACTTACTCTCTACTATGAACTTTTCCATATTAATATGAACGCCTCCAATGTTCACCCAAATAAAAGGAACAAGAAAAAAGTAACAAAATCACAACCATTAAATGTAATTAAATGGTGTAATCTGTAAGACAAGTGGGGAATATAAAAATTATTTAATTGCAACAATTAACAGCAGCCTAGAAAAGTGTGAGTGAATAAAAAAATAAAAATAAAATACAAGAATATATGTAGATAATTACAGTAGAGCAATTTCTTTTTTTTTTTAATTAATTACTTGACCTTTAAACAGATATTACAAAGAAGACACTTCGACCTTTAATGTTTTTAAGTTTTCGTGCAAGAAAAAAACAATGAAAATTGAATCCTATAAAGGAAATTATTACATTTTAAATAAAAAATATTGAAAATATATTTTCTAACAGAAAAAGAATACCTTCCCTAATCATTTCAAATGTACTAAAGTATGCATACTAAATGATTTGGTAGAAAAAAATCTATTATTTCAAATATTTCTGATTAAATATATTTTATTTTTGAAATACTTTGCTTTAAACCGTTTACTTTTTGTTCCATTTCATCTGTTTTTGTCTCTTTTGTTGAGTTTTTCATAAAGTATGAAATGATTAAAAAGCCTAACAACAATTGTGTCATTAGATTTGACTGACTTCTAAGTTTCTATTTTAGTTTTAATTTCTTTGCTGATTTTTTTTTTCTCTCTTTTTCATTGTTGTTCTCTTCTGTTCACTATATTGTTCCAATATTCCTATTTTTCTTCACTTTTAGTTAAGTTCGCTCGCTGTCAACTACTTGGGGTCTTTGTGGGTAAGTATTTTAGTTAGAGCTTTTTATTTTATTCTATTTCACTTCATTTTATTTTCATTAAAATTGCTATTGTTGTTATTGGTGGTGGTTGCTGCTGCCGTTTTCTTTGCTATTTGTCATTTTTCGCATTTTCTGCAAATTGTAAGTAGTTGCAAGCGGTTTTAGTGGTTTTGACAGAACTTGACAACTGTTTAGACAAGTTGTTATATAGAATAAAAAGAGAGTGAAAGATTGAAAGGAATGTTTAATTAAATAATTGAGAACAAAAAAAAAACACAATGGGAGTGTAGTAAAGAATTTGTAATTATTCGCTTAATAAAATTTATGAAAATTAAAGCAAATTTTTAGATACTTGTATTTAAATTCTATAAACATTTCGATCGATATGGAACCAAAAAAACTTGGTTTTAATTACCCGACCTTTTTACCTAATCCTTCTTAAATTTGTTGACAAATATCAAAAGGACACAGTATTGTCAAAAAAGTTGAAAAATTTATTGAATACTCCAGCATTTCTTCTGACGCATAGTTGAAAATTTAAAATTAATATTACGAAAAAGTAGTTGATTCTAGGTAAAGCCGGATAAAATGAAGTATAATTATCTGTTAAATTTTTTTTACTCTCCGTGTAGTGCACTGTCAAAGTCACACATAGTTTGCGGCTAAAAACTGAAAATGTAAAATCTTCAAGTTTATATTTTTGTGTTTTATTTTATAAAAAGTGTTTTTTTAACAATATAATTGTTAAGTCTAAGTACTTAGAAACATATTTATATATTTTTTGTTAAAGTTAATGTTATAAAAATATATATGATATATATTTTTAAATCGTGTTTTGTATTTTTACTTAATATGTATTTGTGAAAATTATAGAAAAAAAATTGCGTAAAAATATTTTCAAAACAATTTCAAGGTAAATGTACTTGTTTTCATAACAAGAACTAAATCAAATTGAAGTAACAAAATTTTAAAATAGAAATTTTATTAATTTAATTATTTATTTTATTAAAGAAGAGAAATATATATAATTTTTGGAAAATACTTAAAACAAGTAGAAGAGTAACAGTAGAGCACTATAATGCCCAAACGTATTGTAAATTTGCGTTAACATGACAGTGTTTTATATGGAAAGTATGGTCATTTATAGACCAATCCTTCTGAAATTCGGCTGTAACATTAATACTTAAAGGAGATTTATTGTTACTAAACTTTATATTTATACACTCATTTCTATAGGAATTTTTGAACAAAAGATTAATTCCGGGAGGGTTCAATTTGGCCTATTTTCGGGAAACATTTAATATGGGGGCTATGTGAAATAATGATTATATTTTAACTAATTTTATTATATTATGTTAATGGTCCAAAATAGGTCCAAATACCAAATTTCATAAAGTTACCTTTATAACTGCGACCTACAGATTAGCAGACATTAAGATTTTTGATGCACGGACAGCCAAACGGAAAAAAGTTTACGCTAATTTGTTTTCAAAGTTCAGTTATTGCAACAAAATTGTAAACAATACACCTTCCCTGAATTAATTAATTACCCCACTGTGTGAAGTATGAAAAATTTAACGAAGGTTTAAACTACATATTTAGATATCATTTACATCCTGTCCGCAATGTCACGAATATATACATTGAAAACATTAGCTACAGATTCTTTACATCGTCACCATAAATGCAAGCGGTACTAACTAATATTTTACAAATATTACAGGAGAAGCAAAAAAAACTTAATAAAATGAAATATACAGTTACGACTAGTTTAAAACTTTTAAATATAACTATAAAAACACTGATAAACCCAATTGTGAAAAAAAAATTGACATATTTTTGTTTTAGGAGAATCTAAGTTAGTTAGGTGCTTTTGTATTCACTGATTAAACAAGAAAACATTTTGTGAAGTAAAAGGTCAATAGTGCATTGAATATTATTTTAATAAATGAATTTAAATGTATTAGTTTGAAAGGTCTAAAATCTAAATCTATTTAAAATTACTTTTCATTAGTTTAATGGTGTCCGTCCGTCTGACTGACTGTGTAAACCTAGTTATCAAAATTAAAATTTTGCAGATAACACAATATCTTTTATTGGTCCATGAGTATGTGACTCTGCTGAAACTGAAATGGTTCCTTATTTGTTCAGCCTTCGTACAAATGCGGTACCAAATGCTGAAGAAATAAGTGAACACATTTTTTATTATTTAGAAAATCATTATTATTATTATTATTATTATTATTATTATTATTATTGTTGTTATTATTATTATTATTATTATTATTATTATATTTTGCATATATTTTTATTAATTATTATTATTATTATTATTATTATTATTTTAATTTGAGCTTTTTTTATATAATGCTATGTTCTCATATGTGTTTTGGTATTAAAAAATTTACACTTATGTAAATAGGGCATTTTTATTATGTTAATAACATTGCTGTTAATGAATTGAGGAGTCTGAAAATTTACATGGGGATGTATTTTGATATAATTTACCAGAATCAATGAAAAAGTCGGTTTTGAATTTTTTGTTAGATAGGGAAGATATATAAATAGGCATCATGTAAACAATTGATATTTCTATACAATTTAAATATCCTACATGATTATATAGCAATATAAATGATTTTATGTAGTATTATTTTGTTGACCCAGCGTCAATACATATAATGTAATAATTGATATTATGAACTTAATTATTAATGTACTATTTACATTACTTATATATTGTTGATACGAAGCAAACCATTAATTATAACACCTAAATTTTTAGTATTTAAAAAAATATTCATGTATTATGTACTCTTACATTGTTTACATATTTTTATAATTTACAAAAATGGATTTCCGAATTTAATTTTGAGACAACTAAAACTATATTTCCATATTACTCAATTATTAACAAATTATATACGTTATGTAAACAATTGATTTCTTTACAAATATTAATATTTTAAAATTTTTAGTAATTA
Source organism: Protocalliphora azurea (assembly GCA_932274085.1). Taxonomy (NCBI): domain Eukaryota; kingdom Metazoa; phylum Arthropoda; class Insecta; order Diptera; family Calliphoridae; genus Protocalliphora; species Protocalliphora azurea. Next base: position 21,784,387 of record OW026519.1, on the reverse strand, counting down.
ATTTCTATCTTGAATATCTTTTCATTATTTACATATTGTTAACTTAATGTAAACAGATATTTTTTTTAGTGTAATTTTAACAACTGATTTCATTTTTTTTATTTCATAATAAAATGTAATTAATATTTGAAAAATATTATTTAATTTAAACAATCATAATTTTGTAGCAAACAATTTCATTTACCATTTTTGCATTATATACACATTGTTGTTATAGTGTAAATCATTAATTGTTAACTAATTTTGTAATTAAAATTAATTTCATTGTTCCAACAACGTTGAAAGGTGTATTTGAAATTATAGGAATTTTTATAGGATTTTACATGGATTAACCAAAATAAATTTTTAATTACTTACATAACATAAACCACTAACTTTTTATTCAATTTGTATTTTTATTATTACTTTTTTAATATCATTTTAATAATCTATTTGATTTTCTTACTTAAAATAAAATTCGTAATTTTTACATTTTTGACATAGTATAAAAGTTTTTTTTTTTTTTTTTTTTTTGTAAAAGATCTAATGTAAATAATCTTTAAGCAATAATATATTTTTAAAAATTTTATATTTTTTACATATTGTCGACAAAGTGTAAACAATTATTGTTCGTAAAAAAAAGGGGATGATATTTTACATAATTTTAAACACTCTTTATAAAATTTTCATTATTATTGGGTATTTAAAATTCTTTACCTATTATTTGCCGTCTTGTAAATAATTAATTTTGTATAAAATTTTATTATTTTATATAATTTGTAATTAATTTTAAACATTTTATAATTATTTAAAATAAATCATTTTATTATATGTATACTTAAGTTATCTTTTGCTTGCATTAAAGTACTCCTGATAATATTTACAAATTGTTGACGTGATGTAAACAATTACACAGTGCTCACACATTGTGAACAATTGTATTTATTTATAATAAATCTAGCTTAGTTTCTTATATTAAGGAGCGATTTATAATGTTTACAATATGTAATATGTTGAGATAATGTAAATAATTACATTTTCTTAGTCGATTTTACACTATCTGAATTTTCATTTTAGTTTAGGTGTAAGAGTCATCGGAATGTCAGCTCAGAATTCAAAATGATTTTTTGAATAATTTTGAATTTGCTTAGTAAATTAAATCGAGAAAGGTTATGTTATGTAAATCTTTCTTATCGCAATTTATTTCCATATTTTATTTTATTTACTTATTTATTTATTTATTATTTAATTGTTTTAATTGTTTCCTCAGCGATAAAAATTAAGTGATTCACAACCCAACAATGCTTGTCATTTAAAACTGCAAGTCCAACCTCAATAAACGTTTCTTTCCACAGACAATTTTGCTTAAAATTTCTAACACGGATAATACTAAAGCAACCAGTAAGTAGTATTTCGCTACTAAGCGATTCATCAAAAAAGCTCTTAATATTTTAAAGTTTTAAAAACGAATTTGTAAGTCTATTCACTTACAAACGATTCATTAAAAATCTTCCAGTGAAAAGACCCATACTTTCAAAATTCAGCCACAAAGCTGACATTCAACAAATGTCTACTCAGATACTAGAATTGATTTTAAAATGCGTGAAATTTCATGTTTTTCCTCCTTACAAACTAAATAGTCCACAGAACGAATACAAAAGACAAATGGTTGCCATAGGAAATTGTTAGCAACGTAAAACGGATATAACTAAACATAGAAATGAAATGAGATCAAACGAAAAAGAAAAAAATGTCATCATTTTAAATGTGTCTGTAATATAGAACTTTACAAATACATACATTGTTAAATAAAGTTGCACGCAAACACATACAAACATCTGGAATACATAAAGAAAAATACTTTGTTAAGGATGTTTAGCTTAAAGGTAAATAGAAAAGGACAAATAGTTAAAAGAACGAAATAAGAAACAATGTATCCTGCTCAAAGAATATGTTTTATTCTATTTATTCGTTTAAATTTCTGCACAAATATAGAATACCTAAATCAGTGGTTCCAAAATGCTTTTTTTGGAAATAATTCTGTAAACTTGTAAACTGTTGGAAATATCTCTATAAAGTAGATCCTTAGAGGGTCAGTCGGGGGTGGGGGGGGGTTTCGGTAGACTTTCAAAGTTGGTCATCTCGGGTATGCAATTTTTTTTTAAAAATCACCACAAATTAATTTATGTTTTAACAGAAAAAAATTATACATAAAGATAGTCCTTGTAAATCCCTACAAAAATATGCTTACGCTTTTACCTTAATACTCAGTTTACACTTACACGTTGGAAGGAGATTTAAAAGAAAACAAAATCTGCCCTTTTTACATTACATAATTGCGACAGTTTTGTAGATTTTGTGTGACATATATTTGTCATTCAAATTAAACACAACCACTAAACACTTTCAAATGAGTATTGTGCTTTACAAAACTTTTTTTAATTTAAATTTAGGTTTATTTATGAACATTTTTAAAGAATTTTTTATTTATCTTTTAATTTTAAAAATATTTTCTCACATATAAAAGTAATTTTTTATACAACACATTGCTGTATTTTACTAATACACTAAAAGAAAAACAATGTCGGAAATAATTTTTTTCAAAATCTAATTAAATTTTAATAGATTTTGGTAAAAAGTTATTTGAAACTAGATTTTGATTTATATGGAAGATCTAACTAAATCTAATAAAATTATGTAGATTTTGCTTGAAATCTCATCTAAACTAGATTTTGGGCAAAAATAAATGGGATTTAAAAGATATTTAGGTATAAAAAAAGCCTCATTTTTTAGGTTTTGTCTCATTTTTTAGGTTTTTTTTAATTTTTTAAATATTCATCACATTCCTTACAAAATTCCAAATAATATTGCTGAAAAAATCGTATAAATATATAGATAAAAAATTATATTAATTTGAAGTTGGAACTTTAAAGAAATTTCATATTTTTTGCGTTTTTCTTGTTTCAAAAAAGATGAAAAATGATTCTTTACCCGTACGAATAAATAGCTTGTCAGACAAAAAATTTATAATACAAAATTTAGCACATAATTGCTAAGAACAATTGCAAATAATGACAAGTTATGTCTTATACTGTGCACAAATTTTTTCGTCCGCACTCCTTAGCTTCAAAAGCTATTAACAACAAATTATGTAAAATTATTGGAATGGACCGATTCATTTGGCTAAAGACAAAATGTATTTAGTTATGAGGATTTTGTTTTATTCTCTCTTTATTGTCCTAAAAAATTATGTTGAGAAGTAAATTATTTGTTTGCGAAAAAGTCAAGGACTTATTGATTAGCCAACGTATATATTTTGTCCTCATTCGTCATGCTGTTTTAAAATCTGATAAAATTGTTGAGGAGAATATATTTGGTATTTTATATAAACATTAATAAATAATACATATTTGAACTACATTTGCAAAAATCTATTAGTTGGTGGAAATTTAATATTTTGTGCATTTTTTTTTTTTTTTTTTACTTATAAAATTTGTTTTTTGTTCTGGCCCATATATATTTGGACCTAAATAAAATTAAACGAGTAAAGATATTCAAATGAAATTTTGATGCAATATAAATAGACTTAACTTTATATCTGGAAATTAAAAACACATCCACTGTTTTGTGCCAAAATACCCAAAATCCCAACACGGAAAAAATGTATTTTAAAAATTGAATTTTCCCATTCAAATGGTCACACTATCGTTATAAGGGGCGTCTATCAAAAAATACTTTTTGTGTGTTTACCCAACATATAGAGGTATTTAGTTAACATAATTTTTGTTTGATCCCAGCTTTGCGAAATGAGAATTTTGCAAACTAATTTAAAAAAAATTGTGGAGTTTCCTTCTGAAAACATAAAAGAATTATATGAGCCAGAACTAAAAACAAATTTAAAAGTAAATAAAAAATATATATTGCCACCTTTTTTGAAAAAAAAAACAAGAAATATGAAATTTGTTCAAAGTTCTAACTTAAAATTAATGCGATTTCAAGCAAAATCTACATAATTTTATTAGATTTTAATTAAAATTGACTTTTTCAAAAATCTAATCAAATTTAATTAGATTTTGAAAAATAATGTTTTTTTAGCACTATTTTTCTTTCAGTGTGTTAAAACACAACAATGTGTTATATAAAAATAATTTTTATATGTGAGAAAATATTTTTAAAGTTAAAAAATAAATAAAAATTTCTTTGAAAATTTTCATAAATAAACCTAAATTAAAATTTAAAAAAGTTGTGTAAAGCATAGAAATCATTTGAAAGTGTTTAGCAGATGTATTTAATTTTAATGAAAAATAAATGTCAAAAAAAATCTATAAAACTTATTGATTATTAAACTAAAAGGGATCTAAAAGGACTATTTATATGTTTTTTTTTTTTTCTGAGAAATCATAAATGAATTTTTGGTGACTAAAAAAAAAATCGTAGCCATAAAGATGACCAACTTTGGAGGTCTTCCCACTCCTCCCTGATCCGCTGAGCAATTTCTGCTGCTCGAAGTCAGCTCGAAAACACCTAGTCTATGGCCAGGTGAAATTTTATTGAAATATTTCCTATGCCTCACAAGTTACAGAATTATTTCCAGAAAAAGGCGTTTTGGAACCACTGTGCAGCATTGCTTTAAAATTGAAATCTTTTGTTGTCAAGGGAAATTAAAGGCTTTGGTAAAGCAACACAAAGAAATACATACTTTAGTGTACCTTCATAATTCATTACAATAGTTTGATGATATTTTGCTGTCAAAAGATATTTTCCTTAGAGGATGATTGCATAAAAAAACCTTAAAACTGTGCAGTATATAAGAAAATATTCGTAAAAATAAAAAATCTTCTACGTTAGTAATCACTTTAAAATCACAGACATTTTTAATTTAAAAAAAGGTTTCGCTTTAAATAAATATCCTTAGAGGATTTTCGTATTTAAGGATGTTTTTATATAGCGAATTAGTTAAATATTAAATGGGTTAATAATTATATAAAACTTAGTTTTATAAATGAAAAATAAAATTATTTTAGCACAAAGTTAATTATAACCTGTATGGCCCTCAATGAGTTTAAATACTTTGCTTGGTCTATTAATACTGCGAGCTTAAAGCTTAAGCTTTGTATCCGCTTTAATTGAAAATTGATTTTATATTAATTTAAGCATTTTATTCTTCTATGTTACCTACTCTTAGGAATTATTTTGTATATGTATTTTTAAAATATTTCATATACTTTCCCATAGTTCACTTAAAAACTCAGTTATTGTTTAATTTTCTTTTTGAAAAAAATGCTTATTTTTCATTTAAAACTTTTTAAGCATCATAAATATTAACTTTTACGCTTATTTCTTTTCTTAAAATAACAGCTCTGTAAATGGCTGAAGAAACATAATATGTATGTGTGTATTAGTATATTTCTCTTTTAGCAAATTCAAATATTATTAAACTTTTTTGCAAGAAAATATATAAATTATATGTGTGTCACAATTTTCTCTCACACACACACACACACGATAATATTTAAAATAGAAACAAAGGGAGGTTCACATTGTTGAGAAAACAGTAAATCAGAACGATCATTATTTTAGGAAATTAATATAGAAACAGAAAATTGGCAAAAAAAAAAAAATACACACTTTCTTAACATGTATATATAATTGGCAAATGTATCGTTAGTAGTATCGTTAATATCATCGTACATTTTTCGTAAGTATTTTCTCAAAAAAAAAAAAAAAAAATTTTTTGAGAAAATGAAAAAAAAGAAAGATTTATCACTTTCTTTTAAATTTTGGATGATTTTGCTGGTTTAAAAAATGGCGGTCTGTAGCTCAATACTCAGCGATTTGAGGACACGTTCTGTTGATTTAAAATACCGTTTATTATAAACATTTTCTAAATTCCTATGTGAGCCTCTTGTCTGAAGACATTGGAAAGTCGATTTTGACAAGTAACTTATATGTACGTAAATTATATGATAGCTTCGCAAAAATTTTTCTTCGACAGACTGAAAAAAGGACATGCTATCCCTGGCTGTAAGGAATTAGAATATACAATACCACGATTTTCGAATATACTATAGAACTTGAGAATCATATAGTTTTGGCCCTAAGAAAGTTATTGACTAATTTCTAAAAATATTTCCGATAAAGTGATGGTCGTCACATGTACTTAAGTTATCTTAGAACTTTAAGAATTTATTATTTCAACTCACCTAACTGTAGGTATCTTTTCTAAAGGGAAATTTATTTGAAAGTTCCCTTTCTATAAGGATGTATAGATTATATGTAAAGTAAAGTTATTAACAATTATAATAAAATTCGGGTCCAAACATTAAAAAAAAATGTTTTTGAAAAACTAATTATATATATGGGCCATTTGCAAAAATTATTTAACCTGGCTAAAACTCATTTAAATCCTTAATAAATCTTGCGGCAATACTATTTTTAAGCAAACGGGTTACAAATCTGATGTCACAAGATTTAGAACTTAAAGAGTCCAAAATTTTGGCGCCATAGGTTTCAATTTATAATCATGATTATTGTTCAAAGTTCAAAAACTTAGAAAAGGAGATTAAAATTACTTAATTTTTTCCCATTGTTCTGTACTTTTTTCCCGCGTTTATACTTTTTGACCTCATTCGATCTTAAATAAACTAATCGGATTTTATGGATAAATTCTTCAGCTTCTTTGTTATTTTGCACACTTTTAATGACAAAAGTTTTTGATTTTTTATGCGCGGTCTATGCTAATATACTAATATATAATATACTAATTTTGGAACAGAGATTTAGACTTGATGTAATTATACGTTTTTTGCGCTATAGCTCGTTGATATGCCCTAAGTAGTCTATTTAGTAGATAGCCTCAAAGATTGAAAAACAAAAGCCAAAAATTAAAAAAGTAATCAGTTTTTTCGCGAGACAGACTCAGAGTTTCTAATGAAATAACATGTTGAACTTAGTTTTTATATTGTTTTACACAATAAAATCAAAGGAGCACGAAAAATAAATTTAACAAAAAATGTTATGGACTTTTTGAAAATTACGAAAAAATTTCACTTTTTGTTTTCGTATTTTTATATAACAAATTGCAATTTGTATAAATCTGAAGACAAATATTGTTGATAGTTAAAAACGGGACACTTTTTTCAAAACAGATTTTGCTAAGTTACATCTCATAGATAGCACGAAATTTACCATAATTGGCATAACTACGTGGTGCTTGTAATGCTTTAGGGAAATGTAAAGGCGCATCAAAATATTACGAAAGATAAAAATTTTATGTACCAAATAAAATTTACTGGGGTTAAAAAGCGATTACAATATTAAATAGCATTTCTTTGTAATAAACCCTTTTTTTATTTTACTGTGAAACTTTAAGATATGCTACACTAATAAATTCAAGCATTGAAAATATCATAAATTTTATTTGAATAGCTGAGTAGGTTTGATATTTCACATATATTTTATCAGAACTATACATAAACTTTGTAACAAAATTATATGTTCAACTTAAAACCACTATAACTTTCGCGCCCCCTGCACGAAATGTTTTTGATAATGGCCCTTGTATGTTGTATGTAATGAAACGTTTGTAAGTTAAAATATCTTAAAGAAATCTTCTGGAAATGAGGACTATGTTATTAAAAATAATAAAATTGGAAAAAACCAACTTTAATAGCCATACAAAAGTCTATAAAAGAGTATAAACAAAAAAAAAGTTCCCTACTTTCAAACATCTCCTCTGAGACAATAAAACATTTAAGGGATCAAAGTTTAAACTTTTTGAAATTTTACTTTAACCGAACCAACCAGTTTTAATTTTTTTTTTTTTTTTTTCGATACGTATTTGACATTTTCATTAAAAATTAATATGTACTTAATTGTCAATTATGTGTATACTGGTATGACCTTCAATATTTTTATTTAGGTCAGGTTAGGTCGAGAAGAGGGGCATTGAAGACCCATACCCTTACGGGTATACACTTATGGCTTTTTGGGATGTTGTGCGCTCTAAAGGATGTCCATATGCTTAAAAAAATGTTCTCCATTCAAGACCTTAATTCCTTCGGTGAATTCTGAAAAATGGCACAGGCAATGATTGTCTTCCTCGCATTCTCTACATATTATATCTTCTGATAAGCCCATGAGATCTAAGTGAACTTTCAATACTGTGTAACCCTTTATTACAACTACTAGTCTCCTAAGTATTAGCCTATTTAGTTACAAAACCTCTAATTTGGGTCTACCCATAGTATGTCAGTTAGTTACTCTTCCAACAATGAAATTATGCCAACTCATGACATGCACTGCCATTGCGTATTATTTTAGATAATTTTAGAATTTTTCGAAAGGTTTAGCTTTTTCTTATGAAAATAAATGTATCTCTGGATTTCAACGAAATCGTTAGAAATTCCAAGAAAAATTTCTTCATTGTTATTTCTTCATGGAATATTTCAGGCAATATTGATTATCCAATCCCTCAGAGACAATTAAGGAAATTCAATCTCTTTCATATTAATACTCATAGAACTGATTATGCTAGAAATGAACTAATAACTAAATCGATAAGTTTATTTATTAATCTTTATAAATATTTAGATATTAGTGATTCAAAAAATATGTTAAAAAACCAGTTAAATAAATTACTATAATTTTGTAAATAGATTTAAGTTTCTAGTCTGTAAGGATTTGTATTCCATAGACTAATAAATAAAAGACGTTTCGCCTAGGCACTGCTATGAGCTAAAGTAAAGATATATATTAAGATATAAGTACTCAAAAAAAAAATATTTTTTAATTTTCCCAATAGGGTCCCAAAAGATTTGACATTTGATTGTTTTAAATAGTTGTTCAAAAACTTTATCTCTTGTTTTCAACAGTTTCGGTTCATTTATAAATTCTTCGGGGTCCTTTTTTTACATCACTATATTGTGAATCTATTAAAAAATAACTAATTTCTTTGTTGGAATTAATATAAAACGGGTCGCGATATTTCAAATAACTTAGTTTCTCGCCATTTAGTACGTAGTCCTAAAAAGTCGCCATGTACTTTCATGCTTGAAAACGGGGCAATTGGTGAATAAACTCGCCAAACGGTTACGCTACCTCTGATTCGCAGAGCTATTTCGTGATTGATTAATAAAGCGTTTATAAAATTTTAAATTTTTATTATGAATTAGAGCTGAACCAAAGCAATTTGCATTTCATGAAAAAAAAAAATCTGCCATCTATCCGTTTTCTTTAAAATTGAAATAAAATGAAATTTATTTTCCACCTAACAATTTTTTTTTTTTTCGACTTACCAAATATATTTCCAACATTTATCATTATAATTTATATTATAATAAATGAAAGCATATAAGTACATACAACGTTAACGAAAAATAAATACTAAAATACATACACATGTGTGTATGTAAGGACTGCTCACGAAAAATTTTGTGCATACCATTCAGCTTATAAAAATCTCTTTGAAATTTAGATTTTGTCAAAGGCTGTTATATTTAAGTTTTAGATTTAAATTGTGTTTTTTTTTTATTCGTTTTTAATAAAATATTTAGTACTTTCTGGAATACCTTCCATAAGAACTTTGTTATGTTTTCGGTTAATTTTCTATTGGAATGGGTCCACTTCTTTTTAAATTATGTTTTATTTGTTAGTTAGCTTTAAGTATTCTTTGAAAATTTTTTACTATAACCCAATAGATTTAAAATGGACAGAGTTCTGGACAGTTTAGTGGATTGGCCTGCTTTGGTACATAGTAGCACGATTTGTTTATAACCACTCAGCTACCTTTTTGCTGTAATAATGAGAAGAGAATTGTGGCCAAATAAATTAGAATTAATTGTGTTTTTTAATGGTAGAAAAGGAATCTTTTCTGACTGCACTCAAATGCTTTTTTCACCACACAAATATCTTGCCAAACCAAAATTTTAATCGATAATTTTCATTTTTTTTTACACGATATTTATCTGATACACTTCCCATAATATGTGTGATATGGTTTTCATGACCACGATCTTGTAAAAAGTCCACCAATACGTACTTTTTATCACCCTTTGGGTAGCATTCATATTTTTGGAAAAAAATCGTCTCAGTAATCTCTTTTGCATTCACATTTTTATAGAGTTCCTATTAGAAACTTTTTTTACTTTTTGTGTCTTTTTTTTACTTTTCTGATAAAAGATATAGAGCAATTTAAAGAATTAGTCACATTCAATCTAGAAATGTAGAGATTTGCTCCTATAATTCGTATTATTTTGTCTGCGATCTTAATCTGTGAAACAACATTCTCTTCGGATATCAGCGTTCCTTTCGGTGATCATAAAATCTTAAAAAAAAAATAAAATAAAATAATAATAATTTCCCATACACCTGAACTAGTAGCAATTGTTTTATATAATCGACATGTGTTTTGATTGTACTGTCGACTACTGTAAACAATTTTATATTTTTTTACACAGAGAAAAAAATACATATATTTGAAACATTTTTTCATAAATATTATGAATCGAACATGACTTTTTTTCCCAACTTTTTTCATATAAAATAAAATCTTGTTCATAGATATTATTAAATTGCTCATAATGAAAATTTTAGAGTTTTGCAAAAATTTTGTTAAATCTTTGATTTAATTTTATTAGATTTGATTGCAATTGGTAAATGAAAATAGTTATAAATGAAAGTATTAGCAACAAATGCCTTAAAATGGCAAAATTCCAAGCAAAATCTGTTAAAATATAATGTTTAAAAATTTGCACAATTGTGAAAATTTCTAAGCATTATTTCGCATTTGCAGCACATCATTTAGATAAAAAGCGCTTCTGTTCTATTACCAAAATGTAGTTAAAAATCACTAAAAACTTAAAATTTCCCGAAGAAAATTTCAAACACTTTTTTACAAATTGAAAATATAAATGAAAATTTAAAAAAGTTTTTCAGTCTTCTTGACTTTTAATTTTGTTTGAAAAAATATAAAAAACAAGTTTTAATGCTTAAGAAATTATGCTTAAATATTATAAACTGAAATCAATGAAAGTGAATTTTTATATTTACGTACACACTTTTTTCTGTGTATATTATTTTGTTTTATTTTAATTTATTTTTTTTTACGTATAATAAATTTTATAAGCTTTAAAATATGCACGGATTTTTTCGTGTGTAGGTACTTATTTTAGCTCCATTGCCTTTGTATAAATAAATAATAAAAATATATGAATATTTGTCTATTAATGAAAAGCGAAATTATTATAAATACAATTTTTTGCTTTCTTTTGAAATATTAATACATAAAATAAATTGTTGTATTTTCCATTATGATTATGTTTAAAATCCCGAGAAATTCATTCATATATTTAAATTATTTTTTGTTTTAAATGATCTCTCTTCTCATTTCCTTGCTGCGCCTTCATTCCATTTTTTGCAGGCGATTATTTTTATGCCATTTTTTTCTTGTTGCCATTCTTGTCTGTGGAAAAATATATAAAATGATGCCTATTTGGGTTGCCCTTGCTGCTGTTGCTATCGTTATTTTTTGTTGTTCTTATTATTGCTGCTGCTGTTGTTGTCGCATTATTGTGTTGTGTTGTTTGCAACAATGGCATTGCAGTAATAAACTCATATAATACGGTTGGTTGCTTGTTTGAGTAGTTTCATTTATTGCTGATTTTTTTTATTTTTATTTTTATTTTTTATTCAGAATTACTTGGGAAATTGTTGTAGTGAGGATTTTACGCTTCATTGAATAAATTATGCCAAACCGCGTGAAAACTTATAGAATTGTGTATGCAACAAGATGAAGTAAGATATTCAACAAAATTATGTATATTTATATACATGAGTACAGCGAGTAAAATGTAAGAAGAAAACATAAATGGATATTTTAATAAATACGCAAAATTTCTTGTAATAAATATGTAATGATGAAACATAATCCTCTGTGTTCTAGATAAAGTGATAAATTTACTAATATAATATTTATTTTTTTAGTTTCTTTAAATTCTCGCAACTAAGAGGATTATTAACTTTTGAACTCGTCTCACGGATTAGAACTCTAGGGAAATTTAAAATTTAAAAAGTTCATTAATTGTTAATTGTATGTAACTAAATAGTTTAGAAACAGCTCGCTCATAAAGTATTCTAAGCTATTCAGTTCACCTACATTCACCTTTAAACTCGTCCCTCCAGACATAAGTGTTCACTTACAAATGTTTTTTTTTTTTTTTTTTTTTGTGTTATTTGTGGTGACAAATGAAGCATGTTGTGTTTTAAATTGTGTTAACTACACATATTCATTGATATCGCTTGCTGTTGGTTCAGTTGTCGAAGCGTTAAAGTCAATCGAATAGTCGGACTGTATGCCTTAACCCCTTAGGTGGTATCAATACAGGAAGTTAAAAAGAGGATTGGATAAGATTTAAAAAGATAATTGTAATACTTTACACAACGTTTGAATGCGATGTAAGATCGATGAAAAGTTAATAATTTAAAATTGTTTATTAATAATTTTTTAAGAAGAAAAGCTGAAAAATATGTAACAATTTTGTTATTTTTGTTTCGGATGATTTTATTGTTTCATATAATTATTTATTTTTGAAGTGATCACAATTATTTATACAACAAGAAAACATTTACAATTTTTTGTTTTTCTTTGAGGTATATTCTTTTATCTTAACCATAAACCATGTGCTGTTACAATAACTCCTGATATAGCGTACTTTTTTATGTAAAAAATATTTGTTTCTTGCTTTTGTTAATTTAACAATCACAACATATTGGTAATCATTCCAGTGGAATATTCCTATAAACCCAGTCGCGAAAAATTTATCTAAAGCGTTATTGCTATAAAAAAATATTAAAAAATTTTAAGAATTTTAGTTGTTTGTTTCATTTAAGGTAAGTTTCCGAAGACAACATCTCTATGTACTGGAAATATTTTTATTTTCATCAGCTTAAACGATGCCCAAATGAACCTTTCTTACAGACCAAGAACAAATTCAAATTCAATTTTTTTCTAATCAAGGCTGTTGGGTGAAAAATTAACCGTTCGGAAGGAGTTATTTGAGGCTTTATTAAGAAAGGGCAGAAATACGGAGTGAGAAAACCAATCAAAACATTAAAAATTAACAAAAAGGCAAATTAATAAAATAAAAGAAGAAGCCATCCGCAATAAATTTAATACTACACAAATAAAAAATAAACTTGACCTTCCTGTCACTTCCAAACATGTTGTACACATTACGTGAACAGATGCTAAAATAAAATAGAAGAAACCAAAATATAAGCCAATGTTAAAACAGTATCATAAGGAAAATCGTTTAAAATTTGTACATGAAATGGACAGATGAGGGAAATAAAGTAATCTTTTCTGATGAAAAGAAATTCATAATTTGAGCTCGAATGAAATTCGTAAGTCGAATCACAATTTATTTGGAGGCAGTGTTATGATTTGTACCGTCTTTTCTGCTACAGGAAAATCAAAAATATGTTTTGTTTCAACTAAAATGAGCAGTGCAATTTATAACGAACTCTTGGAAGATGCTGTTCTCACACTTATGGATGAAAAAATGGATGAAGATTGCGTATAATGGATAACGCTGCATGTCTCGAACCAATCTAAATCGTGGTTTAATGAACATAGTATTCCACTATTGGGCTTGCCGACTTGCGATCCGGATTTAAATGTAATGGAGAATCTGTGAGGATACATGGCCCGTAAAGTTTACGCAAGTAATGCACAGAATGAAACCATTATGACAATAACGTAGTTAAAACTAAAAATTAAGCAAGTTTGGGACGAAAATGACGGTGATTTTCTTCAAACATTAATCGACCGAATTTTCAAAGTTATCCAAAACAACTAAAAATTTAATGGACATTTTAAGTATTTTGTTATTAATTTTTTAATTAAAGTCAATAAATATGTTAATTTGTAGCAACTTAATTATTTTTTAGCCCCGTTTTTGGTAAATTGATTACAAATATTGATGTGCGTTTGTAGGAGTATGCACCAGTGTATACAGTCACAGTCATATATATTTGCACTTTTTAATTTTTTTTTTTTAACATTTTATAAAGAATTCAAATATTGTTCTTGTTATAAAATATTTTGAAAAATTTTTTTTGTTGTAGTAATGCCTGAAATGTGTAGAGTAAATTTAGTGATTTCTGAAAAAGTTGGGGTATTTATTTCTGATATTAATGGAAAAGTTATTAAGTATTTTTTTTTCCAAAAGTATTTACACACATTTTTTATATTTCAGATTCAAAAATCAATTATTTTCTCTTAATAACGATGGTCCAAAGTCATGTCTTTAAGATAATAAGAAATCTTGTGATACAAACTCATCTTTAATAAGTAGCAAAAATCTAAAAATATTGGCAAAAATGAGTAAAAAAAAACCTTTTAGAGCCAAAATGACACGTAACTGAAGATTTAAAATGGTACATCATAATCAAAATTTTGTATTAGATTATGAAAATGGTTAAAAAAAAATCTTGTAATTTTTAATAAAATGAAACCCTTATATGAAAATAAAAATATTTAAAAGAGAAATTAGAGAAAATCCGTCATAAAAATTGAATATCCTTTAAAATAATTGAAAAATTTTCAGTAGTGGGCAAGAAAGTTTGATTTTTAGAAAGGCTATGATATTCCACAATCGTTTTTCTGCAAGATTATATACGATTTCTAAATATTAAAAGAATACATTACCAATTTTACTTTTGTTTAGAGTGTTCTATGTAATTAAAATAAATCAAATTTTTTGATTAATTTTTTTTCTAAAATTGCGAGTTTTGCTACAGATTCTAAGAGCATTTCTTATGCTCTTTGAAATATTTAAGAGCATATTTTTCATTGCCCTGGTTATTAGTTATAGTTCAGTTTCAAAGTTGAAAAATTACAAAAATGTGATTGACACACCCAGAGTTTTTTCATATATTTGATTTCTTTTTCCACAAGTTCAAATTTTTGGTATTAGAATTGTATAAGAGAACTGCTCTCCGGATATAGAGGAACAATATAACTTTATATATTATGACTATTGGCTATTCGTTCAAAAGTTGGACATTGACAACTTTTGAAACCGAATTTTTTGGTATTTTAGTATCTTTCTACTTTTTTTTTGTAATTGTGAGTGCACCCCTCCACGAAAATGAAAATTAGTGTCATATATTTAATAACTTAATAATTTTTAAAAAACTAGCGTGACACACTATCAGTACTACTTCCAGAAAATCTGTTTCCTTCGTTAATTGTTTTTTTTTTTTTTTTTTTTTTTTTTTTTTTTTTTCTTTAATCTTAAAAGATTTAATTGCAACAATTTAGCAAAATTTTAGGATTTTACTTCACAATTTTGTATGCCAAAAATGTCTTAGAAATATATAAAAAATATTGCGAGACTTGCTGTAGTTTATTCTAATGATTTTATTTTTTTAATCTGTCAAAATAAATAAGTTTTGGTGGAAAATGAGATACCTTTATCTAAACGCACTTTGCTTGCAAGCAAATAAAGGGCGCCTTAAATAATTTATGGACAAAAATGCACTTCCATAATCTTAAAAATTATGACGTTATGAATTCACCTTTAAAACAAATTATTGATTGATCTAAAAAGTTTCTGGTTATTTTATATGGTTTATATGGTTTAATCAGAAAATTATTTTAAAAATAAAAAAACAAAAACAAAAAAATCCACGTGTATGGTGTTGAACTTAAAAACGATGCTGAACGTTCATCAAATAATAATCTGAAAATACCATAGAGTAAAAATTCTAACCGAAGGTTTTGGTTGCTCTCTAAATCATATTTTTTATAAAAAAAAAAAAAAAAAAAAAAAAAAAAAAAACTCAACCAAATGCCAGAGAGATAAAAAACCTCTCGTATTAAAAACAAGTAAAAAAAAAATTAAAAAAAATAAAAATTAAAATCATATATTGGCATTTATTAAACTCGTTTACATTGGGGATCTAAAAAATTTGAAATTTTTTTAATGGCACATCAACGCTATTTATAATAAATATTATCTAGCTTTAAACATAAATCTGTTCGCGTGAATGAAATTTATGTGTTATGGACGTTTAAGACAAAAAGTTATTAAAAATTTTTAAAATTCTATTTTCAACAATATTTAAAAAATTACTAAACGTATATGATTCACATCAACATGTCTAAAATACAAATTAAAAATTATACGATATTGTTGATGACTCCGAAGATAATCGCGATCATAGTGATTTTTTAACATTTAATTAAACAAATTTTAATTAGCAAAGTATGTATAGATTTTATAATTTTTAATTTTTTAAATATTTTTATATACGAGTATTTCTAATATTCGAAAATCAATAAGATTTTTAAAATGATATTAATGCACAAGAAATGACCGTTTATGTTATGGTAGTTAAAAATCAAAATAACTTACATAAAGGTATACAAAATACAAATTAAAGGATTATAGATGCCTTTTAGAATTGTGAACATAATCGGGACCATACTTTTGATTTCATAATATAAAAACAAATTGTACTTAGATTTTTGATATTTTTTAATTACGTTTAATTCACTGACGTATTTCTCACATTTTACCTCAAAAAATAAATTTTTAAATAATGCTATTAATAAGTAAAAAGATACAGATGTTAATTATAGAACTATACAAAATTTTTCCATTACAAAAATACGCACACAAAAATTTTAAAGTTGCACTAAATTTGTGTAAACGTGTAATTATTTTTGAGTGACCCTTGTTTCCGATATAAGCTATAATAACACCTACAGATTGGTATACATTTTCACCGATTTCAATTAGCGCATCGACGATTTATGTTATATTCGATACCGCGATCTCAGGTCTTGAATACTTTTTATGCAATTTTTTTATTGAAACCTATTTTTTGCTTAACTTGCATGTTATAAATATAATTTCACATAAAATATAAAAAAATACTAATATACGCAAAATTTTAGATCGATTTTAAAGACTTGTAACATTTTTGCAATTTATTATTTCATCGCGCCACAACGATTTTAAAATGTAATTTGGTAACCTTTTTTGATCACGCGATACTCTAGCTTCATTGAAATAACTCTGTAAGTGTATCTCGCAAAAAAGGCACCTCTTAGAGCTTTTCACGTTTTTCCCCCCTAGTTTGGGCACCCCCTATAGCTCTGCTATTGAAAGTACAAAAGCAATAAACCACCACTATTTATTTTTCAATACTCGAAACATCGCAAATTTTCTAATCGAAAAACTGCAAAAAAAAATAAATTTTGGAAATTTGATTTCAACACTTGTCTACAAAATAATTTAACACGTCACATTGATTGAACGCAAGTTGGCCTAAGAAATTTTTTCAAACACTTTTTTTTTATTTTTTAACTTTGAGTGCTTGCCGGTACTATATGCAACCATTTCAGGTCTTGAATTTCTTTTGTTTTACTACACCAAGTGTTGTTAACATAACTGCGTCAAAAGTTAATTTAAAAAATCTAAATTAAAAAAAATATATATATAGAGGTTTAAAATCGGCTTCTTAAAGGTAAACATAAACAGAGAATTCATCATATAATTTATAGATAAATATTTGAAAAAATGTTCAGTAAAAATTATGGATTCGCATGATTTAAACCCGTGTAACATTTAAACCAGCAATAATAAAATTTAGTTTTTTTTTTTTTTGCATTAAGTAAAGAATGTTGAAGTTAAAAAAATATATATTTTTTTTTTAAATTGCACCTTAATATTATTATTATTATTATTATTATTATTATTATTATTTAAAAAATTGTGCAAAAATTATTTAAAAGAAATATTTTAAATAATTTCCGTATATTTTCACAAGATTTATTAATGTGTGCAATTATAATGTAGTTGAGTGAAGATTTACATTTTCAGAATTTTATAAAATTTTCAACTTTAAACTGCGTTTGGGCCCCCTCGCGCAAGTGATTCACGCCAACGGATTTTAAACGCTGAAGTATTGGTTTTTGTTCCTTTAAAGTGCTGTCATTGTGCCAAGAAAAAAAGGCAGACAGACAGAAAAACATTTCATCGAATTTAAAAAATTTTGTATTTTTACTCATATATAGTTCCTCTTTATAATCTTGATTCCACAAAGTCATGAATGATGTTTTCCCAATGTTAATTTTCAGTTTAAATTTTACTGCCAATTGGTGGTTGTTTTAGAAATTTTAGAAATGCATAGCAACCGTTTTATAAATAAACTAATAATTATTTTGTTGTTCTGCTGCAAATCAAAGTAATTGCATTCGATTTATTATTATTTTTTTTTCCTTTGTATTATCAAATTTCATGATTTCAATATAAAATATTAAATTGTTTTAAAATAGAAACGTGATGAATTGTGTGTTTGATGGCAATAATTAATAAAAGGAAATATATTTTTAGAGAATAATAATTTAGGTTTTATGGTATATAAAGCAAATATTTTAGAAAGAATTTTATAATATTTCAAACGAAATACTAATGATTTCGTTGCTGTTTGAAATCATTGAAGTTCAGTTTTTTTTTTATTTTATGTCTTGAGCATTTATTTCATATTTGCTTTTTCAAAATAACAGTGGAACTTATATACTGCTTTGATAAATCTGCTAGAACCAATTTGCAAATATGTAATTTTGTACTTAAAGTTTTAAACCTTTTTTATTTTAATCGTATCCGGAATAAAATATCCACTTTATATTCTATTGCTTAGTTCCCACTGTGTTTAAAACTGATGCACAGAACTAGATCCAGGAGAGTGCATACTTCATAATATTTAGGTCATGTATTTAATATAAATTACAACACATTCCATAATTTAAGGACTTATATTTAAAAAATATATATATATATATATATATATATAGCGTGCTTTAGATCTCGAATTATTTCTTCAAAAGTTTAAAAAATTTTAAACCTAAAATAAAATTTTTTGGAACCTAAAATAACATTCATTGATTATAAAATTTTGAAATATGGTTCGTACTCTTAATCTCTTAATAAAATTAAATAAAGCTATATTTTCCCTCCTGCTCTACAATATCTTTTTTTTCGGCCATCATCATCATCGTTACGAGATTTTCCCTATAACAATAATATGTTCACATTGTTAGTTTTCTTTAATTTTATCAATACAGTGTTCATGATAGAAATGTTTTTGTTTCAGTTTTATCATTCAATATTTACATTCACTAAAACAATAAAAACTACAAAAATTGTTTGTTTTTGAATATATTTGGTTTTTGTAATTCTCATTTAGTTTATACATGAATTGATATAAGTACACAATATCCATGCAAATTAGTGCCCTCAGTAACTGAGTGGATTCAAACTAATGTTGTTGCTAGGTACCAATAGAGAACAATCTACTAAACTATCCCGAACTCTTTTGGTTTTAAATGTATTGGGTCATAGTAAAAAAATATATTTAAAGAATATCTAAAGCTGACTAAAAAATTAAAAAAAAGTTTACAAAGTGGACCCCATTTCAACAAAAAAATTAAACGAGAGCACAATAAGTCTCTTATGGAGGGAATTCCAGAACATATTAAAAATTTTATTAAAAACGAATAAAAAGTTAATTTCTCTTTTAAATATACAACTTCAATCTAACAGCCTTTAACAAAATTGAAATTTCAAAGAGATTCACCCATTGGTTTCATTTCCATAAGCTGAAATGTGTGCACTGAATTTTTCGCGCTCAGTCCTTCATTCATAACAAATGATACTTTTGACAAAGAAATGCACGCAAATGAGTACTGTGAAAAAAAGATTTCTTTCTATCATTAGAAGGCAAAAGTAATTCTAATTTTTCTTCAAATAATGATGCTATGTATCAAGGAAGACCAATCCACTAAAATTTCCAATTATAGTATAAACATCTTTAAAGAACACTTAAAGCTGAGTAAAAATAAAACTAGATTTTAAAAAGAAATGGACCCATTCGAACATAAAAGTACCCGAAAACACAAAATAACTTTTATTCAGAGTATTTCACAAATATTTTATTAAAAACTAATAAAAAATAAAAAAGCATATAACGATCTTTAACAGAACAAAATTTCAAATAAATTTACCTATTAGTTTCTTTTCTTCTTAAAGTTCTTAAAGTTCTTAAATTTTAAAAATGGTATTTAAAAATATAATAGTATTAATTTTAAAAAATACTTCGACAGATTTAATAAAAAAAAATGCATTTTTTTCAATTATTTTTATAAAACAATATAAAAAACACTTTATTGATATTTGCTTTAAATTGTTACCTTTGTAAAAATAAATATTTCAACACAATTTGAAACAACATTTTTATTTTTTCACTCTACGTATTATCTCTAAGTATAAAGCGAACACAATTTATGTTTTCTAAGTAAAATTTATTATATTTAAGCTTTTAAAATTATTAACTTCTGCGAAAATCTTCACTATTTAGGGTTTTTTTTTAAGTCCTATTTTTAAACAAAACTTTCTACAACGCATAAATAAAATGCATATTTTAATAAAAGGGTATAAATAATAAAAGAAAAAATAATAAAAAAATATTGCCTACTTAAGGGCTCTTAATCAAATCGAAAAGAAAATTTAATCAAAACACTTAATTTAAATGCAGTTTATTCTAGTACAAAAAGTGTAGCATTTTACAAACTTTACAGTTCTACACAAACTCTAATAAAAACCTGCTTTTATGAAAAAAATATATTTCCAAAGCTCCCCTATTTTATTAATTCCCACAATAATATTTCCTTTAAAGATCGTGGAAAGATATTGAAAGGGTCATTGTCATAATGCTAATTGTTTAATTGACTACTTTGCATAAATTCTGTTCAGTCATTCATGTCTCTGCTGTTTACTGGCAAAACCTAATAAAAATAATTAATGATTTGGCTGCAAATTCAAATGTAACATTTTTCGTTGTTTTTTTTTTTTTTTTTTTTTTTTGTGGCAAAATTTCTCCCCATCAATTTATTCATTCATTAAATACGAGCAACGAGTATTAAAATTTTATGCAGACTGTGTTTTTGTCAGAGGATTTTTCACTGTGTGCACACAATAATGAATTAATTAGCTGAATGGTCAATTGTATGTGTGCGGGAGTTTGTGCGAGTAAACACTGTATTAAATGCAGCTGAAATTGTGAGCACTGAGGCACATTTAGTTAATTTACAGTACATTTTTAAACAGTTGCTATAAGTAGTCATTTGTGGTTTTGGAAAAAAAAGCAGGAACACAAATGTTATTATTTTAATTTAGTGCAGTGAATTGTAAAGATTATGAAATGTTTTTTAACTACTGCTCAGATATGATATTATAATTGTTAAAAAATTATATACAGTGTGCGTTCGAATAAAACATAACACAAAATTTTCGTAATAACTTTAACTGGCGTTAATTTTGAATATCTTTCTTGATTACAATATGTTCTGAATATATGACAGATTTAACAGCAGATTGAATTCTTAAAATCCGGTCATTTATACGCATGCAGATGGCAGTTAAAAAAAATTTTACAAAATATTTTTTTTTTTTTTTTTGAAAAGAATTACATTTCAGGGTAATAAAAAAGCTTAACAAGGAGCTACAAAATGTGATGAAAATTGGTTCCGAAAAAGAAAAAGTTACAAGAATGAATTTCAAGACCAAAAGGAGAAGCTCCTAAGAGCTATGCCAAACATCTTCGGCCGCATAATGGCACGTTGTGTTCACTTTTTTAAATCAAATATGAGAAATGTTAAACCTATGCCTAAGCTTTAGTCAATCAAAGCTAAAAAGAAAGCTGGAAAGAACTCTGAGGCAAAGAATGACCAAAGCTTCTCAATAATATAAAAAATAAAAATAATTTCAATATTTTGTACTATCGTGGAAAACATACATTATTACATGAAAGAAAATTGTCCTGAATTGTATCGAACTAAATACAAACCTACAAAACAATTTGTCGTATTACAAGTTTATTCAAAATTCAACAAGACATCTGATGTTTTACTTCTTTAGTCTGACTAAACTCAAATAATCATAACAAACACAAGTAAAAGTGTTTTTAACATATTCTGTCCAGATATACAATTTTTTCGTTGGAGTAGAAGCTTCTAGAATTAGGAATGTTATTCTAGACCCACAGAGTATTAGCTATTTAAACTAGCCAGAATTTTGGCAATTGTAAAGAAATTGGATCCAAGTTAAAAGCGAATTTAATTCTTACAGAGAGATATAGAAAAATTAAAAATTATCTAGTTAGCAATTCATATTTATATAAAATCAGAAAAATTTAGGGACGAAATGCTACAAGCAGTTGATTTAGTTTTAATCCTAATTTATTCCATTTATCCTTAAAAAAAATGTTATGTTTTACTTGAACGCACACCTTAGATATAATTGTTTCCAAGAAATGTGTTTAAAGGGATTTATTCTATTGTTTAGGTAGTGTATAATATTTTAAAAGAAGCCTATTTTTTTCATAAATATTATTTGAAGTTGTTATAAAATATGTTATTTGGAATACTATCTTAAAGCAAGTCCATTAATTATGAATGGTAACTTTAAATAGAATGATTTTGTTAAGTAGCAAAGCTTCTTTTTAAAACATTTAACAAATACATATAAAAGAGTATAGAATAAATGTAAAATATTTCTTTAAGTAAAAGCATATTATTCATAATTTTAGGTCTAAAATTTAAAATACTTTTATTCTGCTCCTAAAATTAATTCATTTCTATAAAGTATTATTCCAATATAGCATTTATTATACTTAAAAGAAACATGTAAAAATAAACTTATTTATTTTAAACTTCATTGTTTTTTTTTTTTAACAAATCCTTATGTCACATTAATAAAATCTCTTCATAATAATTTTAGTACTTTCTGCTATGCTAGCTCATCTTTTGCATTTTTATTTCAAAAGATAAATTCCGCTTTATTATATTTACTTGAATTGTAATAAAAACAAAAATAAACAACAACAGTAAAGACAAAGTTGTAAACATTTTTCTCTTGCCTAATACATAAAAATATAATCTAAATTCTAGTAATAATACTTTTTAATGTTTTTTATGAAAGATCCTCCAAAACACAAAAGAAATTATCTTATTCACATCATAAAATGTGCGTATTTTTGTTGTGTTTGCGGAGTAGAATGTATTTTAGGCAATTTCATTCAATGCGATTTTATTTGTTATGCGCACTTCTTTATATTTTTAGCACAGTGGGATAAGTTATGATAAAGCATAGAAACAAATTAAGAAATTACTGTTTGAGACTATAATCAAAATGTATAAGTGAAACTAATTTGAGATTAAGCTAATTTGACAGTTGTAGTTTACACTATAAAAATAAAATGAAATAAAATATTATATGAAGGGATACAATTTAGAAATTATATGAAGATTCTTAATTGTAGCTAATTCGAAATTACTTATAGACGTACGATTAAGGCTAATTTCAGACTATATAATATCGTATGACTGAATCCAAGTTTGGACTATATAAAAATCTAATACTGTTAAAAGTCACTTATAATCACGTGTACGCTATGCAAGTTATACGTGTTTAAAAGTCTACAAAATCTGTTTTTACATATATCTCGCTTATTATGAATCATATGTGTTTTAGTGCCATTACAATACTTATATAGTATAAAATTTCCTACAATTTTACTACCGTGCACTTTTATTTATCATCATTAAGTTTGTATTTATAGCGCAACTTATGTTTGATTTAATGTTTTTTGTATCCGTAATATTTCTGGACAACATTGTGATATTTTAAAGATAATTATGCAATCTATTAGCTATAAATATGTATGCATCTTTTATTATGCAAATTGTTATTACATGCTTAAGTTACAATCGCAAATTGGAAACACTTCGGACACATAATCTGGCAAGTAAGAGTATTGTCCTTCAATGAATTTGTTTAGTGGAAAAAAGTTTAAAAAAAAATGTTTAGAATTTAATATCAAATTTACATCAAATGATAACTGACTTTCAGCATTCAAGATATATTTAGTTTGTTATCGTGCATGTAGTCCGAATAATACAGGACGACTCTAAAGTCAAGGAATTTTTCAAGCATTTTTAAATTTTAGATAACAAAAAATTGGTTTGAAAAAAAAATCGCATAAAATTCAGTTTTGGATGTTTAGGTGGTTTTACTAATAAGATGTATAAAAAATCGGACAAGGAACAATACAACAAGTAAAGATATGAAATATTTACTTCTAAACTGTGAAAAAAAATCAAAAATTTTCTAAAATACTGTCAACTTTAATGGACCAGCAGAAAAACGCACATTGGTAAACAACCTAAATCTGAATGGTGTTCAATATTTTGAAATGTTTTCTATACAGCCTATATTTAATTATACATGCTTTCTGTGACAACTTAAACGATAATTTTTACGACTAAAGTGCACCTTTCCTTATGATATCGTTTTCGCTATCATATCGTTCTATGGTTTATAGGGGGTTAGTTTTAAAAATTGTCCATATTATGGATTTTGCATTAAATGTTTCAAGTTTTTTGATTATGAAGTTACACTGTATTACATATGTCTTAGATGTCTAATTTTATTGGAAAAATTAGCGAATGAAAATCAAATTATCAAACATTTAGTTCCGAACTATCATGCAGTAACAATTCATCGAAGAATAAGAAATCAAAACAACAATATTTAAAACTATTACGTAGCCAGTAATTTCTTATTAAAAGAAAATTGCGAATAATAGTTTTTAATGGTTGTGTCATGCAGAAAACTAAGACATTGGTAAATTATTATAATACATATCTATCTAATTGATATCATGATATCTGATTTGATTGATTGATCATGATATCTGATTTTCTACAGAAATAAATAATATAAATGCAATAATATGTCATCCTTAAATAAAATAAATTGCAAACAAATATGACTAGAAGACAAAAGAAGTTAAAAAAATAGAGCAAATTTAAATATCTAAGGCAACACTAATTAATAAAAAAGTAAATTAAAAAAAAAAAATAGCATAATTAATATTTGTTTGTGTGTTGATATATATACGTACTCTTATAAAACTTTATATCTAAAAGAGGGTATTTTGGATAATTTTTTATAAAATATTGGTAAAATACAAAGAATTTTATAAAATTTTAAAAACTTTTTATCAATTCCTACAAATGTATTAAATTTTCTTT
The DNA here is from genome assembly GCA_932274085.1 of Protocalliphora azurea. NCBI lineage: Eukaryota > Metazoa > Arthropoda > Insecta > Diptera > Calliphoridae > Protocalliphora > Protocalliphora azurea. The sequence goes on along the minus strand of OW026519.1, from coordinate 21,759,246 downwards.
TTGTAACCAGTTTTTCCTACTTTTTCCCATAGTTTAATATGGGCTGAGTTCAATGTGTGTAACCACAAATTTTAAAATTAAAATCGGATCACAGTTCTAGGTCTAAACGTGATCGGATTTGAATAAACATTTGTAAAGACATTCCTCTTACTTGCCAGATTATGAGCCCGAAATCTTTTTAATTTGCGATTGTAACTTAAGCATGTAAAATTTTTGGATACCCTGACATGGGCCTGGAAGCTCTTACTCGACAATTTGCATTATAAATGATGAGTACATATGTATAGCTAATGGATGGTATAATTATCCTTACAATTTTACCCGATATATAGCGGATACTAATAGAAAACATTAAATCGAACAAAAACTAATGACTATACATAAAAATGTACTTCAGCAAAATTGTTGGAAATTTTATACTCTATCAATGTTTTAATGTCATCGAAACACCTATAATGCATAATAAGAAAGATATATACAAGAAACTGGTTTTTATAGCCTTTAACCGAAAATAATTCGCGTAGCGAAGACATGAATATCAGTGACTTTTAACAGTATGTATAAGACACTAACACGAAGGTTTATGCAAATATTATTTGACTGGAATAAGTCGTTGTACTCTTTACAAAATTTCTAAAATGATTGAAATCCGTTTTAATTTGTAGCACATACGAGCTCTTAGAAATTTTTCATATATACCCGAGGCGGCCGACATTGACACTTATCCTGTATTATAACAGGATAATTGCAAGACAATTTGTCTGTAAGTGTAAGTTTTCCTCTACAACTTTTTCAAATCAAACCAAACACTAGTTTATAAAGAGTTATTACCAACTGGTCCCACTGTGCAGCGCGAAACAAATTTAAAATATATAAAATAGAATTTCATTTTCGGCAGTGAAATTTTTCTACAATTTATAAAAACTAACAAATTTTTTTCAAATTTTAAAAATTATAATTTTTCGGAAAATTTAAAAATTTTAAATTATTTTTCTAAAAATATTCAAAACTCTTATTTGATTTTATGTAGGTACTTTTGCTGTGCTATATAACTTACTGTTCATAATTTCGCTTTTATACCACAGTATGCATTTAAATATAGTACGTGTATGTATGTACTTGTATATCGAGAGCAATTGTCTTTTTAAATTACTTTTGGTCCTGTGTGCAAGAACACTTTAGGGATTTAATTTCTTTACTGTTTAAGCATCTAAACGGAAACGGAAGTAAGAAAGTATACAAATGGATAGACTTGTTTGTTTGCTCTTTTCTGTTACGTCCCTCTATTCTTCTAAATTTTTCTGTTCGGTAATAGGTTAAACTTAATGAACAACAGAAAAGCACTAAAAAAACACTAGGTCTTTCACCTTACCTCAGTGTTAAGCATTCGAGCTCATAGCTTAACAACTCCAAAAATTCTCTAAAGTAATTAGACAACATTTCATTGCAAAAGTTTAAAATATATATTGTTCCTCACTTGTTGTTGCGCTGCGTTATGTACTGGCTCAAACTGTTGTATTAAAAGTGTATAGAATGTAAGTATGAATGGCATGGTTGGTATGCGCTTGAGGTGTTTCTTTAACGCATAATTTTTAATGAGGTTTCCGCGAACTGGAAGGGGATACATTTATTGTTTAGTTAAAAGAACAGAAATTTTTAAAAAATATTCTGGAAAAACAAAACTTAAAAAAGGCCAAGAAGCTGAACATTAAGGAAAAGGGGGTTGTGATGTGTAATAAATTTGAATACATAAACAAATAGAAATTTAAAAAATAGTTAAACTAGTGAAATTTTAATTAATTTTTTCAAATATACACGCAGAGAAAAAATATAGTTATAGTGAGCATAACCTAGGAGCAACATATTATGATTGGAACATATGATCGCAGCGAAAAACACAAATAATTACTATGATTCTATTTTGTCATATTGTCTCCAATTCTATGGTTTGTTTTTTCATGTTATGATGTTATGATTCATGTTATGATACATCATTATCCCATTCTATCAGATTATGATTTGATGTTGTTGTATTATTATTCTATCTCATTATATTATTTTACAAGATTGTCATATATATTGACATATTATTTGTTCATTAATTATATTCATTTGTACCACCATATGTGGTGCAAATGACAAAATTTAAACAAAAACATTGTTGACATTGAGCACAAGAAAACTAACAATGGGAACATAGTATTGGTGTAGTGATAATACATTAATCATGTTTTCTTTTCTCTGCGTGCAGTTTGATTTTAAATATAGGTGTTTTATATTTGTATCTCAATTCACCAACTTCCAACACATCCCTCCATGCTAAAACTACTTTGAAGCTTAAAAACAAATGGTTTTTCTCCAAAAAATTTAATAATAGAATTTCTGTACTGGTTTTAAATGATTCTTTATTTCTTTCTAACTTTTTGCTTTAAATACGCAATTGTTGCTTCAACTTTAATCGTTTACATGGTTACAAATCTTTGCGGAGATTTAATTATTAACTTTTTTATTTTTCCTTCCATCTTTTGAACGCTTCTTGCTGGTATTAAGATAATTTTCAAATTACTTTTAACATGTCTATTAAGAGCCTTTGCGTGTAAAAAAAAAAATTAATATAAAATTTCTTTGCTAATATAATTGATTAAATTTAAAAACGCAAACATTTCTTTATGTAGCAAATAAATATACCTTTAATTACTTTTTTAGAAAATTTGATGCTGGAGCTAGTAAAATATAGAAGTGGGAATGTATTGGCGAAATGTGAGAACACTAGATAAACGTACCTGTAAAGATAAGAAGGAAAGATATTAAAGGTTAATAAGTTTTGTGTAAGATAAAATAAATTCATTAAGATTTAAAAAGTTTATTAAATTCAAATTAAACTAAGAGATACTTATTTATTAAAAATAAATTTAAAATTTTAAGTCATTAAAAAAGAGTTTCCAATGCTTTGTATATGCCTTAAAACTTTTATGGGTTTATAGTTAATAACATTAAATTAAATGATGTCAAATTTCCTCGGACTCTGTTTTAGATAAGTTAAGGTTTTTTTTTAACAATTTTTTATTAACAATTATTTAAATTTTTTTAGCAATAATATTTTAATTTTAACTTCAAATTCAAATTTCTAAACCCGCTAAGACTTTGGCTTGACAGCAGGATTAAATATATAAATAAAATGTGTAAATTTACTGTAAAATTATGAAAAAGTTTTTTATAAGTTGTTTTCCTTTTGTGGTCATTTTTTGTGTTAATAATGATTATAGGTATCTTGTTTAGTATTGTTGCTATTCATTGCAGAATCGTTTGCTCTTGAATCTTCTTTGTGACCGACGTCGCGTGTTGTAAGTATGATCAATTTCATGCAAAAAGTTACTGTTGTTGAAGAAGTTGATTGCCAGCGTAGTGAAGAAAATGCTTTTTATTTTTAGTATTTTCAACTCCTTTGCAATGTTATTTGCGTTGATGGTGTTTAGATATCTTGTTCTCTTGTTGTTTGTGTGCATGTTGTTTGGTGTATTTTCTGATATTGTGTTGACCAAAACGTGTGTGCTGTAGATCCTATTGTTGAAGTTGTTGAGAGTAGAATTGTTTGTTGGGTTGGACGCTACATTATTTTGTTGTGTATAGCTGAGAAGTGTGTTATTGACGTTAAAAAAAAAAAAATAATAATTACCTATAGCAATTGATTAAGTAATTTTATAAAATTAGTTAAGTTATATTTTATTGGTAGATTAAAGCGCCGCAGCCGAAAATTTAAGTTAAATATAAATAATATATATTTGTTGAGCAAATTAACACATAAAAATACTTAAATGGACGATTTTGTAAGAACAAAATAGTAACAGGAAATAATAAATTATTTGAGGTACAAAAATGTTTGCCTTTTTAAGAAAATTTTAATAATAAGAAAAGACTAAAAAAGCTAGAAGCTAAAACAAAAATTTTGATAAAATAAAATAATACATAAAAAGACTAGATTTAGCCTTAAAAATGATAAACTGACAACACTGATTGTTGGTAGTATAGCAGTAGGCCCATAGTTGTTGTAAGCAATTGTTGAGCCGCTTTTATAAATGGATCTGATGACTGAAGTTTTCAAAAAAACAGGGAACGTTTACGCTCTCTAAACTTTTGTTTATTAGTACAGTTAGTATTGCTGTAAAGATATTGGCATTTATTTTTAAATCTTTTGGTATTATGTGATCTACTCCAGCACCCTTTTCAATACTTATTGTTTCTAGAATGTCATATTTGACACTTTCATAGGTTTGTAATAGATAAACAGAGTTTTGTTGAGCTATTTGAACAGTTTTTATTGCTTGTATATCACAATTATGAATTACTTTATTTACATTTTCACTAAAATTTTTGGCAAAGTAATTTACAGTGTTTCCGATATTTTAATTTCTAAAATTGTTTATTATTATCTCATCAATATTATTCGCTTTCTTTCCAATGATTTCACTAATCAATTGCCAAGTGGCGCGCATATCACTTCTTTTTTCAATAAACTTTAGACGATGATAATTGCTTTTAGCTTGAATGATTATTTTATTCATTTAGTTTCTAAAGATTTCAGATTATCTTTTAAGATTTATGTTATTTTTATTATTTTTCAATTTTTTATAACGTTTATCGCGCATGTCACAATATTTTATTAGTTTCTCATTGATCCAAGGTTTTGAAGATCCTTTATTTTCTTATATGAGCTATTATAAATTTTTCAAATATTATATTAAACATGTCATTTACATTATGATTTTGTTTTATTAAATCACTCCAATTTTCTTCTTGAATTTCTTTTTTATTTATTAAAAAGTTATTTAATTGTTATTTATTATTTAGTTGTTCAGTTCTAGTTCGGTTCTAGTTGAATTCTAGTTCAGCTCTGGTTCAGTTTTAGTTCAGTTTTAGTTCAGGTATAGTTCAGTTCTAGTTTAGTTTTAGCTTAGTTCTAATTCAGGTCTACTTTAGTTCTAGTTCAGTTCCAGTTCAGTTCTAGTTCAGTCCTAGTTCAGTTCTAGTTTAGTTCTAGTTCAGTTCTAGTTTAGTTCTAGTTCAGTTCTAGTTTAGTTCTAGTTTAGTTTTAGTTTAGTTCTAGTTGAGTTCTAGTTCAGTTCTAGTTCAGATCTACTTCAGTTCTACTTTAGTTCTAGTTCAGTTCTAGTTCATTTCTAGTTCAGTTCTAGTTCAGTTCTGGTTTAGTTCTTGCTATACACGGATATAGCTAAATGAAGTTTAGGATGAAGAACTTTACAAAGCTTAATATACGATTTTTTAACCCAAATTAAGCCCGCCAGGTTTAAAAACAAAAAAAGAAAAAAAAAACAGGGACACAAATGAGAAAAAAAGAAATCACTATCTCTTAAACTTAAAGGTATATCCTACGTGTAAGAAAACTTTAATATTAAAACGTACTTTAACACACTTTAATTTAGTATCGGAGTTATTTGACTATTCAATAACACTATATGATTTGAATATAAGAACAATTCGTAAATTTTATAATACATACAACTTGCTGTAAATTAAGACTTTATTTTATTTGATGTCTTCTTTAGGAAATTGCTCTTTAAACCGTTATTGAAGATAGTTATCACCAAGGCAACCAAAAATATGCAAAATCATTTTTTTCCTGTGCTTTAGATAAACCAAACTGTTAGTAATTTATCCGTTTCAGACAATTTTAATAATTTTGGCACCGATTTGTTACAGCATATTTTTGCATATTTTAGTCTTAACAGTATATTTTGCATTTTGGACTTAGCAGCATATTTTTTTGGTAATTTAAATCACATATTTTTGCATATTTTATACTTGAGAACATTATCGTGCACTAAAAAGCGTCATTTTTTCTATTTTAAGAGCAATATTTAGCATATTTTTCACACAATAGAAATTCTTATATAATTTTCCATTAGCGACATTTTTATTTCGCTATCACATAAGCTTTTCATATCCGATTTCCTACTGATTTTTGTTTTATAAATTGGTAGAAATTTTGTAATTGCCTGATGCAATATATTACTCGTAGCTCCGAATATTTTTAGGAGCACAAATAATATTTTTGAGCAATTGCTTATGAAAAGCAAGTTATTTTAGCATAATATTAGATAATTTAAAATTTAGCCGAGAAAATAATATTTTAAGAGCATATTTTTTAATTTCAAGGACATATTTTTGATTCAAATTTTATTTTTTATGCGCATAAAACACTTTTTTTTAGAGAATGTCTTTGGGGTTCTGGTTATCAAAGTTTTGTGAACAAAAATTATCACTTTAAATCATGGGCAATATGTAAGGTATAAAGAAATGAGGTGGGTATATTGGGTGTAACATGTAACGAAATAATCATAAGATATATATATATATATATATATATATATATATATACATGTTACACCCAATATACCCACCTCATTTCTTTGATGGTGGTATAAGAACCCAACTATAAAACACGTTCTTCCCAATCTTAATTTAAAAAAAAAAAAAAACTTCATAAAACAATCTTTTGAAATTATTTTTTTTATGTTTTATTGATTAATCACACTTACAATCATTTACGTTTTTTTTTTTTTTTTTTTTCTTTTTATTTTTTGCGCTTCCATTTCAAAACAAAATAAATAATTTGATAACATACCCTTGACAAGAAACAAAAAGATGAAGGAATAAACACAAAATTGTGTTCTTGATTCAGGTGCAAATTTAAAAAAAAACTTTTTAATTGTATGAATTATTTTGGCGATTGGTGAATTTTTTCTGCTTAACAAACTTTTTTTCCTGTTTAACAAACTTAAATGAAGTAGAAATTTTTAAAGATGTGACAGCCTAAGATGTGCAACGAGGGCTAAATAATATGTAGGTTTATATAGTAAGTGGCTGAAAACATTTTTATGTAATTGAAAACTTGACTTATTTAATCGACATCTAAATCTACTTTTTTGTATTTATTTTTTGGCTTTTATATGTTTCTTCTTGAGCTACAAGGTAAAATAAAGGAATAATAGAAATGTCTTACATTTGGTCTTAAAGTAAGCAATAAAAGTAGGATATTTGCATTTCTATCTTTATTTTTTCTTTATTTATGTTTATATTCATTGTAACATTTGTAGTAAAAAAAATAGCAATATTTTTTTATTACTAAAAATATTACAAATTTATTTTGTATTTTATTATGAAGTCATGTGTAACACGTGTTTCTTCCAGCAAATATAAGAGATAAATTTTAATATTTTATTTATTATTAAATAATAAATTTATGAACTTGAATTTGTAAATCGCGAAATATTATTTCTTTTCTTATGTGTTAGATAAGGCCATTTATGAAGGTAGTTGTTTTAACAGACAACATGAGTAAGTGAAGAGATTATATTTAATGAAAGTCATTACATTCTTTTCAGAAGTGGGAGCTAGATGTGTGGCTAAATAATTTTAATAGAAATATATGGAATGCTAGCATATAAGTCCTATAATTTCACATCAAAAAACAGCATTTCTAATTTCAGTTCAAGTTCAGTTCTAGTTTCCATCCTAGTTCAGTTTTAGTTTAGTTCTAGCTCAGTTCTAGTGCAGTTATAGTTCAGTTCTGAAAATATACTTTACTAAAACATTTGTAATAAATTTTTTAAAATGTAGAAGAAAACATTTCATAAGACCATTAAATTTTACAATAACAAACAAAAATTCATTATAATATATATATATTGAAAAATTCCTCCACAACCACTTTAACCAGCTATGTCACCATTGTCCAAAAGTCTTCTGGCCAGATATTAAAAAACATATGTGAGCTGTACTTAAAATATTTCTGACGTTTATTTTATTTTTTTTTTAAATAAAAACACACCAACGCGAATGATTTTTATAATGTTTCATTTATTAAAAAGAATAAACGAACAAAATGAATTATGAACTTAAATTACCGCGGAGCACACATTACTGTATATATATATATATATATATATATATATATATATATATATATATATATATATATATACATATATATATATATATATATGCGAAATTGATAATAATTTGGCGCATGTAAAGTTTCATAATTCATAATCAGACTACAATAAATGCTTGTAATAATATATTTTATCTCATGATGTCATACAGAAAAATTATGAAATTAAATTAATGGCGAAACAAGTTTGTTTCCATATTTTTATTTATTTATTTTTTTACTTTACTATTTAATATTATTATATGAATGAATAACTCTGTTCATTTGTTTAATGTTACATTAAATATTTGTAGTTATTTTTATTTCTTTCTCGCATACAACATGTGAATATAATATTATAATGAACTTAATTAACTTTAATAAAAAAGTCCACATTTTTTAGTATTAAAGTAATTTTTGGTTCGTTTCAGATTTTTTTTTTTTTTTTGCAATTTTGCCTTTAATTTCTACATACATACTTATATACATGAATACATGCATACACACATACATACATACATACATACATACATACATACATACACACATACATACATACATACATACATACACACAAACATATTCTTTCAATATTAAAGAAAAGAAAGAACAAACAAAGGCACTTGCGTGCAAGAATTTTTTAATTTATTTCTTTTAACATTCTGAATAAACAAAAAGAATAAAAAATGTCTTTATCCTTTGTTTTACATTTCTCTTAAACTTAGTGCAATCATGTGCGTATGAGCAATTTATATATGAAAATATTTTCCATACGCCCTGATAAACAAGTATTTAATTCAACATCAATCGTACGCCATTTATGTTAACATGATTTTATAACTCTGCTTTCATTTCCTTTTTCTCCACGATTGTTTATCGACCTTGAAAGATATTTGAAGATACATTGTAACATAAAAAATTTAAAAGAAACTTTAAATTTAAAATTGTATATTTTATATTCTATGATAAAATCGCTTGACACAAGCCAATATCTAGTATATAATATGTATTTTTATGTTCTAATATAAAACTTTATACAAAAATTAATAAAGTTTTCTAAGGAAATTTTATTCAATATATTTAGTACCATAAATTCATTTACATTCTCTATAGTAATAATATTTGTATTAAAAAAATAAATAACATAAAAACAAGACAAATAATGTAATATATATTTAATAAAAATAATTCAAAGACAAGATAAACAAAAACAAATCAGATCTTTGTAAAAATTATTCGACAAATATAAACCACTTTAAAAGAGCGTAATGGGAAAATTTTCAGAAGAGGGATTTATACGTTGATCTAAATGAATTTCAAGTGAACTAGAGTTGAGGTAGAATTGAACTGAACTTGAACTGATCTGGAAATAAAAATATTTAAAATAACGAAACTATAACTGAACTAAAACTGAACTAGAGCTGAACTGGAACTGAACTACAACTGAAACAGAACTGAACTAGAACTGAATTAGAACTAAATTAGAACTGAAATAGAACTGAACTGGAACTGATCTAGAACTAAAATATTTAATATAACGGAACTATAACTGAACTAAAACTCATCTAGAACTGAACTGAACTGTAACCGAACTCGGAGTGAACTAGAAGTGAAGTAGAACTAAACTAGAACTGAACTAAGACTGAAATAGAACTAAAGTAGAATTAAACTAAAACTAAATTAGAACTAGAGAACTTTATATTGGCGTAGAAAGTTAATTTTGCTACGGCACTGTTCTATTTATTTTTCTTTACAACAGATACAGATATTTAAATTATATTTGGTACACACAACATAACTTAATGCTCTCAGTATATGTATGAGTCAAAGGAAGTTCCATAATATTTTATTCAAGTATCAATTAATTGTCTGCCAGTCTTTCTATATATCCATGAGTTCATTTTGTCAATCTTCTTTCAGTTTGCACATTCAAACATAATTTTAAATATGTAAAATGAAATTTAATACATATCCTTACTGATACAAAAAATCATCTAAAACAATTTCAAAATAAATATAAAACTAAATTACTGTATAAAACAATATATTTTCTAAAGCAAAAGCATAACACAAAAAAAGTTATATGGCAAAGTTATTACTTATAAGAAAATATTTAATTAAATTATAAATATTTAATACTTCTATTATCAAATATCAAAATATTTATATTTTTTTTCTATTATAACTCTAGTATTTTTATAAAAAAGTAATAAATGGAAAACTAATTTAGGAGATATTAAATCACAATAAACAAAAAATAACACAATTTCAAGGTATTTCAATTGAAGATTAAATAAAAGAATAAAGACCATAATTAAGTACAAAATTATTTTAAGTTGCTTTGAAGGCCGTTTTAAAGCAATTTAATATATGATTTTTTTTATTTTTTTTTTTATTTTTTTATTTTTTATCAAGTCTAAAGAATTGTTCTGTGTTGATTATAAAAATATATGTGTTTTATTTGTGTTCTTTCATTTTATAATAAATAATAAACTGTGAAGAAAAACAATTTGTTTCTGCAGAAAAAAAATATAGTTTCAAATTTATTTTCTTTTGCTTATTTTCTCATTTTCACGTAAAATTGTGTTGCTAATGCACAAGTTGCACAATAAAAATGACAGAAACGAAACAGAATACAAGCAGGATCTTGTAAAATTCATGTTGCGTCATTTAAATTTATTGTGTGCATTTTAAAACGTTATAAAATAAGAAAAAAAAACAAAAAGAGGTTTCTGTAAATTTCTTCTGTAGTATAACAATCTTTTGTTTGACACTTTATTGTATTGCTAGGAAGCATCTTTCACTTGGTAGAGAGCAACAAGAGTATGTAATAACAGGACTGGAGAATTAATTTTGAAAGCCACAAATAAATCGTCTGGTGAGCTATGCGATATGGTCCCAATCTTGCAAAGATCGTACGTTGCTCAGTTCTATACTAAAATGTTGATTCTTATGATTCTGTACTGGTCAGCGTGAACGGAAATCACTGAAATATAGTTAGTTGCAGTTTAGTTATATTATAGCTATAGCTGAATCTCCGTTCAGTTCTAGTTCCCGTTTAATTCAATTTTATTTCAGTTTTACCTCAGTTCTAGCTCCCGTTTACTTCAATACTGAAGTAAAACTGAACTAGAACTGAACTAGTTCAGTTTTACTTCAGTTCTAGTCCAGCTCTAGTTAAGTTCTAGCTCAGTTCCAGTTCAGTTCTAATTAAGTTCTGGTTCAGTTCTAGTTCAGTTCTAATTAAATTCTAGTTCCCTTTTAGTTAAATTTTAGTTCAGTTTTATTTCAGTTTTACTGGAGTTCTAGTTCAGTTCAAGTTCAGTTTTATTTCAGTTCTAGTTCAGTTATAATTCAGTTGTAGTTCATTTCTAGTTCAGTTCTATTTTAGTTCTAGTTCAGTTTTAGTTCAGTTCTAGTTCAATTGTAATTCAATTCTAGTTCAGTTCTAGTTTAGTTCTACTTCAGTTCAAGTTCAGTTCTAGTTCAGTTCTATTTCAGGTCTAGTTCAGTTCTAGTTCACTTCTAGATCAGTTCTAGTTCAATTCTAGTACAGTTCTAGTTCAATTCTAGTTCAGTTCTAATTTAATGCTAGTTCAGCTCTGATTTAGTTCTGATTCAGTTATACTTCAGTTCTAGTTAAGTTAGAGTACAGTTCTAGTTCAGTTCTAATTCAAATTTAGTACAGTTCTAGTTCAATTCTAGTTCAGTACTAGTTAATTTCTAGTTCTGTTCTAGTTCATTTCTAGTTCAATTCGAGTTCAGTTCTAGTTAAGTTTTGTTTCAGTTCTAGTAAAGTAAATCTTAAAACAGAAAAAAAAACTTAAGAAACGTTCACAAATAGAAACTTGTTTAAGAATTGGAAAAACTAAAGGTAAACGTCGTTGGACTTTTGAAATGTTTTAAAAATTTTTCGTTAAACAGTTTCTTAAAACTTGAAAAATTAAAATCCTTCAAATAAAATATAAAGAGTTTCAATTTTTTCTCCTTCTGTACCCTACCGCTCTAAAATACTTTATCATTTGATTATTTTTGTTTAAGATAATTTTTATGTACTGTACAAAACTTGCACAATACTTTGCTATTTTGTTACAAAACATGTTTTTTCTTAAACGAAAATTACATGTTGAAATCTGACTATAAATATAATTTAAAAACGCAGAATAAAAGAGTTATAAAACAAAATTATAACAAGGACAAACTAGTTGCAAAAAAAAAAAAAACAAATGATAAAATATAAAAAAGGAACTGAAGGAAAAACACAACCACTGTTCTAATAAAGACATGGCAGAATTACTATAAATGCTAAAAAAAAAAAGAAAAATATTGGATTAACTCATAAGAAAAAATTGGGAAAGAAAATTCAAAATATTGTGTATCCTATAACACAAATTACACAAATTAAAAATTACTTGTACGTTGGTGGTACTCTGGCGTATAAGTTATTTAGTGTCTTAGCAAACTTATACTTATACTTAGCATTTTAAATAACAAGTTATCAAAACGTTTTAAAACAAGAATAAATTGTTAAAGAGAAATTTTATTTCTCTTTTTGTTTTTCCTCCTAAATATTAATACAAAATTTATGTAAATTTAATTATTTTGTTAAAAACATTTTTCCTGAAATTCATCAACGAAAATATATATATATATATATATATTTTTTTTTTTTTTTTTTTGGCTCCATTCAAATTAATTCGTTTTACCAAACATAAAGGAAAATAAAAATAAATAAGAAAATTTATTAAAACTTGTAGAAATTTAACACGTGAAATTTATTAAAATTTTCTTCTTATATGTTTTGCTTTTCTTCTCTTCTGTATTTATTTCTTAAAAAACATAAAAAATACATATTGTTTTATGTACATTTACGTATTTAGAATAATTGAATTACTGCCTCAATTTTTCTTAAAGAACTTTTAACTGGTATTAAGGCTTAATTTAGTAAGGAAAACAGAGATACAAAAAAAATTGTAATGAAATGTTAAAAAAAGTGACAGACGGTAACAGCACAACAAATTGTTATTACAAGATTTAAAACGTGCTCGTACATGTGTTTGCCAGTGTCTTTCTTTTTTTTTTTTTTTTTTTTTCTTTTTTGTTGCTCTTTTGAATGCCCTATAGTAATGCAGATGGTAGTTTATGGTGGGATCTTTGTAAGAAATTTCGTGAAAATTTTAAATTAGTTATGTACTGAATGCAAACGAGCAACAGGAGAAATTCATTCAACGCTCCATCAAAATGTAAATTCTTTTGGATTTTTTTTTTTTTTATATACTTTTTAATGGTACATGATTGGAAAATTTATAATTATTTCCTTAAATATGTGCTGTGTTGATGTATATAAAACCCTGCGGGAAACTTGCGGCAAATCGTGCAATAGTACCGCTCTTTAGTACCAGCTGAGCACCAATTGACACCAAACCCTCACTAAAGTTTCAGTTGAGAACTAGTTACCACCACGCTTACCAAGTATCAATTGGGAGTTAGTTTCTAGCATGGTTGTTTATAGCGCAATTAACAACTCTAATGCAATAACAATATCTGGATATGTTCTTAAATTTTTGTGTTAAAACTTTTAAATAAATAATATTATTATATTTCAATGATTCCAACCATTTGACATACATATGGTTGACATAATCTTCGTAAATATTTTACAATTTTCTTAAAAGTTGTGTATCCTTCGAAACTTTTTTTATGTGTGAAAATTACTGTTCTAGAATGATGTATTCAAAAATAAGTACACAAGTGTACAATTTAGGGACAATTTTTGGACCAGAATAGATGAAAAGTAATCTTGATGTAATTTGGGGCGCTGAACTCAAATATCAAATCTGTTTCTTAAGATTGGTTGCACTGTGCGGTCATTACATTTCATAGAGGAGCGTGTGACGAACAATTTCATGTTATTGATATTCTAGATCTTAGAATTTATTCTGAAACGTGTAGAGGATCCTCGTCAATAAAAAAAAGACTTAGTTCGACCGCTATTCATTTCTAATTTATAACTTTTTATTCGGTAAAATTTAAATGACTGTCAAATATGGTCAAAATTTATCTTTACCAATATCTCGAAAACTAGCATCAAATTTTTAAAAACGCAGTGAAGATTCGAACTCAGCACCCCAAAGAAAATTAGTTATTGGTTGCTCTCTTCCAAAACCTTGTATACTTGTGGTGTTAAAAATTAATATTTTTAAAAAGATATTTTCTGAAGTTCTTGTGCTATTGAAGTGTATTTGTTTAAAATTTGTTACACACAGAGAATAATTTCGTGCTGCGAGTCACAAGAAAAACCCTCTCTCTGTGTGTTACTTTACGGATATAATTGTAAACAGATACCCTTATTAGCAGAAATTTTGTGGGTATTTCACTTTAACTTTATTTATTTCGTTGTTTAGTATTATAAAAGTATAAAGTGTTATATACCGTTGGAAAGCTTATAAAAGTACGCGTATTTTGATGCAATATTCATTTAATTTCTTCTCTTATAGAAAATTTGTATATGAAGAAAACTATATTTCGAAAAAATCTAATAAAATTCAAACAAAGTGGAATTTTAAAACACGGAAAAAACCATTTCGGTATAACTGCTAGAGGATTATACTGTATTATTTTGGTCTTATCTCTTTAAATATTTATGTGTACAAAAAATCAAATATCCAAATTTTTTTGCGAAAAATTTAAAATTTTCGTACTCACGATATCAAATTTACAGAAATATGAAAAAAATCCGAAAGACCCGAAAAAAGCACCTTTTTTAATTTTGATCTAGCTCACGAATGGATAATGTCAGAATGAGAATTTTGAGAAACGCTAACTTAGAATGAAGTAAATTTTTTGGAGTTGGAAACATCAATATTTTTTTTTTTTATTTTTGCCACCCTAATGTAAAAGCAAAATCCATATACTTTACATTTTGTACATTAAAAGCGTAATTAGCATCAGAAAAAATGTAGAGAACACTGGTCGGCAAAAAAAAAATATATATATATATATATATATATATATATATAATAAATAAGGCGTATATACGAGTATTTTTTATCATAACTCAAGAACGGTTTGAAGATGAAGAAGAAAATTATCTTTAAGTCATCTTTACATTATTTTTTATCCGCTCAATAATTTCGGAGTTATTCAGAAAATAGCGTCGGAGAAAAATGCTTGTATCCTAAATATGTCAATTTTGTCCAATTTTTATCATAAAGTTAGCTTTACCACGAATAAAATAAGCTTGGTATGCATAAATTTTGGTAGAAAAAACTGAAAGCAAATTCGTGTTTAGGGTGTTAAAGTTCACCTATTCTTCTTTAGGAGAGAATTTTGCAGCCGAACAGTGTAATACAACATGATAACTTCACACTAGTTCTATTTATTTATTTATTTATTTCTAGATTTTATTAAAATCTTCTTCAAACTATTTATCTTAACATTTTCTCTCATTGTTAAAAATTAAGATCCCCCTAATCTACAGTTGTTTATCTCCCACAAACAGACGTACCCTAAACAATATCCTTTTTGCTTTATATGTTTTTAACTTTTTGTTATTTTTCTTATACATGCAACATCTTTTGTTTGCTTCTTTATTAAAAAAAAAAAGACAAATAAAAACAAACTTGTTATTTTTTTATTATTCTTCACAAAGTGTTTTGCTGTCACTTGTTAAAGTCGGCATAAAAAAGAGTATGTTTGTACGAGTATTCTGAATCCTTAAACTAACACTCATAAAGACTTATAAATACAGTGCATATGGGCATTTCTTCAAACTTTACTTTTGGGGTTCAAAAAAACTTAAAAAATGTTTTTAGTGACACAACAACGCTATTTAGTACCAATATTAGCCGACTTTAATGAAACACAAATCTGTTCGCTTTTAGCTTTAGTTTGTTTAAGGTAAAAAATTACCAAAATTGTAATTTCAACAATATTGTAAAAATTCCACTTTAAGTCCGATATCAATATAAATGTACACATGTAACCTAAACAGGCGCATATAATATACAAATTAAAGTAGGTTTTGTAAGTTTTATATTATTTAACATAATCGCACACACAAATCTGCTTAAACCTCCCTTTAGAACACAGAGCAAAAATTGCATTTAATTCTCTGATGTATTTTTCACATCCAACTACAAAAATAATCTTTGAATGATGTTAATAAATTAATGGTTGCATATATTAATTATATAACTATAGAATAAATTTTTCAATGACAAAAATACACAACGAAAAAAAAATTGCATTAATTACTTTTGAGTGCCACCTGATTCAGATATAAGCTATAATAACAGCTGCAAATTGGTATACATTTTCACCGATTTCAATTAGCGTTTTGGGTGTATCTCGATGATTTACGAAATATTAAAGTCTTTATGAATACTTTTTATGCAATTTTTTTTTTTTTTTTTTTTTTTTTAAACTTATTTTTCGCTTAACTAAAACAGATCCATTTTAAAGGGTTATAAAGTTTTTGCAATTTAATAATTCATCGCACCACAACGATTTTAGAATGTAATTTGAAGTACCAGGCGATACTTTAGCTTCATTTAAATTACACTGTGAGTTTGCCTTGCGTAAAAGACACTTCTTAGAGCCATTTACGTTTTTTCTCCCCAAGATTTGGCACCCCCTATAGAGTTCTATTGAGAGCAGATTAACGAAGTGGATCTCAAAGGATTCAAAATTGCAAGAGCTATAAATTTCCATAATTTATTTTGCAATACTATAAATGGTGCAAATTTTCTAATCGAAAAATTTCAAAAAATTAAAATTTTGGTTTCATTACTTGTCCTCAATATAATTTAACACTGGTCAACGACACATTTATTGAACACAAGTTGACCTATTTCCACAAGTGATTGAAGTTTAAATTAGAAGAATTGGACACGATTACAGTAATCAGAGGAAAGAAAATAAACTTGCTTTTTTAAGTTTGAGTTCTTGCCGTTACCATATGGAACCATTTCAGATCGTGAGTTTTTGTTACTTTACTCCACGTGGTGTTGTTAAGATAATTGCATAAAAAGTTAATTTAAAAAGCTAAATGAAAAAAATATATATTTGATGTCTAAGATCGGTTTCTTAAAGGTAGACGTAAAAAGAGAATTCCCCATATCCATATTAATAGTGTAAGAAAGTATGAAATGAAAAAAAGTTTGTTGTGCATCAAGGCATTTACCTACGCATATGCTACAAGACATTAACACACGTAGTGAAATATACTTACAAACATATCCCTTCAAGTTTGATATGCTTGTATTCTTGTGTAAAAACTAGGGTAATCTATTATTCTACTTATTGGAGGAACCCGTTTTAGAATATTGGAAAAACCGGGTTTGCAGATGTAAATATTTCCACCAAAATACAATATTTCTCTTCAAAAAAAACTCAATAAATCTTATAATATTAAAGTTAAAATCATGAAATATACTCGTAATTATTTTAAAAGACAAATTTTAATTAAAATAAGAAAATAGTCATCAAAAATTTTACTATTATGCACATAGTACATAATATGTGTTTACAGAAATTATGACTTTCAAATACTACATCAAAAAAAATTAATTAATTTAAATTAATTTAAAAAATTAACTAAACTATTATTACAGATATTGAATTAATGAGAACCCTAAAATATTTAAATAGTTTGTAAGAATGTTAAAGTGATTCCATATCAAATAAGACAGCAATCGGATTTTCGGATTTTAAATCTCCAAATTCAATGAAATTGGCTACTGGAAAGTTTTAAACTCATGGCCTTGTCATCGGTCCAAAAATATGGCATTTCGAGAAATGGAAAACAGCTTAAATATGTTCTTGTTAATTACTAATAACTTCTAAAATATACATGATAGATCTCTGGTTTTAGTTTCATATTAAAGACAAAGATATTACATTTATAACGATATGTATAAAGTTTATTTGCATCAAAAGTTCAAAGGTCAAAGTTGGACATACAAAAATGAAACCGTTTTATCTCAAAAAAATTAATTTTTAAATTTTTTTACAAATTGTGTGATGTTGACATAATTTTTCTACGTACACGTGCAAAATTTCAAGGTGGAAACTTATTTAGTTTAGAAGTTCTGAAGCAAAGTATTCTAAAAAGGAAATTTTAATACGTATTTACGAAAACTTATTTCAAAGTATGTTTCTTTTTGAGCTCTTATTTAAAATAAATAAAATTTTATATGCAAAACTTGACTTTAGGTTATATTTTTCTATATAACTTCTAAACTAAAAGAGCGTCCAACATGAAATTTTGCACAGATATAGGGGAGAGTATAATATAATTTCTTAATAATTTTAAAAATACAGTTTTGTTTTACATTTTAAAAAATTAGAATAATATTTTTTATTGTTGTTTTTATTATATTTATTTATTTTTTTGATAAAATAGAGAGTAAATCAAAATAGTGATAATTATATAAGAAAAATAAATAATTGAAAAAATAAGTTTCAAATTATTTTAAAGACTTGAGCAAAAAGTGCAATATTTGAATATCAGTTGGATTTTTTATTTAGTTTCAGATCAATTTAGTCTTTTTACAAAACCAAAACAAAAGTCTAAATACAAGTATTTAGAAAATTGTAAGCAAAAGTTACATAACACGATTTTGAGTGTTGGGCATATATTTGATCATATGTCTACTGATACCTCCTCCGATGATTAGAAACAAGTATTATCAATTCCTCCATCAACAAATTTGTGAGTACAGTGGAAACAAGTGCAATTTGATCACTAGGGTATTCCAGTAATGTATGGTGGTGGAAATAAAATTAAATTATATTCACCAAACACTTATTTTTCATGATATTTTAATGAGTTATTGCATTTTGTACAGAAAAATGTTATTTATTTAAATAAGGAGTAAATGTGGCTTTATATAAACCAAACGTTAAAATTCGTATGGCTGCACTATAACTATGTCCTATTTAACGTCTATATATATAAAAATGAAATATGTTTGTCTGTTGGCTTATAGACTCCTAAACGACTGATACGATTTTCCTGAAAGTTTTACATCACATGAGCCCCAAAGAAAATGTGCTACTTATTTTTTCAATAGGCGAAGGGAAGTGGTACCCCCTATAGGATACCAATATTAAGTATCGGATATCTTAAGAGTTGCGCCCATTTTCTTGAATTTTTTGTAGTAGGATGTTCTGAGCAATGAAATTGAAGTAAGATAGCTGCAGGGGAGCGGTACCACCCATAGGACGACAATGTTTAATATCGCATATCTTAAGAACTGTTATAGCGAGAATGTTCGAACTTGATAGGAGTTACTCTTATGATAAACTACACCTATGAAAATTAAAATAAACAGGGTAGACGCAGGACGAGCAATACCCCCATATGATGCACATATTAAACATTGCGTAAGTGAAGAACTTGGTTATAGCAGCTATAATGAAAAACTATAAATTTCAAAATAAAAATGAGATGGGTGGAAGGAGGAGGAGCTATACCCCCATAGATAGAAAATATTTTGTTAAAAGTGTATATTTACAAAACAAGTTGAAATACAATATGTATGTAAATAAATAAATTAAATCATAAAAAAATATATTTGTATTTTTTCACACTTATTTTATTTTAACAGCGCAGCGAAGCGCACCGGGCTAAGCTAGTATTTTATAAATCAGAATGTATTGGGCTGCCTGGTTTGCCAATGACATAAAAAAATCTTAAAAATTCTGTTTAAACTGGATAAAATAACTTTATTTCAAAATAAATGTTTTTTTTAAGCTCATGACGTTTTTACAGCTTGGGAAACAAAGGGTTTAAAAATTATTATACATTATACAAGTCCACGATTGCACAGTGGTTGAAATACTTATTCTAGCGGCAGTAAATTCGAAACTATACAATAACGAAGTCTAGTATTAATCTTTGTATTGAATTGCTTATAAGAGTAATTTCTTCACAACTTGTGCTTTACTAGAGCTTGATAGTATGCTACGCTCACATGTTACACCCACTTTTTAAAAACATTTTATGTAACTAATGAAGCGAATTACATGAAACTCGATTAACTTATAACACAAAATATGCTCTATAATTAAAACTGTAAATATAAAAATTTGGCAGTAATGTGTACCATGATTATTGAATTTATTATAAGACCTTTTGGGTGACCGCCCATATTTCACGAGCCTTTTAATATATATGAGTCATAATATTACGTTGACAGTATTATATATGCACTTCAGAGTGATATCCGAAATTGAGCATTATATGGGAGATATAGCTAATTGTGTAATGATACTCATAAAATCACTCACTTTACTTTCTATTTGTATAAAAGTTGTTTGTGTCAAACTAAACATAAAAATTTTTTGTATATTAAAGGCATTTATGAGTGTTAAAGATTTATTCCGGGAAGACATTAGAATGGGAACTAGTTGAAATAATAAGCCGATCATAAATAACTTCAATACTCTTAGTCCTTGTGCCAAAATAATTATTTGTGGCAAATTTCATTAAAATGCCTCTAAAATAGCGCCTGTGTTTTGATCAAATAAGAATGCGTTTAGGAACATTCACTGTGTATAAAAAGTACAACAACAATAAACCAGATTAATAAACGAAACAACAGTTGGACTGAAACCGGGTGAATACCAAAAATTACTGTCCACGATATTATAGAGTATAATACTTTAAATATGATATCCCAAGTGTTACTTTCTGCAATAAATTTGTATAAAACTAGACAAACATAGGTCACAAATATTTATTCTTTAATTAATGCATTTTTCCAAAAAAAAATAAATAAATAAATTATTATTAATAGTAATTACCTTCGCTAAAATAACAAAAGAAAACCACACTGAGTAAATATACGCCATATTATTTCAATGTATTTGCTGCAACATATGCTATTTTTGACCGTTTACATTTGAGTGAATATTAAAAAAAAAAAAAAAAAAACAAAAGTATAAAATGGCAATTTAATCAGTGAAGTATTGGTAATCCGCACATTATAAAATATTTATCGATTTAAAGCTTTCAAAATATGAATTAAATGCCGCTGTATCAGTGATTTCGAGCACTGTTTTTTGTGAAGTTTTTAGCTTTTTTTAATTTGTCAAAACGTCACATTTTGGAACCATAAAGGGTCATGAGTTTAAAAGTTTGTAATTTAAAAATTCCTTCCAAATGGCCAACATCTGTAATGAACTTCACTGAAATCGGAGACGTCATATCCGAGAATCACTCCAAAGGTGTTGCAAGAGAAAAAACTAAATCTATTTACATGCGTATCTCATTTAAGCTAATTATTACTTTAATATTTGTTTAAACTTATAAAATTAATTTAAAATTAACCTTAAACTATATTTATAATGCACAACAAGAAATTAACTTGATTGAATATTAATCGGTTAACAAATTTTTCCAAAATTTCCATTCAAATATTAGTATTCAGAACACATGTTTTTTGAAATAAAGTATTATTTTAAACACTAGTTTTTTTTTTTTTTTTTTTGGTTAAAAGATCCGGTTTATTCTATATAAAACCTGTTGGAAAACCGAGTCGATCACCCTAGTAAAAATACATAAATCCTTATAACCATTTTAATACAAAATTGTATTTTTTTTTCTTTTGCTTCACAATCAAAATGATAAATAATGCCAAAAAAGTCAGCCCGTCCGCCTGTCACATTTATAATGTTGTAGTTTTGTAAAGATTTTAAGCTAGATTTTATATAAAAAATGTTAAGATTCAGTTTTGTTGACAAATATTGGCATAATGTAAACTAAAAGGGAAATTTGTTGCAAGCAAATTTACAGAAATATTTTGTTAATTATACAGTGAAAACAAGGGGCGGATTTTCATATAGGAGGGCGGATAAATAAGTGCGTGACTTTTCGAACTTCCCTCGTAGTTATATGAAATTGAACACTATTCCCATCAAGTACCACCTGTTAATAGACTACTGTCAAATTTTGAGCAAGTGTCGTATGTACTTTGCGTAAAAAATAGGATTTTTCGAGGTCCTTGAAATAGGCATTTGTTTGGTCAATAATTTCATCGTTGGAGCTGAATCTCTTTCCACCGAGCCATTTCTTTAGGTTTGGAAATAGGAAGTAGTCACTAGGGGCTAAATCCGGAGAATATGGCGAATGAGGTGCCAATTCGTAGCCCAATACATAGAGTTTTGCCATTGAGACTGCACACGTGTGCACCCGTGCATTATCTTGATGAAAAGAAACTTTTTTCATGACCTTGTGGGGTCTTTTTCTTTTTAAATCCTCATTAAATCGGTCTAATAAGTTGGCATAATATTCGCCATTTATTGTTTTTCCCTTCTGAAAGTACTCGATGTGGATTATCCCGCGTACATCCCAAAAAACTGTTGCCATTACCTTATTGCCGACAAACTTACCTTGGCCTTCTTCGGAACAGGTTCAACCGGAGAAACCCATTGTTTAGACAGCTGCTTGTTCTCCGGAGTGGAGTAATGCATCCATGTTTCATCCACAGTTACAAAACGCCGCAAAAACTTACTCGGATTGCGGTTAAACAACTCCAAACAATCATTTGAAGTTGTCATACATTTACGTTTATGGTCAGTTGAAAGCAAACGCGGCACCCAACTTGCAGACAACTTTTTTAAACCCAGGTGATCATTTAAAATCGAAACCTCACTGCCATATGAAATGCCTATGGCATCAACAATCTCACACGCTTCGGTCGGCCAACACCATATCGTGGATTTTTTCGACATTTTCGGGTGTACTGACCTCAATTGACTGTCCAGAACGTTCAGCGTCATTTGTACTTGTGCGACCACAACGAAAGTCTGTAAACCACTTTTTACCATTGAAATCGATGGTGCAGAGTCCCCATAGTATTTATCGAGCTTTTTCTTGGTTTGATTGACAGTTTTTTTTTCTGCAAAAATAATGTTTAATGAGCACTCGAAATTCACTTTTTTCCATTTTTAGAAAAATACACGAGGTTGTATGTTTTGAACATCTGTTAAGCGCAAAGTAAATGACGACACTTTCTCAAAATTTGACAATAGTCTATTAACAGGTGGTACTTGATGGGAATAGTGTTGCATTTCATATAACTACGATAGAAGTTCGAAAATTCACGGAAATATTAATCAGCCCGAGGGTGTAGATTTTCTCTGTTTTGAGGAACAGCATTTTTCTGATATTAAAATTAAATTTAAACCCTCTTATATTATTGTTTTGATTTAATATATTTCGAAAATGTGCATGTAAATATAATAAATTTCCTCCTTTATTGGTCAAATAATTTAAATTTTTGGCCAGTGAAAATTATTTCTGTTTCATTTTAAAAACTTTTAATTTCATTTATCTTAAAAGGTATTTGTGGGAGTTGATTATAACAGTAGTATTTTGTATGAAATATTCTTCTAGGGGAAACAAAAATGTGTTCGTTATAAAAAAATCTTTATACGAACACGAACACGGTAGTTATAAACGTAGTTATTTGTATTGAAAATTTAATTGAAATCAATAAGACTGAAGAAAACAGTTCGTTCTAGCTATATTTTGTTATAAGCGGTATTCGTAAAAACCGCTATCAACTGTAGTAAGAAAAGTTTATTGTATGAATATTCTTTAGAATAAAATGCCGAAAGTAAAGCCTTTGTATCCGCAGATATTCTTTTGAAAAATTATCTAACAGAAAAAAATAGTAGTTATATTTTTAATTAATTTGTTAATTAATTTCATAACAAATTTTAATTATAGTAATAATTGTTTTAATTAACGTTTTAATTAATTATAATTTTTTGTTTTATAAAAACTGACAGCTCTCAAAAAAATTCAAATAAAAAAAAAAATAAAAATATTTAAAGAAAAATATATAAAATATAAGAGAAAACTTTCTTGTAGATTGTAGATGAAGAATTTATAAGTTCTAAAAATAATAATTATGTAAATTATTCGGTAAGTATAAATTTTTAATGGTTAATGAGATCGCTAATTATTCTGGCGTTATTGTAGAAGTAGCCGTCATTGATGCTAAAAATTAAAATCAAGATCAAAATCCGAGTTTGCGTCATTCTTTTTAACAATATTTTAATATTAAAGGTAAATACGCTTTGGTTATTGTTGAGCATTTGTTAAAGCAGTTGTTTAATCTTACTTTTGTGATTTGGGTTCTAAAAGTAGTCTCCCCTGTATGGGATCTGCTGATATTAAAACAATTTAAAAGATAAAAAAAATCAAACTTCTCTATCATTATTTGATAATAATATTTTTTGTTTTTAATTACTAATGCTTGTAATTTTGAAGTAAATAAATTATATACAAAAATGGTATTAGTTAATATTTTTATTCAATGGTACGTTTTAGTTAATTTTTTAATCGAATCAATTATTTTTCAACAAAATTCCAATCAAAAATATAATTTATTCAATTAAAAAATAATTAAATTCAATTATATTATATAATATAATTAAAGTCAATTATTATCACATAACTAATATTATCATTTTGATAATTAGACAAAATTAAAAAATTTGTTTAATTGATATAAGCAATTTTGTAATTGAAATCAGTTTTGTTTTTATCTGTGAATCCTCTTATTTCATTTTATTGAATTTCTTAGACATTGATACAAATGAAAGCAAGCCCTGCATGTCTATGGCTATAAAAAATATTTACTTTGGGAGGATCCACGATGTATATATATATATATATTATTAAATCCTTAAGAATTTCATATAAACGATTTGAGATAAATATTTTTCTACTTAAAAACTGAAAGCTATCATTTCAATAATTTAGTAATTTCATGCTTGCAAATAGCTTCCATTTGTTCTACAATTTTTGTCACTCAAAATTGTCCCTGGAAGTGTTGCCTAGCCAATACCCGTTCTGTGTTGTAGAACTAGATCTTTTTTTCATTCTAATGAATCATTTACTGAAGCCCATTTTTTAAATCATTTTAATTTTACTGCTCTTTTTTTAATTTTTTTTTCGTTTTTTTTTTTTTTTTTTTATTGCACTAGGAAGTCATTTGGAAACCAATAATTTGTTCAGAGAAATAATGTGGAAGTAATGCAAAACTACTTTTTAAGCATTCTTTAAACCCAATTTAGAATCACAATGCGGTTCCACTCCATGAATAGCCGAATTGGTTTTGAGACCACTAGTTCTAATGACATTCCTACAGAATCTGAAGTGCTTCTGATTACATCAGTTCTAGAACTAAAATTTTACAACAAATTATAAAATTTATTAAAAATTTTTTCCTGGGATATGAAATCATTATTGCAATTTAATTAAAAATTAACAAAATTATTTATAGACACCATATATATTATATAATGTTATGTCAGCCTTTAAGTTACTTTAAAAAATTTAGTTGCTTCATCTTATTACGTTTAAAATCGTGCCTAAATACTTCTAATGCATTCACTCTTCATCTTTCCCTTTAACAGTTCACAAAAAAATAAAATAACAGAATTCTTTTATCAAGGGATTAATACAAAAATTTGAAAGGCTTTCTATCTGAAATAGTGTTAAATTTAGTGAATAATGCAAATAAATTGCGAATGAAGGATGAAAAAAATGCTTTTCGTGATTTATGTCTCTGTCTCCCTATATACATACCAGTGTGTTAAGTAAAATGGATTTCGGTATGTTCCCTTTTTTTTCTGATTGTGTTTCCTCTTTTTCAGCTGAGTTTCTGTATGAAGAGATATACCCTTAAGTGTTTTGTATTTTACTGTTAATGTCGACATCCATCATCTAGCAGATACAACAAAACAATACTATGGCCAACTACAGCAGCCCAATGTTTAACCACTTCATTTTACATTTCTTCATATAGTGCACAGTGGGCAGAGAAGAGGTAAAGAAAATGAAGTAAATATTTAATTACAGCTCTATATGGAAAAATTTTATAATATTTATAAAAGGAATAAGAGAGGAAAATATTTTTTTTTTTTTTTTTTGGTAAAATGAGTTAAAATTCAAAAAAAAAAACAAATGTTGTAGTATTTTTTAATTCATATTATTTCAATTAATGTACCGCATTTATTTGCTTTAGAAATTATACTTATTTTTTTATTTTTTTGTAGATCCAGTAGTTAGTTCTCTTTATGATTTTTAACTGTTTTGGGCATTAAGCATCTAATTTCTCAAAAAATTAATTCAATCTTATATCGTTTTTCAAAAGATAAACTATTATGTTATTTTTATACGACCAATAACTGCATCTCCTTTGAGAACTTTTGGAGCACTTTTAAAGGACTTTTTTATCATGAGTTTAAAAACTCGATGTGTGAAATTTCTGAATTTGTTATACGATTATTATATCCTAGATTAACTTAAAATTTTGCCGAAAGGAACCTATAAACTCTCCTCTGTTTAAATTGGTCCAAAACTTATTAATCGATTTTAATTTAATTTAAAAATTTTTGATTACCCTCAAAATAATCCTGTCAGAATTTTGGAAATTTAAAAAATTTTTTGTCTTCATTTTTGTATTTTTTCTATCAGTGGATCTATATTTATCGAAAAAATTAACTTTAACCCTTATTGCCATCTGAGTTAAAATATAAATCATTTTATGAGAGGTAAGTATAAAAATAATAAAAAAAAATTATAAATTTGTTGTCCAAGGCAGTTCTTTTTTTGTTAAAGTTTGCACATAATAATGAGAAAACGTCCGAAATTAATAATAAAATGTCTTTATTAGAAGTATATTCTTAGTAAAAAATTAAAGTCAAATTAGATTTTAAAATTATTCAAAAAAAATCGACACATTTCAATTTCTTCGAAAAACTATTGGCCATAATTTTTATATTTTGTCTATCAGTGAGTTTATATCTACCGAATAATATTTTTTCTTTGACTCCCTTTGCCATCTGAGTTCAAATATAAATTATTTTGTGAGGGCGTAAATATAAAAATAATCCAAAAAATTAAAAGTATTTTTTTTTTTCAAGTTAGTTTCTTTTTTATTTACATTTTGAAAAAAAAAAACTATAACTCTAATTTGCATAGAATTTTCATATACGATATGAAAAGATATGTGGTCATCCACACACACAAAAATGATCATAAAGTCTTTATCATAAATACACTCTGGTTTTAGCCAGTGACGAAAGTTTTATTTAAATTGTATTCCGGCTACGTTAGTCCTACTGTGTTATATTTAACACATTAATATACATTTCCTCACATGAATCCTTTAAAAGGAACATTTTGTGCTCGAGTAATAAAGAGGAAAAAAATGTTTTGTTTGTTCCCGCTTTTAACAGCAGCAAACAGCCACCACAAATAACGCAGTTGTAACAGCGGCAAAATGGCAGCAACAAGAAGAATATTTAGCATCAGCAAGACACAACTAAACTACGAGAATATACAACTTAAGCTCAATGTACAAGCCAGGCTAAGCACAACAAACTAACAACTCTATTGAAATTTAGCAAGGGTTTTCGTTTTTCTGGTTATAGGAATTCATCATTCAAAATATTATTTCTATGTAATCAAAACTATTCTACTGAGGATAACTGAATGGAAAAGATTTTCAATAAAAGGTCTAGAGCTTGAATGATTGCATTTATTCGGGTTGATAAGTGGTCATTTGTATTGAGCTATTTAGGCATCCCCCTAAGAAAAATTATACATAATCTTCACTGTATGGTTTTCAACATTATTATTTAAAGGATTTAATTTCATAGATTTCACCGACGATCTCTGAAGCGATTTCATTACTCAACATAATATATTAAGAAATAAGATAAGATATAAAGATATTAATAAATTGGCTCCGCACCTGTCCAAAGTTCCTGTGTTAACAGGATTCAACCATGATTCTCATTTCCAAATATTGAACGTATGAGTTGTAATATATGGAATTTGTAACAGCTGCTGGAAGATCATTGGGTGCCTACCATAGATACAGTCAATTGAAAATTAGGTCAAAAGAGACAATCTCTCATGACCATGATACCCTAGACTATTGTGTATGTGCATATAATGTCTTATATAGGACCTGTGACCAATTTTGAATCGATTCTTGAATTAAGTATAAAGCAAGACATACGTTTACAGAATATAATGTTGATACTAACACCTACATAATTAATTTGTTATCACTTTTCGCTCACGTTATACATCCGATTTTAGTAAAAAAAAATATAGTATTAGAAAGATATTTTTTTCATAAATGTGCAAAATATATTTATTGAAACCCATACAATATTTTAAAATTATAAGCGTTAAAAGTTGCTACTAATACAGTATGTCTCCAAAAAAGAGCGTCTCAAATTATTAAATTCTTCCCTATTTTATTTCTTATGTCTCTCAGGCAACTCTCTCAGCTGAAAGCAGTGTCATTGTCAGTGCGACCAGGTGTGAAAAAATTATTCAGCTAATTATTTGCGTTTAAAATAAAGCTAAAAAATGCTAAAAATTATTTGAATTATTTATTAAATTAATAAAATACTTTTTTCAGCGTTATATTTTTATTTTGTGTTGATCTTTCATACTGTTGACTTTATGTAATTATAAAAACAGAACAGATTATATAGACAAAAGAAAAAAGAGAAAAATGTAAAAAAAAAATAAGAAGAGATCATCCAATTCACATAATGAAGCCTACAATATCCTTCAGTTAGCACTTAGTTACATCATCTAATTCGTTGTGGTATTGAGCACGATATAATTCAGTGATGTTGCAACCATAGGTAGTGGCATATTATGTGTTCAACGGTATGCCGTTGTTCCATCTACATAATCTCAATATGATCGGACACTGTTCCGTGTTAATACCCAGTGCAATGCTTAAACTACTTTTGTTCATGTGTAATATTAATGTGTATAGACCAGTCCATTTATCCCTTAACGTTTTGTATAATATCCATTACTTTAATGCCTTCAACTTCATCTTAATACAAGATTTATCTGCAAATAACATTATTTGTTTAAAAACTAAACACTTCAAAAAGTAAATAAACCGCTATTTCAATAAACTATTTTTCAAAACTTTGGAAAATTTTTTTTAATTTTAAATTGCTTCTAATTCTACTAATTGTAGTTAATATGGTTTCTAATTTACGTTTCTAATAAATGCACGAAATTGACTAAATAATCATTTGACCTATGCATTTAGTATTTGTCCCTTTTTTTAATTTATGGTTTTTTTTCTGGCGCTGATATTAAAATTACTGGTACCTTCGTTAATGTCTATATTTAGCAGAAAATAGTATAAACATTTAATTAAAATATTTAAATTTTGTCCTTATTTTAAAAAACGCTTGAAAATGCTAAATATACACATTTTTTTAGAAGTTATTAATAATCACTTCCAAAAAGGTGAAAATAAACGTATTTTTAACAGGAAAAATCCTTAATAATTTCTAAAAAAAAAAAATTAAATTCTACAAATCTTTAAGTATTTTTAATAACTTTCAACAAGGCTAAAAGAATAAAGATATTTTATTAAAAAATTTTATAAACATAGTTTTAAGAGAAGTTCTTCAAATGCAATGAACAAGAAGTGTTTGTGCTGATGTTTGTAATGTAAAGTTATCCAACATCCACCTTAAAGTATACCAATCGAATCAGAATCACTTTTTAAATCGATCTAGCGGTGTCCGTCCGTCCATCTGGCTGGCGGGTCACAATTTTAAAGATAATTCAATGAAATTTGGTACGTGGGACTTTTATGGTACAAGGACGAAACCTACTAAAATTGATTGTGATCGGTTCATTATTTCACCTAGCCCCCATAAAAATATCCCCCCTGAATAAAGTTTAAACTCTCAAAAATGCCTTACAAATAAAAATATTTTAATGAAAAAGAAGTTCTGTACAAGTATCAATCTTTGTATCAAATTTTATGAAGATCGGTCTCGAATTTACCATAGCTCCCATATAAACCGCTATTCCAAAAATCACTTTGACCTGCATAAATGCCATACGAATTACAGCATCAAGTTAATATTCGACACAAATAAGTTTTATGTAAGTAGAAAGAAAATTGCCAAATTTTATGAGAATTGGTCCATAATTTACCATAGCTCCCATTTAAACCCACTTCCAGAAATCGCCCTGTAGTGCATAAAATCATTTAGATGTTAGTATCAACGCATTATTCTGTATTTGTATATTTTGTTTTACATTTAGTAAAACTGGCCACAGGTTTAATATAATTCCCCTTCCCGAATTTTTATACTCGTACGCAATGGTTTAGGGTATCATATAGTCGGTCTTGACCGACTATATCATTCTTTCTCGTTTTCAGTTGCTTTTTTGATGGGATATTATTAAAAACTGTTAAAAAAAATATGACAAAAGCTAAATGAAAATTTCGCAGCTAAACTGGAGTAAGAAATACTCAATTTAGCTGTGAAAATGCTAAAATGGTAACACTGGTCATTGTTATTGTTGATTTACAAAAACAAACTACACAAGTTGTAATGATATAGCAACATTGCGTTAGGGTTTTTTTCATTTTATTGAGAGATTTGTAGAAAAATAGAAAAGAGTTTAATACCTTGAATTGTTCAAGCAGTATTCGATCCACACAAGTAACGTATGTGTTTTATGCGTATTTTCGGTTAAGAGTTTAACAAAAACCAAACTTCGAGACAGCATATGGTATGAACTTCAGCAGGCATCTCAACACATTAATATACACTGTACCTGATTGAGTACTGTTGAATTATCGGCTGTTATTTTTGAAGTTTAGAGAGTTGCAGTTTTTTATTTCTTATTTAAATAAGTGTGAAAGAGCGATTTTAAAGTAATAAACAATATTATTGACAATATCAGAAAGTTTATTGTGAATTTTCATTCTTTTAGAAAAAGAACAAATTCATGCCATTTTGCAATTTCTTAAATGGTCATATTTCCCATTGCTCTTTGGACTCTTTGCCTTTTTTGGTAATATGATGCTTTATTTCTAAGATATATGATGTACATGTTTATTTATTTTTGTAAAATAAATCGTCTTGCAAATGCTTAAACAAAGAGAGCCTTATATATATTTTTTAAGATTTTTAACTTTTATACGTCAACTATAAGCAATATTAAAACAAATGTTTTTCACAAACATGTGCTGGCTATTAATGTCTTAGTATTAAAAAATCTTTTGCCAAGAACTTAATTAGATATGTTGAATAATTTTAATTATAAAGTTATGTATAATACTAATTTCTTTGATTTACAAGATGGTGAATCAGAAGTTTAATATATAAAGTATTTTTTTTTTTTCCAATACATATGTAGTTATGTAAAAATATTCACCCAAAAAAGATCTGTATAAGAAGAAAATTCTTCTTAAAAACCAAAAAAGTAATTACTTTTTGATTGATAAAACTTTTTTTTTTAATTGAGTGGGGATTTTTTGGGGAAATAACTTTAAAACTTTGGGGTTGGCCAAAAAAAGTATCTGGCTTTCCTGGCTTTGTTTATTTTTTTCTGAGTCTTTTGTATTATGAGAAACAAATTAGAGGAACAATTTGTGTTGCTTTTTGAAACGTGTTTCCTTTTTATCTTTAGCACTTGCGTTATCAATATAAGATAATATTATTGTTGTTTTATTTTGGATATTTAAAATTAGGGACTGTAACTATTATGAGGATTATATTTACAACTTTTATATATTTTTAAGCCAATATAACAGTTGTTTGGTAATTTTTATATTTTTATTTTCGAGCATAAATAAAAGATATTTTGTGATCTTTACTGTTTTCGAAGGAATATAAAAGATATTGTCTTATGGTTGTTGATAGTACAGAAAAACGCCAATAAAAAAATTATAATATTCCCAAAATTAAATAATACTCTCAAAACGCAAAAAGTTTCCCAACAAAAGAAAAAAAAACGTTCAAATAAAAAAGTCGCAAAAACAAACAAAAAATTAGAAAACATAAGAAAAATCTCAAAACGAAAAAAAAAACTAAAAAAAGAATAAAAAAAAATAAAAAAACGCCAAATCGAAAAAACGCAAAAACGAAAAAAAAACGCTTAAGTGAAAAATTCGCTAAAGCAGAAAAACGACGGAATAAAAAATAGCTTAAATAAAAAAAGCCGAGAAAAAAAAGCAAAGCCATAATGGAACAAAAATTGCCAAAATGGAAAAAATTGCCAGAACGGAAAAAAATTACAGACCGAAAAAAACTGTCTAGATGAAACAAACGCCAAAAAGAAAAAATCACCAAATTTCAAAAAAAAAAAAAATGTTAAAACAAAAATTCTAAATTAGGAAAAATTGTAAAATGAAAAAAATTGGAAAAAATAATCCCCAAAACTAAAGAGAGTTATAATAGTTACTGAGAGTTTTATGAAAAGAACTTTTGGAGAGATAAAAAATAATTGAATAGTTTAAGCTCTCAAGGATTTTGTTTTTGTGTTTAACCGTTATTTTTATTTACAATAGGTTATTTTATTTTTCAGGAATTTGCAATTTTTTTTTTTCAGAAAACAGGATCTATATATTATAATTTATTTTTATTTACAATAAACTGGGCTAGGGGAAAAAATGGACCGATCATAAGCAATTTAAATTGGCTTCGTCATTGCGCCAAAATAATTATTCGTGCCAAATTTCATAAAGATATCTTTAAACTTGCAAGCTCTAAAGTTTACTAGAACAGACGGTCAGCTAGCCGACCAGACGAACAGACGCTATTGTCGCACTACCAACTTTAATTTAATTTTTGATCATTGCTAGGTGTAAATATGTAATAAGATAATAATAATAAGATAATAATAATAAGAAAGCTCGTTCATAAAGAATGGAAGTATATAGGCATATTTTTCATACAGACCACATTGAGGCAAAAAAGGGGGTTTTGCAGCATTAACTAAACTGCAAGTTTTTACAACAATTTATTGATAAGATTTCATCGTCCTAAAAATTTTAAAAAAGTTATAATTCACATTTGAAAAAAACAAAACAAAAAATAAAAATATACTAAGATTTTTTTCAAATTATAACTTGCATCATTGTAAGATGCGAATTTTTTTTTTTGAGTTTTCAATGACTCTTATTACGCGTAAAAACAATGCTACTTAGTCATTTTTAAGTATTTTACTTGGAACTAAATAATTTACTAAACAAATTTAGCGGTACCCGTCCGTTCGTCCAACCAACTTAATGAAATGAAATTTGACTTCTTTTCAAAGCAGGACTCAAGTGAATTTCGTGGAAATCATGATAAAAATGTTTTCCCGAAATTTGTTTTAGCTTTTTTAATTAAAGTGAAAATTATGACAACTAATTTTGTGACCATCGGTCCAAATTGGCGTCCATATAAGGCTCCTCATTGAAAATTGGTTTTGGAAAATCATATATGCATACATTTTACATACATATATGTTAGTATCGTGATCGAATTCGGCTGTAAGTTGTATCAACTCGTTGCACTATAAAAATTTTGTGTTGCAACTTTTAAAAGTGTTAATTATAAAAATATAAACGATCATTTACACGATATTAGTACTTTAGTTGTTTTTAGCATCCAATGTCGAACAATTAACTTTAGAAATAATATTGTACAGAAATATGTATACAAAGTTCATTAAAAATTATACATTTTTTGTAAAGTTAAGTTAGAAAATTAAAAATATTGTTCAAGAGGGCAGGCCAGGATAGAACAATTTCATTATATTTTTAGTCCTTGAAATTGTGGCTATAACTTGCATATGAATTTGCGTCCTCTAACCTATACTTTATACAACTTATACATCTTGAAACTTATAATTTACATAATTTTTAGTTTAAAAAGGTTCACAAAGGATGATTGTGGACAGCCCATAATCCTCCGTATTATCATTGATGACTAACACAACTTACAACGTAATAAATTTAGCCGCCAGTATCTCAAACAAACAAAATTTCTAAATATTTATCTCCTCCTGCAAACCCTATCCACTCTAACAATATGACTCCATAATTTAAGGAGACTTAAAGCAGAATCAGTTTCAGCAAAGCAAATAAAATAGAACTGCAGAAAAGTTTAAAACCATGGCAAGTGTCTAAAGTGAAACAAATCAGAACAAAAAAAAAATAGAAAAATAGAATTGCAAAAAAAAATTCTAACTGTTTTTCTGTGTTTACTTAGAAAAACTATGATACATCGATACGTATGAAAAGACATATAGCACATACATACTTGTTGTACTTTTACTCACCAATACAAAAACAGAATATTGTCAAATGCCCTCATACAGGCATACGTTAACTCATACATGAACACTTTATTGTGGCATAAATTATTATGAAGTTGTTAGTAATGCCTTATGATGATTATTTTTTGGATACATTGTATGGGGTGGGTTTTGAGAAAGTGCTCATAAATATTGGCTTTAAAAACTAATAAAAAGAGTAGTTGGAAAACGTTTAGTTTATGTGAAAAATTTTCAATATTTCAGAGATTGAATCATTTTTAATTATGTAGCTAAATGTACATCTTTACTGGAAGCTTATATATTTCTTTCTTTTACTCTTACAAGGAGCATAAGGTCATAAACTGGAAACTTAATAAGCTGAAATGTATGTAACAATAGATTTTAGCTTTGAAATATGTGCTACTATTTAATTTTGCAAAGAAAACATAATTTTCTATTTCATGATGCACAATACATCTCTGAATTTAATATCATGAGAAATGTGCAAGCAAAGAAGTAAATTATGAAAATAATCAAAATTTTAAATTTCTGTCACCAATAACTTTTTTGACAAACATTACCGCAAAATCCTTTAAAAGAACATATAAACCTAATGCTACCCAAAATTATATTAATATTTAGAATTTCATATAATTATATCGTCAGCCTAAAAGCAAATAATAATAACTAACATTCAGAATATTTTTTTTTTTTTTTTTCTACCAAATTATAAATTTGTACTTTTTGTATTTTTAGTAAACTCTACTGTTCCAGAAAAATAACAGTATTGTTATTTAGGGCGCTTTGTATTTCTATAAAGTATATACATACCAACACAAAATTATAATAAATACATATGTTTGTGTAACTGCATTATGTATTTATGTTTGAGGGAAAAGTCAACAAAAATTCTTATTTACTTGTGACATTTTATTTGATTTTCTTTGAAATTCTACATACACATGGTAAATGTTTCTTATTTTTTTGGGAAAACTTTTTTATTACATTTGCTCATATTCATAAACAATATTTAAGTTGTTATTTATTATTTTTTTTTATCCCATATTTTCGTAGTCTCTACTTTTACTAAAAAAAATTTGTTTTTCTACAAAACAAATCTTCATATTCATCCATAAGAAAAATACTCATACTTGTTAACAGTATGTTTTTAGTTTTTTTTTTTTTTCTTAGAAAAAATATAAAAAATAAAATAAATAAAAAACTTTGCTCTTGCTGGCATCTGACATATGGAAAATCCATAAATTTTAAAGAGAACATTATAGAAAAGAATGGAAAAAAATTAAACAACAAAAACTTTTCTATTGTGTTTCTTGACAGTTGTTGTCTTTCTTTTAATATATATATATATATATATATATATATATATATATATATATATATATTCTCCTAAAAACTTTGACAGGGGAGTTTGAATAATATTAAAATTAATATTTCAATAAGTATGTGAACTGCAGAATAACAAAAAATGTTTGTAAATTAAAAAAGTTTGTGTTTTTTTTTTTTTTTTTTGGAATATAAGCAACGAATAAATATAAATAAAATATTTAGTGACCACAAGCTTAATAGTACAATACCCAAGCAATTTTAGAGTAGAAACTAGACTATTTATTATACTGCAGACTAGACTATATACTAAAATACAGATTAGACTATAGACAAGATTATAAAGCAGACTAAAGACTCGACTATAGACTAGTGCATAGACTAGAATATAGATTAAACTAATAACGACTACCAACTCGACTAGACTATAGACTATTTTATCGACTAGTCTATCAAACAAACTTCATAATAGTCTTGATGCTAGAGTTCAGATTGGACTTTGGACTTGACATAAGAGTAGACTATAGACTATACTATAGACTACACTACAGACCAGAATATAGACAAGATTATAGACAATAGGTTAGACTATAGAGTACAGACTATATACTAAACTATAGACCGTAGACTAGACTATAAATTTAAGGCCAAAGTTAAAATTGGACTTTACACTAGAGTTTAGACTAAACTGTAGACTAGAATATAGACTAAACTATAGAGTAGCTTAGACTATAAATCAGAATAACGTTTAGGCTATCGACTATCAACTCTACTATAATTTCGACTAGACTTTGGACTAGACTATAGTTCAGGCGCGGATCCACAGGGAGGGAAAAAAGTTACCAAACACCAACTAAGAAAAATTAAACAGGAAGAAAAATTTACAATAGCAAAAAGAAAATAAAAATTATTTTGAAAAAAAATTAGTTTTTCATAAATAGAAAAAAAATGATGAATTTATATTCAACACTATCTGTCCAAAAATTTGCATTTTGTTTCAAAATTTTTTTAATAAATCAGTAGGTTTTAAAAATTGGCACTTGTTTAATAAAAAAATGTAGAAAATGCACATTTTTAAGTATTTTTATTTCACTTTTTTAAATAACTACATAATATATTTATGAATTTTTGTAAAATTTTAAATTCTTCTAATAATAAATAAGTTTGTAATTTCATTTAATTGTCCTAGGTTTCCGAAATTCTATATTTCCAAATTTCTTTAATTTTAAACATAAACTTTACGGACAATACGAATTAAAAGGCATCTTTCGATAAAAAATAAAATAATTTGCCTAAGTACTAGTTTTATCAATTAATGAAAAATATTTTTTTATTTAATAAATCAAAATCTATCCGAAACTTTTTACAAAAAGCGCTAAAGTAACAACACAGAAAGAGTTTTGCGAAAACGATTTACTTAAACATAGAATTTAAAGCATTCAATTTATTAATTTTTATGTTCACATAAAATATAAAATATAAAAATATAAAAAAAAATCTAAAGAAATATAAAAATATAAAAAAAATCTAAGAGAGATTAATTCAATTATGGATTTGATGGAAGCGTTTCGTTTTCGATAAGTTACCTTAAAAAGTGTGACGTATTATTAGTTCCAAATGTGAAACAGGACAGCTAGACCGACAGTACTTTAATCACACCTTTTATACTTTATGTTTACTTTTTTAATACGAAAGCGTCAAACTCAAATTGACGATAACATAAAATTAAATTTCGTCTCAAATGATAAAGATTTGAGAATAAATAAAAGCCAAAATAAAAAGAAAAATTTATTCATAAATTGAGAAATGTATTCATTATCAAAAGTGTTCCAAACATAATTCTTAAATATATCCAATGTGGCTCTCAAGCTTAAAAATATAGATTTATAGGTATTTTCCAATATTAGTTAGATTTAAAGGTTTTAGCCAGAAATTGCCAAAAAAAAAAAAACACCAAATACAAAGCAATTCTGAGAACACTTTATGACTGTTTTTATAAAACGAACAAAAAATTTTTTCGACAATTTATATATACAATGCAAGCTCGGTATTCGCGACTACCCATTATCGTCACGGCCCGGTTATTGCAACGGCTTAATTTTTAAAATTGCAGATTCTATAATCGCGACAGTTTACGAAAACGGGTTCTATTTTCCCGATTTTTTATCAGTTTTTTTTTAATTTGATTAAAATATCTATAACCAAAAAAGGGAAATCCCCGTCTTTTGGTATATTAACCCTTTTGAATGATTTTGATCTTCAATTTTGTCAGTTTATTATTGTCATTTGTTGTGTAAATGCATCTCTTAATATGGGAAAAGTTCAACATATTTTAAAGCCACCGATTTCTTAAAAATTAGAGATTTAAAAAAAATTAAAAGTGGAGATTCCATAAATTCAATTTGCGTGAATTACAAGTTACATAAGTCTTCAGTTTACCGCATTATAAAGCAAGAAAATTCATTAAAAAAGTACGTACGTACAACAGAGGGCCACTTTCTGTTGTACGTACGTAACGCAAACGTAGTTGTAGTGATTGGAGTGAAGGGGATAACATGCCCTTAAATTTTTTACAAAATATAAATCAGGAAGAAAACGAGGTTCTTTTAACTATTGGTACACTTGTAGCTCAAATTGGTACGGAACATCTTTTCATGAATGCTGACATAAACAACTGGATTCAAGAAGAATTTCATGTGCAAGGCAATGAGGAGCAAATAGTATTATCAGATGCGGAATCGGAGGAGTTATACTATAGTGGTCATGAAGAAAACAAAATTAAAGTGGACGATTGTTTAACATCGATAAACATATGTATACAATGTGCTTTGGAAAATTATAAGCCGGCAATATCACTATATGAACTACGTGATTCAGCTGTTATTTTAAAAAATAATTTACCAAAAAAGCAACTCAAAATTTCCAATTTCTTTAAAAATGTTTTAAATGTAAATATATCAATAAAACCAACTCTAATTTTAAAAATTAAATAAAATTTTTCAATAAAATGGATTCTATTATCGCGAGAATTCAGTTTTCGCGACAGGTCTGGTTTTTAATTAATCGCGAAAATCGAGCTTGCACTGTATGTGTGTTTTCTATACAATTTGTTAAAACGAATTTTTTGTTCGTTTTATAACTAACATAACTACATAACTAAGTTCTACGTCTATACATTTTTTATGAGTGTAACTTGTATATTTCCCTAAAATATGTTTTATCTTTAGGTTTAAGAATAATATGAGATATCAAGTAGCATTTTATTTATATTGTTTTTAGAAAATATATTTTTTAGGTTTAAGAATGACTTCAAAATAACTTTTGCTATAAAATTCATTAAACTAGACTACACTAGATTATAGTATCAAGACTGGTGGAATTATTTTAGAAAATTTAATTTAAAATTCATAAATTTGTGTTTTTTTTTTTTTCTTTTTTTCAAAACAATCCCTTTAAAGTTCAGTAGATATTAGATATGAAAGAGCAATTACTTTATCCTTTAAGCAAAAATCACTAAATTGGCAACTGAAAATATTTTGTCTATACAGACAGCCAGATAATATGAAAACGAAACGTTGAATTTAGACTTTTTGCCCATAAGCAAAAATATATTTACCTCTTAAAGCTAAACAAACAATAAATATCAGCATCAGAGACATAGAAACACCCGAAGAAAAAACAAATTCAGTCAGTCATGTAAAATTGCTAGCTAAAGGTTACAAAGCAAAATAATTTAAGGTTAATGCTTTGCAATGCCAACAAAACATATAAAACATAGCTTGAGGGAAATCAAAAAATTTTCTAAATTATTGCATACTTTAAGGCATCGTCAAAAGAATAACACTGATTTGTTATGTAACAGAATTTGTTTACGAATCTTTATTATTTGTTTTTTAGCTAAAAAAAAAAAAACTTTTTTTTCTTAATATTAACACATTTTTTTTAATGGTTTATTGTTACAGTGTTTGGCTGTTTCGTATTTTTCCAAATATACAGTTATTTGTCACTCTATACGTGACTCTATTAACTGTAAAAATACTTCGCAAAATGGGGAAGCTAAATCAAAACAAAAAAAAAAACGTCAAAACAAAAAAGCCACAAAAATATAAACAAACACATTTGTACCTTTCCATGCTTATATACAAAAGCATTTTATACCAAAGGGAATTGTATGTGTATATTTTTGAATCACTAAAGAAAAAATTAGCACATCAGACTTAAAAAATAAAACTGAAAAAATAACCGCAGGACTACTGGGAAATTGCCAAAGTAGTTTACGGCAAGTTGAAAAAAAACAATGTAAAATAATAATGAAGTGAGGTTAGGACAACAGCAAATATATTTGGAGCTACATGGAATCTTTCTTGAAATATACATTTATATAAGCACTTTTTTATATAAAATCAAAATGAAACATTGTGCTTTGTATTTCATTACAATATCTTAGATTAAAATATATACAAGAAGACTTTGAACTAGAGTATCTAAAACCTTAACCGAAAACCAGTTGGCTGGTTTTCGGTTTTTTACAAACTCTGTCGGTTTCGGGGTTTTTTTTTAATTTTTGATTTTATTTGAAATCGAGTTTTTAGAGGCAGCTAACCAAATTTTTTAAAACAGCACTTTATTTAACTTCTTATGTAATTTTACTCAGAAAAAGAGTCCAAAAAAAAGTAAATAAAAATTACAAATATAAGTTTCATGTAACTTGCTAAATGCAATAAAAATGCCACAAAGTTTATTTAATTTGAACAATTCTCTTTATATAGTTGAAATAAATCAAACTATTGAGTGCGCACGAAAAAAAATAGTATTTTAAAATACAGCTTTGTATAAGGCCTATAAGAAATGAACTATTTCAAATTTAATAAAAAACAAACCATTTGTCGGTATAGTTCTTATAACCAGAATAACCTCCTAGTATTTTAATCACAAAATAAATTTTATTTTTAATATATAGATATTTTCAAATACAAATTGCACATAAATATAAAAATTTTTATTCATCGATTTCAGTTCATAATGGATGTGTTTTGTTGCTAACGTTCATAGGCTTTCTACTGCTACTTCTGTCTGTTGCGTTTTCTCATAATTAACTCTTAAATGGATAGCATGGTCATTTAAGGTCAAACCCTTCATCTGCCCCTGTCCTGAATGCTTTGCCTCCTGTGTACCCCATCGACCTCCGAAACATTTCGTTCCATCCTTTACCCCACCGACCTCCGAAACACTTTGTTTCATTATTTATTGTATCGACCTCCGGAACGCTTCGTTCCATTATTTAGCCCATCAACCTCCGGAACAGCTGAAATCAAAAGAGTTACATAGACGAATGTAATTCGCCCCGAAATCTAGATGGATGTAGTCCATCCAGTAAAACGCCATTGTATTATTTATTTTATTCTTGTGTTTACATTTCAAAAAGTTATTCTTTAATGACTATGTGGGTCAAAATTCCAAGAATTTTGATCCTCACAATGTTAAATTTAACGTCTATAAAAGTGCCCCCAAATCTACGATTATGAAATATAACAATAACAATAAATTAAAAAAATATATATATA
The DNA here is from genome assembly GCA_932274085.1 of Protocalliphora azurea. Classification (NCBI taxonomy): domain Eukaryota; kingdom Metazoa; phylum Arthropoda; class Insecta; order Diptera; family Calliphoridae; genus Protocalliphora; species Protocalliphora azurea. The sequence goes on along the minus strand of OW026519.1, from coordinate 21,718,262 downwards.
ATGAAATTAAATTTAAATATAAAGTTTGTCATTTTTAAAGTATAAATTTCGTTGTGCAATTTACAAATAAATGTAAAGTACTCCCAAGTCGGGTTAATGTTGTTTTTTTTTTTTTGCTAACAGTCAATGTTATAACTAGTATTGTCATTCGAACAGAAATTATTCGATTATTCGAGGAACAAATTTTTTATTGTTTTCGATCGAACAAAATTTTTAAATTCAGAATAAAAAAAAATATATTTAATCAATTTTTTTGTTAAATTATTAAGCCTTTTTAAAATTATAAGTGTAAAAAGTTTTAAGGCAAATAAAACACGACTTTTAGTTACTGATTCAAAAACAAGAATAATGAAAAATATTTATTAAAGAAATTATAGAAAATTACAAAAAGTATTCCATTAAAATAAAAATAAATTAAATATTTATTTAAACCAAATTATTTCAACACTCCCTCTATTTCTTTCAAATGTGTCCTCTATTTTTACTTTAGCGTAAATTATTTCTCTTAATAATTGAAATTCTGGCATCAGAAGAGCTTTCATAAAGATGTCTGCTAATTGTTCATCTGAATATACATAATTTAAACAGAATAAATTTTCTTGATATTTTTTTCTAATAAAATGAAATCGAACATCTATATTTTTTGAAAGTTTGTGATATTCGGGATTTTTTATTAATCGTATTGAACTTTGTTTATCCATATTAAATTCGGTTGAGAACTGCAACTCGATTAAATCTTTAGGAATATAAGTTCTTTAGCAGTACCACTTACTGCAATATATTAGGTTTCAGTGGTTGATAAAGCAACAGATTTTTGTTTTCCTGAACCCCAGCTTACTAAATTTGCACCAAACAAGAAAACATAACCAGATGTTGATCGCCTTGTCTCTTTATCACCTGCATAGTAACTTTAAGTCGTTATTTCCATTGAAATGAATTTCAAAAACTATAAATTTTTTATATACTTCAAAATTAGTTTGACAGCATTGACGTGTGACTCATTAGGATTCTTAAAGAAATATCCCACTGCAAAACTTTGTCTGGTCGTGTAGCAATTGATAAATATATAAGATTTCCTACTGTGTCACGGTAAGGAAATTTCAAATCCTTTGAGTCTTCAAATTTTTCTTATACTTGGTCCATATCGAATGGTGTGGAAATTCCACTACAATCATCCATCTTAAATATTATTAATGCTTTTTAGCATAATTTGTTTGACTAAGACTTATAGTACCATCTTGATAACGACATATCTCTAAACCAAGGAAACATTCTGCTTCATTATGTTTTTAATTTGATCGTTCGATTTTGCAGCTATCAGACCATGTATATGAATTTTATTCATATTACTTTGAGCTACATTTGACTGTGAATTTATAAATTTGACATCTCTAGAGTATTCTATTGAAACACTGAAGTCTTAGTATTATTTGAAATAGAATAGAAAAGCTTTTCTAAAGATTTAACCAAATGTCTTAAAGTTAGATTAAACGGGAAACGTATGTTAATACTAAATTGTGGAAAATTTCCAGCGCATATTAGTTTTTTTTTTTTTAATACTCAACAAAAAAAATGAAACAGAAGTTTCAAATGCTTTATAACAATATAACAATAACAATAACAATATTTATTATTTATTTAAAAAATTATTTTAATAATTCAGGTGATGCAAATATAAAAGGAGATTCTGGAATGTATAACGATGGTTTGTTAACTGAACTCAATCAATATAAATAACATTAAAAGTTAAAATAGATTTTAGATTTAGTTTATGATCATTGACTTTATTTAGAAAAATTTGAAAAGAACAGTAAAACTAGATTTGCTTTTAATGCTCTGTATTGCCACCACCAATAGTAAGTGAAAGGATTTTTTCTACACATCTGAAGAACAATAATCGATTTAAAGCCAAAATGCTTAATTATGTTCTTTATGAATTGTAATTTTAAAAGAAATTTAATTTCATTACAGTACACGCTCGGAAATTCGAACCACTTTGTTTTTAGGTCGATTCGAATTTCCGAATTATACGAATTTCTGGACGGTTTTTTTATACAAAAATTTAGGTAAATTTGACCATAAAGATATAAAAAACCATTGTTTTTTTTATTTTAGTTTATTTTACATAAAAACTATGAAAAACTTAACGAAATATAACAAATAACTTTCCATTTTCGGATATTCAGCACTATGTAAAGTTTTCTTGTTGTTGATAAGTATTGGCAACAGCATCCAAAATTGATTTTATATTCCATTTAATATGTATAGCTATGGTACTTCTACCATCAGTTACATTAAAGTCCAGTGCTAAACGCTTTTCTTGAACGCCTTTGTCAATCTTTTCCAATATTTTTAATTTGTCTTTTAAATATAAAGTGTTTTTCTTACGTCGGTTTGGCATTTTTAGGCCACTTTCTTGTTTTAATAAATGTTAAACCCTATACATATACAAACACCAAAAAAAATGACTTTTAAACTCCAACAACATCAACAAGATCTGTAAATCATCTATTAAAATGGGATTCCCCTTTTTACTTTGTATTTGGTTAAACTAAATTGTCAAAATTTTATTGTTTACAATAAAAAAGAAAAAACCGCTCGGAAATTCGAATTTTGGATTCTAATTTTAGAGTTCCAAATGTAATGAAATTACTGATTCGAATTTCTGGAAATTCGAATTTCTGAGAGTTTGAATTTCTGAGCGTTTACTGTATATAATTTTTCTGTAATTTGATGTTCTCAATTTTTGGATACTTTTTTTCTATGGTAATGAATTATTTTCTTTAGATTTATTTTATGCCAATAAAAACAAAAATTGATTTTAAAATACTAATTTTTTTTTTTTTAACTTGTGATTAATTATTCGAACAATATGTTATTCTTTATTTATTCGATTAATCGAAGAAAATTAAAATTTTATTCGGTCACACGAATAATTAAAAAAATTACGAAATTTTATTCGATCAACTTCAATGTCGAATAATTTACAATCCTAGTTAAAACTCAGCGAGAGCAACAAAGCAAAGCAAATATTTAAAAATAATTTCTTAAATATCAAAATTTCTTTTATATTTTTTTCAATGAAATAAAATGAAGAACACTTTTTGCATATTTTAATTTGTTTATGATTTCTAGGTACATATTGGGTACAAAAATATAATTAGTGCTTTTTATGAAAATGATATATGTGCTCCAGAATGGCTGAAAAATGATGCAAATTTTCAAACATAATTTTTAACATATTTTTCTTGGAAAATTGCCATTTCAAGACAGAAGAAATATAATAAAACAAAGCCAAAATTTTCGCAAAATTTCTAAGATTATCATTATGTATGAATTAATAATATCTATGAAAAAAGTTCGGAAAAAAAGCTATGTTCGATTCATAATATTTATAAAAAATAAATTTATATTTGTAAATTTTTTCTCTGTGTACCAGGTTTACGAATAAAATATTAAGAAAAGATAAATAAAATAAATAAAAACAGTGTCCATTTCAAATTAAATAATAATAAGAATAAAATAATTTTTCAAAAGTTATAACCTGAAATAAGAAACTTTAATTGTGAAATTACGCACATCAAAATTTATTATTTTGTAGAGTAAAACTTATATGCATGTATAAATTTAGGCTCTTGTTTTAATAATCTACAAAAAAAAAATAATATTAGTTTATAATTTTTGTTGAGCCTTTTTTGTAGGGTTTTTTAGAATTTCTGCATTCGGGCTTAAGTTCTTTGAATAATTGTAGAAGAATACATTGTAAAAGTTTTATTGGACACTCGACAGAATTTAACGCATTTTCCAGTCAGTAACGACCGTCATCAGCAATCTTCAGAGTCCCGCCATGTTGCTCTCTGTAAACATCATTATTTAACTCACTCAGTTTTCGATCAATAAACTTAAGCCCAAATGCAAAAATTATGAAAAAATATAATATTCTCTTTTTAAAAAATTAAAATGACTAAAAACCGCTTAGGTTTTTCAAGAGTCCAAAACCGAACAAATGGTTTTCTAAAAAAGTCGGTTTTTTTTAGATATTTTATTTTCAACAAAATCTCCTAGTGCTAAGCCCAAAATTATGCCCTCCCTAAATAATATGACCCATACTATAGAGCGCCTGAAAGCATTATATATATAGTGGACAACTAATACTATTTCAAAAATATTTCAAACCGCAGTCTGCCCAACTTTTTGTTGAATAAAATTCCACTAAAAACCAATTATATATATAATGTAAATATATTTTAATGCTTTATTTTTTCTATTAGCTCTCCAAAGGTAATAATAATTTTACATAAATATTAACATTCGCCCACACAAGGAAGAGAATAAAAATGAAATGATAATATAGAAAAACTTTTTTTATTTTATAACCTTTTAACTTTAAGTAAAATTGCAATTTTAAAATCTTTTTTTCTAGTACATTTTCACATTTACCATTCTGTTCATATTTCAAGATTTTTAACTTGTGCTAGCGCCTGTTTTAAATCATAATTTGCATTTATATTGAAAATTTCTTGAATACAATTTTTTGTTTCCATTTCGCTTATTCTTGTCGTTATTGTGTTACCCAAAGTATAATGAATTATGGCTATAATAGGATAGTGAACTTCATGTCTCTAATATACACAAGGTCAACAGAAAATGTAGCAGCGAAAAGTCACCAGTGTTATATGATAAAAATATTCTCATAAAATGAGAAAAAAGTTTTTTTAATTTTTTTATTTATAAAAAGAATTTCTAAAGAATATGATAGCATCAATGAGTAATAAGTAGTTTAAATGTGCAAAAACCAAGTTAGTTTTACGGTGCACTTGTAAGTAAATAATAAGTTTTGATAAAGATCTAGTTCTAGATGTAAAATAAAAATAGTCTAATCTATAAGCTAATCTATAGTCTAATCTAAAACCAATCACTAACTCTAGTCTAAAGTTAAGATAATGTCTATTTTAAAATCTACTCTTAAGTCTAGTCTAATTTCTGGAGTCTAGTCCTAAATCTGATCTACTCTCAAGTCTCAAGCCAGGTCTCCAAGGTCTTGTCTAAAGTATAGCCTAGCGTAAAAATCTAGTCCAAAGCATAGTGAATAGTCTAGTCTAGATTCTTATCTAAAATCTAGTCTTACATCTGGATTGCTCTAGAGTCTAGTCTAAGGTCTGGTCTAAAGTTTAGTGTAAAGTATTGTGAATACTCTAATCTAAAGTCTTATCTAAAGTCTTGTCTAAAATTTGGTCTAAATTCTAGTCTCATGTCTAGTAAAAAATCTAGTCTAAAGCTTATTCAACTATCTAGTCTAAAGTCTAGTAAAAAGTCTGGTCTAGTCTAAACTCTAGTATAAACTCTAGTTTAAAATATATTCCAAAGTCTAGTATAAAGTCTGGTCAAAAATTTAATTTAAAATTTAGTCTTAAGTCTAGTCCAAAGTATAATATAAATTCTAGTATAAAATTTACTCTACAATCTAATCTAAAGTCCAGTATAATGTCTAGTCTAAAGTCTAAGCTAATCTAAAGTGTAGCGAAAAGACTAGTATACTCCAAAAGCTAGTATTATGTTAACTCTTAAAACTAACAATCTAGTCTAAGGCCTGATCAAAAGTCTAGTGTAAAGATTGGTGTAAATTGTAGCGTAAAGTCTTGTCTAAAGTCTAGTCGAAAGTACAGTCTAAAAACTGTTCTGATCTCTGGTACAAAGTCTGTTCTAAAATCTGGTTTAGAGTCTGGCGTGAAGTCTAGTCTAAGGCCTAGTTTAAAGATTGGTTTATAATCGGGTCTTATATCTAGTATAACTTCAAATCTGCTTTCTATTCTAAAGTCCTGCATAGAATATAATCTAAAATCTGGCATAGTCTAGTAAAAGCCTAGTATAAAATCTAGTCTAAAATTAAATCTAAAGTTTACTCAATGATTTTGTCCAAAGTTTAGTGTAAAGTATAGCTTTAAGTCAATTCTAAACCTTAGCTCAAAATGTAGTCAAAAATGTAGTCTATACTCTGATTTAAAGTCTAGCGTAAAGTTTAGTAGAAAATGTATTCTAAAATTTACTGGAAAGTCTAGTCTTGAGTCTAATCTGGTGACGAGTTTAAAGTATAATTTAATGTCAAATCTTGAATCTAATCATGTCTTAGAGTTTATTATAGTCTATTATATAGTCCAAAATCTACTTTGAAGTCTACAATAAAGTCTAGTTTAAAGTTTAGTAACGTTACCCTATAGTGTGGTCTAAAGACTAATCTGTAGTTTAGTTTATAGACTAGTCTTTAGTCGGGTCTAAGTCTATGATCTACCCGAAGATCATAATTGTATAAATTTTAATGTTTTTTCTTATATTTGAATTTTTCTTAAGATATTAATTTAATATTTTTATTTTTAAACTTTATTTTTAGTCCATTAATAATTTCTCATAATTTTCTCTCTGATGAAGCTAATTTTGAAATCTCTTCTGTGCCTATGCAAATTAATCCCAAAATGAAAAAGAAAAAATGTCTTGACCCAATTGCCTTGTCAAGTTGAAAAAAACCAACATGGTTAATCAAAAATTCTATTTCAAGTATGGTAAGTGCAATGATGGCATGCTGACTGACTGCCTACATTTGCGAATATTAAATACAAAAAATATAGACTATATTTAGGCTTCACTGTTAGCGAAAATATAAGAAAAGTAAGAAGCAATACTTGAGTGTTCATGGTTTAAGGTTTTCTTTCAATAAAATTAAAATAAACGTAAAACTTGATTAAGAGAGCAATAGCAACAACAATAGCAAAAAAAAGTTTAAAAATGAAACCCTCATTGAGAAAAACTAAATAAAAAATTTTGTTTAATACATTGTTGGCGTATAGCTAGCACTTCCCTGTTATTTACAATTTGTTAAATCAATTGTCAATGTTGACATTTTGTTTGTCATTGGCATCCCAACGCATTAAAATATTTGTTGGGAAATTTTTTTCAAGATAATTTTATCACGGTTTTTTAAGAGAAAAAAAAAACTTTTTTAACCCTATAAAAGGCAACCATAGAACATTAACGAAATTCCTAAATAAATATTTATTTTATGTTGGCCACTAAAGTTAAAATCAGTTTTATTTTATTATTATTTTTTCTTTTTTTTTCTGGCTCTGGTACGGAGCAGGAGGTAAGAAGGCGCCATCATTGTATATAGCATTTTCAATTTAAAAAATTCAAATTTTTTTTCATTATTCATGAGGCAGTTATTAAATGAAAATGAGAAATAGTGTCTGAAAAAAAGCCCAAAAAAAAAGAATGCAGTAAAAACAACTTTTATTTAATAGTTGTGACCAAATGAAACATCATCATTTACATTTTCATTATAATTTGAATATAGTGCTGATGACATTGTCACTGATAATTTGATGAATGTTCATTCCATCATCATTATCATTACACACCAGGGAGTCATGAATAGCAGCAATGAGGCAATAAAACAAATTTTCTCTAACAACAAGAATGATAAATACACCAACAAAATAAGAAGTTGTAGCATCAAAATATTTACCCAGGCGCTTGATTAAAATGTCAAACGTTAGAAATATTTAAAATATTTCTCTTATTTTTCTAGTGGTTTTTCTTGAACACTGACTGTATGGTCGTGTAGTTGGACACTATTTATATGCCTGAGGAAAGAGACAATTTTAGTACCGAAAAAACTTTACGCAAGAATGTCAAATATTTTTTGTACTTGTGATAAGAAATCGGGTATTTAAATGTCACTAGGTTTGCAGGACAGACAAACGACAGAACGACTCACAATGGAGTCCTTGATAATTTTGTGTATTTGTTACTCTGCTCATTCTTCTCGTTTACTGCTTATTTGTATTTTATGTTATGTCCTTTTTATTTTTTGGTTGGGAAAAGTTAATGGCTTACAAGAGCAAACATATTGTATAGTTTTTTAATGTCTTTTTTTTTTTTTTTGCTTCGTTTCCGTTTTTATGACCCTTTCAATATGGCAAATTGGTACATGCCGGCAGATGTGATGCTTCGTTATTTTTAATAAAAATTTTCGTAATGAAATCTTTTGTTTGTTAGGGATTTTACATAATACATAATTTGAATTTGTCTTATAAAACATAAGTTTAAATTTAAAGGTAATACTGCATTAATCAAAATTTTATTTTAAATTATAAATTTATTTTTTGTCTCTATTTTATATACATTTTATATTCTTAAAAAAAAAATAGTAGAACTTCATTTATCATATTAATATAACGCTAATTGCTATTATTGCACATTATTTTATGTTAATTACTTTGTTGTCTCTTAAATTATGCTACATATTTCTGCTTTTATTTCACAGTAACATATTGTTTGTCTCTAAAGTTTCCGTCTCCCCATAGTACTTCATTCCTGCCACAAAAACCTTTTTTATAAACTTTAAAAACCAAAAACAAATACATAAATCTAATGTTTCTTTGTTTTAAGTATTTTTTTACCCTTGGGGTTATGATTCACTTTTTTGCACATAATTTACTAAACAAAGTATGCTAAGCTTCTCATAGCAAAACACATACAAACATACACTCTACTGTTATATCATGTTCATATTAAAACCAAAATACTTTAGCATACTTTAGGGGATTTTTCTATTAAATTATTCCAAGTCTGGGCATTTCATTTCAATATTTCTGCATTAAACTGCCATTAGTTACTACAAAAAACAAAAATGCAGAAACGAAAAAAAAAATATTTTTTTAAATATATGTAATATTTTTGGAAACTCTCTGAAATGACCCAAAATATAAGCAGAAACTTCTTTACACAAACAAACATAAAAAAAAAAAACCACAAACACTTCTGCAGCTGAAAGAAGACAACAGACATTAAAATTATGAGAAAAACCAACACATATGTGTACTATTTTTTTAATGTCCCATTTATAATGTATTTTCATAAATTTGTTGCTACTGCTGCCACTACAAAAAGCTACTGAAATTTGCTCCTACTGCCTCACGGTGGAGCCAAACGCAAAATGATTGGTAATAAAACTGTATTTCCTAAACTGCTAGTCGGATCGAATTGAATTGTATGGAAGAGTTGTAGCGGAACACTTAGCTTTCAGAAAAATTATCTTGCAGTCTTCCAGTGATAACATGAGATAAGCTACAAGATGGCAAAGTTTCAAAAAGTCGTAACTTCTACTAATCAAGTTAGATTTCTTTTACAGTTAAAAAGATATTTAAGCTTGAATTTTGAATTTTTGATCCTCTGTCTCGACTTTATTTTTTCGAGAATAAGTACTGAGGTGTATGAGGGAAAATTTTCTGTAATTTACAATATATTCCGAAATAATATGCTTAAAAAATTTTTTTGATTACCTCAACTCGTTTAGACGTGAAAAATGTTTAAACTCTGAAATTAGTATGAAAAATTACTATTTTTTTATTCTTTTGTTACAAAAAATATTTTACTTTTCTTTCACTTTTTTTTAGTTTTTTTATTTGAATAAAAAATTTCTTTACATTTTTCAAAAGACAAGGCTTCGTAAATGGTTATTAAAGAAACTTTAAATTGACTTAGGTTTGCACCCTACATCTAGCAATGGTCGAAAATGATGAATTTAAAAAAAAATCATTTTTATCGATTAATAAAAAATGTTCACGGTACTTAATCATAAAATAGTTTATATCAATTTTACGCTAAATTATTTCCCACTTGGCCAAAAACGAATGCAGGAGTGTAAATTTTATGAAAAAAGTCAATTTTTTATAAGACTTTTTTAAATTGCACAAAAAAACAAATTAGCATAATAGTTGCACTATTTTCTCTTATGTAATACATAAAATAAATATCATTCTTTCATTCCTCCAAAAATCATTGTAAAAGCTTTATAAAGGAAGGTGTATGGGGTTTTGCTTAATAGACTATTACTTTTTTGCTTTTGATTTTTTTAATATTAGTTATTTTTGAAAAATTGGCAAAAATTGCCTTTCTTATTTTTAAATGATTTTTGTAGGAATGAAATACTAATTTTTTTTATACACTACATGAGAAATAATAAAAATTTTTTTTTTTTTTTTTTTTTTTTTGTGCAGTTAAAAAAATCGTGTAAGAAATTTATCTTTTTATAAAATCTGCACTCCCGCGTTCGTTTTTAGCCGGGCGGAAAGCGAGTTGGTTTCAAATCGATCTAAATTTATTTTATAATTAAAAAACCCGTGTGATATTTTTTACTAATCGACAAAAATGAAACTTTTTTCCAAAATTCACTATATTTAACCAATGCTGGATATAGAATGCAAACCATTAACCATTTCTGTTGTCTTCTTTTGAAATATGTAGAGAAAAAAAAATTTTTTTTTTTTAATTTGAGAAAAAGTGAAGGAATAGTACTATATTTTTGTGATAAAAATAGCCATTTTTCATACTAATTTCAGAGTGTTTATCACGTCTTGATAAACTGAGACAATTAAAAAATTTTTTCGGCATATTATTTCAGAATATATGACAAATTGCAGAATATTTTTCAACAAAAATTTTCCCCATATACCTCAGGATTTATTCCCGAAAAGCAAAATAAATATGAATAAGCTTAATGGTCTTTATCTTGCCAAGCACTTTACAGAAATATAAAAATCTTTAAAATCGGACTTGATTTGTAAAAGATTTTTTGAATCTTTTGAATGCTGAAAGTAGTCAACTGTGATACCCTGTAGCTTATCTCTATTATCGCAGGGTGACTGTAAGATTTTTTTAATTTTTCTGAAAGCTTATATCCTCCTCTACAACTCTTCTATATATTTCAATTCGATCCGACTAGTAGATACAGATTTATTACCAAAATTTTTGCTTTGGCCCCACTGTGCGCCTGTTATTGTTGTTTGTTCGTTTGTTTTTATGTTTTTATTATTGTCGACATTATAGCTGAACATGATAAACATTATTTCTCCTCTATCCAAGCAAACAAAAATAATAAAATAAAACAGATGCATAAACAGCTTAAATATGATGCTGTTTATAAAGTGTGCGTTCGAATAAAACGTAACACATGTTTTTGTTTATAACTTTTTTCGTTGATAACTTATAATCCAATTTTCAAAATATTTTTTGAGTGCTTGCTTCATAATAGAGAGTCAAAGGGAAACAAATAAAAAAAATGTTGAAACTATTAAAACTCATCCAAATTGTACTTACAAAAAAAAAAAAAAAAAAAAAAAAAAAATGGAAAAGAGATAAACACGGATATTTATGTCATGGAGTGTCCAGAGAGAAGACTGCCCCAATTTATAAGAAAACATAGTGTCAACATTATTTTGGCCTGACTTGGCATCGTGTCACTACAATAAAAGTACTTTAGAATGGTACAGTAAATATAATGTTAATTTTATTCCGAAAAATGCCAACCATCTGAACTTCCCAGAATTTTGGCCAATTTAAAGATATTGGTCCCTTGTCAAAAAGGAATTAAAAAAGAATAATGCTGCGCCCAAAACATTAACATATTTAAAATACAAGTGGATAGCAGGTTACAAAAAGTTATGCAAAATACAATCAAATTAATAATGGAGGATGTTTCAAATAAATATAAATAAAAAAAAACATATCTAAGCATTAATTTATCCTTTATTGGTACATGTGGTAAATCTGTAGAAAACTCCTAAAATATATTGCTTCATTCATAATTGTATCATATTCCAGTCAACTTTTATTTGTGTGCTGTATTTTATTCGAACGCACACTTTACTACTATCGCTGTCAGTTTTGCTGCTACCAGTTTGCTGCTGCTTTTTGCTGGTATGTATTTGTAGCACTTGATGTGATTGTTAAAAAAATTATATATGATGATTATCAGGATATGTAAACTCTGCTCTCTTCATAAAAATATGTACATACATATTGGAACTCTAAAGAATTTAAAGAACTTTTTATGAAAATTATTTTTATACTTGTTTTTTATCTCTTTTTTTCTCTATAATTGCACATTTAATGCATTGCATTGAGTATAATGTAAATTTCAAAAGTTTTTAAACGGAAATTTATTAACTTTTTTTTCAACAATATGCATTTATAGGAAATTCTGTTTAATATAACTTAATGTGAATATTTTTATTAAACCTGTTATTAGTAGGAATGCTAAGTAAATGTTGAAAAGTTTTTTTGTATGTAATATAGTTTATCCACTCAAGGCACAAAGATCTATCAATACGAAATAGTTTGCTCGTATGCAAAATTTTGTAATAAGATTAGCAGAGAAACCACAAATATGCTCCAAATAGTTGTTTTATGAGATGTGAAAAAAAAAACATTGACACTTAAAAATGACTTAATTTTCATGGACATTATAACACTTTCTGCTATGAAAATGAGTACATTATATGATAAAATGTTTGGACAAAATCAGCTATCTTCAGGATTCAATTCTAACTTTGGATTCTGGTCTGGAATATAATAATTACCTATATAGTCGATCTTCGGCCGCACTAAGGGATTTTCAATTCTGATGTATTTCAAACACCATCTTCGCTAATCAAATTTTTTCGGAATAAGATGACTAATTACATACACACACAATAGACTTTATGTCATTTTTCTCTGGGACATTATAATATTTTTATAAGTGTCAATATGTCCATGGACATTATAACACTTTTTTGTGTGTCATCCCAGCAAAAACGATTGTATGAAATCAAATTGAGAGTGATTTGAAATCAAGTACTTTCTTAAATATCAAAAATTTGAGAATTATTTGAAAATAACCTGAAAATAATAGCTTTCTTAACAAAAAGGGAAATTAATTGTTAAATTGAGAAATGTTATTATTATCAAATCATGTAATTCTCAAACTTATTTCAAATGTGGATTGTAGCCACAAGTGCAACACTGCGTGCCACTTGAATAAGGAATCACATTTTTTTAACTTTAATTAAGTATATCTCTTAAACTAAAGTTCAGAAAAAACAAATTTTTTGCTCAACCAAATTTCATGTCGCCCTTTAGAAGCAATTTGAATGTAGCAAAATAAAAAATTACCTTCACGCATTCTTCAAAACTTTAAAGTCCTTTAAAAAGCAAAAATTAACACTAAATGAAAAACTGAAAACTCACTTATACTATATTAAGTCTATATTTTCACATGTATGGAGTTTATCATGTGTAACTGCCTACATGTTATCTCAGTTACTATTACTCGTATTTAAAGTCACAAGTTAATGTAACACTAGCCAAGTGATTAGTTTCATAAATACACTCAGACCTCGATTTGAGTTGTTTGGATTTTCATCGTTTCGCTTTACGTCGCTGTTTGAAATTTCAATATTTCGATTTGTATCGCTATAATTTCGATTTGCAGCAATATATGTGGTCCATTATCAAAAATTTTTTAACCTGGTTGAAACTGACTTTAATTCTTAATAAGTTTTGTAGTAACACTATTTTAGATAAACGGGTTACAGATCTGAACTGACTTGAAACTAAAGTTAAGTACTCAAATTTTGATAACAAAATTTTTTAACTTTTAAAATTGATTGGTTTTTTTAGGCGAGGTATTTGCGCTACTCAATTGAATACAAATTTTTAAACAGGGATTGATAATTGTTGCAATTATGCGTATTTTGAGCTATATCTCGTTAATGTGCCCGAAATAATCAACGCAGTTGATGGTCTCATGGTTTGAAAAACAAGGGCGAAAATTTAAAAAAGCCAGTGTTTCGATGGGCACATTCAAACGTTCTAATGGAATAGCATGGATTGCTGCGTGAACTTAGTTATTTATTATTTTACACAACAAAATCGACAAACATTTTATGAGCTTTTTGAAAACTACGCAAAAATTTTACTTTTGGTTTTTATATTTTTTATGGCAAATTGCAATTTGTACAAATCTTGGATATATAAATAGAAGAAGGGCGATAAGTACAATTGATCGGGACCATAAATTTAAGTCAAATGTCGTTGAGGATTTAAAACGGAACAATATTGTCAAAATAGGTTTTGCTAAGACACATCGCATTGGCAGCACAAAATTAACTATAATTGGCATAATTAGTAGGTGTTCGTAATGCTTAAAGAAAATGTAGAGACACATCAAAAATTTTCGAAAGATTTCGAAGGAATTTTATGGTCCAAAAAAATTTAGTTAAAAAAGTATTACACTATCACATAGCATATCTCTGTGTAATAAACTCTAAAAAATACATTTTTTTATAATATACGGAGAAGTAACTTATATTCGAACCCCATTTTTCAAAAAATTTTATATATAACGATTTTTAGTATAAAGAAAATGTTTTATTTTGAAAGTTTTTTTACGAGCTATTTCTGGTCTGTTATTTGTTTCCAAATATAAATAAATATCAAATCATTTTTATTTTCTATCCAATGCACAGTGTCATATTTGGCAGTTTTAGAATGACTCAAATCCAGTTTTGGAGATATTGGACTGAAATTTTATATTCTGTTAATAGAGAGGGCTATAGACATTCCCACCAAAAATGGGCGGTAGAATGACTGCCACTCCCATACTAAAAATAAAAAATTTTTTATTTCGGATATTTTTTTTTATAAATTTTATTGAAAAACAAAATTTTGCCTTAAAGTAAGGCGTGGCCGAATCTAATCGCACAAATCTTAATGTATTACTTGCCTAACAAATTTTTAGTTAATACCTTAAGATTTTTAAATAATTCTTAACGAATTGTTAATATGAGGAATCGTAGATTTCTTTTCTAATATTTTAAAAGATAACAAAAAGTCGCAGCCAATATTCTGAAATATAATTTTATGGATAATCTTTTATATACTAATCGTATTTTAAATTGGAACTCGATAAAATTTTTTAGTTCTAGTCAATTAAAAATACAACTTGACGAAAATATTTTTTATTTCTCTTAGATAAAAAAATATTTTTTGAACCTAAAAAATTTTAATAAAATTATTTGGATACATTTATTATTAATGTCAAAAAAATCATACTTCTCCACAAAAAATTTTAAATAAAATTAAAATTTTATTTAAAATTTGCGTGTTTTTTTTATAATATGTGAGAGGTTTACTAGTAAATGCAAAAAATATTTGCTTCATTTAACAAATTTTTATTTTCGTATTTTGTCGTTCTAATTTGGAGAAATGTACTTTTCTTTTAGAATTCTTCAGGGGTTACTTTATTATTGAAATCTAGCGGGAAAGATAATCATAATAACACAATTTAGAAAATAACCTATATTAGCATCGCAGTTTAACTAACGAATATTTGTTTTTATGGTAGTTTTAACTTTTTATTATTTAATTAATACTAAAAAAAAAAAAAAAAAAAACTGGACTTCACAACACAAAATTTTAAAAAATAAATAACAAAGTGCAATAAGAAAAAATTTCCTCAATAATTCCAACCCGAAATGAAGTAGTACCAGTAGTCTACCAAAACCCCAAAGAGTTTTTCAAAGTTAGTTCGAGTTTCGGTTTTATGCCCTCTTAAATTTCGAATTTTTCGGAGTCCCTTTTTCAATTTGATTGGAAGTAAAAATCATTATTGTGTACGTAAAATTTTATGTGAATTTTGTTAGTAACATCAAGAGATTAGCTATATATAATAAGAGGAATATTTTTAACTTAGTTAAATAATAAGTTTTTGTTATTGAATAATTATGAAAATATTTTATTGTTAATAGCTTTAAGAATAATATATATGCTAGCCTGTAAGAAATTGTAATTTCATTGGCTATTAAATAAATAAATAAAAAATAAAAAAAATAAAAAAAAATAAAATAAAATAAAAAATATATATATATATATATATATATATATATATGTAAAATATCAATCGATTGAATAAATCAGTACAACACAAACACAGAATTATAAGTTATAATTAACGCAGAACTTTTTCATTGTATTATTGCAGCAGAACATTGCAGTTCTTTTAGTTCTTTTAATTTTACTAAGAAACCCTAAAACAGGGGTTCTCACAAGATCTTGCTTCGCGGCCCCCTCATATTGTAATGGGAGCGCGACCCGCTACAATTCTGACCACTTTACAAATTTGATAAAATGTTGTTAAATAATATTTACATTAAAAAATTGTGTGTTCAATAAAATTTTTCAGGATATCTTCGCGACGCCCCACGAACGTCCTTACGGACCCCTTGTGGGTCTCGGATCCCATTTGGAAACCGTTGCACTAAAATATGCTACACTAATACAATTAAACAAATGTTATTTGAATAACTCAGTAGGTTTTAATATTAAGTATAATTTTATCATAATTATACATAAACTTTTAGTTTGTAAAAATATATGTTCAACTTAAAACCGATATAAATTTCACACACATATACATTATTAACGCAAACTGATTCTACATCCATTACATTATCAAAATTAATTTTGCCATCAAAAAAAAAAAAATAATAATAATAATAATAATTTATGTTTTAAGGTCTGAAATCAAAAACGTTTGATACAGCATATTTTTTCTTTGGAAGTTAATGTAACTTAAGTAACTGTATGTGAACATTTTTCACTATAAGTTGGGCAAAATCCATGTTATAAGGAGTTTCACAATTGTTAATAATAGATGTAAAGTTATTAAAGAAAATGTTTATGTAAAAAATTGATTAAATTCATGTGTTTAGTTAGAAAATCAAAATAGAATTTAAGTATTTTTATTTCACCTTTTTGTACAAAAAAAAAAAATACTCATAAGATAAATTTTGTCTTGAAACAATTAATTAGAAAAGACTGTAAATAACAACTAAAAGTATGCACGAAAAAAATCCATGTATAATTTTAGGCTTATAACTTTTATATATACTTATAGTGAAAAAATTATAGCTGCGTTAGCTTGTTTATATTTGTCATTATGCTCAGTAACTACGTGCTAAATTTCATTGTAACAGCAAAATTAGTTTTCCTTAAAATGGGAGTTGAACAATACACACGCAAACACATAATTGAAATTTATAATGAAAACCAGCGTCGGTCATACAAAACACCTACTAAGAAGGCAGGTGTGTCATGAAATAAAGTTTCCCGGGTGATTAACATATACAAAGAGGATATGACCATTTAAAGGAAATTTGGTTGTGGAAGAAAAGTTGGTGTTTCAGATTATAAAATCGCAGACAAAATAGAAAGAATTTTGAGAGAAAATCCCCGAATTTCTGGAAAAAATTTGTCACAAAACGTTAGTTTCTATGAATCTTTTGTAAGGAAAGTTAAAAAGAAATCTCGCCTGAAAACGTATAAGGTAAAAAAAGTTCCTGATAGAAACGGAAGAAAGACAAACAAGAAAAGTAAGTACTTGCAGAATCCTTGAAACTTCTTGGCCAGGATTTCTATGTTGCAGATGCCAGAGAGAATGTGGCAGAAACTTGCGGCGAAAGAAGCACTTCATTCACAACAAATGGCTTTATTAACACCGAAATATTAGTAAATGAGCACTTTCCGATAAAACTTTTTCCTTTCCTAAGAAAACATGATGCAAACTCAGCTTTTTTTTCATTACAGTAACAAAGCAATGGAGTGGTATCAAACAAATCGTGTTGTTTTTGTACCGAAAGTGGCTCATCCATCCAACTGTCCAGAACACTCCGCCACGGCGGCTTGTCTTCTTGGATTAAATCTTTTCCATGAGCTCATACGTGGTAGAGATAATCCTGTCATGTTACACTCTAAGATAGCTTCGGTCTTAGAGAGCGTAGCAGTGAGGAAGGTATAAAAAGGTGTAACATTGCCTATACTTATCTGTGGGTCTATAATGGTAGAAAAGGAACTTATCTGTGGGTCTATAATGGGAGAAAAGGCCTGACCAGAGACTTAACACAATCTGGTACCATGGGAGCCAGTAGCTTGTCGGTGTTGTCTTACTGGACTGGCTGTTGGAGAGGCCCTTCGGGGAGTCACGTGGTGGCTGTGGTTTAGACCTAAACCGAAGGAAGGGGTTTATAGTCCCGATGTG
The DNA here is from genome assembly GCA_932274085.1 of Protocalliphora azurea. Lineage (NCBI taxonomy): Eukaryota > Metazoa > Arthropoda > Insecta > Diptera > Calliphoridae > Protocalliphora > Protocalliphora azurea. The sequence continues at coordinate 21,700,351 of OW026519.1, read as the reverse complement.
GTGTTGCATAGGAGGTTAGATAGCTCCAACTCCTAAGCAAGGAGGAGTGAACTAATCCAGACAATTAGTCTCACTAATTGCCACTCGTGTGTTCTTAACAGGCATATACACCTGTCCAGAACACCGTCCAATGGAAAGGTTTTGGACCCTAGTAAAAAATCGTTTAAAAGCAACTAAAAACTCAGCAAAAAATGAAACGGAGTTTAAAGCAAATGGAGTTGTACCAGTAAAAAACTAATCGAAAACACGAAAAAGCTCCAATGAAAGAAATTCTGAAACGTAACATGAACGTAACATTCATTAATAAAAATATAATTAAAAAATCGCCTATTGGTTTAGTTTTTATAAACAGATTTGTATGCACGGATTTTTTCGTGCGCAGTCCTTAGAAAACAGTGATTCGATTTGAGTCCTTTCGGTTCGCGTCGCAATTCCCATGCCCCCATTAACGACACAGAGCGGGGCCTCAGAGTATCGCTATTTCTTTTAGCAAAATTACTTTTAACATTTTTATCATATCTTCTATATTATTTGTATTATAAAATTATCTCCAATCATCTGTTAAATTCAATTTTGTGAAAAAGAAAAAATATTGCAAATAAAATAACTAAATAAATTCTTTAATAAATTCAAATCAAATAATACATTCTAAATGCAAACAATCAACAATCATGTGAATGTATTTTACACTAAATGCGGATATGACAAATAAAAATAGTATTATTTAGATATAAAAAGAATATTATAATAAAGATCTATAAATCAAACAGTGCATATAAATTTAAATCTAAATAATATTCTGTTTTGTCATAGTACGAGTATTGTGTTATGTATCATTACATATATATATGAATGAATACATTATTAGGGTGACATGAAAAGAGCCTGCTAAATTCTATAGAAGGGTATCTATACCCAGGAAACCCATTTCGTTTTCACACTTAAAGAAATAAAGTAAAGATGTATTAAAATTTGTTAGAATTTTACTCAAAGTTTAATGTCATTTTAAAAATAATTGTTCTAATATATCTAATGTAGCGATGTAATTAATATTTATTGAATTTATTTAATTATTTTTTTTTTTTTAATTTTCAATAGTTCTGGATACCATCTATTGGATTAAGACAAATAATGCAGAGTAAGGTGTGGGTTTAAATAAAATATAACGTTTTTTTTTTTTTTTTTTTTTTTTTTTTTTCTTAAAATAAAAGATGAACGGAATAAGCTAGGATTAAAACTAAGTCCACTACTTGTAGCATTTCATCTCCAAATTTTTTTGTTATATAATTTAATACAAAAATGAATTGCTAACCAGATTATTTTTATTCAAAATTTTAAAGAACTTTTACGAAATTTTTCGCGGTATCTCTCTATACGAATTTAAAATTAATAATCACAATGGAGCAATGCAGGGGTCTTCTTAAATTAGCTTTTAACTTGGATCCAATTCCTTCACAATATAATAACATAAATAACAAAAGGTCAAATAAGGCTAAATACTCCAAAAATAAAGCCAGAAAAAAAGTTAAAATTTTTTTAAATCTGGGAAAATAACTTTTTCTCGTTCTCATTTTTTTTCATACTTTTTAAAGATTTGACAATAAATTTATAAATAAACTATAAAACGGCAGCCAGCAAAATAACCCAAATAAAAACTCAACCAAAAAAGTTAAACACAAATTTGGGTTATATTTCGTATGAAAAGTTATTAAATATTTTGAATTCTGTGTTCGTAATATTTGGACTATAATTCCATTTTGATTAAGCATTCCCAAATTTTTGTGTGATTGTTATCATTTGTAATTTTTTTTTTTTTTAAATAATATTCGTAAATAGTTTCTATGGTTAATGAGGCAAATTAGCAAATAATTATAATCCCTGGTAAACTAGCAGTTATAATTGGAAACAAAAATAAACTACTTATTTTTTGCCTGAGTAACTAGTTATGTTTGTTCGAGTTGTCCACAAATTCATATAGTTATTTTTAGACTCTAGGTACTCAAAAATATGTATTTAAACGAAAATAAAAATAAAAAAAAACAATTTTACCGCCAGAGTGATTTGAACTTGGGCACAAATTAACCATTCGTTTTTAATGACTAAAGTCTCACTCAGTACACCAATTCGCACTTAAGTTTCTATGCGACAAAAACTTTTTAAAGTATAAAATATTTTTTAGACATTTTGTTAAAAAAGCTAACAGCATCAGAATTAACAACCTTCTGGTTGTTAATCCAGCGCTGTAGCCAACTCATTGAAGTGATTATAATTTACGTAATATAGAGTAGACAAATAATAATGACGGCTTATTACCAAGGAACTACTTTAGTAAGTAGTTGCCATTACCAAGAACCAAAAAGTTTATGCTGTTATAATCGATGTAGTAAGTCCATAGAAAAAGTTAAGTTATTTTTGATTTGTATAATGAAGCGCCGCAAGCGAAGATTTTTGTCTTATGTCAATAATCTAGATCTTTTGTGTGAAAAACAAATGCTTAAATGGATGAATCTGTAAAAATAAAATTAGTATTAACAAATAAAAAATGATTGTCTTCGTTGCTGAAATACTAAAATTTTAGTCCTTTTAAGACAATCTTATGAATCAAAAAAAACTAAAGCAGAATAAAAAGGCTAGATTTAGCCTTAAATAGGCCAAACTGGCCACGCTGGTTATGATTATTCGAGTTTATTTAGACTAAGGAAGCAAAACAATCACATATCTTGTCACATTTTGAGTAAACTTGTCATACGACAACTTGTTTTTTAAATTTTTATTGTTTTTAGTTCGATACTATTCAGGACCATTCTCTAGATTATTCGGTGAACAAAACTTGCACCTGGAAGAGGAGAAAAGTCAACAGTAACGTATGTTTTCCAGGCTAATACAAAATATTAAATATATCTTATTTGCCTCATAGTTATTATTTTTTAGCTTTGTTTGACTAAAACCGTATACTGCCGAACATGTTAGCTCTTAGAAGCTTCTCTGCTTTTTGAACTTGAAATTCATTACTTTAACTTTTTTTCTAGCCCAAGTTTCATCTCATTCTTTAGGCCCTTGTCAAGCCTTTTTATTACTCTGAAATGTAATACTTTTGTCGACATTTTCTAGTAAATTCAAGACAAAAAAATTAAAACAAATCAAATTTTATTTTCTATATGTGAACAAACGACCTGATTTCAAGAATTCGATCTGCTGTTAAATCTAACATGTCTCTAAAAGATATTGTAATCGAGAAATATATTTAAAATAAGCGGCAGTATTAGTTACGAAAATTTAATTGGGTCAAAACTTTATTTTTCACTAAGTGAAAGAACTGAATTTTAAAAATTTTAAACAAAGCATGATTTTTTGTGTATTATAACAGATATATTTAATAGGCAAAAAGATTTAAATCAAGGACACCATTTCTTTATGAATTAGATAATTTGTACCCTACTATATTTCTCCTTTATCACTAAGTACACGCAGAGAAAAATCTGTGACCATGTGACTACAACAATATTATGTTCTCATTCTTAATTTTCATTAATTTTAACAATACTATGTTCATGATAAGAATGTTTTTCTTTCAATTTTATCGTTCAATGTTTACACTCAGTAAAAATTTTAATATATTTGAATATTTTTAACAGAAACAAAATTTTATTAATACGAAAAAAATCATTATTTTACAACTATTAAATATTACCAATCTTTTTTCTTATTGGTTTGTTTTTTAACCATTTTAATATTATTATTCCCATTTAGTTGATACATGAATAAATTTAAGTAGAAAAGGTTTTGTTATATTTGGTGTGATTTGAGTAGTATAAGATATTAATTAATTACTATTAGGTAATAAAAAGTGTCTTGTATTGTCTTGCACAACATATGTAAAGGCAATAAATTAATAAACAAATAATGATTGATCATAATAACATTAATATGAAACATGTTATGCGTAATTTTGAACACGTTGTACAATTTTGTATGGAAAATAATGTGATGAAGCTGAATCATACTATAAGAAAATCAGAACATAATTCTATAAAACTGAATCGTAATATTATAAAATACATGTAAATGCAAAAACTCGGATCATAATATCAAAAGTTAGATTATTTTATCATTATCATGTTCATATATATTATTATTTATGTCCATATAGTCCAATCATAATATGTTGTGCTTCGATTATATTTCCCGCAACCATGTTTTTTCTCTGCGTGTGTGTTAAACACTTTGCAAAACTATTTACAAATATATGGAAAAAATAATGTTCAATATAGACATAGTATTGCAAACAAACTCACTCATACAAATACATCCATACACTTGTGTAAGAAAAACGCATACAGAGAACCAAATAAATTTGTGAACGTAAATACAAATTGCATAAATTTCATAAGAAAATATATTGAAAATAAAACTCATTTTATTCACAAAACCTTCAATGCCGTGCAAATATGTGGGAGGCTATAGAAATCAAATACACATACAAACAAAGTATGTATACGTCATGAATTGCTCAGATACGAAAACGAAAAAAATAGATAATTTTATTAAGAACTTTTTAATCAAATTTCAAAATTATAGACTATTTTATTAAAATACAACTTAAAATTTTCTCAATATTTTTGAATGGATCCTTTTCGTAGAGGCAGCACTTTAAATCAGACGAATAGATTTACAAAACAACAACATGTTTTTCATATTTATAATGTTTTTTTTTTAACTTTCGGAAAAAAATAAAATAAATAAAATTGTGTATTTATTTACAACTAACTGTAAAAATCACTTCTTATACATACTTTATTGTAATACAAATACTAACATACTAAAGTTATGTAGGTTTGTATATGTATATACCCTACATATATGCACACGTTGGTATTAAGATAAATTATTGTGTATCTATGAAAATGTCATAAAATCACATTTCAGGAGAATGAGAAAATTTGTTGATGCATAAAATAAAGAAAATTCACTCACTTACACAACAATCACTACAATGCAATATAAAATATAGAATATAGGTGTTGTTTTTTGCTAAAATACATACATATTTGTTGGTTTGTAAAGATGTTTGAGTGTAGGTGTATTTGGCAAAGTTTATGAAGGAATTTCATAAGGATTTGTTTGACAGAAGAACACATTGTTTGTAGTTGCTCTTATACTGGCTATTGTATTGTTGTTTCAAGAAGGTGTAGAGATAAAATTTTCCAACACAAAATATAATTATATGATGTAAAATATAAAACACAGTGAACATATTGATAATAACAGTTGTAACTATATACATATATAAAAAGTAAACATAAAAAACTACAATCGTTTTTGGTATTGTATTGTTCTATTTCAAATATTTTAATTCATGACAATGATATCGAGCTCTGACAGCAAAAAAAGATTAAGATAATATTCGATTTTCGTTTTTTTTTTTTTTTCTTTTTTATAAGTAAATAGGTTTTGGAATGCACAGTGGAATAGAATCAAAGATTTTTGGAAATGAATCACAGGAAATGAATCAGGAGCGGAGCTATTAGGGCTCAAAATAGGGTACATAATATTTTTTTAATCGCTTGCCAAATCTTAAAGTAGTTGGTAAGGATCATGAAAAACATGCTTACATGTGCTATTAGTCCCCTATAGTTTTCAAGTTATTTGCATTTGAAATTTCAACCATCTCCAATTTTGCTGCAATTTTGCAAATGGTTAAAAAAAATTTTTTTAAATATATAGCCCAATATTTTCATCCGATTTTGAAAAAGTGTCTACACTCTTTTTTTTTCTAAAATATTCCTTAAAGACATATAATTACTGTAAACTCTTCTAAAAGGTATCTTTACGGAGATATTTTTAAAATAGAAACCGTCCCCAATCATACAGTAGGGCTAAGCACAGACCCTCCTGAATTTGACCTATTTTGTATTTCACTTAAAATTAATTTATTTAATTGTTTGTTAATAGAAGTAGAAAGTGTATTATTTTAGTCTTACTTTGTATTAGTTTAGTCTTACTTTTTGAAATATTTTATGTAAAAAATTCAAATATCTAACTTTTTAGAAAAAAATTGCAAAATTTCGTATTTATGAGGACCTGGTCTCAATTTTTGTTATGTCATTAAATGACCTTTTTTGCGGTACCAAATTTTCATTTCATTTAGTGTTCCTTTGGCAGAAATAGAAAAAAATCGGAAAACCCGAAAAAAAAACCTTTTTCATTTTAATCCAATTCACGAAAGAATAACGTCAGGACGGACGATGGAAAGGTAGCTTAGAATGAAGTAAATTGTAACTTTAGCTAGTAACATCGATGTTTTATTTGCTCTCCATATAAACGTGGCCCCCTAATATATGTGTTTGTTAATAAAAAAATTTGTCTTCTGTGTACCAATGATTAACGTTGAGCTGTTTGGAAATAATATCCAGATAAATAGTCATTCCCAGCAAAAACTTTTTGATTCTACTTATTAAAGTAGTTTCTTGGTAATGAATGTCATTGTTATTTGCCTACTCTATATTATATAAGTAAGTAGTCAATAGTATAATAGCAAAGTAATATTTCAATCATGTGGATGAGTTGGCTATAGCGTTGGATTAACAGCAAGAAGGTTGTTGGTTCAACACCATTCTGATGCTGTTAGTTTTTTTTTTTTTAACAAAATGACTAAAAAGATATTTTATAAGAAGAAAAAGTTTATATCATTTAGAAAATTAAGTGCGAGATGATGAACTCAATAAGACGTTAGTCATTAAAAACGAATAGTTAATATGCGCCCAAGTTCAAATCTCACTGACGGCAATTTTATTTCATTATTTTCATTTTCGTTTTTATGTACCCCTAGAGTCTAAAAATAACTACATGAATTTATGGACAACTCGAACAAAAATAAACTAGTTATTCAAGCAAAAAATATGTATTTTTTTTCGTTTCCAGCTTACCAGGAAAGCAAGGTTTTTGCTGGGTTGCTTTGAAAAGCATACATAGAAATTACAAAAGTCCTTCGGGTTATTTATTTTTTATTAAGTCAGTCTGCATTTTTTAGTTATAATCATTTCATTTTTATTTTTACAAAATTATTTTTCTTTGACATATTTATCGCGCATTTTTCTAATTCCTTTTCGTATTGGATGTAAAAAAAATATGGAACACAATGGCTCTGATCCTTGTGAAAACTGCAAGTTTGAGTCAGAATTTACAGGAAAGCATTTCGGTACAAAAATTTATTTGTATTTTGTTGTTTTTCTGACAATTCCTGACTAAAACCTAAAATTTGACCAATATTGGAACAAAGCTAATGTTGGTTTTGAAATTTAAACATATTCAAATTTGTTTTCGTTGAAAACTTGTTGTTTTTTAATTTTCGTTTTTGTATGAGAAAACTTGAGAATTCAATAATGTTTTGGGACGAAAACACCTTTAACGAGATTTCATGCTCAGCCTGAATGTACTATTAGCTAAAATTTTTTTCTGTGTATATATAAGCTTTTTGTTTCAAATGTTTGCTGGGTTATTTCTTTTTGTTACAATAATACAACACGAAAAAATACAAGAAATAAAGTACTTACAATATAAATGTCAGAAAGATTACACAATAAGGAAGAATTACCTGAAATGAAACGATAAGAAAACAAATAAAGATTGATTAAAAAAAAATTATATTATAAGTACTCAATAAAAAAAATAAATAAAAAGGGAAAGGAAATAAAAAATTATTTGATTTAATAAATACAAAATTCAGGACGCAATGGTAGAAAACTGTTGAATATATGGGGAAAGAAAAATTACTTTTTTCATTGTGACAACTGAGTTAACGCTTTAAAATTTATAATTAATTTAAATTAATACATCTTGAAATGTATGAGCTAGGTCAAATAATACATCGATTAGGCAGATCGACCGTAGTAGCACAAGTAAAATTTAGTGCATCAACTGCTGCGGATATCATTTGTTCATGCCTCGAGATTAAATTCCCGAATTTTCTGCGTTGCTCCGCACTATGTACGTTTTTGGGGAGTGAGTGATCAAAAATAACTTCAAACATAAAAATTAATATTTGAATAATTTTAACATTGATCTTAATGTAAAACTTGTTCAATTTTCTAAAGCTGCTTTTGGTTTTATAATATCTTTCTTAGTTACAAAGATATTTGGTTTTGAAATCACCTAAATTTAATCAGAATAAAAAACATTTTTTGATAAGAAAATTTTTAATATTTAGGAGCGCATAATTTTAAAACGGTCATGTACCTTTAATCTCAGTATTTATCAAGTGCAACTTAGATTATAAATTTTTAAAAATTTCAACATATACATTTTTGGCTTCTAACTACACTGGTGCATAATCCTATAAACGCATATCAATTTTTTTAATCAACTTAACAAAAATGGGGCTAAAAAGAATTAAGGTATTACATATTAATTTTGTAATTATTAATGGTCTTCACTTAAAAAATTCATAACGAAAAACTTAAAATGTGCATTAAATTTTTTTTTTTTTTTTAATTTTAATTTTAGTATATAGGAGATGCCATTTTTTATGCCAACTCCAATGTATTTGTTGCTATAGTCTTATTTAGAATAGAGATAGTGAGTGATATACTCTGGTGTATCACAGGGTAGCGTATTACGTCCAACGTTGTACACTATATATACATCTGACATGCCAACTCATTAGAAGTCAACAATTGCCATTTATGCTGATGACACTGCCATAATAGCGTCCGACAAATCACCAATTACAGCGTCATTACATGTGCAAAATGAGGTCAATTTATTACAAGATTGGCTTACGAAGTGGAAAATTACAATAGATACTAGTAAGTCGACTCATGTGTCATTCACCCTAAGAAAAGATAATTGTCCATCGGTCTGTCTTAATAGTACTCAAATTCCCAAATCGAAATGTGTCAAATATTTGCGTATGCATCTTGACAAAAGACTTACCTGAAGGAGCCATATTAAAGCTAAAAAAAACTCGTCTGAACATTATAACCTAGAAAATGTATTGGTTTTTGGCACCATATGGAAGATTTACAAATACCATAATCAGTGATGAAATAAAAAGATTTAGCACCCGATATCTTACGAGACTCAGTAATCACACCAATACTTTAGCCATATCCTTACTTGATGAATCAGAAGAGGTAATGCGACTAATAAGATTTCACATACTTGATCTGTCCTTTATAAAATAAATATAATACTGCACTTAATGTATATTAGTACATATGGATGTATAAAACATTATGTAAGTCTCTATCATACAGCCTTTAACTGTTAAGCTATTTTAGTTTAATAGCACATGTTAAGTTTTATTGTTATGTTTGAAATTTTATTAAATCATTTACTTAATATTGTACAAATAGATTGTAAATAAAATTGTCTATATAAAACAATTTTCCTATATATGCACTTAAACTAATGGACCAATAGCATTATTAATGAACCTTTCTTTTGGATAACTTAAAAAAATCGGTCCGGCGTTATTTCTTTTAATCAGAACAAAACATATTTTGACTTTGCTGCAGCAAAAAGGGCTGTCCATATCATAACACTGCGTCCGTTGAAATTTCGTATCGACATACGAATTTCGTTCGACCTCAAATCATGCCAATACGAGGGCGAATCAATAAGTCCGCGAATTTTCGAACTTTCATTGTAGTTATATGAAATGCAACACTATTCCCGTCAAGTATCACCTGTTAATGGATTACTGTCAAATTTTGAGTAAGTGTCGTCATTTACTTTGCTTTTAACAGCTGTTCAAAACATACAACCTCATGTATTTTTCTAAAAATGGAAAATAGTGAATTTCGAGTGCTCATTAAACATTATTTTTTGTGAAAAAAAAAACCGTCGATCAAACCAAGAAAAAGCTCGACAAATACTATGGGGACTCTGCACCATCGATTTCAATGGTAGAAAAGTGGCTTACTGACTTTCGTTGTGGTTGCACAAGTACAAATGATGCTGAAGGTTCTGGACGGCCAATTGAGGTCAGTACATCCGAAAATGTCGAAAAAATCCACGATATGGTGTTGGCCGACCGAAGAGCAAAAGTGCGTGAGATTGTTGATGGCAGTGTGGTTTCGATTTTAAATGATCAGCTGGGTTTAAGAAAGTTGTCTGCAAGATAGGTGCCGCGTTTGCTTTCAACTGACCATAAACGTAAATGTATGACAACTTCAAATGATTGTTTGGAGTTGTTTAACCGCAATCCGGATGAGCTTTTGCGACGTTTTGTAACTGTGGAAGAAATATGGATCCATTACTGTACTCCGGAGACCAAGCAGCAGTCTAAACAATAGGTTTCTGCGGGTAAAAAGCCAAGGTAAGTTTGTCGGCCAATAAGGTAATGGCAACAGTTGTTTGGGATTCACGCGGGATAATTCACATCGATTACCTTCAAAAGGGAAAAACAATAAACGGCGAATATTATGCCAACTTATTGGACCAACTCTGTGAGGATTTAAAAACAAAACGACCCTATATGGCCAAAAAAAAATTCTTTTTCATCAAGATAATGCACGAGTGCACACGTGTGCAGTCTCAATGACAAAACTCTATGAATTGGGCTACGAATTGGTACCTCATCCGCCATATTCTCCGGTTTTGGCCCCTAGTGATCACTTCCTATTTCCAAACCTAAAGAAATGGCCCGGTAGAAAGAGATTCAGCTCCAACGATGAAATTATTGACCAAACAAATGCCTATTCTAAGGACCTAGAAAAATCCTATTTTTTACCCAAAGTAAATGACAACACTTGCTCAAAATTTGACAGTAGTCTATTAACAGCTGGTACTTGATGGGAATAATGTTGCATTTCATTTAACTACGAGGGAAGTTAGAAAAGTCACGGACTTATTGATCCACCCTCGCAGCAAGAATATGAATCGGCACCGTCCAAATTGGATTTCTTTTCTTCAGAAAAAATTTTCATGTATTTGCGCCCAAATTTTAAACGATTTTCCTTATAATGCTGTTTTACCATTGGCTTACATTTTGATTTCTTCCATTTTATGTTACCATCTGTTTACAAAATATGTGCAACATGATTAGAAGTGACAAGAATGTCAAGTTTATTTTTTATTTGTGTAGCATTTAATTTATGGCTGGTGGCTTTTTCTTTCACTTTATTAATTTACCTTTTATTGGTTTCCGCACACCATAATTCTGGCTTTTCTTAAGAAAGTCTCGAATAACTCCTTATGAACGGTTAATTTTTCGTGCAATTTCTCTATTAGAACTGCCTTGAATACGAAACAATTTAATTTGAATTTTTTCCTGGTCTGTAAGAAAAGCTCCTTTCGGCATCCTTTAAATTGATGAAATTTCCCAATTAAAACAAAAATATTTCCAGTAAACAGAGATGTTGTCATCAGAAACTTACCTTAAGTGAAACAAACAGCTAAAACTGTTAAAATTTTTCTCAAATTTTTATTTTTTATTTTTTATTTTTTATTTTATTTATTTTTTTTTTTTTTTTTTTTGCAATAACTTTTTAGACAAACTTTTCTCGACTGCTTTTATAAGAATATTCTACTCTATTGATCACTAATATTTTCTGATTGCTAAATTAAAGAAAACAACAAAAGTCAAAAACAAATATTTCTTACTGAAAAAAAAAACACCATTAACCGCGAGTTATTGTAACAGTACAACATGGTTTTTGGTTAAGATAAAAAAATATACCTCAAAGAAAAACAAAAATTTTAAATGCGTTTATGGGAATATGCACCAGTTTATTTTGCCAAAACCAGCAAAAAATTCTACTTATACAGACTTATAATGTAAGTTATTTTACATTATTCCATATATAATTTATTTACAAGAAAGTGTAAAACTTTCTGTAGGAATACCTTTAATTAAAAAAATCGTATTATTTTGTATTTTATAACACAAAATACGAATTTAACTTTGCTTAGGGAAAAGAAAAGGAACCTCTTAACATTCCATAAAAAATTGCGTAAAATCAAAAATAACCGAAGCACAATTCATGTGTTAAAATTTTGGATTATGCGAATTTTCTGATTAAACACCTCAAGTTCACATAATGGTAGTTAGAAATTTTATTTAAATAAAATATTTAATTTTATTTAACTAAGAAAATGAAATTTCTATGACGATCTTTTATTTAGTAGAACACTTTTGTTTATAATTCTGGAAAATTAGTGGACGTATAGCGGCCATAATACCAAACAATATTTAGTTCTCTCTTACGTCATTTGATAACTATATGATGTTTTAATTATGTCGGACGGCACTTCCAGCCAAACTTTAAAAATTTGACCTCAATATGCGTTCCATTAGCATTCGTCCATATTGATTTTAAGGTTACAGACGTTGTGTATAAATTTACACGCTACAAAATTCAAAAGCCTTGAAGGACTTTTATCGAAGTACTCATATTAGATAATTTTTATTGTAATTTTACAAGAAAAATATGTAAATTTATAAAGATTATTGTATTGTGTGCTATATTTAATTTTGTGCTCAATAACATAAAAAAGGTAGGGGACCAAAATGTTAACCCATTCAAAAGTTATTGATTTTTGATCGCTGATACCCCTAAAAAGGTACAGTGTGCGTCATAGCGTAAATTTCCTTTTTTTCTAATATTCAATGCTTATTAACCTTATTTACCACTCTTACACACTTAAGTATAGTACATAAGTATGCTTAGTGATCCCAAAGACTTACCAACTTTATTAAATACTACCACACTCTGGCAACAACATTAAGAAAAAATCCAACAAAGTTTATTATTATTTCATATATAACCCATAATTACTCTCAGCCTTTACACTCCTATATACAAATAATTATTTCAAAATATAATTTCAACTATTTCAAAAATTTCAACAACAAAAAAAGACAAACGAAAACCATTTTTTTTTTTTTTTTTCAACTATTTAGCAAACAATTCTCTCAAAAATTACTTAGTTGGCCCAAAGTTGGTGATGATAAACTAGAAAAACTAAAAACGAAATCATAATAAAGTTTATTTGCAGCAACGAAACGAAAGTAGAAAAAACTTTTATATTTCCGTATATTTATACTTAAATATTTATTATTATACGAACACTTTTGTGGATTTTTATCAAAATAGTACTTCCTGTTCTGGCTGATGACGTAGTTGCATAGAAAAGTATATTTGCTGCAACAATGAGAATATACCAACAGGGATGTTATAGATAAAACTGCACCATTACCACCACTCCACGTTAAAAATGAACAGAGAATTTAATGAAATTTAAAATTTCTCTATTTGTGTTTTTGTACTGAGCATCAGCAAATATGAAAAAGTTTTTATTAATTATTTTGTTTTCCATTTTTGTTTTTATTACACTTTTTAGGATGATATTTACAGAGTTTTTAAGCTGTCTTGAATTTTTGACTTTTAATATTGGATGTAAAAATAAAAGTCTTACTTTACTTATGAGTGGGGATTATATTTTCTTGCAAATGCAGTAAATGCAAATTAATTATGACAAACCCCCTTTCTAGAGCATTTGCATGAAATGCATATTTTAACATATTTTGATATTAGTCAATAGTTTGCTTTAAAGTCAATATTTTTTGCATATATTAACATATTTATTTAAAACAAAAAATAAAATATAAAAAACAAGTGAGAATGGAGGTCGTAAAGATTCGGCCAAGCTGATTTTTTTTTCTAATTTTTTCTTACTTGGGAGGTGGGCGGTAAAATAAGCGGTCCACGCCCATTTTTAGTTTTTTACTTAGTATTGATCTCTGAACTATTTGAGCATAATTTCTTTGATATACATGCTTTTTTGTAAAAGATATCGGCCGAAAAGCATAAACTGGAGTCACGACAGACAGCAGGCAACAAAAAGAAGATTTCCTATATGTTTTCAAAATAATGATATTATATGGAAATCGTTTTAACATTTTTACCAGTAAACTTTTTAGTTAAATAATTTACGTCGTTTTTATAGTTAATGCAAATATATAACATTAAGGTGTTATTTCCTCAAACTTTATTCAACTTTTAAACCACTAATTATAATAAACAATTATTGAAAGCATCTAAATTGATAGTATTGGCTCTATTACTGTTTTTGTTTTGGAACCGATTTTGCTAATTTTCAATACCAAATAAACCGTATTCCTCTAGAATGACCGAACCGAGTCCTATCCCGCTTTTGATGATGGGTATAAAAATAAGGAAATGATGACATTTGGTTCAAAGAGAAATCGATTTAACAGCAGATCGAATTCTTGAAATCAGGTCGTTTGTCCTCATTGCAGACAAAGAAAAAGGAAAAAAATAAAATTAGTGTTTTTTTTTTACCAACCGCATATAAGAAAAATATTTGAACCAAATTTCGTCCCCCTAGAATGTCCGAACCGAGTGCTATCCTGCTTTTTGTGATGGACATAAAAATAAGGAATGATATAAAAAAGGATGGATATAAAAAAAGGATGGATGAAAGGCCCCTAAAAGTGCTACATTTCAAAACAAAAAGGATAAACTTAATAAAATTTGGTTTTGAGAGAGAATTTAGGCCTTAAAGTATATATATAAACAAATTAAATATCTAAATCGGAATACCAATATATATATATATATATATATATATATATATATATATATATATATATATATATATATATATATATATATATATATATATATATATACCAATATATATATATATATATATCTGAATTTTGGGTATGAAATATTTAATCACAGATGTTCATCCTATTTGTTCATCCTATTTGTTCATCCTATTTGGTGTTCATCACATCACCGAGATGTATCTCAGACGATTCATAATTACAAGAGCAATAAAACTCCATTCTATATTTTGCAATACTCGAAATGGCGCAAATTTTCTCATCGAAAATCTGCAAAAAAATAAAATTTTGGTTTCGCCGCTTGTCCACAATATAATTCAACTCTGGTCAACGATACATTGATTATATATTAGATTTACATTAGAAGAATTGGACACATAAGCTAAAAAAAACGTGTTATTTTTTAATTTTTTTTTTTTTTACTCTACGAGGTGTTGTTAACATAATTGTATCAAAAGTTAATTTAAAAAATAAGAATTAAAGAATACAGTACTGTGCAGAACATAAGCAACAAAATGTTGGATTATTTTCTACAGTATTCAATTTGCAACGAAACGAATTTCATAAAATTGTTAAAATATTTGGGTATTAACAAAAATTTGTAGTTTAAAGAATGTGAATTTGATTATCTTTTGCAAAAAAGAGAAAAATACTGTTCTCTATATGAAAGCGTGCACATCAACAGCAACGTAAATTTCAAAATGTAAAATATGACAGAAATTTTCAAAATTTATTGCGATTTTTTTAAGAAAACAAAACGTAATGTAAGCTTCTAGAAATATAGAATACCGCCAATTTAAAGCATATGTACATAAAAATAAAAATTTTTTCAACTCAAGCCGTCCAACGCATCAGCTGTTGTTTGCCTTTGTTTGATCTTACATTTATTTTGTAAGATCAAACAAAAATTCGCTCAAAGTGGTTGCAAATATTTTACAACTTGTTTTCACACAATGTTTTGTTTGTTCAAAATCAGTCGTCATCTTGTTTGAATCGTAAAAATATATCGTATTCACATTACGCAAAACAAATATTTGTAAAAACCGTCAAATATTAGCGTAGTGTGAACTTAGCTTAAACAATATAGTACTGCTGAAAAGCTTTTTTATTTCTGTTATTTATAAAAGAAACATTTCATAATTAGATATAATTAGATTGATTTTTTCCTGAAGTCAGCAAAATTAATATTATTAAAAAAGAAAAGTATTTTATTTAATTTAATGACCGGATACGCAATGTGTGGCAACCCGGTATACTGTCAAGATGCACATCTTAAACCGCAAAATTCCAAAAAATGATTTTGGGCACAGACAAGATGTAATTATGACTGTACTTGAATTCCAGCGAAAAACATATGTGCCCTTCTATAGAAATCTAAGAAAATTTTGACCTTTTTAGGTTAATAGGTTATTAACAGAAATATAAATATTTTGTTTAATTCTAGGTTTGACATGGGAAAAATGCAAAATATATTTTAAAACTTTTTAAGGATATAATCATGATCTAATTCTATGGAAGACTTTTTAATGTGGCTTTAAAATTAGTGCAGTCCAAAGTGTTGTATAGTCAACAAATTTAAATGGAAACTGTTCTAGAAAAATCAATTAACAATTTAATCGCATCCAAAACTGTTTCATTTTACAGAAAATATAAAATTAAACAAAATAGCAATATGTTGCTATTGTTGTGCACACTCTTATATGAATATTGTAGTGTTTTATTCCAGTTTTTATTAATAGACAAAATTAAAGTTCTTTAAAAGCTCGTGCTTTTGTTAATACTTAAATATGTATATAATTTTGTGAAACTATTTTTGTTGTAAATTAAATATTGTAAAAAATAAAACAATTCTTAGGTTTACCCTAATTTTGTTGATTTTGTTATGCACAGTACTGTGCAGAGATTTAAGGTCAGTTTCTTAAAGATAAACGGAAAAAGAGAATTCCCCATATGCGAAACTAATTAACATCTAGACCGCAAATTAAACATACACCTGAGGGAAATTTGAGTCAATTGTTGCTATAGAACTGGTAGCTTCTCTGTTACAAAGCACCAGTTGAGAACTTATTAACTCCTAACCCTCGCCAAGAGTTGCCATTACCACATTCACCAAATATCACTTTAAAATAAATTTTTAACATGCTTATTAATAACAATTTCTGACTGAGTGGTTAGCGTGCAAAACTATAAATCTGATGTGCCGCCATCGAGATTAACAAAAAATTATAAAATGAAAATATAAAAATAAGATATTAATATAAAAAAAAATGTTTCAAAACTAAACAATTTCCTAATTTTTAGCAAATTTGTGTTACATTAATCAACACTGAATATGTCCTCTTGAGTTAGTTCTGTGACCTGTCGCAATGTGTTTAAAAGTGATCAATTTCTCCTTCCTAGCCCAACGCCATGTTAATGTGACAGGTCCAGCTAATATAAAGTTTTAGAACTAGAATCGATTCCTATCATTTAAGTTCCTTTTTAAGTTCCTTTCCCTTTAGTGTCGCTTCTCTCCAGGATCTCGGCATACAAAAATCATACCATTCGTTAGTAAAAGTTTAAGCGCTATTTTACTTTTCTCCCTTATCAACTTACTTCTTTCGAAAGCTCCAGTATTTTTATCTCTAAAAATAAAATTAATACTCTCATGAAATACCTTTCAAAATCACTATTTAAACTAAGATTTAAAGAGCACTTTGCGAGCAAATCATATAATACCTACTTTCATCGAAATCTTAGTAAATAAGACTATACTATAATTATAAAATTATCTAACGTTTGAAATTCATTATACATTTTATGTGCATGACTGCAGCCCCACAAATTTCAATTTCCATTCAATGGCCATGATACCTTTTACACACAAAGCAAAAACTACAACAACAGCAACGATAATGATAAAGAGAACAAACTCAATATTAATTGCGTTGAAATATGTCGTAATTAAAAATTGTTATTTGGACTAAAACGGGAACAATAGAAAAGGATGTAATAAGCAAAAATTTTGACAATACAGAAGCTAACGAAATGAAAATTCTGTTATATGTAGCAGCTAAAAATCACAATGTTAGATATATATTTCGTTCTTTGTTTAAGCTGACCTAAGATTGAGAAAAGGGAGGGGATTTTTGGCCAGATCTAAACTACCAGATATTCATATTTTACTTATAAGAGCTTACTTTATATGACTGTTTTTTATAGAGGATATGTCTACTTGTACAAGTGTCTAAATAAAGAAATGAATATGTATGAGTATGTTTGTAATTGTGTGTGTATGTGTTCTACAATCCCTATATAAATTTTGATTTATGGCTTAAAGCCATAATATAATTTGGCTGCCAACAATATGATGAAGTAAGTTTCTTTTACAAGAAAAGTAGCAAAAACCAAATTTCAGTATATTTGAGACATTTTTTGCAACTTCCTCGTTTTGTTTTCCTCAACATCATCGTTATCAACGTCGTCTTTGTTGGATGTTAGTTTACTATGTTCTGTTCTCTTTTTCTTTTCGTTTTTTTTTATTATTTTTTTTTTTTTTTTTCTAACACTAACTCTTGTTTAAATACACAGCAGCATAAAAGTCTTCAACTAGGACATCATGAGAATACTCCTAGTGTATTCATCAAGTTAGCAGCAACAACAACATTAGCAAAAGCAGCAAAACGAACTAAAGAAAGAATTTTTAGAATATTTTTAATACTACCAAAATTAAGCAAAAAAAAACCGGAGGAACAAGAAATATAGTGAAAAAAGGCATTCGTGCGAAAAATTACTTGTTTCTGGTAAACCATAAATATTTTGACTAAAATATCAAGTGGAACCCCATACTCTAACAAACACCAGCATTTCCGTTTCCTAGCAAAGTTAAAGTGTTTGTTTGCATACATGAGTGTTGGCTTGAGAATGTTAAAATTTCTTGTATGTTTGTATGTGTTTTGCTGCGGGTGGTTATATGTATATATGTGTATGGATCTGTGTATCATAATCAAAAATATTAAAACGCGTGCTGGATATTCTTAATTATTAAAGGATTTTTTTTTTCAAAAAAAATTTATCTTTCTTATAAACAAACAAACAATATAGAACCATTAAAAATGGCCAGACAACAACAATAATGAACAATCAAAGATATAAGACAACTTACAATGAACAGGCTAATAGCAACAATATCAAGAGTAAAAATAACAATGATCTAAAAACATAAAGAGTCATCATTGTCCATGCTTAACTAGTGTCAGTCCTAGTTGTTGTTGATGTTTGGGCAATATGAATGGACGTGTGTGTGTATGCGTTTGTATTACATGTATGACATGCTTGTTTAGAAAAAGGGAAGTAGCCTTAGAGGAAAACATGTTATTTCGTAAAAGTAGTAGAAGTTTTTCTTTCTTTGCTCTTATTAGTTTTTATCAGGGAAAAAATAATAGCAAAACGTTAATGGCATTAAAATTTATTCATTTAATAGTACAAGATTCCATATCTTTAAACAAGTTTGCAATAGTAAATTGTCTTGTTATCTCTGTTTGCCAGTACCAAAGCAGAGTTTGTGAACTATACTTATACACCAGCAGAATGTGGCTACGTATTTTCTGTGCCGCTACATACTTCATCAGCATTTTTGGTGTCTTTTCCATTTTGGTTTCGTTGGAAACTAAACATAGTGCCCGCCTTGCACTGGGTGCAATTTGGAGGGATTCAATTAGCAGCGTCAGGCATTTGGGGCAAGTAAAAAAGATATTAAACCTAGCGTCGTAAGCGCCGTTATAGATGTGGTTCTAGCATCCGGCTCGAATGACTATAAACAAGTTTACAATCGTAAATTGCCTTATTGTGTCGGTTTGGCAGTACCAAAGCAGAGTTTATGGACTATAATTAGACACCAGCAGAATGTGGCTATGTATTTTTTGTACCTCTACACACTTCATCAGCATTCGTGGTGTCTTATCCATTTTGGTTTCGTTGGAACCTAAACAATCTTAACCGGTTGAGGAGAAAATGACAAATTTGGATCATTTACATTTAATTTTGCTACGCGTGTAGTGGCTTTCAAATATATGTACCTGTTTACCATATGAAATCAACGGATAAAAGTTATTGCGTACTTCTTCAGCTACTATATATTCAGTGCATGCAGTTTAATGCAAAATTTTTACTTATTTTACAATATATGGAGCCGCATTCGATAAATATGAGAGAATTTAATTTTTATTGAAATCCTCCCCTAACATTTTACTGACTCATGAAATGTAGTGGAATTGTTGCGTGGTTTACACATTCAAGGTGTACAATATTAATCAAAAACTTTCGTTTGTGATCCAAAACTCCAACAATAGCACTTACAATATATCGGCCGGTAGCGTTTGTGATTTCGTCCATTCTTTCAAAAAACGATTTTATTTCTTCAAGTTAATTAAGGTGATCCAAAACTCTAACAATTACATTTACAATATATCGGATGGTAGTGCTTCATCCATGCTTTTTTATTCAAATTTTTATTTAAATTTTTATAAAATATAAATTTTGATTTAAGTTTTTATGAAAGTTGAAAAAAATGCACAAATAACTTTAAAAGTTAATATTATTACATAAATTAATTATTTATTTAAAAATGCTCTCGTAATAAAATTGCAGTTTTACAATGCATTTTTGACAAATGTCTAGCCTTCAATTTTAACTTTCTTTTAATATGTTTAGAAGCAATATTCTTGCCTCAAAATCCAAAATTAAATGTTCTGGGACAAGGTCATCTACTATTTTTAATATTATTTACAAAAATTACGATCAGTTCTTTTATGCAAAAATTATTTTTTTTTTTCATAATTTCTGATTTATTTACTTTTTTTTTTTGTTATTCTCATTCAGTAATATGTAACTTTAAGTGTTCATAACTCTTTAACCATACATCGGATTTTATTGATTTAAAAACCCATATAAAGGTTATTACAACAAATATTGTAAATCATATTGCATAATTCAAAACTAACGTTTTTAAAGACGCACTCACAGGAAAAATGCAATTTTCAGATGCATTTTTAAGAAATTTCTACAATTTTATTTTAAATATTTTCGATTGATATGGAATACAAATATGTTTATTAAACTCATTAGCTATTATTCTATTTAAAATAAATAAATAATTAAAATAAACACACCAAAAATAAAAAACAAAAAAAAAATATATATAGAAAAAAGGAGTTTTCTATGAAAAAATCTAAAGGAGGATTTGTTTAATTTTTTTTTAATAGTGGGCCATTTTGTCCCAGAACAATTTATATTGCAATTTTTAGTAAACATTATAATTTTTATAATATAAGAGGTAGACTAAAATTGAAAGGGTAGAAACTTTTGAAAAATGCATCTTAAAATTGCATTTGCAATATAAAATATATATTTTTTTTTAAATAACTGCGTTTAAAGAGGACATATTCATCTTCTATATGACATCTAAGTCATTAAAATCCGTTTACAGCTTATAGAGATATGTGTGTTTAAATTTGTTTAAATTGTACAAATAGGTCCGAAAATATATGGTTTTAAAATTCAAATTTAAAAAAAAAAATATAAAAAGAGTGAATTTTTAACCACGATAAAATCTACACAGCAATGAATTTAAAAATTTTGAAGACCTTCAAGTTTTGTATTGACGTAGTGACGAATACATCGAAATAGGAGATGGTGAGGTTCGTCGGGTGTTCAAAAATCGTTGTTTTTTTTCGTATATTTCTGGTAAAAATTATCTGTTATATCAAAACTTACTGTATTATTGAAATATAATTTATATAAAATTTATGATCAATTTTGGTGGTATTAGTGCGTCATATTTTAGTTTTTCCTAGTAAAATTTAAAAAATTTTCTTTATACTAAAAATCGCCATTCTTAAAAATTTTACGAAAACTGGAGTTGAATATAAGTCATTTTTCCATATATTATACGATTATATATAAATTATTCAAGTTTATTATAAAAAAAAAATGCTATTTAATTTTTTTTTCGTAAAATTATTACCTTTACAAATTTTGTAATGCGGCCTACTAATTAAACAAATTATATTTAATTTCGTGCTACCATGCGATGTACTTTAGCGAAAAGTGTTGTGACAAAAGTGTACCGTACTCAACTATCAACGACATTTGACTTATATTTATGCAACCGATCAATTATATTTATTGCACAAATACAAAAAGTGCAATTTTTGTGTAATTTTCAAAAGGTCCTTAAATTTCTTTTTATTAAATTTATTTTTAATGCTACCTCGATTTTATTGTGTAAAATAACAAAAAAAACTAAGTTCACGCAGTAATCAATGCTACTCTATTAGAAACTGTAAGTGTGCCTCGCGAAAAACTGGCTTTTTAAAAAATTTTCGTTCTTGTTTTCCAAACATCAAAATACACATAAATACGCATAATTTCAACAATTATCAATCCCTATTTTGTAATCGTATTTCGTTGAAGGGCACAGAGACGCCGCCCAAGAAAAAGTGTAGGATAATGGAAAAAAAATTAAGTAATTTTTTTCAAAATTTTTCTCATGTACATTTTCTAAAGAACATTAATAAAAAATATAGGCGAATATTTGTTGCATTTCTCGTATCTCTCACATGAAAACAAATTGATCTATTTCCAAACAGTTTTAGATGGGATTGGAGAAAAAAAAATAAGTTTGGTCTAAACTGAAGCTATACATTTTTTTAATTTTGTCCACATTAAATTGCGACTTGAACCACAGTACGTTAGATTAAAAATCACAGGTCGCACAAAAAAGATTTATTTATTTATTTATTTGTACATTGAAAATTTTTAACTTCAGGAATTCCTGTCTTACCTTGGAAAGACTCATTTGCGTGGTTCTTCAAAAATTATTTGGTAATTATAATAAAAAATAAAGGAAAATAAAGGCTCTGTGTGCTTCTCAGGAGTGAAACACAATGTAATAAATTAAACAGCATTTTGTTAAATATAATTTTTGGTCATCCTATTTTTTTTTTAACTATTCGAAAATAACTTTTGAGAACTCAAAAAACAAAAAATTTAATTCAATTTGATGATAATTTATTAATGTAGTGAAATTTGAAATAACATTTACCCATACTTGATCATACTTTCCTAAATAGTTTCCAAAAAAGTAATTTATGGCATACACACGGTATACAAGTAATTCAGAGACATTTTGTGAAATTAAATAAAAAAATAATAACAAAAATTTTGCTTTTTTAAGCATTTTTTTAGGTTTATAATAACAGTATATAGCGGTATTTTATTCTCGGTACCGGTATGCCGAATTAGTTTAAAATACCGTTACCGATATCATAACCGAAACAAACAAAAATTGAATACCGACACTGTTACTCGTTTCGATTTCCAATATTGCTTATGACCAGGGCAAACAAAAATATGCTCTAAAAAAGTGTTTTATGCGCATAAGAAATGCTTCTAAAATCGGAAAATATGCTCTTAAAATATAAAATATGTTCTTAAAATATTTGGCCAATTCTCTACATTTGTTGTATCGTTGTATCCATGACGTACATTTTTTTAAATTAATATGTTTTTGCTTTCAAAAATTTTGTTTGAAAAATATTTACGACATACAGTGATACAACGATATGACAGAGGTTGTGAATTGGGCAAATATTTTTTCCGGATAAATTTTAATTTATCTATTAACTTTATTTTTTATTAGCAATTACTGCAATATATTTTTTTTTTTTTTTTTTTTTTTTTTGCATTTAAAAGGATTCCAAGGTAATACATTGTAAAAATAAAAAGTACGTATTACAATAAATAAAACAAAAAAGTACGCTTTGCTTGGACCGAGTTTTTAAGAGCTACAAGCAAATGTAGAAATAAAAGAAAAAATTAATAAGATATTTTCGACTTATTTGGTACAAAAATAATAAATATTTAATTTTAAAGAAAATGCAATAAAATATGATCTACATTTTCCTTAAAGCTTTTGATAAAAATATATATCAAATTTAATATTTAATTACGTTGAGCTGGAATATTTATACTAAAAGTGACAAGGAGTGACTTGAAAAAAATACTGATTACATTTGCAGAAATGTAAATACAACAAATTGCTTCTATATTTCTCTGCTTAGATTTAGCTTCTTGCTATTATAGTAAAGCACCATGAAATGGTAAAATAAAATAACTTGATTATACCTGTTTGATGTCACATACGTTCTTCAAATCCGATTCCTAAAACAATTTTTATCTTATAAATTAATAGAAATTTTGCAAAAAGAAAATGTTTTTCTAGTAATTTCTAATAAAAAACAAATTATTTTTAGCATGAATACTAGATAATTTAGAAATTAGCCAGAAAAATAATGTTTTAGGAGCATATTTTTTTTAATTTTATGGGCATTTATTGTTAATGCGCATAAAACATTTTTATAGCATATTTTTAGTTGCCCTGGTAATATCGCTCGTGCGTTTTGGGTATTTTTTTTTAATTAATTCCAGTTTGCCGATTTTTTTCGTTCCAAGTTTTTACCGGTTTCGCAATTTTTTTTTAGCATTTTTTATGTTTCTTTTTTTTTTTTTTTTTTTTTGTCGACTTTTTTATTTTAGTGGATTTTTAAGTTTAGGCGATATTTTTATTTTGACGTTTTTTATTTTGTTTTGGCGATATTTTACGTTTTGGCGATTTTTTATTGTTGTGGACTTTTTTATTTAAGCGATTTTTTTATTTTTTCATTTTAGTGATTTTTGATTTTTTTATTTTAGCGTTTTTTATGTTTATTTTTGCTTTAGTGTTTTTCTTTTTGTTTTGTCATTTTCTTTCCGTTTTGCGAATTTTTTTTTTTTTTTCAATTTGGCAATTTTTTTATTTAACCGATTTTTTTTATTTTTTTCTTTTTTCGTTAAAACGATTTTTTTTTTTTATTTGCCGTTTTAGAATTTTTAGTCATTTTGGAGATTTTTTATTTTATCGTTTTTCTAATATAGTTTTTTCTCGCTTTAGCGTTTTTCTTTTCATTTTGGCGACTTTTTTCTTTAAGCGTTTTTATTTCGTTTTGGCGCTTTTAGCGGTTTTTTCGTTTTCGCAATTTTTTATTTTAGCGTTTTGCCGTGCTTTTCATTTCATTCCTTTTTGCAATTTTTTATTTTAGCGATATTTTTTCGTTTTGGCGATTTCTTTTATTTTACCGATTTATTTGTGTTTTACAATACTATCAATAACAATCAGAATATAACTTTTATTTATGCTCGAAAAAATAAAGATCACCTAAAAACTGTTATTTTGGCTTAAAAAATATTAAGGTGAGAACATAATCTTGTGACTTTTATGATAAAAGACATAACATTTGCGATACCTAATTTTAGATATCCAAAATAAGAGAACAATAAATATTGATAACGCAAGTAATATAATTAATTTAACAAAAAAAAAATTGCATTTGCTAAAAATAAAAAGGAATGATATGAAAACAAAAACAAAACACCTTTCAAAAAGTAACAAAAATTTTTAATTTTTCTGATTTGTTTCTCACAATTCATAAGACTTAAAAAAAAAAATAAACAAAGCAATTCAAAGTATTAAAT
Organism: Protocalliphora azurea; assembly: GCA_932274085.1. Taxonomy (NCBI): domain Eukaryota; kingdom Metazoa; phylum Arthropoda; class Insecta; order Diptera; family Calliphoridae; genus Protocalliphora; species Protocalliphora azurea. The sequence continues at coordinate 21,675,204 of OW026519.1, read as the reverse complement.
TCCTGTCTATATTTTTTTTATCACTCCTCTCTTACATATATCTCATTAAAATTGGAAAAACTCAACGTTGTTATATCATTACAACTTGTATAGTTCGTTTTTCAGCCAAATCCTAGATAAAGATCACTCGTCAAAAGAATGCTAAGGCCATTACAGAGGCCAACACAGTTACAAATTTTATATATCAATAAAATTATATATTATATTTATATACCAGTAAAATTATTTATAAAACAACTTTTCGTAGAATAAATATTAATATGAATGAATTTATTTTTAGGTTTAGCTTATTCTAGTTGTTTGCACATATCTAGAAATAAATTATTTTATGTATTCAGATTTTTTTAAATTCTGACTACTAAATGGCTGGACATTCCCTTCGGTCTGTCATGTTGATAAGCATTAACCAAAAAATGTGATAAGCTGTTGTTATTAAGTTTGTTATTGTTGCTTTTTCACTGTAAAATGATATTAATTTCATTTAATACTTAAGTAAACGCCAAGAAGATGAAAATGTATACAACAATTAAGCACTTACTAACACTTCCATACCAAAAGGATTTATTACTCTTACTTCTTGATGTGTAAGTTTAATGTAACAAAAAGCGTAAAGAATAAATAATATCCTGTTATTTTTTAATTGTTTACATTAACAAAAATAACAATGACACGTACACACAGATCATCCCAGGGTGTTTATAATTTATAAAGATTTTAAGAATTACAAGGAAAAGTGAGGATATAAAAAGGATATTTCAATTTTTCCAGTCATTGTCATAATAATATCATTATAATTTGTATTTTCTTTTTTTTACGTATTTCTTCTTCTCGTTTTATTTTTTATTTTTTCATAACAGCAGGGAGGCTGATTACTTTTGTCCTTTTGTTTTTATTTTTTTTTTTTTGTGCTTAGTTTCAAATCTTTTTAAATTATTTTATTTTGTATTTTTTTCATTTTTTATTCCAGTTACATTGTCTGCGTGCTTGTCATTTATTATTGCTGTAAGTTGTAATTTCATTAATTTTTCATTGTTTACATTAATTGCGTTATCCCTTATTTACAGGGTGAAAGAAAGAAGACAAAATAAGGGCAGTTGAATTTTTCATGTATTAGATGCCTAAATGTAAAATGTAATTAATGTTGCTATATTGTCTAATTAACAAACTACAGATACATAATATAAACGTTCTTATCTAAAGTTATGTTACAGCAACCCGCCCTAAACATTTAACATTGAAAATCAAATAAGACTAAAAGCACGAAAATTATTTTGTTATCTATGTACACTGAAAAAAAATATACCAAATAATTTGTTCATAAAATAATTAGTTAACTTTATATTGAAATTTAATTATATAATTAATATAATTAGCTTTCTAATTGGTTTACAATTAAAAAGAAATAGACAGCTCTTAAAAAAATCTAAAGAAAAAATCTATCAATAAAAAATATAGAAATAAAATAATTTTAAGTCAATTTTCAAACATTTTCAACTACTTTAGCTTATTAATCATAACACTGTGCAGTCACAAATTTTAACAAGCTGGGCACCTCACTGATAAAGCGAATTACAGTGCACTGAATTCAACGTTACCAGCCGTTTTTCGAAGTTAATAAATACAACGGAAAGATTCAGCTATTAAGAAATACGAGGGCGGATCAATATCTCCGTGACTTTTCGAACTTCCATCGTAGTTATATTAAATGCAACACTATCCCCAACAAGTACCACCTGTTAATAGACTACTGTCAAATTTTGAGCAAGGGTCGTCATTTACTTTGCGTTTAACAGCTGCTCAAAACATACAACCTCGTGTATTTTTCTAGAAATGGAAAAAAAGTGAATTTCGAGTGCTCATTAAACATTATTTTTTGCAAAAAAAAAAAAAAAAAAAAAAAAAAAAAAACAAAAAAAACATCAATCAAACCAAGAAAAAACTCGATAAATACTATGGGGACTCTGCACCATCGATTTCAATGGTAAAAAAGTGGTTTACTTACTTTCGCTGTGGTCGCACAAGTACAAATGACGCTGAACGTTCTGGACAGCCAATTGAGGTCAGTACACCCGAAAATGTCGAAAAAATCCACGGTATGGTGTTGGCCGACCGAAGCGCGTGAGATTTTTGATGCTATAGATATTTCATATCTCAGTGTGGTTTCGATTTTAAATGATCAGCTGGGTTTAAGAAAGTTTTCTGCAATATGGGTGCCGCGTTTGCACTCAATTGACCATAAACGTAAACGTGTGACAACTTCAAAGGATTTTTTGGAGTTGTTTACCCGCAATCCAAATGGATTTTTGCGGCGTTTTGTAACTGTGGATGAAACATGGATCCATTACTGTCCTGCGGAGACCAAGCAGCAGGCCTGCTCCGAAGAAGGCCAAGGTAAGTTTGTCGGCCAATAAGGTGATGGCAACAGTTTTTTGGGATGCACGCGGGATAATCCACATCGATTACCTTCAAAAGGGAAAAACAATAAACGGCGAATATTATGCCAACTTATTAGACCGATTTAATGAGGATTTAAAAAGAAAACGGGTGCACAAGTGTGCAGTTTCAATGGCAAAACTCTATGAATTGGGCTACGAATTGGTACCTCATCCGCCATATTCACCGGATTTAGCCCCTAGTGACTACTTCCTACTTCCAAACCTAAAGAAATGGCTCGGTAGCAAGAGATTTAGCTCCAACGATGAAATTATTGACCAAACAAATGCCTATTTGAAGGACCTCGAAAAATCATATTTTTTGGAAGGGATACAAAAACTGGTGAAACGTTGGACTAAGTGTATTGAGTTAAAAGGAGATTATGTTGAAAAATAAATTTTTGTTTTGCAAAAAAAACTGTGTTTTATTCAAGAAGTCACGGACTTATTGATCCGCCCACGTATTCGAAGAGTATTTTAAAAACAAAAGAGTATTTAAAAAACAAATTGGATGGAGTAAACAAAGATTTTATATCAACTTTGAAAACTGGTTAAAGGGCGAACTTACTGTCCAGGTATCTACAAATTTCTACTAGAAATTTTGACGATTATTCGAAGGAAACTGCACGAATATATACAACCAAATATCCGTGGAGAAATATGTCTGTTCACAAAATGCTTAGAGAAGATGTCATTAAGCATCATTTAGTACTACTGGAGATCTATCAAAGGAAGCCCAGGAAAACAGAATAAGGATTACAGATTTTATAGAGAGCCCAATACCAAAAAAATATTACGAAATTCCACAAATTAAGATCTATTTAATATACTAGTGGCAACGTCAGATCCGCTCATCCCCAGCTTTCGAGATGAAGAAGCAAAAGGGCTGCTAGAGGACAGAAATAATATAAAACTAAATATGGAATATTTACAGGCTATTTTCCAACCGAATAAATAATAATTATAATTTTCTTTTATTGTTATTTAAGTAAAAAATTAAAATAAGCATTGAAAAGCTCTTAGTTATTATAAAAAATAAAAATTTTTGTCCTTAATGTTATTTAAATAAAAAACAAAATAAACATTAAAAAAATCGTCATTTTATTGTCCAAAAACAACCAATTCTAGTGAAACCTGTTTTAGAATTGATAAACTAGGTACCTTTTCCCAAAATTATCCTAGGTATTATTAAAATGTTTTTTTCTTTTTATCTGCTTATAACGTTTTTTTTTTATAAGTAAAGCTGATTCAAAAAACAAAAAATTCGCATTTTCATACTAAATACTATAAAAAAGTTAAAAGTTCAACTTTAGAATTAAATTTCTCAACATCTGCTGAACCGATTTTAATTAAATTAAAACTGGAGATATATTCAAAAAAATATCTCTCCATCAAAATTTTTTTCTAAAATATATCTATCGATTCAAAAGTTACAGAATTTTGGCCGATGAGTCACTGTGCTTCGTCGATTTAGTTTTGCCGAATTTGTTAAAAAAATAAGTCTCATTTTCAATCACAGTGTAATTATTTGGTATGTACGAATGTTAAATATTTTACGAGATTATTAATAGTTTCAATATTTTTGTATTCGTTCCCTTCATTGGTACCAATGGTTAAATTCAATTTTAAAATCCATTCCTGTTTCAAAGCTGCTCTAAGGAAGATTATTTATATGTAGAAGGTCGGTTTATATTTATTGTTTCTGACGATTTGTTCAGACATCTGTCATATTATTTAATGCTTTTATTGGTATATCTCTAGGTCATAAAGGCTCTCAGTTTGGACGATATGAAAATGTTTATTGGAGCGTGCCGTAGAAATGAAGGCTTGTGTGATAAGTTTCCGGAAATTAAATATACTAAATTTTATTTAGAAAGGACTCTTTCAGAAACATTCACATATTCAATGTATATTAATCATATTCTAATACATAAATATTTTATATAAGGGAGTAACCCCCAAATATATCCTATTAAAAGTCATAGATTGTAGAATTGAATTAATACAAATCTTAGTTGATTTTAGGCAAACATCCAATCACAATTCTAGTTAATTTAATCAAAAAAAAGTAATTGAAATTAAATCCAAAATCAATTATTCAAGTTAACTAATATTATTATTTCGGTGACTGGAGCTAAAACAAACAAAAATTTAATTCATATAAGCAATTTTATAATTGACGTACATCTTTATTTTTTTCTGTGTATGTATATGTGTACATATATGTAAATATTTGAATCAACAAGGACAATTATAACAATAATATAAAAATGTCTATTATTTCTATTGTCTTTTTTTTAATGCTAATGTTGTCGTCGTAGTTATTGTCACCATCGTCACCAATACAAACAAGCAACATCATAGTAAATGTTAACAATAAACAAAAAGCTTAATGCTTTTATATCTTTAATATACATATTTAATTCGTTTTGTTTTATTACTAAAATATTTAATGAGATCCTGTTAACAAAAAGGAAAAAATAAGAAAAATACAGTAACAAATGCTTAATAAAATTATTACATTGTCGAAATAATGTAAATGTGTTGATAAATACAAACTTATTTAAATTATGTTGTCTGCTTGAAGGCATTTTATACATTAGTTTCAAATCTTTATTTGAGTTGGCATAAATTAACATAATCGCTTAACAAAAAAATAAAATCAAATGAAGTTTATATCACAATTGAGAAATGAAATGAGCTACATATATCTAAAACATATCTAAAAATTGGTTTTGTTATAACTAGGAACAAGAAGTTCATGCATTTAAAAAGCATGCATTAAAAATGTTCAAATATGCCCTAAAAACAAATAAAATATGCACTTATTTGTTAACTTTTATTAAAAAGAAGGATAAAATTTTAATTCAGTGTCATATTAAGGACGTGTGTGAAACGGTAGAAAAGTTCTATGATTAAGAGTATTTTTTCTATGGTGAGAACAATTTTCATTTCTCCTATGTGAAACGAAAACTGAAAAGTACTGAAAATTTTAAATTTTTTTACTAAAAAAATTTTACTAAAGATATGTTATATGAAATGTTAAAAAATATGTTATTTTTCCAAATATTATGTTCAATTGAAATTTTTCTATAAATTTTAAAACTTAAAAAAAATTTATTCAGTTGTCAAAATTTTTACTAGACCTATGAGCTAGTAAAATTTTGTTCAAGTCATAACTATCAAAAATTTACTAGCGAAAATACTTTTATACTATATCACACAGGACCTAAATTGAAAGTAAATATACAGTAGTAAAGGCCTTAGATAGCTTAGAAAATTAACAGATATGATGGATACATTTTTATATGATGTGGAAGGATTTTATTGTTTCTTCGTTTGAATCTAAATTTGTAACAACTGTGCAACATTTCCATCGATGGCTGTGATTTTAATGATAGATCGTTTTTTTCTCAAATTATATTAAGTGTAGCTCTATACAGCTTATTGTGCTCTTAGGCAGAATAATCTCATTGGTAACTACTTTAAAAAGAATTAACTAATGTTTCATATACATAAATCGATATTAAACGAACTTGTTCTGCCTTCAGATAAATAACCGGAAATTTTACCCTGAAAATCTGTATTTATCTCTATGTTTCAGGCTATCCAAGGGCTGATATAGCAAAAACTTTTTTCCGTGATATTGTTTGGTCGAATATTTTAGCACTATACTTCTCCAAAACGAAATTATTTACTCTGTGTATTTTCGCATCTTAATACGAAATAAATAAGGAACCTTCTGATGACGCACCTCTTGCAATAATCAACGTCTTTCTTTGAGTGTTAGTTTTAGAGAAATAACTTGCCATATATTAATTTGTCCATGGCATTTTTAATATTTTAAAACATTTTTAGCTCTTCTGAAAATTTAGAAATGTAGGAGTTTTATCAGAACTCCGCAGAATTATTATTTCTACATAAAGAAATAATTTTAAATTGGAATATTGCAATAAATATGATACAAAAATATACATTTACGGAAAAATATGCAAAAAAAAATGCATTTTGAACAAAATATTCATAAATATGCATTAACAAATCGAACTATTTTAAATCGAACTCTGTGATTCGTAAAGATATTTAGTTTACTCTGTTCTAAGAGTAAAGACAAAGAGGCATTTGCAAGAACTTCCGGTCCTATGTTATGACCTTTCTTTTGTAAAAATTTTTTAATACTTTTGATTCAATATATTTTAAAATTTCATCTGAAATTTCTCATCGGATTCAGACCTTTTTTTCGAAATCTTCTCACATGTCACTCCTTATTGTTGCAAAGAAAACCGATATTTTTTTAGGATATCCTAATTAACAAAGATTCCGTTACACACAGAGTGTTTGAATTTTCTAATATTATGAAAAGTATAGATTATTTTGAATAAAGTCCTTATTTGTTATAGATGTGATAAAAGATGTTCACAAATGATTCAAGTAGAAAACATCAGAGTTTCTAAAGCTGTATTCCGTTTGCTAAATCCTGCAGTGTGCTTTTTTGGCTAAATAAATTTATTATTAATAAATTTAATTAATTTAATAATAAATTTAAATAATTTAATAATAAATTTAATTAATTTATTATTTCTTGACATGAACCAACTCTATGATTGATAATTTTAACTAAAGAAAAAATTTTGAAGGAAATCGGAAGAAAATTTTGTCAGAAAGTTTGAAAAAACTAAAACAAGGTTTTGTGTAAATAATAGACGAGATAAATAAACAATCAAGCAAATTTTGTATTGGTCCTTTTATTAATTATAAGAAAATCTAAAAATCTTGGAAGTCGAATTTATGAAATCATCTGCTACGCTAGTGTGAATTTTTATTTAAATCAAACGATCTTCATAACTAATCTACGATTAAGACGAAGATTTTCTGTAAAATGTCAAATTTTTAATAACGTTTGGATGTCCTTCAAAGTAAAATTAAGACTTTTCCGTCTAACAAACTTCTAAAAGAAATTAAAAATATATTTCACTATTTGGCAGAGCTGCCAAACGCTTACATTGTATGTTTATTTATTATTTACTTTAATTCACATTCCTCTCTTTTTTATTATATTTATATGAAAATTAAAGCAAATATTCAATGTATTTGACAGATTCATTTCATGAAATTAATTGTATTTAAATTAATGGATTAGTCGGCGGCTTATTCAAATGAAATGTAAATTAGAAAGTTTTAATGTGGTTTGTTTGCTTCGCCCATTTTGTGTGTGTATGTGAATGTATTTAATCATATTTAAATATATAAACACAACAAGCCCGGTCCGATAATTTCCATACAAATTTATATTAAAAAGGCGCAATGCGGCTCGGTTTCAAAATACATTTTATTTTAAATTCTCTCCGGATTTTTTGTTGTTTTCATTTTCTCATAAAAAATATTACCATATTTTTTAAAAAATATATGAATTTTATTTACAAAATGTATATTTCGTAACTAAAATTGAAAAAAAAAATTGAAGTAAAAAAAGAACTGAAAAGAAAATAAATAAAATTTTTGCATATTTTCCGTTGCCTTGTAAGTTTTTGTTTAATTTAAAAATGCAGGCTATGCAAAGGAATAAGGGCTTGTTGTGTTTATACATTTAAAAATGAGTCAGCTGGAATTTTATATTCCCTAAGGAAAAGTAAATTAATTTATTTAAACGTTTACTTGCCTTTTTCAGAATTTAAATTATTAAATGGAGCAGTTAAAGTGGTAATCAGGCAAAAAAAAAGAGAAAAATGTGCCTTTAAGTTTTTTTTAACATATTAATTTTATAAAATAAAACAATGTCTTCAAAGTTATCCGTACTATATACTTTAGATTATCTTCTTTAATCAGACAAAAAGAAAAAAGAAAGAAAAAAAAAGTGCCTTTAAAATTTTTTTAAATACTCGTACATAAATATATTGATTTTACAAAATAAAACAATTACTTCAAATTTATCCTTATTTCATGCTTTAGATTTTCTTCTTTATATAGCACCCAGAAGTATGCTACGTTTTTACCATTAACTGTGGATAATTATAGGAATTAAAAGAAAACTTTTCTTGTTCAAATGCACAATTATATTTCAACGAGCAATGTGCAACAAAACAATTATTATTTTATTTTTCTCTAGAACATTTAACAAAATGTTTTGCTGCTGTTTTCCTTATTTTATGTGTATTTTGCATAATAATATTCAAACAGCATGACTGTCATGTCATGTGTATTATTTTTTAGGTTGTAAAAATTGTTCTTATTATTTTACTGCTACATGAATTTGGCAGAGAAAAAACCTACAGAAAAACATTTATGTTATCTGCAACACTTGAGAAAAAATAAAAATGTTTTACATTTTCTAAACGTATCAGAAGCAGAAAAAAAAGAAAAACATTTTAAATGCAAAATTCATATTACATGATTTTAAGGGCATAAATATTTGTACTTATTTATGGCGTGTCTGTATAGTGGATTATGTTTAAAATGTTTTAAATACATAAGTTTTCGATAGATATTATGAAAACATGAATATATCGTTTTACATATTCATACAAAGTTTTAAATATATGAACGATTTTGTCTAGTTTATCATCATTAACGATGGGATTGTCATCATCACCAGTAGCAGAAATAACAAGCTGTTGATGCTAAGAGCAAAAGTAATAGCAACATCAATATTATAGTCATGACAACAGATAATAGTGAAGAAAACAGCTTAAGGATATAAGGATATGAAATAGTAAATGCAATTTGTTATATATTGTGCCAACCGACTCTGAATTTATTAGTGAGACGAATTGCCAATATCTGTACATCCGTCTGTACCTCCTTCTGTCATTCGGTGTAGAATGAAAATGTTTTGGAATTAAAATCGGTCATTTCTAACTGGGAAGTATGATTAAAGTAAGATTTTACACAAGCCTAACAGGTGAATGGTTAAGTTTATGTTTTGAAGACGACTCACAGACTACCCTTGTGTGGAGCAATATACATTAGCTAATAAAGGACTGCGCACGAAAAATATAAAAATGAAAGCAATCTATTCAAAATTTTGATTTTGTTGACGTCTGTTATATTATGGTTTTAAATTTAAAAGAAAAATTAAGTTTTTATTCCTTTTTAATCAAATATTTAATATTTACTGGAATACCCTCCATAAGAACTTTATTGTAATTTTCGTTTACTTTTTTGTTGGAATGTTTCCACTTCTTCTTAAACTCTACTTTTTTTGTAAGTCTGCTTTAAGCATTCTTTAAATATTTTTTACTATGACCCAATATATTACAAACTGACTGAGATCTGGACAGTTTAGTAGATTGGCCTTCTTTGGTACATAGCAGCACCATTTTTTTGATACCACTCAGTTACTATTTTTTTTTTTTTGGAGATAATAATCAGAAGAAAGGTCAGTACAGAAAAATTAGAATTTGTTTCCTAATGATAGGAAGGTACCTTCCTATATTTTTCCTATGTGGAATTAATGACCAGGATATTCTAAAAGTCCGCAAGTACCTACCTATTATCACCCTTTTGGTAGCGTTAATATTCAAAGAAATAGTAATCTGAATAACTTTCGTTCTCTCTTTTGCCTTCACATTTTTTTAGACTTACTGTTAGGACCTTTTTTTAATTCTTGGATCTTCAGGCTTTCTTTAACTTTTCTGATAAAAAAAAATACAGAAAAACTTAAAGAATGTGTTGAATTCCATCTAGAGACGCAGTGGTGTTCTCTTAAAATTTTTATTATTTTGTCTGTGATCCTGTAGCCCGTAGGATCATCGGTTTTCAGGAGTCCTTTCGTTGATCGTGAACTCTTTGTATTTTTTATGACTCCAAAAACTGTATTTTCTGACACACCTGCGTTTCTAGCAATTGTTTTATATGTTCGACATGATTTTTCATTATAAATTTGAATTATGTGTTTGCATATTTTTGGTTCAATTATCATTTTAAAAAATACTAATTACGCTTTTATAATAAAATTTAGCTCATAGCTACTGCGAATAATAGCAAATTTAAACAAGATAGAGGTACTGATTTTCACTTATAATAAAAGTTAAAAAGCCTTAAAGTGTGCACGGATTTTCATGTGAGCATTAAAATATGCTCTTAAAATTAAAATTAAAAAATAACGGGCACGTTTCGCTATATATACATATTTCAAAGAAATTGTGGTCATTTGTTATAATTTATTTCTTTATTTATTTTTTTTATTTTATTTTATTTTATTTTATTTTATTTTTTTGTGAAGATATGTTAAGTTTTAAAATTCCAAAAATTTGTATTGTTCTTTCTTAAAATTTTACTCATCTTTTTTAAATACACTGTTAAAAATGTATACATTCCCTTAAGATATAAATATATGCATGATTCCTTAATTAACACACAAACATGGACATGAATATAAAGAAAATATTCTTATAATATAAAATTTTCTTCAATCTATTCACCAGCAGTGTTGCCAGTTTAGCCTTTTTAAGGCTAAATCTAACTTTTTATTTTGCTTTTAGCCTCAAAATTTTCGTTTTACTTTCTACCTCCTTTAGCCTTCTTTGATTTTTAAAATTGCCTTAAAAGGCTAAAATGATAGTATTTCAACAACGAAGAAAATAATTTCTTTTATAATATTACTAATTTTTACAGAATTAACCATTTAAGCATTTATGTGTTTTTATTCGCATAAAAAATTTAAATTATTTACATTTAATAAAAAAATTCATTCTCGAGATAAAAGTGCCTTAACTAATTTTGTGGAGCTACTAAATCGATCATTAAAATTATTTTTAATATACTTCTTCAGCAATAGAGACTATTTATGAAAATAATTAAAAAAACATTGGTTAATTTTTCATATAAAATATAATTTTCTTTACCTTTTTATAGTTCAATTTAGCCTCTTTTTTCTCATAGCCTGGCAACACTGTTCGCCTCATAAGAGTATAAAGCCAAAACGTCCTCAAACAAATCAATTTGTATCAAATATACATGACATGTATGATCAAACATTCAAGCTGGTATTAATATTAAAGATAAATCGCATATATAAATGACTGTAAATGGCAATCATAATGTGAAATACTTTTATTTATATATTATATGTAACATTTAAATACCAAGGAAACATATTATTAAATAATCTTATAATATCTTGAGGAACTATGCATACAAAAGTAGGTTGTAATAATAAAATTAAAGCAAAATTTAAACACAAATGGGCATTTCTTCAAACTCGTTTATTTTTTGGTTTCAACAAAAACTAAAATAAAAAAATAAAATAAATTTTAGTGACCCACCAACGCTATTTACTACCAATATTAGCTGGCTTTAATGAAATCAATCCGTTAGCGTGATTAATTTTCAGAGGTTTAAGATAAAAAGTTATACATTAAAAAAAAAAAAATACTACACATATGTAATCCTCATAACTACGTCTAAAATACAAACTAAAAGTGAAACGATATTGTTGATGACACCGAAGATAATCGCGGTTATAGTAATTTTTTAACATTTCATTAAACAAGTTTTAATCAGCATTGAGTTTCTCATTTTTTAATTTGGTAAAATTTTTGGATATATTTTTAATATTTGGCAATAAAAAAAATTTTTTTTGAATGATATTAATGAACAAAAAACAATCGATTAAAGTCACTGAAATAATGACAGATTTTTGTGGAAACTGGGAGTAAATTTTAAAAATTACTCATGGACCCCTTTTTAAAAGAAAGGCCACTTTTTTGATATATAATGTATTTATTTAAATAGTAGTGTAGTGTAATTATAATAAAAATTTAATTTTTAGCAAATTCCAAAAATAACCTAGAAAGTGAATTTGAACTAAAAAAAATATCGAATATTTGAAATGCATTGCTTAGAGGTACATCTTTTTCATCGTAAGTAATAAAATCAGCATTTACTTTCTGTATGTTCCAGGTAGATGCATAAAGTAACTAACTGAAAGCGGGTTTTACTGAACTCAGAAAAAACGATTTTCAAAGGAAAAGTTTTGCATCCTATTTTATCCAAAAAAAAAACATTAAGAGAAATGTAAAAATATTGAAAAAATAATTTGTATTGCTAAGAAATATTGTACATGGTATTAATAAACACGAATTTAGATATAGTTGATTTTTTAAAATAATTTTGTAAGTTTTTGGCAAATAAGGATTTAATAAATTTCCTTTTTGTACAAAAACCAGTAAACAATCCTTCCTTTAATTACTAAAAAAAATGGTTAAACTCTTCCTTCTTATGAAAGAAAATAATGCTGATTCATTATTTGTAATGACAGTAAATTTCATATCTGCACAATTCGAAAAATTATAGTTATAGTTACAGCTTGCACAAAGAAAAATAATATATATATGAAATTAATGGTTACCACAATGAATTGTAACATGCTGCTAAATAATTAAATATCAATTTTATTTTATATAATTTCCGCTTCGAATTTTAGGTGAAAATTATTCACATTTGGCAAATATTTCATCAAAATTTCGTGACCACCAGATTTATAAAAATATTGTTTGCCGTTGATTGATCTTGCATATGTGAAAACAGCGTCAAACAAATTCGTTGAAATGTCAGCTATGATTAATTATAAATAAAAAATCATTTCCCATTAAAAAAGAGAAATTAAGAAATATTTTATATATTGGTTACATCAATTTGGTCAAATATTTGACTAGTCTTAACAAATACAAATTAAAAAATACAATTAACCTATCATTTTTTCGCTTTCATAAATGATCAATAACAAGAAAACTGAATTTTTTTTAATTAATAGGGAAAAAGCTCAAACAGACTTTATAATACATTGTATGGTTTTAATTGGATTACATTGAAGTTAAAAAAAATATATATGTACCAATTTTGAGCGAAAAAAAATAGATTTTTACGGGTGAACCTATCATTATTTCGGTTGACTGCATGTTATGGTAGATAAAATTCAGAAGTTTAAAAATACTGTAACAATTCTACTTTAAGTCCGATATCAATAGTAAATGCATATATATAACCTAAACAGACGCATATAAAATACTGGTGATGTCAACTATTACCAACATAATCTACAATTTTGTGGTGCAAGCAAGGCAGGTTTTGTGAAAAAGCGCAAAAATGGTCTAAAATTGAAGTTAATTTTGTAAAGTAAATACAAACATGTAAGCAACATTTTTTTCATTAATTAATCATTTGGAACGTATATTTCAAACTATTAATAGCAAAATGCAAGTTACAGAGATTCTATTATTATGAACTTCGATCCAAAATTGTTCAGTTCTTTCAACACTTTTCCATTAAAAGAATTTTAATTGTTGAAGACAGTTTTTTTAATAATAAAGTTTCTTTACGAATTGTTAGGATCTTGGGATAAATTTAGGTACTAGTCTTTTCACAAATATAGGGAGAACTTAGTACAAAAATTGTCAAATAAAAGTAAAAAATTAAAAAAGTTAACGTTACCCCATTAAAATAATTTTCCTTTTTTGAAAAAAGAGCAAAAAGGACTAAAAGAAAATTATTAAAAGTGCTAAATGTTCGAGTTTTTTAGTTTCAGGTTAAAAAATATTTTTTGCCTTTTGGACTACTAAAAATGAGCTAAATCTAGCCTTGGCATCACTGTAAGACACAAATTAAAGGAGGTTCGGTAATTTTTAAAAATATTGTTCGTTTTAATTGTAACATACACAGCTTTTGCGATTTTTAGAAAAATAGTTTCTTAAATTTTGTAAGAATTTTTCTTTCACAAAATTTTTTTAACATCTCCAAAGCTAGTGAGCAGACTAAAAATTATGTAAGTATAAATTGCAGCTGATTTAAATTGGAATTGTCTGCCATGATTACCGTACCAAATTTACCTGAGAAATTACGTGAACTCAAAAAAGTTTACATTTTATTGTCCTGTGTAATTTTATGTGTAATTTAGATACACACACATTACTAATACAAATATTAATCTTATTTAAATTTGAAAATGTTTATTATTATTTGTCACTGGAAATAATAAGTAAATACTTTCTGGCAAATATTTTGTAAAAGATAAGAGTTTAACGTTAAGGTTAAAATAAATTATGTTAAGACACCCAGCAAACACAAATGTTTGATATCAAATTGAGAGTTTTTTGAAATCAAGTCCTTTTTCGAATGTCAAACGTATCAGAATTGTTTGAAAATAACTTGAAAAAATAGCTTTCTCGACAAAAAGGGAATTTAATTGTCAAATTGAGAAATGCTATTGTCAAGTCATTCTTAAATGCAATTCTCAAACTTTTTTCAAATATGGATTGTAGCGACATGTGGTGCATATATAAAAGTAATTTACATTTTTAATATTTTGTGAAGTTTGCTTTTGCATAGACTTGTAATTTTGTCCTATCAATATAAGAATTTATTAATTAGAAAATATCTTATTAAATAATTGTATTTATTTATTTATTTGTACATAATATTTCAAACATTTTTTTAGTATATTGTTTCAAATATCTTTGAGAATGATTTTGATATCATATTAAGAAAATACCATTTTTCAAATATTTGTTAACTTGTCTCTTTAGATTTATGAATGAATTGATAATAACTTTTAATATCAAATTAAGAATATACTATTTTTCAGACATTCTCAATTTGAAATCAAACTTAAAATTCAAACCTATACCTACATTTGAAACAACTTTGAGAAACATATTTGATATCAAACTTCCAAGTCATCATATTTCAAACGTTTGACATCGTGTTTGCTGGGATGATGAAATTATTTATGTATTTAGATAAACAATTTTGCTGAAGTTTAATACTATTGTATACAAATTCTATTAAAAATTATTTCAATTTCAAGGTAAATCTATCTAACATCTTATTAGTATAACCCCGTTTTCATTGAGGAAAATATTAAAGTTAACTTTATTATAAGATAAAAGTGTCCTTTATCAGTTTATTCTCCAATTTATTCCCAAGAGAACCATATATATACCACAATATAGACTAGTAAAATGAGTACTACTTTTAAAAGGTAAAAAATGGTTAAAATATGTAAATTTATAGCTTCTAAAACAACACCCACACAGAAAAAATTATTATTTTATACTTTTTAATTAAAACAGTTGTTTCATTTTACAAAAAAATTTAATTAATTTATTAAAGCAAAAATAAGAGAAAATAAAACAAATAGTAAAAATAAATTTCAAGTAAGATTTGTTTCTCATTTAAATTTTTAATTCATTCAATCATTTACTTGATTGATTTAAAAAATTTTATAATTGGAAACGTTTTTCTGTTTTTCATTTTTTACAGTTATTATAAATTGATTTAATCTCTTTGATGAGAAGAGTAATTTAAACAATTTTTAATTGAATGAATTATTTTGGTGATTAGTGACTTTTTTCTGTGCAGATAGAAATTTAACTTTTCCTTTCAAAACCGTTGATTTAAGTGTTTTACTTCCTAAAATATACCAATATAAATAGCTTTTTTTATTTTTTAATATCGCATGCGATAAAAAAGGCTTGCAATTCAAGGAATCAGCATATTTGAAGGAATTTTTTGATATTTTCTGAAAATTATGCCTTAAAAAGATCAGAATAAAGATTATTAATGTCATAAAAATATCTTCATTATGGTAAGCACATCTTTGCATCTCGGGGAATAAAGCCTAATAGAAAATGAACACAATAGATTGTGCCAACAAATAAAGCAATTTTTTTCAAATTGCATTTGTTGACATTATTAGAAAAAATGACAAAAAAAATACAAAAATTTCTTATATGGGTACTCTAAAAGACATTGACGACATCCTTTCATCTCCGGGAACGAAACCTAGCGGGAAATGAGACAAATAACAAAAATGGTTTTTTCAAATTGTAATTGTGAAAATTTTCAAAAAATGTTTAAGTTATGATTTACAAAAATCTCACATATGGATTCCCTTAATCCTTATGTTTACAACCAACAATGTTAGACCACCCTCTTGAAGATATAAAGATTTTATAATTTTTAATGAATTAAATTTTTAAGGAGATTTACGAAACATACTCAAAAAGGTTTGAATAATAACAATGTCTGAGTAAATATTTTGTTATTTAAGTTATGAATTTTTCTGCCTCAAATACAACATTATTTTTGGTACATATAAAGTAAGAATAACAATATTGCTTAATATTGTGTCGATATCCGCAAGACTCTTTTATTCAAGTTGATTAAACACTAGATTAAGCAATTAATCAAATTTCCTTTTCCAGCACATTTACAATCCTGTTTTAAATCTGCTAATGCAGAAACTCATATCCTATTTGGGTCTAAATTTTCTAGCTAATGATAGAGTGACAATTGTAGCTTTTAATCCGGTATTCCAGGAAGTAGAAAATTTTTCCCGCTGTCCCGGGAAATCAAAAATTCCGGGAAATTAGCATCCCTACTTTATAGAGATCATTCCAGGTGAAAAAATACTGTTCGATGTTTTTGATAGGGCCGATTCAGACCCTTCAGAATTTGACATGCTCAGGTATGTTTGTTGTATGAATGTGTATAGTTTTTTGGTTGTTAACATAAAGGCAAATATGATCAAAAATACGTTAATACTCAGGAAGGAAGAAAATTTCTGTTATTATGTTTTCTTATAGCACTTTTAATATAGGTTTTAAAGATATCAGTCTTTCGATATCTACGAAACTTTAAAACAGGAGTCTTTGCTTTAAAATAATATTTCTGAAAATGTTCTTCTTAGAGTCAGCCGTGGTTAAGGCGGTCGTATGAATAAAAAGGTCTCGTTTTTTATTTTTTATTATTATAATAATTATTTTAATTTTTCACGTATTTCTTTGTCTCAAATCTTAATCATAATGTGTAAATAGACTTATGCTGCTAATTATTAAAATTTAATTTTACCTAAAAATCATATGTATGACATTTCATTTCTGGCAATGAATTGAACATGAAACAAATGGTAACATTTTCTAGAAATTTTGTCTAGGAAAAACTCTTATAGTTTTTTTTCACAAAGTATTTTCTTCATTCTGTATTAAAGATGAGAAAAAAATAAAACATTTAATTTAATTTTTGCAGATATTGTCTCATTTAAGTGTCAAAATATTTAATATGACATTTTTCGGTTTTGTTTAACAAAAGTGTTAATTTATTTATTATTTTCTTTTTTTAAAACATAGTTTTATAATTTTCATTAAATTTTCCAGTAATTTTTATTTTTTGCTATTAAACTTTCTATGTCTGCTGCAAAGTTTTTCCAAGAAAAAAGTTGATTTTTTTCCATTTTCATGCTTTTATTTTTTATTTTCATTTCCATGCCTGTCTGTCAAGTGCATTTTAGTCATACATTGTGTTTTTTTTTAGCATTTCTTTAACCGGGGTATTTCACTAACTACTAATACTAATGCAAGAACGCACAGTGGGGGTAATGGTAAAAATTTTGTTAATAAAAATTTATCTCTTAAACTACTGCTCAGATCAAATTGAAATGTATGGGAGAGTTGTAGATTAGGACCTAAGGCGTAGAATACAACTAGAAGTTTATGTGAGAGACGAAAACCTAATTCAAAATTCTAATTCATGCAACAACAAAATATTTGTAGTCACCTATAATTTGTTTTTATGTTTTGAAAAAAATGAGTAATTTTTTTGAAAATTTAGTTTAAACTGCCTCTCACGTAAAGTTCTAGTTGTATTCTATGACCTAAGCTTTCAAAAAATTACACTGTAATCACTCTGTAATAATAGGAGATAAGCTACAGGGTTTCAAAGTTAACGACCTCGAGTATTAAAAAGTTTCAAAAAATCGTAACTCCTACAAATTATGTAGATTGCAAAAATTTTTATTTTAGATAAATAAAAAGCACGTTTACTCACCTAAGTTATCTCTTACGGCTAAAAAGATATTTACGGTTGAATTTTTTTATTTTTTTTTTAAATTTAAATTTTTTTAATTTAAAATTAGTATGAAAAATGGCTACAAAAATATAATACAATTCTTTCTGATTCCTCTCAAAGTTTTGTTGATAAAGTAATTTTTTTCTTTACATTTATCAAAAGTCAAGTCTTCATGAATTTTTAATTGATTAAGATTTGCAGCCAAAAACGTATTACTAGGATTTAGTAATCTGGTTCTCTCTCCGAGTAGAACGATGTTTATAGAAACCAAGTACTCCAATCCAATCAAGCAATAAAAGAAATAAGACAAAGCAGAAATAGGAATTGTAATTTGTCTTTTTTAGGAGTTCAGTTTAAGACTTCTTACCAATGCGAACTCAAAAGCAGGTTATACATTTTGAAAAAACGGAAATTGAATGAATGACATGATCGCTTTTGACAGAATATATTAAGCATTTTTCGTAAAATAAAGACAGACGATTATTTGATAATTTTTTTGGAATACTATAGCAATCAACTTTTAGATATAACTGAAAGATGACCACTTTTAGGGTTAATGCAAAAAAGACGGCAAAACGGAATTAACATTGCCACCCGCCTTGCAGGATACGTGCTATATTAACTGTTTGCAATCATCTCATTAATATGTATTAAAATACCTTAGTTTAATTACAATTTGGATATAGGTTTCTAATACAACTTATGTTTAGAAATCCAGTAAATGTTTCGATAATATATGTGTATATATACCGAGGTGGTCAAATTTGGCCCCCTGTAGGTTTTCTCGTATTATTATAATTTTTCTGTAAGCTTAGCTTCTCCCATACATTTCAAGTCGAGCTGACCCATAGTTAAGAAGATAAAGATTTATTACCAAAATGTTTGTGATCGGTCCCACTGTGGAACGGTTGTGCAAACCCTAGCAATTGGAGACATGTTTCATTTGCATGATTCTTTATGGCAGCAATGACAATTCATTTAACATTTTACACAAATGACTTCAGTTTAAAAATGTAAAATTTTTTATGTTTTTTTTTTCTCTCTCTTCCCATTTCAGTTTTGATTTGCACATTTAAAATAAAAATATAAAAGTACAAAAACACACACAAATTTGCATCATATGTATTGTTTTTCAAAAAAAAGAAATGTCTGCACAATTTTAGATTTGGTCATAGATGCACATTCCCTTTCCATTTGCTCGTATTCATATGAATAGAAGTCTGTTTGATTTTATACTCCTTTAGTTTTGTGAAAAGAGGTCTCAGTGTTTGTATATATCTATAGTGCAAATGTCCGTCTTAGTATAAATGTATAAAAATACAAGTACTTAATTTATGTTGTTAGTTAGTACTATATTGTCCTTTTAGACGGGAACATCTAAATTAGACAGGATGTGCAAAGGACTGCAAACAGCAATCAAATGTTTATGATGTTGCATTTTTAATTGTAATTTCTAGTTTTAGTTGGAATATATTGGGTTCAGTAAAGTAACAATTGCCACCATGCTTATATGTAGGTGTAAACATCGGAGGGAGCTAAGTAGGTAGATACACGAGAAACTTACTGTCTTTTTTTAAGAAAAATACGAGTTATGTTTGGGGTTGAACCGACAATTTGTTTGTTACGTAGATGCACAGTAAGAAAGAAAAAACGCCTTTTAAAATGTTGTGGTTTTAAGTTAAAAAATATTTTATTTCAAATGTTCGGCATTTGATCAATATTTTGAGATAGTTATACTGGTTGAATGGTTGCAATATTTATTTAAATTTAATTTTATAAAATTTTAAATTAATGTTTGTGTACTCCAACATTTCCCACAGTGAGATGCTTTAGCGAGCTGAGACATTACAGACCTAAATTAATTTGCTACTTATCGATAATGAGTTATTCTAAATAGAAAAATAATGACAACACATTACTGATTAATAAATATGGTAACTAGAACTTATTACTAAAATTCAAACAAAATTTTACCGGGATTTATATTTCATTACTATGTATAAACTTTGAGATTAAAAAAAATTGGAAAACGTACTTTTTTATTATTTTATTTATTTTTTCAAAGATTTCAAAGAGTATGGTTGTGCTTTCGCATGATTTTCAAAAATAGTGAATGACTATTTAAAAAAATTTACATACTTTATATACTTTTTTGTTTAAGAAATTTATAGTTTTCATTTATAGTTTTCATTATACAAAAAATAAATTATTTAAGAAAAATTTATGATTTTTTAAATTTAAAATATTAAATTATAAATTAAAAAAAAAAAATCCATGTACAATTAAAGAGCGGGAGAGATAAACAGAACATATACAAATGCAAAATGCAAATGAAATTCACTCTCAGAACGCCGAGCACTGGAATAAAATAAAAATTTTATACATCGATTTTAATGAAATATGTAACATATTCAGCATTATGTGCAAAGTGTAGGACGGAGCATTTTGGATTCTTTTAATTTTTTTTTTTTTAACAAACATTTTTTCGGTGTTCGCGACTACCCATTATCGCGACGGGTTAATTTTTTAAATTGCAGGTTCTATAATCGCGACAGTTTACGAAAACCGGGTTCTATTTTCGCGACTTTTGTCTGTTTTTTTAATGATTACAATGTCTATAGCCAAAAAAGGGAAATCCCCTTCTTTTGATATATTAACCTTTTTGGATGATTTTGATCATCAATTTTTTCAGTTTTTTCGTGTCATTTGTTGGATAAATGCATCTCCTAATATGGAAATAGATCAAAACATATTTTAAAACTTTTTAAAGATTTCTTAAAAATTAGAGATTTAAAAGAAATTTAAAAGTGTAGATTCCATAAATTCAATTTGCATGAATTGCAAGTTGCATATGTCTTCGGTTTACCGCGTTATAAGGCAAGAAAATTCATTAAAAAATGTTCGTGCGTACAACAGAAAGTGACCCTAACAAACGTTGCACCTTAAAGAAAGCTGTGTATCCAAGAATGAGAAAAATGCTTTATAAGTGGTTTGTAAAACAAAGGGAAAAAATGTTTCAATATAAGCAGCGATTTTACGATCAAAAACCAGTCATTTGTATTCCAAAATTTATCAAACCAATTCAGGTTTCAATGCCAGTGTAGGATGGTTGAAGAAATTTAAGCGTCTACATGGAATTAAATTTTTAAAAATTACAGGCGAGAAATTGTCTTCGAAACCTCATCTTATTGATCCATTTGTGAAAGAGTTTACAGATTATGTTGATGAGCATGGGTTGAGTCTTCACCAAATCTACAATGCCGACGAATCCGGTTTATATTATAGAATGCTTTCAAATCACACTCCCTTTACATGGAATGAGAAAACGGCTCCCGAAAAAAAAAATATGTAAAGAGCGAATAACTTTTTGTCCTATTCAAATGCGAATGGCGCAGAAAAACCTAAAGTCTTTTTCATTAATCCTGTAATAACAAACTCCAGTAATAATACCTGGGTGACGTTATTTATATTCAAGGACTGGTTCCATCACGAACTTGTTCTCCACATAAGTTATTGTTCGTAAGTAAAAAAAGTAAATTGTTCATAAATAAAGATTTTTCAGATCCGAGAATTTTTGACTTCAAAAGGTCTGCCGCAAAAAGCAGTTTGGCTTTTAGATAACACCACGTGTCACCCAGTTGAGGAACTAAAAAGTGATGGCGGCTTAATTATAGCACTGAATCTACCACCCAATTGGCCTGCACTTATTCAACCGTTGGATCAAAACGTTATCAACTTGATCAAATTATAGTATAATGGAGCTCAAAATAAAAAACTTCAATCTCAAAAATGCAGTTCAGATTTTAGCTACATCCTGGGATAAAATATCAGTGTCCAATATCCGATAATCCTGGAACGGTTTGCTCGAATTCAGTAGTGAATGGAGTGTAGAGGATAACATGTCCTTAAAACGAAAATCTTTTAACTATAGGTACACTTGCAGCTCAAATTGGTACGGAACATCTTTTCACTGACATAAACAACTGAATTCAAGAAGAATTTCATGTGGAAAGTAATGAGGAATTATCAGATACGGAATCGAAGGATTTATACGATAGTGGCCATGAAGAAAACAAAATTAAAGTGGACGATTGTATAACATCGATAAACATATGCATAATATGGGCTTTGGAAAATGATAAGCCGACAATATCACTATATGAACTACGTGATTCAGCTGTTATTTTAAAAAATAATTTACCAAAAAAGCAACTCAAAATTTCCAATTTCTTTAAAAATGTTTAAAATGTAAATATATCAATAAAAACAATTATAATTACATAAAATTACATAAAATTTTTCAAAAACATTTTTAGTTCTTTTATCGTGGCAGATCTGGTTTTCTATTAGTCGCGAAAATCGAGCATGCACTGTATCTACAGAACTATATAGAGCAGATAGTTTTAGTTAGTTTAGTTTACTATTTTATTAAAACGAATCATGCAAATCTTTCTTTATTTTCTATAAAACATTTCATCTCCAGAACTAGAGTCAATTCAAAAACAGTAAATTATAGGATTAGAAAGCCATGATCAAGTGTATCCACATTGACTGAAAAATCCCGTGCAGCAAAATCACTGTGGCCTTATGTTTTTATCAGGGCAACCAAAAAAATGTTTTATGTGCAAAACAACAATCCTCTTAAAATTGGAAAATAAGTCCTTAAAATAAAAAATAAGCTTTTAAAATATTATTTATTATTATGGCTAAATTTAAAATTATGTGCTATTCGTGCTAAAAATAACTTGACTTTTTTTAGCAATTGCCAAAAAATATGTTCTTTTTTCACTTAAAAATATTTAGAGCTAATACATCACGTCAGGAAAGTACAAAATTTCTTTCAATTTATAAGATTTTATAATTACTTAAGTGTGCATTAAAAAGAAAAAAATGTTAATATGTAGACAAATGTAGTATCACAATACAACTTTGTACACGTAACTTTTATAAAAATATAAATTTTAATTACAAAATCTGCAAAACTGACAAAAATTGTTGAAAAAATTAAACATATTTTCTAATTATTCTTTTTTCAAAACAAAATTCAATAGGAATTTAAAAATTATTTTTTTTACTAGTTTTACTCGTAAAATATTCAAGTAAAATATAGCAAAAGAGAAAAATATTTTCTCTTGAAATGTTTACTACTTTTACTATGTTTACGTGCACAGAAACGCTTTTCGAGTAAAATACTTGACAAAGTAGTAAAACTAGTAAAAATATCATACAAACGTACTAAAAATTTTTTGAATTGTAATAGTTAAAAAATATTCAAAGCTGAAAAAGATTAGGGAATCTGATTTGAAAAACGTATATAACAGTAAGAATAAACATTTTTCTAATGGCAAATTATATAAAAAATTTTATTGGGAGCAAAATATGCTAAATTATTTTCTTTAGTGTAATATATGCTCTTAAGTATTAAATATGCAAAAATATGTAATTTAAATTGCTAAGCCAAAAATATGCTGTTGGGTGCAATATATGTAAAAATATGACGCGACAAATCGATGCCAAATTTCTTAAAATTGTCGGAATCGTATAAATAACTAACAGTTTGGTTCACTTGAAGCCCAAGAGAAAATTAGATTTTATATATTTTTGGTTGACTTAGTTATTATTTTTCTAAAGAAAAATAAAATAGTACAATTAATTTGTTTTATTGCAATAAAAATTTATAGAAATAAAGTAATTAAAAGATAAATATTTTAACGTAAATGTGGAAAACAAAATAATTAGGGGCCGAATTTTCATCCAATTATTTTGTTAAATAAGCCCTTAAAATATGTTTTTAAATATTTATAATATGCACTAAAAAGCAAATCTTATTTTAAATCAATAATTGCATGAAAATCTGCCCTATAACTATAAAACATTTAGATTCTCAATTTCTTTAAATGTTAACATTTCTTTTACAAATATTATTTCCGTATCCATTCCAAAGTTTTTTAGAAATCTCACATTTTTTCCTTTAACTTTATCGATTTATTAGCCACTTTTAATTCCAACTTTGTTTTGCATTTTTTTTCTTCCCTTTTTCCATTTAACTCTGCTGCCATTTACAATGATATTGTGTAGTGACTTGACCCCCATGTGTTTTTTTCTTTTCTTGCACTTTAAGTGATTAATTGATATTGGGTGTAATTTTTCAAATACCTTGACCAGCAGGAAAATGTAAGAAGAAAAAAGAAAATATTAAAAAAATCTTTTTACTTTACCTCAAGTTAGTTGAAGTGAATTTCTTGCACAATTCGCACTTTATACTTAGTAATCCCTAGTAGAGTACTATTTCTTGGAAATATGTAAGTGGGTTGATTTGTTTTGTAGTTTTTCTTTTTTAATTTTTGTTATTATTTAGACTGTCAGTTAATCTAGGATAAGTGATTGTTTTTTCTAGTTTTGCCTTCAACACTAGAAAATTTGTTTGCATATTACAAGTGTTTTTGATATTTTTTTTATTTAAAGAAGAGTTTTGGAAAATGGCTTTAAGATAAAAAAAATTAGGTTTCTGAGAAATGTTTGAGAAAAATTACTCTTTTCTTTTAAATCTTGTTGAAAGTACTTTTTTTTTCTGAAAAAAAACACTACTTTTATTTTTTTGTTCTAGTTTATTTTGATATCTACACACATTAAAGTATTTTAAAATATTGCCTACCTTAAGGGGTAATTTATCTGATTTATATTTTATTTGCTTATATATATGGCTATTTAGTATGCATGCTATTTTTCGATTAACTTTAAATCGTGTTTGCTTAACTATGTTAACATGTCGTCTATGTGACAATTTATTACTAGTAGTAAACTTAAAACCACAACACAAAGCAAATAATTAAAACCTGTATATATGCAATAAATTTTGCAAATAAATTGCTAAATTTTTAAAAGATTTATATTTACTTATTAAAAAATATATATTATAAAAAACACGAAACGAAAGGCTAATTTTGAAATTATTAGCATGTTATTCTAGGATCCATTCTTGCCTGAAACTCTTTCTACTTACTTCTACAAATTAAAGTATGATGACAGCTTACCTGAAAACAAAAGAAAAAATTTTGTTATAATTATTAATGAAACTATTTACATTATATTTGACGAACAGATAGTGATTGCACTGTATAATGTTATAGATTATGATGGATCTTGATCTGATGCCAGGTCAATGTTTTACGTCCATTTTCTTAAAACTGTCAAATGGATGAACCGAGCAGGCTGTGTAGTACCCATTATGGCATATCTAAGTAACTATCACAGTGAAAGCCCTCAAACGCCGTTAGAACATGTATTGCATTTATATTGCATTGATGAAATGAAAGTAACCCGGCTAGGTCCAAAGGAGAGGTAGCCGGCTTGCAAAGAAAAATAAATATTTTTCATCTAAAGAACTGTTACGGTGAAAGTATTAAAAAGTTTAAAAGTAATTTTCTCCGACGAAAATTGTGGAAATCACAAACAGAATGACAAACTTATATATACCCTCTACACGTGTAGTGATGAGTATAATGAAAAAAGCAATAAAATATATTAAACGCAACAGCCTAAAAGTATGCAATATTTTTAATATTTTTAAGTTAAGATAATACAAAACAAAAAATGCACATTTATGCAAAAAACAAATAGTAATTATATGGAAAATAACAAAAATATATTTTCAATAACAACTATTTTATTTTTGTACTCGCCAATTGCAGCTTCTTATTTTCTAAGCTAATTAAATTGCTTTTACATTAAATTTTAATGTTTTTTTTTTTTGTGTTTTTCTTATATTCAATTCTTCATTACTTTCTGCTCCTTCAAATCAAGACAAATAAGCAATAATATTTTGTTGCCATTACTTCTGGCAACACAACTTAATAGTGACCGTATTGTTTTCTTTTTTTTCATGTCAAAAGCGCGTTTTAGTGGCAGCCAACAAACCGAAGTATCTCAATTGAACTCTTTTTTTTTTCTTACTCTTCCATTTGGAAGATTTGTAACAAATAGAGAAAGACGAAAAAATAAAATAAAATTAGAACAATAAGAAAAGTTGCAAACGACAGACATTTAGATACTTAAAAGCTTTTTAAGGACACAAACAAAAAGCTTAAATAGAATTAAAAGGAAATGTCATCTAGTTGTTCTATGGCAAATTGCTAAAGGAAAAAGAGAACAAATAAAAACGTTTTAATGCGAAAACTACTACTACGAAATGCAATTAAAATCGAATTGTTTTATTGAAAAGAAAAATCGCAGAAATTAAAAGAAGTAATTAAAAGTTAAAACTTTTCTAAAGGATAAGGGAATACTTTCAATTTAGATCATTTTAATATTAATTGGCTGAAAGTGTGCTGCTGGTACTAAAAATTTGTACGGTGAAATAAAATACCTCTAAAGTATGCAATACATTTTTGTAAAATTATAAAAGGTGGAAATTTATTAAGATTACTTGGAAATAAAAATTATAAAATTATGTTTTAATTTTCAGCTACTAAAATCTATATATTTAAAAAGTTATGTGCGAAATCTTTTGTTACAGTATATAAGTGTTTTAATTATACAATAATTTCTTTCATGATTTCCGTAAAATATAGTTTACATCTTAAAAGAGTTATGAAAGCGATTAAAATACTTTAAAATTGAAAAATTTAATGTAATAAATTTTTATAAGAAAATTCAGTTAAAACAATGTGCAAGAAGTTAATTGCAAAGAAAATCTAAAATTTTAATAATATTATTTAAAAAAATTTATTGCAAAGTAATATACCTTACCAATATGTAATATATTTTTACTTATTCTTTAATTTAATAAAGTAAAATAAATGGTGATCTTTTTTAAATTTTATATAAAACATTTAAAATATTCCTACGATGATTGGAAAAAGATATTACGCTGTCATTTATAATGTTGATATTTTTATGAAATTTGTTGTCTTCTATATTAATATTAGCTAAATAAAAATAAATAAACTCATATCTCGTAAATTTTCCAAACAAGTTACACAGAAAAAGTTATTGCCTAAAATTTTTCAATTAATACTGTTGTTTAATTTTCTATTAAGAATTAATTAAAAAAATAATTGATTCCACCAATTGTTAATGGGTTATAAACGCTTAAAAAACTTTTAAATCAAAAAATTAATATATGGAAAAAACAACATATAAAAAGTTTGGAAAACCTTTGACGGCAGTCATACCGCATCAAGACCAGTGACCGAATAATTTGAAATCGGTTATTTTAGAGGTGGAGAATATGTTGCAAATAGCAATGGCGTTCGGCAGAAAATTTATATATGTATTGTTGGATAAACTTGCTGTTGGGAGACTCACAATCATACCCATTGCGGAATTCTATTAAGGAAGACAACGGTCTTTCATCTAACAGTTCGGTAACCGATAACAAAGAACAAGAGTCAAATATAGAAGAAGGCGAAAACAAAAGGACAGATAAAAATCTATAACATTTTCCACAAATTACAAAAATAAATATGTACATTATATTTTTTTAATCATCTTATAAGATAGTTGTGTACAGAAATCTCATCACAACAATCTCATGAAACATCTTATAATACTAATAATTGAATCTACACATGAAATAATAATGAAATAAAACACGGCTATTTTTTATATAACTCATCAATATAAAACGTTAAATAATAAAACACTCATCAATATAAAACGTTAAACTTAACTTCTTATATTTTCGAAAAAATTTTTTTGTCTGTAGGTTTAAAGTTGATTTAAAATATAATAATAGATATCGAGTACTATTTTTAAATATTTTCTCTTTAAAATGAACTTATTTTTAGGTTTAAGAATGACCTGAAAATAATTTTCTTATATCAAAATAAGAAAACTCAATTTTTCGAATATTTTCCTTTGTATAAAAATGTATGCATTTGTTTTTAGATGTTAGAATAATTTGATATTTAAATTGATATTCAATTGAGAAATTATTATTTATTTAATACTTTTTATCAAATTATCCTCAATTGACTTGGTATTTAATTATTATTCGATTATTCGAGAAACAAATTTTTTATTCTTTTCGAACGAGTAAAATTTTTAAATTTAGAGTAAAAAAATATTCGATAAATTTTTAACGATTAATCGAATAATCGAATAATTTTCCAAAACAACTTTTTCTTCAATTATTATGTCTTTTTGAAATTATAAGTTTTTTTTTTTTAGTTGGAAAACCAAGTTAAAAATGTTTGAAAATTTCCTTAGGATATATAAATGAGTAAACCAGGTTTTAATAGATTTCGGATTAAAACCTTTCACGTACACTGAAGTTTCAGTATTTTTTGGAAAAGAATAGAATAGCTTTTCTAAAGATTTAATCAAACGTATTAAAGTTAGAATAAACGGGAGACGTACAAGTTATTACTAAATTGTAGAAAATTTCCTGTGCATATTATTTTTTTAATATTCAACAAAAAGTGAAACAAAAGTATATGCAAATGCTTTATATTTGAAAACTTTTTGTTTATTTTTCATTTGTTATATATCAAAAATTTAAAAATTGATTTATTGAATTTTGATTTTATTGATGATCATGGACTTTATTTAGCAGAAAAAAACTAGATTTGCTCTTAATGCTATGTATAGCCAACATCAAAAGTGAAGGGATTTTTTACACACATCTGTTTTTATTAAAAAAGGAATAATCATTTTAAAGCCAAAATTCTTAATTATGTTCTCTATTAATTATAATTTGAAAAGAATTTTAATTCCATTATATAATTTGTCTGTAATTTGAATATGGTCTGAATTTTTGTTTTTTTTTTTTTTTTATTCTATGTTAATGAATTATTTTTAGTTTTTTTTTTATGTTAATAAAACTAAAAATTTATTTAAAAGATACTATTTTTTTGCATTTTTTAACTTGTATTTAATTATTCGAATAATATATCTTATTCTTTATTACTTCGATTAATGGAAGAAAATTCTTATGAAATTATATGAAATTTTATTCGATCAGCTTCAATGTCGAATAACTGACAACTCTAATTATAATGTGTGTATTCAAAAACCGGAAGCCGGTTAACCGGTTTTTAATTTTTAAAAAACCGACCGGTTTCGAATAATTTTTATTTTCGAATAATTCGACAGGCCGGTTTTTTATGAAATGTTCCTTCTTTTATTTTTTTACTAAATTAACCTATACTTTTCATTTTTTTTATATTTCCTAACTGAATCTTATTTATGGCATGATGCATTAAAAGTATCGAAATTGTTTAAAAATTAAATTTGTATGGAAATTAAAATTTTTTTTGAGTGGTTTTCATATAAAAGTTAATTTAAACAATTCTCTTGTTGTACTGAATCAGGCCCATAATTATTTCAAGGTATTTTTCATTTTCATTATAAACTAATAAAGCTTTATGTCGTTTTTTTCTAATTTGAGATCTGAGTAACATCAGACGTGTTGAGAACTGAGATTTGTATATTTTTTAATAGATTTAAGCTAATTTTTATTAACAAAATGTAGGTAAGAAATCAATTTTAGTTTTATAGTTTGCCACAAGAATGAAGTGAATTTCAATAAATAGGTACGTAGATAGAGTTAAATCGGAAGAAGCATTACCAGAATTCACTTCAAAAAATACAAAATTTGAGCTACAGAAAAGTAATATGCCTTTTTAGTTTTATATTACTTGTCATTACAAATGACATATATTATAAGCAGTGGTGCCAGGTTAGCCTTTGTAAGGCTAAATCTATCCTTTTATTTTGCTTTTAGCCTCAAAATTTTTGTTTTAGCTTCAAGCTTTTTTTCTAGCCTTTTTTATTATTAAAATTGCTTTAAAAAGGCTAAAATGTTAGTATTTCAACAACGAGATAAATAATTTATTATTTGCCATTACAAATTTTATTTGCACAATTTTGCAATAAATTTATATTTATATTTTATTTATATTTAATAAAAAATTTCGACTAGGGCACTTCATTCTCCACTCTCCATTTTTATGAAAATAATTTTAAAAAATTTAGAAATGCTTAATCAGAAGAGAATTATAATTAAAAAATGACGCCAAATCACTTCAAAACATTGGATAATTTTTCATGTGATGTATAACCCAAATTTGTATGGGAATTTTTTGGACGATTTTTCATTGAGTCATTTTGCTGGGTGTTATTTATAAATTTATTAAAATTTCTTTAGAAAAATATCAAAAACGAATGAGAACAAAAAAATAAGTTTCTACATTTAAAAAAAAAGAACTTTTTGTGGCCTTATTTTTTGGGCATTTCGCCTTTTTGCCCTTTTTTAAAGTTGAATTTAGCACCTTTTTTCTCATCTCCTGGAAACACTGATTATAAGTGTACTTTCTTTAGTAAAAATAATAATCATTTTTTAACCGGTTTTTTTAAGTAAAACCGTATCTAATCCAATTATTTTAAAAAGGCTATTTTTTTAATAACTTCGAAAACCGGTTTTTTGAATACACTACCTAATTATTACACAAAAACTATGGTGAGCCGCTCTCAAGTTTTAATATCTAAAGGGGGTCGAGAAGCTGATGCTTGTGAGGACCCCTGCTGTAGAGTCAAAACACATTATGTAATAAAAATATTAAAATTTGTATTTTATAGAAATCGGAATAGTAAATCAGAAGTTTCGTACAAATTTTCTTTTCCATACCTTAAATGTTATGAAGCCTAAAAGTAAGCAATGTTTACATGATTTTACTTTAAATAACTCTTACTAATAATGTTTCAGTAATGTCAAATATAATTTCATTATTAATGTTTTCAAAAATATTTATGTTATTTAATTATTACATAAAATTATTAAACTAGGCAACAAAAACTGCTAAAATTATAAAATTTTCGCTGTCAGATGCTTTTTGAAATTTTTATTTTAATATTAAGTTTTAAAAGCATATTTTTATATATTTCTAAATCTAGGAAAACAAAAACTTTTACTTTTTAATACTTGGCACAAATTATGAAGTGCTTATAATAGTTTTTTTTTTTTTTTTTTTTTTTTTGTTTCCTCTTCAATATTTCATAAACTTTTTACAAATACTTAAGGCAATTTTGAGAAATTTTCAAGTATTTTTTTTTCTTCCACAGTTGTTTTTTATGTTTTTAATGTAACTAAGTTTTGGTTGTAAATAAAATGTAGCATCAATGCTGATAATAGTTTAATATTGTGTAAGTAACAAACAATAGTTTAAAAAAAAAAGTACCAACAAAAAACCACTGTAAATATTATTATCGCAGAATACTAAACTAAATAGCAAACTATGAACAGGACTATATACCATTTTATTAGTTCAGTTGTTTAAACTTTTTTTTTTTTTTTTTTGTTCTTTTTAACCATTTGCACTGAATACCAAGATGTTGATAGTAAAAGAAATTTGAATAAATAAAAAAAATAAAGGTAAAAATTAATATTGAGATTTAGGCTTAAAAGAAAAATTTAGCTTTTTAATTCATTTTTGCAATGAAATTTTTATTATTTAAATTGTTGATTATACATATTTTCACAAATTTGTACAAATAGTATTTTGGTTATCAATTTACTATTTTCTTTCCTTATTCAAACCTCTGCTGGTGTTGCAAAGTAATATTTAAAATTTTCACCTCCACTTCACCTTTAAACAATAAGTATCTAACTGAAAAACTTTTTACCTCCTTTTTTGCTACTGTATTCCAATATTTTTACTTTTTTGCATACCTCTTCTTTTTCATTGCATTCATGTTATTCAAACTATGCATACAATACTTTTGACTCCATCAATACAGTTTTGCTCCCACCGGTAGTAAGCAGATGGTTTCAAGTACATATAGAGTTTCCATTAACCCTCGCTTGCACTCATCATAAAGAAAATAACAACAGAAAAAAAAATAAAAAATAAACTTATTTAAACTTAAAAAGGTAAATAATTTCAGCACGTACTTTTTTCTACTTTTAGAGTTTAACATTTAAAAATTACAGCAACAAATAAAAACTATGTACAACCATTTACGGCTCTAAGAAATACTACGATAAAAAAAGTGTTTCTACTATTTACTGGCAAAACAATTTTTCGTTTCTAGGCCAAAGGCTTAATGTTGGTTGTAAGTCTCAACAGGAGCAACCACAGCACAAGTAAAAATGAAAACTAGGAGCCAGCTATCGAAATACAACAAAAAGAGTTTAACAGCAAAAATCAAAGTGGCATAAAAATAATTTTAGAGTAATATATTCAGCAATGACGAATTTTATGTACCCTTGATCTTAGAGTGTAATAAAATGAACAATTTGTTTTTGAGGTAAACGGGTTTTATGGTAGAATTTTTGGGGAAATTATTTTAATATTTGAACTCAAATAAAATTTACAAGAACTAAAATTTCGGTATATTATACACCAAAATCGCCAAATAATAATGTAAAAAATCCCAATTTTCAATAGTAAGTATAGAATTGTTAGAAAAAAATTTTGGAACCACAGTGCGTCTCCGTAAACAATGTCTTAGATATCTGATTCTTATTTCTACTGCGAGTTCTGAAAATATAACATAATCTATCATTTATATGCTTTAATACGGACTAGACTACACCGCTACCCCTGTTTAGTGTGAATACAGTAAAATCTTTATATAAAATATTTTCAGAAAATACAACCCGCTTGTTAACAATCCACTAAGAAATGGCTGTAACTAATAAACTGAAAATGTTATTTGTATTTGAGTTGACATTTTTTACTAATTTGAAAATGTTATCTAAAATACCTAATAAAAAGAACAATTAAATACAAAAATAATATCCTTGTGAACTTTAACAATTGAACTATTTTTGGTTTTTGCGTTTTGGCGGCTTTTTTATTTTGGCAGGTTTTTCATTTTCTCGTGTTTATATTTTGAGTTTTTTATATTCGCCTTTTTTTTTTTTTTTTTTGATCGATTTTTATTTCAACGATTTTTTCATTTTGTAGCTTTTTTCATTGAGGCTTTTTTGGTTACTTTTTTATTCTTTTAAACGATTTTTTCATTTGGATTTTTGTTTTTGCTGTTTTTTTAGCGTTTTTTTCACGTGAGGTTTTTTTTGGACATTTTTATTTTAGAAACTTTTTTGACGATTTTTTTCAGTCTGGCGATTTATTTGTATTTTTAATAATATTTGTAACAATCAGAAAATGACACAATAACTTTAATTTATGCCCGAAGAAATAAAGATCACCAAATAACTGTTATTTTGGCTGAAAAATATAAAAGTGAAAATATAATCCTCAG
This sequence comes from Protocalliphora azurea, assembly GCA_932274085.1. NCBI lineage: Eukaryota > Metazoa > Arthropoda > Insecta > Diptera > Calliphoridae > Protocalliphora > Protocalliphora azurea. The sequence continues at coordinate 21,641,722 of OW026519.1, read as the reverse complement.
ACTTTTATGATAAAAGCCACAACAGTTACGGTCGCTGATTTTAAGTATTCAAAATAAAAGAACAATAAAATCAGCTTATCATGATAACACAAAAAAAATAATTAATTTTACATAAATAAACAAAACATCTTTCAAAAAGAAACTCAAATTGTTAACATTTTCTACTTTTTTTCTTATTATTCATAAGTCTCAAATTATTAAACTCCTTTCTATTTCGTTTAACACTCCTCTCTTATAACTCTTCCAATTAAATGAGGGAAAAAAACTCTTTTTACCGTTATTATATAACTACAACTTGTCTAGTTTGTTTTTGTAAAAAAATAATAACACTGATACTGCTTTAAATTGAGAGAGTTGTTGGAAAGACATGAAAAATAAAATAGAGAAAAGTTTAATAGTTTGGAACGCTCTTTTGTTTGACGCTTATACACATACATATAAGTATGTGAGTTTTGTGTACGTATTAGTACCAATTTTTACCGCTTATTTCTTCTAAAATATAAGCAAATACTCTTCGAATGTTTGAACGTAAAAGGGATAACAAAAAATATGTTTGCCTATTAATTATATAGATATTTTTAAATATTCAAGTCTAAAAAAATGGAAGTTATTTAGTCGCCAATGAAGATTTTTTTTTTTTTTTGAAAATTACAAACAAAATGACAAACTTATGTACACTTCCCAACTGTAGTGAAGGGTATTAAAATTGTAATACTATATTTTGTATGTTGCCAAACACTTACAACAATTATTGTTGTTGTATTACTTTTTGTGTAAACTCAGTGCAGAATAACTAAGCACAGTGGCGTAGCAAGCACAATATTAAATACCAAAAATGTACTTATGATAAAGAACGTGGTTCCCAAAATGTATATTTGGGAACCACGTTCTTTCTTGTAATATTGTGTGAATTTTTATGAAAATCGGATTTATAGTTTCCTCAAAATGATAAGAAACGGAGAACTGTCTTGAAAAAATTTTAGTAATTTATTTGGTTATTTTTATCTAAACCCCAAACAAAAATTACTTATATTTTAACCCAGATAGCAATGAAAGTTAAAGAAAAACTTTTTTCGATAGCTATAAAACCATTGATAGGAAAAATATAAATATAATTGCCTAAAATTTTTGAAGAAAAAAAATTTATATGGATCGAAGTCAATTTTTGGTGAGCATTTTTTTTTTATGAAAAAACTTTTTGACATTAATTACAAAATTTATTAATTACAAAATTGAAAAATTAATGCCAAAAGATTTTCGGAGAAAGAATTTTTGATATCTAAAATCAATTTGTACCAAAATTTATTTCTTTTGAAATTTTCTAAAACTGATTTGACTGCATTCTTCGATATTTTAAGCTTTGTAACGCAAAGGTTATTGATTTCATAAAAAGAAACATCGAGGTATAATAACCAACAAATATATTTTTCGTGAACTTATTTAATATACGGATATAACGACAGGATGATTTTGAGGGGATGGAAAAATCTCTAAATTTTATCAAGTTGATAAAATTGAAAATCTCTAAATATGTCTAAATTGAACTTTATCAATAAGTTTTGCATCAATTTAAATAGAGGAGAGTTTGTAAAATCGTGTCGACGAAATCTTAAGGCAACTTATGAAAGTTATCCAAATTTTAAAATTATAAAATTAACATATGAAGAAACAATATAAGATTTATGTTAACTTTTGGAGAAATTATAACATTTTTGAATTTATTGCAATTTTATTCCGCATACGTTAATAAAATTTATTGCTGCATTTTGGTACAGTAAAAATAGTAAATTATTCATTTGTTTCATAGAATTTTAAGAATCTTAGTAGCATCTTTGTTTAGAGCACATTTTGAACTATTACGGCAGTGTTGCCAATTTAGCCATTTTTAATCCGGTATTTAGCCATTAGATAATTTTATTTACAATTTTTATTTTCATTTTAGCCATTTTGATTTTTTTCAGTACATAAATTAATTCCTTAATGAAGAAATTATTTAACAGAGTAAATCCATTTAAAATTTAAAAAATTTAGACCTTTGGTTACCGGTTTAGATAAAATTTGGTGCATGTATAGAGGAGGATACAGAGGCATGTAAAATTAGTTTTTCTCTTTGTTATTTTGAGAACTGCGGCAAGTTTATATATTTAAATGTGATTAACGTATTTATCTAAATTGGATATAACTTTTGTTGTATAAAAGATATCAACATATTTATTTATTTTATTTTTTTTTTTTTTTTTTTGCAGCGGATTTGTCGAAGCTTATATTTTAAGATGCAAAATAAAAATTTTGAAAATATTTTTATTAACATATTTTCTTGTAAGAATTTTCTTTAGTGTCGTGTATCTAAAAAAGTCCACCTTTAACTTTTTTTTATATTTTTTTTTTTTTTTTTTTTTGGTAGGAAGCCTTATCGGTATACTAGCTACAAAGAAAATTTCGGAGAGGTCAAAATTTTTTAAATGGAATTACTCAATAATATCGTTAAACATATGGAAACAATATAAGTTTTATAAAGTCGTATATTTTTTCAAAGTTTCGCCAAATATTTACTTAAGTAAGTGAAAAATATTTTTATTTAAATAATTTTTATCAAGTATAACTTAAGAATTTAACACTTTTTTATTAAACAAATAAATGCTATGGACTTTGGATTTCATTCCATGCAAGATTGATTTCAAAATTTTTGGCAATTAATGTAATAATTACAATGGACTTTAAAAGTTATTAGTTGAAAATATTTTTGAAGTGTTTTAGCATTTATTTTATGACAAAGTATTTTTGTTAAGAAATCATTGTCCTTTAAAAAAAAATATTTAAAACCGATTTTTACATAATGTAACTTATACGGCTAGAAAAAATACTATTTAACAAGTTATTTCCGTGTTTTATTTCATTTTTATACGTTTTGTTCCAAAAAATTATTTGCCATTTTTTAGAACCTTTTTACCAATTTTTGTCACGACTTAGCCATTTTTGGGTACCATAAATTGACAACACTGTATTACGGACTTAGCAGCACATTTAACATATTTAAAAAGTCTTAATTTGACACCATATTGACACTACAAAACAGCACAATTTATTCATGGGACCATATTTTGCTTATTATTATTAATGCATATTTCTATATTTTAAGTATATTCATTTTATTTTAAATTATTTAAAATATATGTTTCGAAATATAAATTTTTCGTTGCGTGATGAAAAAATACCTAAATTAAAATATGCTGTTAAGCATGTGAATGTAAAATAAGCCAAAATATCTTTTTTGCATATTTTACTAATGAAAAGTTATTTTAGCTTATTTTATATTTTTTCATCACGCAATGAAAAATTTATATTTCGAAAAATATAATTTTTAAACTCTGTTTAAAATTTTTAACGTTTTAGAACATATTTTTATATTCTTGTTCAACGAGAGCCCAATTATTTATTTACCCGTCCTAGCTTATAACATTTTAATAAACGATCATTTATTGCACCACTGTGCCTTACTACATAAAAAAATTTTTTTACATAAAAATATTTTTTTACATTTCTTTTTTAGAACTCCTATACCTACATTCAGAAATTTTGAAAAATTGTTTTGACGTTGTGGAAAATGTTATACAAGGGATTTTTATTTAAAAATTGTGTAAATACATTTGATGTTATAGATTGTAGTAAGCTCCAACTACGCTATATTTGAAGCAAAAAAAAAGTGAGAAATCGTAAGCAAAAAATTAAAAAGGTAACAATAAAAATATAAAATATGGAGCAAGTATACATTAGTAGGTATTAAAAAAAATCCTTTTAAAGAATCCAAAAACAACTTTAAGCAAGACTTTTTTCAACTTTATTACACTCTGCAAATATTAATTTTCCTAAATTAATTTCCCTAAATATAAAATCTCCTTTGCTCTGAAAACAATTTCAATTAAATTCAATACTTATTTTATTTTTAATTATCAGAAAATTTGAAGATTGTGCTTCAAATTTCTCGGAAAAATGTTAATAAAGAATTTCCAACAATTTTAACGTTTTTCTTAACAAATTAAAAGCAAATATGCTGAAACTTTATTACGTTTCTAAAAGTATACTAAATAATTTATAAATTTAAACGAATACACCAACTACAGCAACCACAAAAGCGAGAAAGCCCAACAAAAGTTTTTTTTGTTTTTTATCTCAACATACCAGGATATATATATTAGGGTGGCCTCGTTTGTATGGAGAGAAAATAAGATGTAGATGTTCCCAGCTCAAAGTTTTCGTTCTGACATTATCTTTCGTGAGTTGGATCAAAATGAAAAAAGTCTCTTTTTTGGGTTTTAGATTTTTTTTTTTCGTATTTCTGACAAGGCAAGAATATGAAAATTTCGTATCGCAAAAAAGGCATTGGGGACATGCATTTAATGAAGTAACAAAAATTTGGGACCAGGTCCAAATGATTTCAAAATTTTGTAATTTTACACACATAATTTTTTACACATAAGACCAAAATTATAAAAATATAATTTTCTAGCAGTTATACCGAAATGATTTTTTCCTTTCTTGTTCGAATTTTATCCGAATTTTTCGAATCATAATTTCCTTTATATACAAATGTTTCTATACTTCTATTAACAAACAACCAAATAAATTAGTTTTAAGTGAAACACTTTGTCTACATTTATACCAGTTAACTAACACACAGAGAAGGATTTTTGTTGTGACTCACAATAAGAAATTAATCGCTCTGTGTAACAAATTGTAAACATTTCTTAGCATAAACTTTATGGGTATTTCACTTAAACTTAATTTATTTCCTTGCTTTCTAATAGAAATTTGAAGTGTTATTTATATATCGTTAAAAAGTTTGTAAAAATATGCATACTTGGATGCATATTCGTATTCCTCCACATATAGAAACATTTGTAGATGAAAGAAATTATGTTTTGAAAAATTCGAATAAAATTCAAGCAAGTTCAAATTTTAAAAAACGGAGGAAACCGTTTCCATACAACTGCTATAGGATTATATTTTATAATTTTTGTGTTATTTTTTCAAATATTTATGTGCAAAAATTTAAATATCCAAGATTTTTGTGAAAAAATGAAAAATTTTTGACTCATTGGAATCTAGCCTTAAATTTTTGTTAAATATGAAATATGAAAAAAATTCGAAAAATCCGAAAAATTAACTTTTTTTCATTTTGATCCAGCTCACAAAACGAAAATTTTGGAAAAGATATCATAGAACGCAGTAAATTTTCATTTGAGCTAGAAACATCGATACTTTTAATTTTGGGGCCACCCTAATACACATGAATGTAAACAAGTGTTGGTGTATGAATAAATGACTTAATGCATGAACAGAGATGTGTGCGTGATTCAGGTTGACAAAGAAAAAAGGTTAAACTTTCAACTTGTGCTACCACAAACAGCGGCAGTAGCAATATATCTACAAAAAAAAAAAAAAAAAAAAAAAAAAAAACGGATAAAGAGAAAGAAAACCTTTACGTAACAACTTTATGGTAGTTTCGTAACAGGTTATAGTCAGCATGCGTGTTTTTGCAAATAGTATTTGTTTAAAAAGTATGTTTGTTTGTATGGATCTATCTAGGAACGCGTGTTGGCGTTGCTGTTTAAGTGAAACAAAAAAAAATAACTTACACGTTTAAAGTTCACAATATTTGCCGGATTTTAATTGGATTGAAGAGTGTATCACATTCTTTGACATGTGCGAGTTTATAACGACATAAATATATTCATAAGCCTATCTGTAAGTATGTATGTGTGTATGTGTACTTACGTAACTAGATATGAGCGAGAAAATGCGCTTAACAGAGGCGAGAAAACCAGTGCTAAGCAGAAAGAAAATCTAAAACTAAGCATAATTTTTTTTTTTTTTTTTCAAAAATGAAGACTACATTTGAAGTTTAGTCTAAAAGCCTAAACTATAGTGTAGTCTATAGACTAGACTATATTCTAAACTATAATGTAGTCTATAGGCTAGCCTATAGTCTAAACTATAGTGTAGTCTATAGGCTAGACTATAGTCTAAACTATAGTGTAGTCTATAGGCTAGACTATAGTCTAAACTATAGTGTAGTCTATAGGCTAGACTATAGTCTAAACTATAGTTTCAACTATGATGTAGTCTATAGGCTAGACTATAGTCTAGACCATAGTCCATATTATAGTTTATAATCTAGTACATAGTCTAGTCTATCATTAAGTCTATAACATGATCTTCTTTTAACTTTTCTTTGGACGCAGTTTAACTTATTTTCTTATTATCACTATTAACTTCCAACTGTCACCGATGAATATAAAAATGTGATGGTTACCACTGCAGTGAAAATATTTCTGTATAAAGGACATATTTGAATTACGGCAATCTCTATTTGTTCACGAGAATTTTAAAGAACAAAGATTACAAAAGCAGCAGTAATAAAAGAAAAACATTGGGTGAATGTAAAAATAAAGCTGAATTTCATTGGGAATATTCAGTAGATACGTAATTTTCAAGAAATTTATTTCTCAAAAATGAATTGAATTACGAAGGTTACTATTTGTATTTTAAAATATTACCATGCCGATTTAAATTAAGCAGTTATCTCGTATTAACACTAATAGCAAGCCTCTTGTAGGTATATCTGCATGTGAATATTATGACTTACGTAAAACTGCTTTTGCATGGTATCACAACCATGCACCAAACATTAAATGATGATGTATTTAAAAGTCACGCGAAAAAAAGTTCCCTGCTTAACAAATACTATGAAAAAACACTCATGCACACTTGCTGACGGTTGACATTTTAACTCGTTTTTCGTGTTCAGAAGAAGAATCGATTCGAACAAACAAGTGAAACAAAAAAATCGGAAACGTTAAGTCAACGAAAAAGAAGGATTTTGCCAAAGCGTTGCAGTATTGCGCGTTGGTACAAAGGATTAAATGAATGTGCTCAAATATTGAAATTACCTCGGAGCGTTAAAAGAATTAACAAAAAAAAAATACACACACATGTATACACGAGTGCACAAAGCGTGTATGTTTTTTTTGCAGATGAGACAGTTGCTAACAAGGTGGTTATAGTTTTAAAAGAAACTTTTCCTATAGTATAATTGTAGAAGTTGCTTATTTTGTATTAATAATAGTAGACTTTTAGGTGGTTCATTCAAAAATGTTGTGTAATTTAGAGTAATTTTGGTTAAATTACAATTTTGGCAAAATATGTAATTGCGTTGCGGTTAAAGGATTTGCAAATTAAAGTAGATTGGTGATAAAACAAATTTCTGTTTAAACAAAATAAAATTTTTTATATTAAATTAGAGAAAATAGCGTACGCGAATTCAAATTGCAACAAAATTTTTGGCGCTGTTTAAAAACAGTGTACATATGGTAAAAACTTTTTTATCATAAATTATGAATGACAACATATTTTCGCATCATATTGTGATTGTTTTTTTTTTTTTTTTTTTTTGTAAATCATACCTATAGTTTCTTTAAAATGTTAAAAGAAGACGAACTACCTTGAAAAAAAATTAATATTTCCATATATACACCACCACAAAATGATTTGTACTTTAACTCAGATGGCAATGAAAGTCAAATACAATTTTTTCGCTAGATTTAGACCTATTGATAGAAAAAATACGAAAATTATGGCCAAAAGTTTTTCGAGAATAAAAATTTCACTTTAATTTTTTAATAACAGAGTACTTATGATTAAGAAATTTTATTATTCATTTTGCAGGGCCACATGTTGTCTCATTATAATGCGTAAATTTGCATGAAAATCGTGGTTCTAGTTTCATCAAAATGTTGACAATAAAAGAACTACCTTGAACAAAAATTTTTTAATTTTTTCGATTACTTTTATGTATTTTCGATAGATATAAATTCATTGGTAGAAAAAATATAAAAATTTAGAAGAAATCCTCTTTATGGATCAAAGTCAATATATGGCGAATTTTTAACTTTTCAAAATTCCGATTTGACATCATTTGTTGATTAATATATTAGCCGTGTAATGCAGAGGTGATGGATTTCAAAAAAGGAAAAGGTATAGGGTAAATGTTTTTCTTATTTTCAAGTTGTTTATTTTCGAGCGTTATCATGCTATTTGGATAAAAAGTAATTTTTCCACTTCATTCCATTAGGGTCGACAGCAATTGAAACAAGAAATGCAATCCTTTACGCAAAATTTTACATATTAAAAATAAGGTTTCAATTGATATCTATCCTCTGAATAATTTTTTGAAAAAAAAAAAGAACAACTTGGACACAACTTCTAAAAAATGCTATCTAAAATGTGTTGTTTAAGAACGGAGGAAATATTTTTTTGCTTGCAAAATATATCTTAGATTAATATTTAGTAGTCTTTATTGTTAATTATTTCGGTTTAAAATTAAAAAATTCCGTCTACTAATACCTGCCGAACTTGGATACACTTACTTTATTGTGCAATGGTGATATATTTTCTAAACTACTTTAGTATTCGGATATAACGAAAGGATGATTTTGAGGGGTAGAAAAAATCTCTAAATTAAATCAAAGTGTGAAAATTAAAAATCTTTTAAATTAGATCGATTGACAAGTTTTGGATCTATTTAAATAGAGAAGAGTTCGTAGAATCCTTTCAACAGAATTACAAGGCAAAATAGGATATAATAACTGAATAACAGTTTCGAAAACTTTCAACAGCCTGATTAAAAATTTAATCAGAAATTCTCCAAAAGTGCACAAAAGAATTCAAATATTGGGCATATAAAAACAACATGATAAGTTACACAGAAAAAAATGATTTCCTTATATTTTTTAATTAACACAGTTGTTCCGTTTTAGATTAAAATTTAATTAATATATTCAAGCAAAAATAAAGTAAAAGAAATAGTAAGAATAAAATTCAATTAATTTTTTTTTTCTAATTAAAATTCTTAATTCATGCAATCATCTATTTGATTGATATAAAAATTTGTTAATTGAACAAATATTTTTGTTTTTCACTTTTTATAGTTACAAGTAATTGATATAATCATTTAGAAAGGGAGGTGCATATTTAAACAATTTTTAATTGAATGAATTATTTTGATGATTGTTGACTTTTCTCTGTGTATCTTTTAAAAAAATAATATAGGAATTAATTTAAGTTATGGAGAAATTTAAACAATTTTAATTTTGTTGCAATTTTATTCCGCATATGTTATTTGCATCATTCGCAAAAAAGGACATTTCCATTAAACTGTTTATTTTTTTATATAATTAATAATGTTAACAAAATTTATTACCTGCTTTAAATTCATTTAATTCAACATAAACTGTAGCGTATTTAAAAGGATTTTTAGTTACTTTATTTCCATTTAAAAAACAAATTTAAGGTATATCAGATAAGGATTTCCAGTTCCAAAATCAATAAATTTTAAATCCTTTTCAACTTATTTAGACATATTTAATGCCATTTAAAAACCTTAGCCTACTTTAAGGATTAAAAATTATTTTAATGCCTCTTAACATTTCTATACAGATAACAAGCACGTTTATTGTATTTTCTTTATTATTTATTTTATTTCATTTTTTTTCTAATTTTTTTTCATTTTACACACTTTATAAAATGCATTTCATATTCATTTCAGTTTCTCCCCTTTATTTGGGGACCACTCCCTTCTACAACATTTCAATGCACAATATTCTAAAATAAAATGAATACATTTTAAAGTAAACGCCATAAAAAAATGACATTTTATACAATGTTAAATGTATTGCAGGACATTTTTTGTTTTTGTTGTTCTAGTTGTTGTGGCATATAAAAATGAAATGTAATAAAAAAAATGGAATACGACATGGGATTTTTTTAATACTCCTTTCTTTATTACTTTTTCTGATGGTTTCTGGTTCTGTGAAATAAATAAAAAAGAGTAAAAGCTGCAAAAAGAAATCCTTAGACAAATAGTTAAACAAGGAACCTAAGGGAAGAAAAGGAGTTATACAAATACTCCTCCTATGCACATTCGCACAATTACATTCGAGTGCAAGAATATATTGATAAAAAGTCCCGAAGGCATTAAGTTGAATGGAAAAAAAAATTTTGCATCAGCATAAAAAAAAACAAGGAGAGACGAATAAAAGACATTACTTGTCAAACAGTGGCTTTTAGTCATGACAGAAATGCAATATTCTGTTTTCAACTTCCACAGATCTCAGTTAACTCGAAACTTTATCTTTAACGCTGACATTATTTTTTATATTCATCATCATTGTACTTGTCATACCTTTTGTGGGCTGTTTGGTTTTATTATTATTATAATTATTATTTTTTTTTTAGGAGAATCTTTACCTACATTCAGGTAGCAAATTATAAAAGAAGTAGAGAGTAAAGTTTTAAAATAATATAAAAAATATAAAGAACTTAACGATTTCATTCAAAATAAACTATAAATATTTGTAGAGAAAATTAAAAAAGAAGCAAATAAATGAAACTGTTTTTAAAAAATCGCAAGCATTTGAGCGATTTGATTAAATTAATTTTAAACGGAAAATGGAAAAATAAAAATAATGTATAAAAGGATAAAATAAATTTCAAGCTAAGCATAAAAAGTAGATATAGAACATTATGTTAGAATTACATTAGCAGGGCAACCAAAAGTGTGCACTAAAAAAGCTTTTATGCGCAGAAAAAAATTTGAAAAAATATATGGCCTTAAAATATTATTTTTCCTACCTTAATTTTAAATTATCTACAATTCATGCTAAAATTAACCTGACTTTTATTATCAACTGCTAAATGATACTTTCTTTTTTTGCTTTTAAAAATCCGGAACTATTCAACAGTCCGATTTTATTATATCGGTTAACCGATTTTTTATGAAATGTTCTTTCTTTTATTTTTTTTTTTTTTTACTATAAAAACCCATTTCCTCATTCGCTCAGGGAACCCTATTTAGGGCCCGATTCATTACAACAATCAAATTGTTGTAATATAAAATTTTTAGAAAATTACAAATTTTTTCAAGTGGTTTTGAGTAACTTTCTTAGAAATTTGTAAACAATTATCTTGTACTGAATCATGTCATAAATTATTCAAAAGTATTTCATATTTGTTTACATTATTATCCGATAAAGCTTTAAGTTTAGTATTTTTTAATTTCTAATTTATAATTTTAGTAACACCAAACATACTGAGAACTGAAATTTTTATAGTTCTTAATTGATGTAAACTAATTTTTATTAACAAAATCTAGATAAAGTCGGTTTTAGTTTTTACGTTTGCCATAAGCAGGGCAATCAAAAATATGGTCTATGCGCATAGAAAATGGTCTTAAAATCGGAAAATATACACTTAAAGTTAAAAAAAAAAATATTCTCTTTTTTGTTTTACTTTATTTTACTTTTTTTGTTTTTGTCTAAATCTTTAACTACTCATACTAAAACTAACTTCATTTTTATTGGTAGTTGCTAAAAATATTTTCTTTTTGCACTTTCAAATACTTAAAGCTAATACATAGCGTCAGGAAACCACAACATTTCTATCAATTTATAGGAAGCAAATTATTAGATAACGTTTATGAGAGTAAACCAAAAATTGCATTAATGACAAATTATATAAAAAATTAAATTGAGTGAAAAATATGCACATTTTTCCTCTTAAGTGCAGAATATGCAAAATTATGATCTTTAATGTAATATATGTAAAATAATGTTCTTAAGTATAAAATATGCAAAAATATGTCACTTAAATTGCCGAAATATGCTCTAAAATAACGATTTCCTATGAAAATATGGCAAAGTATGCTGCTAAAACTAAAATATGCTGTTAAGACTAAAATATGCGAAAATATGCTATAAAAAATCGATGCCAAACTTCTTGAAATTGTCTGAAACGGACAAATAATTAACAGTTTAGTTCATTTGAAGCCCAAAAACATAAAAGAATTTCTCTCGCAAAATAAGGTAAACTTCAGTAAATTGTTCAATAAATACAAATAATAAACATTTTATAAATATTTATATTTTTAGAAAAAAAAAACGGTTAACCGGTTTTTAAGTAAAATCGTATTCGAAACCGGTTTTTTTTAAAGCAATTCTTCGAATAATTCGAAAACCGGTTTTGTGAAAATGTAGGTTTTTTGAATATACTAGCTTCCACATTCCCTTATTATTCCCGAGTTAGCGGTTACAATGCTGAAAAAGAAGCAAATGTTTATTGCATCCAAAATCTTTAAAATTTTTTACTGGGTTTAAATAATTAATAATTAAATAATTAAGTAATATTTATACTGAATGAAAATCGCATATCAACAGAATTAGCTTTTGCTTTTGTATTTGAAAATGGTGTACTTACAAAATGGACTTCGAAAAAAATGAGACACGATTTTTCGATATTAAGTCATAATTTCTCGGTGTCATTTTTAATGATTATTTTCTTATCTTAATTAAAATTGTTTTCCCAAAATAAATAATTTAATAAATTTTAGCTCGAATATTATCATGTTAGTTAAGTTTTATTTTAAGAAATATAGTTTTTTGATGGAAATGCAACCGGTTTTTCCACAATTCCAAACTATTCACACGATTCGAAAACCGGTTTCTCTAAAAGGTCGAATAAAAAATTCCTTTAGGTGTAAAATATGCAAAATTATGGTTTTAAGTATAAAATATGCAAAAATATGCTCTAAAATAAGGATTTTTATGAAAATATGACAAAAAATGCAGCTAAGCCCAAAATATGCAAAAATATGCTGTTAGGACCAAAATATGCTATAACAAATCGATGCTACAATGCTTAAAATGGTCTCATATGGATTCATACTTACAATTTGGTTCATTTGAAGCATAGAAAAAAATTTATTTTGCATATTTTTAGTTGCCCTGGTGATTAGTTTAGAGTGGTTGGCAAACAAATTTAAAAGCAATTTTGGCCAATAATTATGAAATAAAATGCAAACCGCACAAAAAGATTTGTAAAAATCAACTTTTTTAAAATAATTAAAAAATAACGGAAACGAAACCTAAAACACGAATTGTTATGAATTATATTTTTATAAAACGAAATAGATAAATTCCTAATATAGAAATTATGCTTTAAACTTCTTTTAAGAAAATTTTCTTTCATATTTTTAAGCTGAATTAAATATTATCCATTATAATATTTTTTGCAATATTTATTTTAAAAATAGTATAAATTTTAACACTGATAGTGTAGTAAATAATTCCCAAAAGTATGCTATAAAATGGTAGCACCATTAAGTATACCAAGAAATGTAAGGAGTTAACCCCTAATGTATGCAACAATTTAGTGCAAGAAATATTAGGCAAATGTAGAAATGCAAATGGAGAAAAAAATATTTTATTTACAGTCATCAGAATAATAACTTTTTAAGAAAAAGTCTTAAACAAGTGGCACAATATTTTTTTAAGGAAATAATTTAGAATTAAAAAATATCTTCAAAGGATCTGTGCTCTGGGAAGTTTCTCTAAGATCAGCACCATAAAATTCTGCTCGTTTAACCCTGCAGCGATTTTTGATTTCGAATTGAGCGCATTTTCTGAAAACAAAATAATTGTTTTTCAATAGTGTGAATAAAGATAGATGAAGGTATTTTCGGGATTGAGCTCAAATAAACAAAATTACAATTATGTTTGACTGGACAATTTCTTGTAGATTGACATATTGAGGCATTTTTCTTAACTGTATACATTCCAAAGAAAATACTGCATTATACCGGTTTTTCATATAAACACAGAGAAAATTATTAAAAATATTTTTTTAGTAAAATAATTAATCAACTTTATAATGAAATTTAAGTACATTATTATTAATTAATATAATTAACTTTCTAATTGGTTTACATTTTTTTGACAGTTTCCAACCATTTTCAACTGTTTGAAGTTATTAATACATTATTTCTCAGTGTTCAGTAGACGTGTTTAATAATAATTATTTGATATGTATGAATTTTAAATATTTCATGAGATTATTTATCGTTTCAATATTTTTGGTACCGATGGTTAAATTCAATTTAAAAATCCATTCCTGTTCCAAAGCTGTTCTATGGAAAATTATTTATATGTAGAAAGTCGATTCATATTTATTGTTTTTGACGATTTGTTTAAACTTCTGTCATATTCTTTAATGTTTTTATTGATATATAATCCTAGGTCATAAGGTCACTCAGATAGGATAATATAAAAATCTTTATTGGAATATCCCGTAGAAATAAAGGCTTTTATGATAAGTTTCCGGGAATTAAATATAAAAATACTATATTCTAAAATTCATTTAGAAACATTACATACATTCAATGTATATTAATCATGCTCTACATACATAAGTATTCTATAAATATGATGGAGGGAAACGAAGTTTATATATCCCATTCAAAGTCATAGATAATCATATGTGAGCTACATGCGACTTTCGAGGTAAAAGGTTGCCAAATCGAATTTATATGTGATTGTCGATGATTTTAACAGGATGTATATGGCGCTAAGACGAACTACATACCAACTTCCGTTTCTCCCAAAAAAGAAATTGGAGTTTTCATATTTCTTTTTTTTTCGTTTAATTTTGCTTATAATGTATTATTTATTTTTTTTATTAATTAAACAAATAATTATACTAAAATCCGTGCATTTTTACGAAAGAAAGGATTTAATTAATTGTAGATTTGAATTAATACAAATCTTATTTAATTTTAGGCAAACATCCAATCATAGTTCTAGCTAATTTAATAAAAAAAATATTTGAAATAATATTATTTTAGTGATTAGGGTAAAATCAAACAAAAATTTTATTAATATAAACAGTTTCATACTTGAAGTCCATTTTTATTTTTTGTATGAAAAATTTAATTTTTGGTAAGAAATTCAATTATTACAGTATAAGAAAAGTCAAAAATTTTTCTCAAACATGAAAAATTCCAACTACTGTAATGGTCAAAATAATAGCATCACGAGACCTACCTTCACTTAACGCAAGTTATATTTTTATTTGTGGATATTTTCTCTTCAAATACTTTATAGAATTGTAATTTGAAGCACTAATTCTCTATATCACAGAAAAAAATAAAAATGAATTTCAATTACAAAATTAATAATATCAATTAAAATTTTGTTTGATTTTGCCGCAATTACTAAAATGACAATATTAGTTAAGTGAAAATAATTGATTTAAAATTAAATTAAATTCTTTAATTAAATAAATTAAATTTATGATTGCAATTTTTTATGTAATCAATCAAAATAATAATTGAAACACTAAAAATTATTTGCAGGATAAAAATTCTTTAATTAAATAAATTAAATTTATGATTGAAATTTTTTATGTAATCAATCAAAATAATAATTGAAACACTAAAAATTATTTGCAGGATAAAAATGCAAAAACTTTTATGAAAATTATTTACTTCCAAATCACTAATATTAAAAAAGCATATGCAAACTATTTCACAATAATGTTAGTCATGTTAATAAATCTAATGTCTATAATGACTTATGTATAACGTGAGTATAACATGTACAACGTGTTTTTTTTAATCCTAAAAAAAGTTTTGGTTTGTTTTGTAATGTATCCAAAAAGAAAAAAAAATCGATATAAGCATTCCTCGTGAACTGCACCCTTTGCCTCGGAAAAAAACATTTTTAAAAACGGTCGACTTTACAAACGGTCATCCAAAACATTTTGTATACAAGTATGTGCTATATTGAATTAATGATTTTAATTCACGTAATGGACATTTTATATGGCCAACATCCTGGCCAGAATTGATTCAAATATATACAAAAATCAATTAGCCTTTAAACCTAGGGAACGAGGCAATAATAATGATTAACAAGATGTTATTTAAAATTTCGCCAAAGATATTAATGCATACTTACCCTTCATGCAGAGCTCTTGTAGATTATAGAAATAAGGTCCTGCATTAACATACACCTTCCTTTACAGGAACATCTGTAATAATACCGGTAAAATTAACAATCTTATCGAAAACTTAAAACTTGTACGTACCGAATTATTAATATCACCTTTGGAATCTTCACTCCATTCTATTACACTGGACATAATATTGTTTCGGAATAAACCAATTCTTATTTTTTCCAATGTTTTATTTTTTAATTTTTGAATTTTTAAGTTGTCTTTTTACATAAAAAACTGAAAAATTTTCCAGAAAATTTTTTTTTTTATATTAATACTTTTTTGAGAAATATTCATGAATTACACAGAAAAAATAGTTATTTTTATTATTTTTTTTTTTAATTAATCAGTTACCTAATTTTACATTTATATTTAATTATATTAATAATTGTTTAAATTAACTTTATAATTGGTTATAATTTTTATTTTACAATAACTGACAACTCCTCAAAAAGTGTACCTTATTAAAAAGAAAACTGTTTTGAAAAAGTGTAGAATATTTTTTGTAAGAGCAATAATACCGTATATAGTGTGTCTGGCAAGTTAATACCATATATAGTGTGTCGGGCTGCTCTTTTGAAAAATAAAAGGTAAAAGCAAATTGTTACCATTTTGTGGATTTCTTACAAAAATATTGTAATTTTTTTTTTTTTTATTCTTGAGGAGATTCAAAGGTTACACCACATCCTTTCATTTAAAGGACATCTTGAAAGAGTCCTTTAAATGAAAGGATGATGAAAGGATGACTTCGATTTGAGGGTGATATTTTTCAAAATCTAATTATAAATATATATGAGGAACCGAATAACAAAACTTACTTTCTTACCTAAGTATTTATATATGTTGATGCTGCTGCATCAAACCAAAATTTAAAATAAAAATGTAGTAAAAAAATACGTTTTTTGTGCACTATGTCGACTTTTTTTTTTTTTTTTTTTTTTTCTTAGTCTTCTATGTAATACAAAAATGCGATTCTTCGTATTTCTTAGTTTAGTATTCAAATTATATATTTATATAATTCTGATATACATTTATTAAGACATATAATTCATCAATAAACGTATTAATTTCAAGATAATAAATTTTATTACATTTTCCCCCTTTTATGTGGTGCTAAAAATTCAATTAAGTTTTTAATTGTGTCAATTAATTTCAAGAAAAAATTTCAATCACAAATTCATCCAAACATCAATTATTTCTACTTAATTTTTATTATCATTTTAATGATTGGAACAAAATCAAACAAAGTTTTAATTGATACAAGCAATTTCGTAATTGAAATCGATTTTTATATTTTTCTATGTATTATTTATTTTTTGAAAACAAAGCTCTGATATAATGCAGTCAAAATAATAGCACCGTCATTAGAAATTATTAAACAAAATTTTATATTTCGGTTTCTTCTCTAGTAAAAATATACAAAATGGTAATTTAGATCAATTTATATCTATTTAGGAGTTAGCGTATTATGTCACTTAAAGAGCACAAGCAACATGTAAAAGTGACAGGGGGTATTGTATTCATTTATTTACAATTCAGAGAATAAAACATTTATGCTCGAAATTCAAAAAAGTTACCAACTTTACCATACGACATACTTCTACAAAGGTAGAATTTTATAAAGTCACTCCTACATTTTGTAACACTTAGGTGGCGATACATAACTTGATCAAATAAGTCATAAATTATTTAATTTAAGGACAGTAGATGAGACTGATATGTAAGAAGGACAATGTAAGGTAAAATATGAAAAAAAATTAAGCGAGGACAGTTGTTGTTGCCAAATAGCATGATTCTGTTATTATTACTTGGGGATCATTTGTGAAGAAAAACTGTGATGTGTTCCCCTGTATAACTGTAAATACTTGATTTCATAAGACTCGAAGGAAATGCCGTTCACTTAGGTCTAAATAACCCGAAATACAGAAGTTGATTGGCATGAATGGTGTAATGAGTCCTTGTAATGAGATTTGCACAACAGGCCCAGATGCAAATATAATTAAAAACATAAGGTTAGAATTATAAAAAAAATGTTGCCGTAACAATAAATACGGCCAGAGAAGTCTTTTGGCTAATGTGTGATGGTATTTGGCATACGATTTTAAGCTAAGAATTCCAAAATTTGGAAAATTTCAGGAGATAGGATAATCAAGCATTAATGCTAATAAGAGAGTAGCCCAAGCTTTTTTTCAATACTAAAATATTAACTTCGTCATCAAACATAATAATATTAATCGATTTTATTATTTTTCTTGTTAATTTAAAATTTATTCCAACGAATTCAATGTTTATACCATTTTTTGACTGCCCATTTTCATAGTATTTCAAATATCTTTTTTACAAAAGTTATGTGAAACATTCATTTATTATTTT
Organism: Protocalliphora azurea; assembly: GCA_932274085.1. Taxonomy (NCBI): domain Eukaryota; kingdom Metazoa; phylum Arthropoda; class Insecta; order Diptera; family Calliphoridae; genus Protocalliphora; species Protocalliphora azurea. The sequence continues at coordinate 21,623,467 of OW026519.1, read as the reverse complement.
ACTTATTATTAATTTAGTGTATAAGGAAAATTTTCGTAAAAAGAGATCGGACAAAAAATCTAACAGTTTTTGCATAATTCCTGCCCTCATGAGTATAGGAATTCAAGGGGTATATTTTACGCCGACTATTCACTTCTTTACACTCATAACGAGTCTCCTCTTACAGAATTTCAGAGTGCCTCATCTTACTATGGATTTGTAGGCGGTTTTTATTCTTATTGGAGAATAAAACTAAATACGTAGAAAATTAATACCATAAGCTTGCGAAATTCTTCCGGAAAATGTAAATACACTGTTGTCTCAGAAAGTAAAAATTTGAAATTAACACTGAATAATTCCGAAATAATTTTAATAAACTTTTGAAGTTTAATAAACATGTGACTTATAATTTCGAAAATACGTTTTCAAAACTTTTTAATAGTAAGTGTTTACCAATTGAGACTAAACTGTTTTTATTCAAAGTAAGCATTAGACCTATGCTCTTGTATGCATTTCCTATATGGTTAACTGTCTCAAAAACGATAATGGAAAAATTAAAATTTTTAAGCTGCATATAATTGGAAAATGTATAGAAAAGAAATCCTATAATAAAAGATTTTCAAATAAATAATGAATATATGATGAGGCTAAAATATCTCCCCATTGTTGTTGTGTCATAGATTTGGCAAAACGTTTTGTGGACCGACTATCGTAGTGTAATCCAGAATATTTTATAGAGTGAGCAAATGATTAGTTGGTCAAACACGAATTATTTAAAAATATTTGGAATACTACAGGAATAACTCAATAGCTTTCTTGGTCAAAACTTTTACATAAGTACTACTCCTGGTGTAATCTTTTATTATTATTTTAGTTTTCATTTATTTGGTTTATTATTAATATTTTATTTATTAGCATTTAGGTTTAAAATTTATTATAATTAGGTTTATATAAAGTAGATAGAAGTGCCGGGAGCAAGCACTGTTTCACTGAATGTTATTACAAATTAATTTACCAAGGTTAATATATATTTACTTATGTAATTAAAATAATACGATATACTTTAATTGAGGTTTTTTACTAACAATTTATGTTTGTGAATAATGTATTATGAGAAAAAATTAAGTCTCAATAAAGTTAACTAACTAATGAACTAACTAAAATTTAAAACAATAAAGAAAGCTTTTTTTAATTAAAACGAAATTTTAAAATTTAATTTAAAAAAAGTTTCAAGAAAATAATAGTCGACTTTATGAATTCAAGATCGACTTTTTAGCTGTTATGGTTAGACTGTGTATTTTTAATTCTTAAAATATCCTACATTTTTTATTGATAATTACGCATATCAAAAAATCAAAGTCATAAAACAAGCTTTAAAACAAAACGATAAAATTAAACTTTCCCAGAAAAATTACCCTAAAAATATGTGACATTTAATATTTTTTGTACATGTAATATAATATTACATTAGCGTATAAATCAAATACCTAATTTCATAATAACTATATTATTTAATAGTTTTTAGATAGAAATAATTTTAACAATAAAAACTTATTTACATATAAAATAATAATGCCCCTAAAAGTATGCCAACCTATTTATATTAATTTTTATATTATACTAATTTTCTACCTACGTATTTCATAATAAATGTTAAACGAAAATATAAAAGAAACTTTATAACTTTTACTTACCAAAAATGCCGATAATAAACTTTACATGACCCATTGGCTACTTCTACAAGATATGTTTTTTGAATTTACATTCAACATTGTAGCCATTAACAATACTACCTTTTATACATGTGTTGTGTATGTGTGTGTTAATACTGACAAGATTAGCAACAAGAAACATCATGTTTAACACGTAATTTAACTTTAAGTCATTAAACTTGAAAATAAATAAAAAACACCAACAAAAACTTTATACACTTCACTCACTCACCTAAAGAACTTGGCGCTTTTTCAGTGTCTATAATCACGTCTGAGGAGCTGGTAGTACAAAAACACACATACATACATTCTTGTACTTTGGATGAGTGCTGTCAATTAAATATGGATGGATGAATATACTTTAGTCCATTAAATTTAATTTTTTACTGTCTATTTTTGGAACTGTTGACAAAATTGACGTTTTTTTTTTTTTTTTTTTTTTTGAGTGTAAATATTTCTAAAATTGCTCCATATCAACCTTTCGGCATATCTTAATTCAAGCATTTATTTACTAAATTATTCATTTCAAAAAAAAAAAAAATATCTTCAACACTTCACGCAATGTAAGATATGTAATTTTTTGGTTCGAAATGTAAAGTGATTATAAATTGAGGCCGTGTTATTGATTAGAGAATTTAATTTTTTTTATGGTTTTTTTTAATAAAAAAGAATCTATATTTCGTCTGTAACATTATTAACTACTCGTATTTAAAAACGATTAAGGTCGCAAATGTAAGTGATCACCAATTTGGAGAATTTCATTGAAAACTGGTCGAATTTTAGTCGGACTCTGAATCCTTATAAGCAGAGGAGCCTAAATAATATTAACCGTAAGTCTATTTGAAATAAGGGTTTGATATATTGATGCAAATATCTAAAAAGGTTTTGATATTTGTTAAAAAACTTCTTGATTTTTCGATTTTCTCGTGAAGTTTTCATACGGGCCTTCTCCTTTGTGAATAGTGTCAAGAAGTTTTTGATTTCGAAATAGAATATATGACAGAAAATTCTTTCCACTTTCACAAAATTTTTTAACGCAAAATTTATTACGGAAAGGCTAAATTAAATTTTTGAAATTAAAATTTTGATCTATAAATACTCGCAGCTGAATTTTTCAGAACAATCGATTTATAGAGACCCGCAAACAATTTACGGAATTGTTACTTACAGAATTAAATTACTTGCTGTAAAAAAGTCATTTAAATTAGTCGATAATTAGTCTAAGATATGGAGGAATAAAACAAAGACCGAAAGATACTCCTGTTATTGTTTTTAATTACTGATAGTGAAATTAATTACTTTCGTGAAATTACAAACTTTGAAAAAGTACTAAATTTCCATTAAAAGAAAGGACAAATTTACAAAAAGAAAATCCAGCTTAAAAGAATAAAAATTTCGAAAACAAATCCAATTTTCAAAAATAAAAAAAAATATAAAAATTCTCTAAAAAAAAATTCCAAAAAAATTTATATATTGAACTTTTTTGTGCTAATATTTTTTATTTTATTTTATCTTTTACTATTTATTTATCTTTTTGTCTTAAGTAAAAATTAAGTACCGATTTTCAAAAAAGGTACCAACTTTTACGAACGCAGAAATTAAAAAAAAACAAAAAAAGTATTTTTAAAACAAAAGGTACCAAATTTACTTATATATATATATATATATATATATATATATATATATATACGAATATACGAGTATATTTACCATTGCTCGAGAACGGGTTGTCAGACGAAAATTATCTGTTTTTATTATTTTTTTATCTGCCCACCAGTTTAGGAGTTAGTCAGAAATTAGTGACGAAAAAAGCAATTTTTTATGTAAAATTGAAGAATTTTTTCTTGAAAATTTCTTTTGAGATATGAAATCAGCAAAAATGCGCAGTTTTTAATCCATTATAGTAAATTTGGTATTACTATGAATAAAATAAGTCATGTAACATCGAAATTTATATACAGATCTAGATTTTATTAATAATTAAGTTTAAATATTCAATTAACTTTAGACACACGGTGGGCAAAAAAAAATTTTTTTCTTTAAACAAAGATAGGTGGAATTTGACGTGCTAAACACAAATCTGCCTACAGCTTTTTCCTATCAGGTCTTGATTTTTTGTTATAAGTATATCTAATATTTTCCTATTAATAAAGCTATTACAGGAATATATTACTGTAACTCAAAAACGGGTTGTCCGATTTAAACACTAAAATATGCAGACGAAAATTATTTTTAAGTCAACTTAATATTATTTTTTTCTATATGCTCAATATTTTCGGAGCTATTCGAAAATTAGTGGAAAAAAATATATAAACTTTTCGTGAAAAATTAGAAGAATTTTGCTCCCTAAATTCCGAAAATATTGTCCGGATAAAAAAATAATGTGAAGATAACCTCAAGATAATTTTAATCAGCATCTATTGGTATTTTATATGTTTAAATTTGACAAACCGTTCTTGAGTTATACATGCCTGACCGCTGAATAAGGTGCTTATATTAGTCAAGCCAATAAAAAAGAATCGGTACGTAATATATATACATGGGTGTTTTTACTTATCTGTGAATAGACTCAAGATTTTATTCTTAGCACTACCAGCTTTAATTTAGAGATAAAAAAAACAGAAACATTTTTGACGTTTTCATTCTTTAAAAGAAATTTTAAGAAAAAAAATCTTCAATATTGGAAGAGACATTTTTTCGGACATTGATTTCCAAATAACTCCGAAAATATTAAGCGTATAAAAAATTATGTTAGAGTGGATTGAAGACATTTTTAGACCGCATCTTTTTTGCTGTATTATTTATATGAGTCGTGTTGGGCACGCCCATAAAAATAATGCAGGCATGATGGCAAAAAAATGTAAGCAGATTCGAGTTCAGCACATCAAAATCCATGTAGTCCACCTATTCGTCTTCTGGGGAGGATTTTTTTGCCGACTAATGTTATCAAAAACTTACTAATAGTCAAAAATAAGAAACAATTATCATGAAAGTAAAAAAAAAAATCCATTAAAAAATAAGGAGTAAAAATCTTCAAAAAAGTGTCAAAAAGTGTCCAAAAAAGAACGTTTAAAAAAAATTGTAATTTTCAAATAAAACATTGAAAGAAGTACAAATTTTCAAAGAATTATCAAATTTAAAAAATAAAATTTTTTCTGCACTACAAAAAATATCGTTTATGCCGAATATAACAATATAATTTGATATTAGGACTGCGCATGAAAAATTTTTTGCATACAATTTAGTTTGTAGAAGCTAAAAAAGTGGGTCAATCTATTTGAAATTTTGATTTTATTAAAGCCTGTTATAATCAAGTTTTATATGTTATATGTTATATGTTATACATAACAAAACCATTTTTTGCTACCATTCAGTTAGTTTTTTTGTTGTAGCATTGAGAAAAGGATGAGGCCAAACAAATTAGAATGTGTTGTGTTTTCTAATGATAGGATGGAAGGAAGATAGTTTATTCGACGGTAGTTATATGATACATTTCCAATAACATTTGTGATATGGAACTCATGACCAGGATGTTATAAAAAGTCTGCCAGTACGTATTTTATATCACCCTTTAGACAGCATTCATATTTTTGAAAAAAATGAGTCTCGTCCTCTTTTTTGCCTCTATATTTTTTTTAGCGATCCTATTAGAAACTCTTTTTACTTCGTGAGTCTTCAGGCCAACTTTTTTAACTTTTCTTTTGAAAGATACAGAGCAAATTAAAGAATGATTTACATTCCATCCAGAGATGCAGATATATCACGATACTTTTCGGTAGTCGTGATCTCCTTGTAGTTTTTATGACTCAATTTTGTTCAATTATCATTTTGAGAAAAACTAATTACGCTATTACAACAAAATCATAGTTACTGAAAATAATAGCAAATATAAACAAGTTAACTGTAATAATTTTTGCACGCATATTTAAAGTTATAAGCCTTAAATTGTGCACGGATTTTTTTCGTACGGAGTCCTTACCTTCTTCTTCAATAGTGATAAATATATATTGCGTTTGCACTAATGACATTTTCGCATACACAACACAAACGTCAAAAAAGAATATAAAAACTCACAACAAAAAGAGTAGGAAAATTAAATTTCAATTTTAAGAAGACCTACCTGTACATCAAAATGTTTACGTCCACTTTTTGTGTCGATCAGTGGCTTAGAAGAATCATTAGTTGAATCGATTTTACGATATACACGCATCTGTCAGTCTGTCTTTCCAAATACATAATTATCAAACTGCAGGTACAATTTTTGAAGATAATTCAATAAGAGTTGTTGCATGTATCTCTTATTATCCGTGCACGGAACCTATTGAAAATTGAGCATTTATTTCACTTAGTCCCCAAACTAAACTCTATATATATAAAGTTCAGCACATATAAAATTTTTTGTAGCCTTAAAGCATTCTACCAAATTTCAAAGGAAGCAGTCCATAATCATCAATAACTTCTATGTAACGAACTTCAATGTAACAATATCTTCTATATAGAACCTTCCTCCTGGCAATTTGGCACAAATTAGTTAACACAAATGAAATTTCGGATCGATTCGTAATTAACCATAATCCCCTTATAAAACTTCGTTTAATAGATTTGTAACGTGTTTTAACGTATCATCTGACTCAATCTGTTCAATATACAACACATTTGCATGTTTATTTGATACGTATTTACGTAAATATCTATTTCAATTAGATTTTACGTATTCTCACATAAGTGTCTGCATTACAAATCTACTAACTGAGACTTAAAGGTCGGACACATACATATATCTCTTCAAGAGTCATGCACATTGGTTTAAGTATCATATGGTTAGGTTATACTCACTTCCTTATTTGCTTTTTTATTATTCTAAAAACTTTGTTCTATAGAAAACATATGTAGTGTAAAAAATATGTATTTTTTCAAGTTTTTTACTCATTTTATTTTATTTTCATTTTTGGACGTGACTTTAAGTTTTATTAAATTACCAAATAATTAATTTTAAATAAATATATTTTGGTTTGCTACTTTTTTTATAGTTTTTAATTTAATAACATATGTCCATTTTTCTTTCTACTCTCCTTCTCTTTTGTTTTTCTTTCCTCATACATTGTACATTCTTTAACATCGCAATCAAATAATTGTTTTCATTTAAATTGTTATGGCAATTAAATACTTAATCTAATTATAAATTTTAGACAGGTACTACTGGTTAACTGTGGTATTTATACATATGTAATTAAAAACATATTGTTGAATTTTGTTTAAAATATTTTTTAGTGTATTTAATTTCAAATATTGTATTGTTTTTGTTTATTATCATTATTTTTTTTTTTTTCGACTAATTTATTTGTTAACCACTAATTGTTAAATGATATAAATTTTAAATTAAGAATGTTTGAAATTGTGTTAAACAAACTTCAATTTTTTGTAGTTATATGTGTTCTAATTCTAATTAATTTGTATGACAGCAATGCTGCCGCAGATCTAATAAAATTTGCGTTTTAATTAGCTGGTTTAACATAATTTTAAAATTGTTTCAAACAATGTTTTTTTTTCGTAAATTATTATTGTTTTTGCAGTTGGTGTATTGTAATTAGATGTGTCCAATTTAATTAAATTTAATAATTAATAGCGAAAGGTAAACATAAAGTTGTTCTCTTTATTACCAAATAACAATACAAGGATATTTTGTATCCCAAAAGAAGTCACATTATTTGTTCTCCTTTTTTTAATAACTAACAATTGAATAAAGTTTGAAATATTTTTAGATGTTGCGTAATATTTATAATTGTTTTCTTAAATTTTTGTTAGACCATAAAATTGTGTCTTTAACCCTTTAGTATGCCGCACAGTGGCTTAGAATCATTTTTCATCTGCCAAAACTCTGTAATTTTTGAATCGATATATTTTAGAAAAAAAAACTTTTTTTTTTTTGGTGAAGAGATATTTTCTTGAATTTTTCTGCAGTTTTAATTTCATTAAAATCATTTCAGCAGTTGTTGAGAAATTTAAGGCTAAAGTTGAGCTTTTAATGTTTTTATAGCATTTAATATGAAAATACGGACTTTTTGCTTTTTGAATCAGCTTGACTTATAAATAAATATATACCCAGAATAATTTTGTTCCCAGTTTATCAATTCTAGAACAGGTTCCACTAGAATCGGTTGTTTTGGACAAAAAAAAATGGCGATTTTTTAAATGTTTATTTTGGTTTATATTTAAATAACATTAAGGACAAAATTTTTAATTTTTTATGATAACTAAAAGTTTTTTAATGTTTATTTTATTATACCCTACACCACCATAGGTAGTTGAGGTGTTATGTGTTTGTGCTGATGTTTGTATCATGTAATCATCCAACAACCGTCTTAAAGTATACGAATCGACTCAGAATCGCTTTTTCAGTCGGTCGTCCGTCTGGCTGGCTAGCTGTCCATGTGAACCTTGTGCACAAAGTACGGGTCGCAATTAAAAAGATATTCAATGAAATTTAACACGTAGGAGTTTCATGACACCAGGACGAAACCTATAGAAATTGGTTATGATCGGTCCATAATTTCACGTAGCCCCCATACAAATTTCCTCCCGGAATATTGGTTTAACGATCATAAATGCTTTATATATAGAAATATTTTAATGAAATTCGGTACAAGTTTTGTATAAGTTTCAATCTTTGTGGCAAATTTCATGAAGATTGGTCCATAATTGACCATAGCTCCCATATATGCCCACTTTCGAGAATCACCCTAAAGTGCATAAATTCATATAAATGTTAGTATTAACGTAATATTCTGTATTCGTATATTTTATTTTACACTTAGTAAAAGTATCGGTCCACATGTTTTGGACATATACACGAATTTGATGGACATACACAATGGTGTGGGTATCGGCTTGACCGACTATATCTTTTTGGTTTGGTTTTTACTTAAATAACAATAAAAGAAAATTATAATTATTATTCATTCTGTTGGAAAATAGCATGCAAATATTCTATCTTTAGTTTTATATTATTTCTGTCCTCTAGCAACCCTTTTGCTTCTTCATCTAAGTCCCGATGTTCTTCTTTCCATTGACTTCAAAAGCTAGAGATAAGCGGATCTGACGTTGTCAGTAATATATTATATAGATCTTCATTTGTGGGATTTCGTGATATTTTTCTATTATTGCGTTCTCTATAAAATCTGTAATCCTTATTTTTTTTCCTGGGATTTCTCTGATAGATCTCCATGTGGTACTAAATAATTCTTAATGTTATCTTCTCCATGATGAAGGATTTTGTGAACTGTTGCAGACATATTTCTCCGTGGAAATTTGGTTGTACATATTCGTGCAGTTTTCTTCTCATAATCATAAAATTTTCGAGCATCAATTTGTTCGTTACACACAAGTACATCGATAATTGTTTTAAAACTTGAAATAAGATTTATTTATCAACACCTGTTATTTCGGGATCTGAAAACAACCTTCTTGCTGTGTTCCCATCATTGGTATTGCTTGATCCTTGTTTTGGTTGAACTCTAATCAACATATATTTGAGAAATTCGTCCTGAACATGTTTCACATTTTGGGAGTAATTTCACACAAATGGAAAAAGTGTTCTACAGATGGGTCCAGACAGGTACAAAAGTATATATGGGGTTAAAGAGGACACTTTCGCCTTTCTTCTCGTAGTGAAATTTGTTTAACCCCTTTTGATCCTCAAAAGTTTTAACTAAATTCAAATTTGATTAAAATATAATACCTGAGAAGACATTTAAAAACACAGCAGATAAAAAACGGTACAATGACACATCATACATTTTCTTAAATACTATTGCCCTACCAACATAAAAAAATTTAGCAAATTATCGATAATAGTTTGCGAGTAGTGATAATTTACTTTAAAACAATCACTTTTTTATAAAATAACATAAAATATTTGTCTTCAATAGAATGCCTCGCCCACAATTACCAATATTTTGGTCTAATTTCTTGGCCACCTTATTTTCAATATGTTTACTATTGAATGGCATTAAAATTTTGGAAATCGGTGTTAACAAAAATATTGAAGTCAGTATTTTTGAGACATTAGATAATGAAGAAATATTTTGCTCCCTGGTTCATATATGAAACATTAAATTTATTTAAAAAAAAGTTGATTAATTTAAACAAAAATTATTATAATTTTCTAATTCTTTTATCAATTTTGTATCGAAGAAAATAGTTTCGCTCAAACATAAAAAATTGTGCATTTAAGGGTTAAAGGCGTCCTAAAGATAGGCTTCATAAAAAGCTAATTGTTATGCAAATAACTTATAAACCTTATTATTGTTTAAGTTCTTAGAAGAGAAAATATATTTAAGAAAAGGAACCTAAAAATTTATTTTTAGTAGTTGGTTTAAATAAATTCGCTAAAAAATAAACACAAAATATATTTAAAATCATTTCTAAAACAAACTTTCAACTTTTTTATTCAAATATTTTTTATTTTTTTATTTTAAATAACTTTTTTGTTTAAAAAACTAACACAAATAAAACGTAATTAATGACTACACAACATAGTAAACCATATTCCAATTAGTGTGAACAAATAATTAAAAAAAATAAAAAAATGAAATGTTAACACATATAAAATAATTACATACATTAAGGCTAACAGAAATAATATAAAAAGCTACATAAAATTGTTTAGCCTACATTCAGGATATCAAATACAACAGTATAAAATGGAAGTATATTGCATACATTAAGGCTTAATTATAATTAAATAAACACAACATAACAAACCTCTGAGAAAAACAAATTAAAAGTTGTACACGTTTTATTCTTTTGTATAGTCGTTCGGTTTGCCTTACCTGTAAAGAGAAAAAGAAGAGAAAGGAAAAAATAAATAAATACTTTGGCATGAAATAACAAATTTTATAATTATATAAAATTATACAATGTTAAATGTAACAATGTAAATAGAAACAAAAGTTTTATTTTACTTCTTTAATAAAGTTGTATGTATGTGTATAAAAACAGAAGTGAAGAGTAACAAATGTTATCATGATTCGAGTCTAGGAAACTTGAAAATTAATTAAAGTAAATATTTTCTCTAACTATCAAAATATTTAATAGCTTAAAAAAATTTTGTGAATTTGTGAGATGTGATTTCAAATAAATCTTAAATTTTTTTATACAAATTTGAGAAATAAAAATAAAGCATTTCTTCATGAGACAAAACTTTCGATCCAATAAAGACTAACGGAAACATGCTTTCAAACTTAATCAATATCAGTTTTATTCTTATATATTAAATATCTGTATTATAACGAATCTCTTTAATCTTTATCCACTAACTCTAATTTCAGATTGTTAAATGTTTTCCTATCAGGCTTCTTTCAGATATTAATGTTGTTATTAATTTGCATTCAGAGAATATGTTTTTTAAAGTATTTTATTTTGTCTTGCTAAATCGAAATTAAGATGTTTTCGTGTTCAATATTTTAGAGGACCTAACACTACAGTACAATCGACATCGTTCATTCTCAGTCCTCTCAGCTTGTCTTTTAAAAATCATTCTCGTTTTATTAGTAAGCTTTTCTAATAAACCACTATTTAACCCGCTACTGCGTTAGCGGGATTGCGGAACTCCTACACAGATCATATTTAAACTTGGTAGCTTTTTTATTTAGAAAAAATATAATACTAAATACCAAAAAATATAAAATATAATATACCAGATGAAAAAAAAAACGGAAAAATAAGCTATGATTCCTATCTCCCTTAGGAACAGTTATAACATTGGTGTCTTCAAAAAAAAAAAAAAAAAAAATACACCACATTCGGACTTTTCAATGATTCCAATTTCATACATCTAGGTTTATATTTAAATAAGTAACATCCATGGAGTGAGATTTAATACCACCTCGTAACCCTTTATGAGTTAGTTCATCATTAAAAACGCAGTCTACTAAAGATTATAGTATACCATCCAATTAAAAATCAGATTTTATAAAATTATCTGTCGTACAATTTCTATACGACATTGTGTCGGCATTAACAGAAATAAACTTATTTTAATTAAAAGAGCACCAAAGAGCGAAATAAGTAGTTAGGAGCATATATGTCTAATTATATGTTTCTTCGTTCAATATTGCAAAAAAAAAATAAAAAGTACCATTAGAAGAACCAAAAAGTTCCATGAAGTCTTCCCTTATATATCCTCTTACACTTAGGAACTTGTATCTTTAATTTCATGTTTTAAGGTTCCATTAAAAAATCAAAAAGTACCACAAAGTTCCCCTTCATGAACTCTTCAATGGGGGACCATGTATCTTCAATTTCATGTTTTTGGTCCAATATTACAGAAAATTCAAAAAGTACCGCTAGAAAACGAAAAAGTAGCATAAAGTCCCCTCTTATAAATTCTCATTAATTTAGGGAAATATAACTTTAGGTTCAATATTATAAAAAATTAGAAAAGTACCATTAGAAAACGAAAAAGTTTCCAAAGTTCACCTTTGTAAATTCTTATCCACCATGTTTCTTTAATTTCTTGCTTTTGGATCAATTAATTTTTACGAAGTACGAACAAGTACCACAAATTGCTCTCTTGTGAATTCTCACTCACTTGGGTCTACATATATGCAAGTTCATGCTTCTAGGTTTAATATAATAGGAAATTCAGTACTGAGTTTGATTAAAATGTAATTTCCCGCTTTTACCCCCTTTTTGGTACTTTTTATTCCCTTATGAATGTAACAAAAATTTTATTTTTATTAAATTTGTGTTTCCTATTTTTCGATAAGTTACGAATACGACATAAATTTTATTTGTATGTTTGCTAGTTAAAAGTACCAAACATTTCAGTTCATTTTAAAAAAAGTACCAGACACCTGTCCGCTTATTTTTTAAACGAACAAATGGGTATTATTTTATTTATTTATTTGTTTTTTGTCTGTATTAGTTTAGGAGATATAAGGTTACCGATTTTACCCGTTTTTACCCTTTTTATCCTTTAAACATTCGAATTTCCAAAAATTCCGTCTTAGTGTATCCAGTAGTGGTCCAAATTTCATCTCTCTAGCTTCAGGCGTTTTGGGTGTGAAATGAATGGCATTAAGCTTAGCCCATTTGCTTGAAGGGACTCTGCACAGTGCTGTGTCGCATAGACAAAAATCAGATATACAATTATACCATTAATGTTAGTAAATTTTATATTTTTGGAAGGCTAACATATTAGCATAACCAATCATGATTGAAAAGGTTTATATTTTCTCTATTTGTTAGCAAGACAGATTCGTTATTGTCTTTATTTTTTAATTATATCCAAATTTGCACAGAAAAAATTACGGCCAGATTTTTTTTTTAATTAAAGTAAAGAACCGTTTGATATCAAAATTAAATTTAATAAAAACAATACTTGTGTTAGTTATGTTTTTATTAAAAAAAAAAATTAAAACAAAATCAATTTTCTATTCTGACGGCTAAAAACATAGACTAAAATAGATAAATAACACATTAATATGTTTTACGTCATTTTGGGTACACAGAAGGATTCACTTGTTTTTCTAACACTTTATTTAACGATATGAAATTTTTTTACTATTTTTTATGAATTTTTCAAATTTGTATGCATAATATTATCACGTTAGTAGCATTTAAATGGCTTTTATGCATGTAATTATGGCTCTCGCATTGCGGTATTACATAGAGGCGATAGTCAATTAAAGACCGATTATCATTATATTTGTCAATAGGCTTTCGACTTTCGTTAAAAGTAAAGTGATTTTCAGAAGTTAGCTATGCTAAATTATGGGCCGATCTTCATGAAATTTGCACACTTATGCACGCTTATCAAAATCTTATGTTACTGCTGAATTTTATTTAAATTATGTTTAATTTAAAACATTTAAGAGCTTAAAACCACATTTCGGAAGGACATTTTCATGGTGGATATCCTAAGAAATTTCAGTCCACTTCGTCCTTATACCAAAGTGCAAAATTCTTTTACGATATCTTACAAATTTGGATCTGTACAAGATTTACATGGACCGACAGCCAGCTAGACGGAAGGAGAGACATCTTTATCTCGACTCAGGGAAAGTGATTTTAAGTTCAACGTTATACTTTTAAGTGAGTGTTGCACCAATTTATTTATGCGTTACAAACATCAGCATAAAAGCTTATTACCTCTACCTCATACGGTGTAGTAAGAAATAAACATTTTCATTCAAACAATATAATTTATTTTTTTTTTTTTTTTTCAAGTTTGTAACAAAAGTTGTCTTAAGCTAAAACTTCTTTTTCTTAATTTAATATCTCAAAGACTTACACTTTGCAACAATCCCAAATACTTATACTAAAATTTACTGGTTTAGTTAATATCAAGTTTTAATCAAGGCTATCGCATTGTGCATCGTTGGCTAGAATTATTAAAATTTAAAAGTTCTTATCTGAAATTTTTTCATATATTGAACATAGAAATGAAATTGAAAGTTTAACACTTTACTGTATAACCTTAAATTCATCACAGTCATGCAACATTATATTACCCATGGAATCAAATTATTTCCTAGTTCATCCGCACTACATATTACAACAAATTAAGTTGAAACTTACTTTAATTAAAATAAAACCAGAAATTGAGAAGTTAACGAAATTAATATATATATATATATATATATATATATATATATATATATATCTGAAATTCTTTCATATATATCCTAAAATAGCAAAACAAAATGTTAAAGGAAATAACAAATAACAACACAATGTACCAAAAACTCAACATGTGTTTAACAACAAATTATAAAAACCTTAATAAAATAAAATAAATTTTTATTTAAATAAAACGTATAAATGAACGAGTCTGTGTGTATATGAAAATAAGGATATTTGTATGAGACTGTGTAAGTATATTTGAATGTAAAAGCCTTATAAGTATTTAAATGCAAATATTTTGAACAACAGAAACCTTAACATACTTTTAGGTGAAATCTCACAAGGTTTACTTTCACACACAGTCAAAATAACTAGAAAAGAAAAAAACAAAACAAACAAGTAAACAATACTACCCAAAAATAAAATAAAAAAAAATGTACTTTTAGTAACCAAAATATTAAAAAGGAATTTTACATACGATATACATACAAGATATGAAAATAAACATTTTTTAAAATCTATGCTCTACATGTTTCATTGTTTTATTTTAACACTCATATAAATACAATATTTTCGGTAAGTGCTCAAGTGCTAACCCTATAAACATTTTCTATTGCGGAAGTCACTAAGAAGAGTCTTACAGAAGTTCATCATCTTCCGTCGGGAAAAACTATTCCTCTTAGAAGTGTCTTCCAGACGACTCTAAGAAGACACTTCTGTCATAGTAAGCCTTCTTGAAACATCGAAAAAGACTCTTCTTGATGAGACCTGGACGATTGTCGCAGAAGTGTCGTCTTAGGCTTTTCTGGAAGATGATTTTTATTTTCACAGTTTTTGTATTTATACTTAATGTTAAAGGTTTTTTTAACATTTCATAATTATTATTATTTCACAATTAAATATCATAGGTGCGCTGACAAAAAGTCCTATGTGCAATTTTCTGAAATTTTTTTAATTGGACCAACGGAAAGCTTTATTGATAATCCATTTTCAATTCGAAACGACTAACATATAATTTTGTATGGCTTTCATTCCAAAAATAAAAATGCTTTTCGCTTGCCCGAAAAGTTGTTCAACACTACATAGGACTTTTCGTCAGCGCATCGACGATATGTACATTACAAGATAAACAATTCACACAAAAAATTAATTTTTCAGTTAATAATAAAATAAAATCCTCATGAGAAACTTTTGGCGAATTCCAGTATATTTAAAAGAAGAAAAGAAAATTATTAATACTTTTTTTAATTAAATTGTCCAAAGAATATGGCAAGACACTTTTACAAGCAAAGTTTTGTACTTTTTAAAATATGCAAATACTTTTCTGTTTGATAAGAGTTTTCCCAGAAATAAATTTAAATTGTGAGAAAAGTGAAATATTACTAAATAAAAGTTTATTTAATTTTTTTAAATTTCCTTTGTTGATAATTTCCAAAATAAGATGTTATTAACAATAGAAACACTTAATTAAAGGGATAATTCGATAGTAATTCGATTACCATCTTATTATCTTTCTGAAGTGACTTCAATATATAATTTTGCAAGATGAAAGAATGATAGTAATGTATTTTGTATTTGTGAACTTCGTACAAACTTCTGACAATCATAAATAAATCGCTAAGAAGTGACACCTGGACGATTATTGCGCAATAACAATGTATTTTGTTTTTGTATTTTTCGAACAATCTTCCAACAATCTTCTAGAAGTCTCTAAGAAGTTAGCTCCGGAAAATTGGCAACAAATTTAACTTCCCAATGTTTGAATGGAATTTACAAATATAATTATGTACTTACACACATACGTATAATGAACGTAGCTGCATTTTTAGAAAATCATTCTTGTAGGTAACTAGAAATTAAATCAACTAACTGCTAAAGTAGGAAAGTAATCCTTTATGTGTAACAATTGTGAAAAGTTTATTTTGTACACACTATACTAGGAAAAACTAGTTAGGTATCATTTTAAATTATAAATTAAAGACAGTGCACATTGGGGAAAAAAGGGGGTTTTGCAGCATTAACTAAACCTTAAATTTTTATAACAAGATATTAGTATCGTTAAAAAGAAAAAAATTTCAACATCTTAAAAATGTTAAAAAAGTTATATGTTACATTTGAGAAACCGGAATAAAAAGTGAAAATATAATAAGATTTTTTAATTATACTCGTAAATTGCATTATTGCAGAATGCGTAGCTTTATATTATTTTCAATAATACTTATAATGCGCAAAGGTGATGTTATTTAGCCACACAGAGAGAACAGATTTCAGGCCAATCGAATTTGATCGGTTGCAAGAACTATCATATAAGTCGGTTGTAATAATTGAACGTACTTGGTTCTGGTTACCGTTTGTTTATAAATTTTGACTTTTTTAAATTTTCTTTTATTAAAAATATGTACATGCACACAAAATGCAAGAGAATTTAACATGTTTGAAAAATTAAAAAACACTACCAAATGAACACCTTTTGGATATGATCTTCATATACACAATTTCTTGCCCTCATCTGGATTGATTTTGCTGCTTTGTTAACCGGATTTCTATAGGAACTTGACGATCGATTATAGGAAATATATTTAAAAAAAACTACTGGTCTAGTAATCATCTTGTTGATTTGAGCTTTGGAGGCAGATATTTTTCATATTTAGTGGTAATAATGAATAGTCTTCTTATTAAATTTGTTACAAAATTTTTAAAAGCCATATAATATTAAACAAAACAAAACGCAAGAGAATAATTTTATACACATTTTATGTACTAGTATTTAGGGGTTAGTGAGTGCCCCTAGATAGAAACATGCAAACCTTTTTATAACTATCAGCAAAAGTTTAATATTTCAAAACAAATTCTATATTTTTTTTTACAATTTATATTTAAAACTTGTGTATTTAATTTTATATGTCTTTTATGAATGTGAACAAAAAAACACAAATTAAATTGATTGAGAACACCAATTTTTTATTATAATCACCAATATATGAGAGTAATATATAAAGTAATAAATTTAATTTCTTTTTCCAAATTATAGAAATAAATTTGAATTAAATTCAAATCGACTCATTCCACTTACCTAACAATTTTTAAAACCCCAACTCAGCAATACCATTATATTTGCAATTTTTTTGGTATTAAAGAATACATTTTTATTAAGCTTATTCAAATTTTGTAATGGGAACCTTTCTCCAACCTCTCTTTTTTCTGTGTGCACATTCATGTGATTAATTTGGCACTAAATAATTTACTAAACTGCTTCATAGCTGTCCGTCCGCCCAGCTTTTATTAATACATTACGTTCTGATCAAGCTATAGTTTACAGTTTGCTAGATATCATAATAAAATTTGACATATAAGTTCCTTTCCAAGGAGGACTAAAGTCAATGTCGTGGAAATCGTTATACTTTTTTTTCCAAAATACGTTTTTACTGTCTCGTATTAAAGTGAAAATTATGATACTTAATTTTGTGACTATAAATAGTCTAAAATTAAAATCTCATGTCAAACAAATAATTTTAGAATAAAATACATATTTTTTTATGAAGCTGAATTAGAAAATTAAAAATATTGTTCAGCTGAGTAGGCCAGGGCAGAACAATTTTATTATATTTTTAAATTGGCATTATACAACTTATACATCTTGAAACTTAAAACTTACATAATTTGGTGGTGGTCATTTGTCATTGTCTAATTAATAAACGGAAATTTAAGGAAATAAATCAGAGAAGAGCATCTTTCAACAGTTCATTATAAATTGACTGTTTATTTTAGTTGGAACACAACAAATGTCCAAACCATAACGCTGCCTCCACCGTAATTGCGTTTTGACATACGAATTATGTTCGACCTCAAATCATGCCAATAGCAAGAATATGGGTATATATATATATATATATATGAACAGTGTAATTTATAATGAACTGTTATAAGATGCTCTTCTCTAATTTATGGATGGCTTGCAGTCCGGATTTAAATCCAATGAAGAAACAGAATGAAACCGTGATGACAATAACGGAGATAGAACTAAAAATTAAACAGAAATTGACAGTGATTTTCTTCAAAAATTAGTCGAATCAATGCCAGACTGAATTTTTTAAGTTATCCAAAACAAATGCTCATCAACACATTATTAATAATGTTAAATTGGTTCATTAGTTTAAGAGCGTATATAGGAAAATCCCATAAAAAATGACATTAAGCACATTTTAAGTTTTTTGTTATTAATTTTTTTAAGTGAAGTCAATAAATAATTTAAAAAATTACAAGCACCTTAATTAGTTTTTAGCCCGATTTTTGGTAATTGATTCAGAAAATTGATGTGCGTTTATAGGAAAATGCACCAGTGTATTGTAGTTTATCAAGGGTTAGTCATCAAGTAGGAATACGAGCAGGGGAAACTGTTTATGTTTTGCCGTAAATTAAACCAAAATGTATGCTAAAATAAGTGCACAATAAAATAATATGTAATAATGCACGTTTTGCAATAAGTAAGACAGCACTAATGTTTCTAAATTAAACAGAAGAAGATTATGTTTTATAAAACAATAATTTATGTTGTTTTATTTGAAAGTTTTCTGATTTTAACATTTATTTTTTTATATCAAAACAAATAATTGATTTTACTCATACAAATTTATTTCGATTGAGAAAACCGAATTGATTTCTTTTCTCATTAATTATAAACAAACTTTTGTAAGAACTAGGTACTGCGACTGAAAATATGGCTAAACTTTAAATAAATTTAATACAAATAAATTTTTAATAGCTACCATAAATATTTCGGTTCGAAGTATGAATTTAATTCGGTTATCTTCACCAATTGACTTTATTTTATTAAAATTAAATCAATTGAGGTTACTAACTTTACAATTGTAAGGACTATAATACCGTTATAATTAATACCGTTATAGGTATATTTTATTGCAATCATGTATTGCAATCGAAACATTTTGATGTTTATAATACATTTTGTATCTATTCAGCTAACTTTTAATAACGGTAAAAAAAATAAATAAATTTGGGGTAAAGTTCAGCACATTGCACAGAAGGTTCCCCTTTAATAAAACTTGGCAAAAAGTCAATATTGGAAATTTTTTTTTTTTTTTTTTTTTGAAAAAAATTAACACGTCTGGATAGCTAAGACTTTTATCTCTATAACACCATAATACTTTTTTAGTTTAAACTCTACTGACCCGTTTGCAAGACATCATAATTAAGGATTTTTTTATTAAATTTCTTTTACTTGTATTTTTTTTTTAACATCATTATTTCCAAATTTAAAAAATATCATTGCACGTAATTTTTCTGAAATTTTTTATTTTATATATTAAACTTATGACTTTTTTAAATGCAATGGCACTAGTCGCGATTACTTACAAGGTTTTAATAATTAGTGAAATCTTATCATATTTTTTTTAATAAATTTTAAAAAAGAAAAAGTATATTATATATATGACCTCTTTTGACCCCCTGGCGACCATATGCTTTTTATGCACATACATTTTCTTAGTCTAAGCGTATTTATTTGTTGTGCCTCTTTTGCTCCACGAAAGGATACGCTTGCTTTTCTAATACTCTATTTAACAATGTGAAATTTGTATACTATTTTTTATAAATTTTTCAAATTTGTATGCGTAATGTTATCATGATAGTAGTATTTATACAGCTTCTATGTGTGACTCTCAGAGGGAACTATGTCATATAGGCGATGTTCAGTTAAGGATCGATCACCATTAAATTTTCGTAAAAGTTAAAGTGATTTTCAAAAGTGAGCTTATATGGTAGCTGTGCTAAATTACGGGCCGATCTTCATGAAATTTGGCACACTTATAACCTAGTTTTGCTGAATTTTATTTAAATCATGTTTGATTTAAGCCATTTAACAACTTAAACTCACATTTCGTAAGGACATTTGTATGGCGGATAGGGAAAATAATGCACAGATTGTAACAAAATTTAGCCCACTCCGTTACGATATCTTAAAAGCTTGGGATATACAAGGTTTACGGAAGGATGGACATCGTTATATCGTCTCAGGAAGTAATTTTAAGTTGAACGTTACATTTTGAGGTGAGTGTTGCACCAATTAATTTATGCGTTATAAACATTAGCATAAAAGCATATTACCTCAACCTCCTATGTTGTAGTTAGTTAAAGAAACTCCCATTCATAGAATATAAAATATTTTGTTTTTCAAATTTGCTAAAAAAAAAAATGCATTAAAAGCAAACTTCGCTTTCTTAAATTAATATATAACAGACTCTTTTCAACGATACCAAAAACTAATACCAAAACTTGCCATTTTAGTTAATGCCAAGTTTTGTTCCCATTGTGCATTGTTGGCTATTGAATACGATATTTAGTTTTGCAAAATTCGAACTTTTAAAATTGGACCTTCTGCCAGAAAACCGTTCGTGAGACCTCTCTCTGCAGTGTTTTAAAAGGTCTAATAATGAAATAAGTCCTAACATCAATCTACAAAATCTTATCCATAGGAAATTAGTACTTGACATATGTTAGCAAGATTTACATTTTTGTTTTCATTTTTAACTAAAAATGTTATTTAATATATATGGCAAAGGATTTCATTTTTTTAAGTATAAAATTTTAATCTTTAAATAATACTCTACTCTAACCAATTCCTTCCTCCTAAAAAAACTTACTTTTCCTTTTTTTTTTTTTTTTTTGTTTTAAACATTTTTATTACCATTAAAATGCGAAATGAGACCTTTATGGCACAATTTATTTTAATACTTTCGAGTGTTGTTTCTTTAGTTGCGAATTTTTTTATAGCGTTAGTTAAAATGTAGAAGGGTATAAATCATAATAAAATAATTTTATAAAATATCAGAAAAATTATGAAATCGGAGCAACAAGAGTGATCATAGATTTTCGTTCTTTTTGCTCTATATAATCTGGTTAATCGTTAAAATAAATTTTTGGTAAATGCTTGTACTTTTCGTTTTTTTTTTTCTCAATCTGCTTTAAATCGATTTAAGGTGCTTCATATAAATTGATTTTTAGAAGTAAATACGAGTATATATAAGTATTCTAAGCCAACAACCTTCACCTTCTTCCCCACTCTTGCCGCTGCTGGCTACCTCAGCCACAATCTGTCTTCTCCATGTATGGACTAGCTGTCTCCTTATTCTCTTCCCATGCGGATTGCATTCTATGCTAATGCTGGTTATATCGTTTCATTAAATTCAAAGGGTATGGCCAATGCATGGGCTAGCTGTCCCCTTCTTCTCTTCCTATGCGGATTCCATTCTACGGTAATTCTGGTGATATCGTTTCTTTACCTTGTATGGCCGCCACTTGCATAGAATCGAAGACAGTGGTTCATGAGCACTTTCATCGTTTGCATGTCGCGTGTGGCAGCTTTCCATATTTTGCAACCGTACAAAAGGGTGGATTTTATATTCGCATTGAAGATCGAAATTTTTGTGCGTAAAGATAACGTGGATGATTTCCAAATTGATCTCAGACGACCAAACATATATTGATATAATAATCCCAAGATAGCAGAATTTACAGACTTCCTCAATTTTCTCCATGCAAATTACAAA
Source organism: Protocalliphora azurea (assembly GCA_932274085.1). Lineage (NCBI taxonomy): Eukaryota > Metazoa > Arthropoda > Insecta > Diptera > Calliphoridae > Protocalliphora > Protocalliphora azurea. The sequence continues at coordinate 21,601,584 of OW026519.1, read as the reverse complement.
TAAGGACTGCGCACGAAAACTTCGTGCACGCTATAAAGCTTATGACTTTTAAAAAACGAAAAAAATTAATAGCATTAACTTGTTGACATTTATTATTACTCTCATTAGTCGTGTGCTAAATTTTGTTGTAATAGCATAATTAGTTTTTCTTCAAATGAAATTTTTTTAAAATTCACGCAAACGCAAAATTGAAATTTATAACTAAAATACATATCGCCCATATGAAACAATTTCTAGAACTGCAGATGAGTTGGCAAATATAGTTTTTTAAATCATAAAAAATACAAAAAGTTCATGTTGATTTACAGACTGTAAGATCGCAAACAAAATAATACGTATTTTAAGGGAAAATCCTTACATCCCTGGGTGAAATGTTCAGTCTTTTATCAAAAAAAATATCAAAAGGGTAGCCTGAAGAACCACAAAGTAATAGAAATGCTAGCAAAAGTGTGAAGGCAAAGGAGAGAACGAAAATTATTGAGATTTTTTTTCGAAAATATAAAGTAGGTATTGTCGAACTTTTTATAACATCGCAGTCAGGAATTCCATATCACAAATGTGGTGGGAAATGAAGCAGATAAATATCGCGTAAAAAGAGAATCTAAATTGTCGTCTGTTAAGCCATTTGTAAGTGCAAGGAAAAAAACACTTTATTCATAACAAGTGACACTTTAAACAAATAAATGCACGCAAATGAGTGCACTTGGAAAAGATTCCTATCATTAGAAAGCACAGCGAAAGCTAACTTTTCTGGTTTAATCTCGTAACTCATCATAACAAATAGTGCTGTTATGTACAAAACTTAGTCCATTTGGAATTTATTGGATTATAGTAAAAAAATAATATTTAAAGAACACTTAAGGCTGAGTACTTTTTTTGCCATTCAGGCAAAAAGTAACGGAAAATACAATAATGCAAATATAAATATTCCAGAAAATAGTAGATATTTTAGTAAAAACGTATAAAAGATTTTTAAATTAAAAACTAGAAGCTATTTAATTCAGCTTAATTTTTTCGTGCGCAGTACTTAATTTCTGGGACATCGCTTTAATACGGAGAGTTTTTATATTATTCCGCTGTCAATGTTACACTAAGTACATTTGCTGTAAGGCTTGAGATGCTGTAAGCCAAAAGACAACAACTTTCCATGTCTAATTCTGCAAGATGCATTATGATATAAACTCTCGATAAGACGAATTAGTTTGAGTGGGATTCCACTACATGCCAATGCACTCCAAATCACATCATGATTCCGTTTGTCGAAGGCTTTCTCGAAGTCTATGAAACATAGATACAGTTGGGAACGCCAATCCACAGGTTTTTCCGCAATAAAACGAAGCTTGTTAATATTGTCTAGAGTGGACTTTTGGTTTCTGAATACAGCTTGCTCCTGTCTCAATGAACCGCTTAAACCTCTAGCTGATCTTCCGTGGTTGTCGCAAGTTCACCATTTACCCCTCTTAGGGGTAAAACCACGCCAGTTATAAGGACGCCTTAACAACTTCACTGGGCAAGCTCTGGTTTTCCCAAAATAATCTAATAATTGGGAGCATAATTTCAGCACTGGTATGGGGGTCCGACTTCAATAGCTCCGCAGAAATTCTGTCCACACTATTGATTGAGTTCGCGATCTCCTCCATGATGGGACATGCAGAAGCAATGTATGGCTCGCACTCGTGTGACTCGCATATGTAAACAATCCATGCAGGTTGCCCATTCTACGGGAGCATATGACTATAGTGAACCGCCCACACCGCTACCTGACTAGGGGACTAGGGGACTTTGCGTTGTGATATGACCATTCGTGAGTTTTCTAAGGCACTTGTATATATCGCCAGTTCGATGGCCTTTTGCTGCGATTTGTGCGTCCCTACTGATGTTGTCGATCCATCGCCGCTTGTCTCGTCAAGCGCTGCGCTTCACTTCTCTGTCGTGTTCGTTGTGACATGCCTGAAAGTTTAGTTTGGCACCACGAGATCTTGCTCTATTTAGGTCAGCTTTCGTGTTTTTCCGCAGTTCAAAGTGCGTGAGTACTCACAATTAACTTTAAATTTGTGTTATCAGTGCCAATTTTCGCCTTAAAATCACACATTGCAATTAAAATCACGCATTACAATCACGGTTGCTTTCACGAATTGCTTTATCAAGAGTATTGTAGAAGACAGAGTCAGAAGCGTCTGTAAGAATACGTGCGCGAGTACGGAACCTGGCGAATACAACCCTGTTTGAAAACAATTTCCATGTGATAAGTGCCCCTTTTGTATTCTATGTCAGGAAATATTAGTGATCACAGATTTTTCGTTCTTTTTGCTGTAACTGCTCTGGCTTAGCTACAAAATCGGTTTTTAGATTTTTCATCGGTTTTTAGATAGAAAATATGAATAAGCAAAGATTTTCATATATTTTTACTCGATCTCTTCTGCTTTGGCTATAAAATAGATTTTTTGGTTTTTCATATGGTTTCCAACCTTGTCTTATCTTCTCTGATACAGCTACAAAATAGATTTTTTAGGCTTTTAATAAAAATCGATTTAGGATAAAAAATATGAATGATCACAGAATTTCAACCTTTTTGGTTATCTCCTCTAGTTTAGTTTTTAAGTTTAGCGGTTATGTCTTTCATATAAAAATCGATTTTTGGTATGAAATATGATTGAAATTGGACCTAAAATATAACATCTAAAGGATGTTATTATTCCTTAGACTTGATATAGTGTAGAACATAAAATTAAATTTTTCCATCACGTCACACTTTCAACCCATTGACGACCAAAGAAAATATCCGTCTCTAAGCAGTTTTTAGATTGTACAATTATCAAGGTAATAGGTAGAGAAAATTATTCATTCATTTTTTATAGACAAGAAATTGTGCAATGAAAATGTAGTCTAAGTTATATAACCTAAAAAATTTCCATTCCTGTTCCATAACCCATTGTCGGCAAAGGGTTAAAAGTCATTATATTTAGTTAAAGAAGTAAGAATTACGTAAAATTAGTCACGATTTAATTTTTTCTAATTTTTTTGTTGGTTTTTTTATTCAAATTTGAATTTTTATTTTTTTTTTTTACAAACTTTTGATATTTACGCATTTTCTGCCGGTGCAATTTTAATAGTTTTATCATTTTTTAGATCTACGGTCATGTGTTAGTTATATCAAATACAAATTTCTCATCTACATCCACTTATTATCACTAATTTTTCCATGGTTCTTGACATTTATAACTTTAGAGACTTCTAGGGACTTGAGGACTTGATATACTACATTTTTGCAATATCATTTCTTGTAAGTAAAACATAAATGACTAATTTTCTCTGGCTATTACCCACAAAATTAAATAATGTAACAATTCTCAGGGTCTTCAATAGGTTAAAAATGTGACGTAATGGAGAAAAACCGAAATGCTCCTGGTGATTGGAATGAACATACCCACAATATCTGCAACACATTTTTCACGATACTGACCTGTGTTATTTCAAAACTTCTACATAAGTATCACAAGTCATTCAAATTATAATTTCTTTTTGTTTTTTATGTGCTTATCCTATATCATAATCAAGATATTCGTTTAGGTTTTTTGTCATTAATGGCAACGATATGTTTGTGCATGTGCTCGTTAAAGTTTTGCAAAGATGTTTTAGTGGGGAGTACAACAAACCGAATTAAAATAGTAAAAAACAAACACACACACTCTCTTATATACAAAGTTTACAAATTCAGAAATATAGTGCAGTTGAAAAAAGTAACACAGAACGCAGAGTACTCGTAAAATTTAAATGAGGTACTTAACACACAAAAAAAAAAAGTAATAACTATTATATACACATAGTTGAGAAAATTATACGAAGGTAAACTGATAAAGCTTTATCCTTAAATAATAAATAGAGCTGAACTAGGAATAACGCAAAGCTTACACTAAATAACTCTGCAAATATAGTAAGCAAGTTGCAATCATAAATAGCCCTTGATCTAGATGGAATTTCGAGGAATTCAGTCTGCTCCACCAGGCTTTTGGAGCAATTTAGAGAATCTAGAGGTTAGAGATGTACTTGCATTGCTCTCAACCAACAACCGGTTCAAAGGACCATAAAAAAGTTTCAATCGGAAATTGGCCTTGTTGTTTATTTATGGCATAACCATAACAAAATTTGTGAACTATAATTATACACCATTTTTTCTGTGCCCCAACACACTTTATCACTATTCTTATAGGCTTATTAATTTGGGTTTCCCTGAAATCTAAATACACAGAATATTGGCACCTTCCAAGAATATAAATAGCTTCTAGACTACAGACAAAAAATTATAATAAAATTATGAAAAAAAATCAAGAGGTATAATTTAGATGACTTTTCAGTTAATTCTCGTAATGAAAACCATATTGCGAATTCATAGAAATGTACGAAAATTATAGTATGTAATAGCAGAATATATACCTGACGAATAAAAATTATAGGCCCTCACTTTCATTTATACAAAATTCTATTCAAAGTCCATAATTCGTTAATAAGCCCAAAGAAAACCCTCAACTTACATTTTTTATGAATCCGTAACGTAACTCTTATTTGTAACCTTCTTTTTGGATGGGAGGGACTTCTTAAGAACTACTTCTGGAAGCCCTGTAGTCTGATAAGAAAAACTAAGGTCTTATTTGCAATTGACTGTTAAAATGAATGACTTTCAAATGCAACTGATAGACTTCGTATCCCCAGAAAGGGCCTTATAAAAGGCGTATTTACTGCATCTTTTCCTCCTTGTATCAGTAAAAGGGCGTATTGAAGAAGATGATTTTATTCACATGTTTGAAGTTGGTGGGTGCTTGTATCTACATATGTCTGTGTTTCAGTATTTTTAAGCGCCATAAGAGGTTTAGTAATTAACACTATCAAAGTTGTTATAGTCGATGTTGTAATAGTCTGAATTATATGCATATATTATAGAAACAACAGAAGTTATAACAACAACTTGTTAAAATGTAGTTAAGCTTTATGAGAAAAAAATTAACAATCATATCTCTTGACAAGGAGCAGTAAATTTGGGAAGGGGAATTTATATTAATTAGCACCTTTTTGGCATTAATAGGAAGAACGGTTTTTATTTATATAAGTGGAAGAAGAAAACACTTAATAAAAGCACTAGGTCAATTTTAAAGGGAAACTAATTAAGCAATCGAACACTTAATAAAAGCACTAGGTCAATTTCAAAAGGAAACTAATTAAGCAATCGAAAATATTAAGTAATTTTCAAATAGGGAAGGGTAGATTTTAATAAAATATTTCAATTCAGGTTCAAATGGAAAATAATTAAGCAGAAATGGTAAGGAGTAGATTTCGACAGTTTATAGGTGTTATGCGATTTTTGATTTTGTTAAATTTTCTATTTGTTATTTTTCAGATAACAATCAGGCAATCTTCAACATCAATCAACACTTTCAAATGAACTTTATTCAACACAGAGCGCTAATGATCGATTAGGATTAATGTCTTATGTTATCTTTCAGCATAAGTTTGTATCCATTTTTTTTTACGAGAAATAAAACAGAAATTTTGATCGTCTAAAGTTTAAATTCAAATAATATTTGTCTTCATTATGATTTAAGTCCCATTAAATTTAGTTAAAAGTATTTTTGCCATGCAGTCCATTTTTACAACTATGAATGTCACGTAAAAGTAATATCTCTTATTCAATATGTATCATTCTGTTGAAAGGAAAACTTTTTGAAGCTTTGTTTGTAGAGCATTAATTTTTCATTAGTTTTTTCGAGCATTTCGACAACTTGTTGTGATGATTTCGATGTGCATAAGATATGTCCCAGCCGAAAATGTTTAAACATGAAGAATTGAGATTCAGTTCTATCAAGGCTCGTGCCTTGCAGAAATTGAAAATATTGAGCAATAATTTCCACATTTTTAGAAGCACTTTGATTCGAACTGAAGCAAAGACAAGTTGTAGGGCGACTTGGTGGAATAAATAAATGTCATCACCTTAAATATAATCGTCCATAACTAACATTGAAAAACGTTTGACAGGAGCCGAAAAAATGGGAAATAGAAATTAATATGTAGCTCCCATCGGCTGGTCTGATTTCAATAAAATTTCACACAGTAATAGTAGAGATGTAGGCTAGTTTAAATTTCGGTACTGGACTATATAGACAAAACGGGGCGGCTTCACAGGGTCCTAAATTTAGTCACTTAGGTATGAAAAAAGGGTATGAAAAAAAAAATTAAAACGATCGTAATTCTTTATATCTCCTTATAGGTTGTGTATAGGTTGTCTCATTTAGTTTTCGAGATATTGAGCTTAAATATATATATATATATATATATATATATATATATATATATATATATATACGTTACTTAAAATAATATATAAATTAAAGTGTAAGAACACATTTAGTGATAATTACTGACAAAGAAGGGTACATTGTCACTTCGGACATGTTTAATTTACCACAAAAAATCAACTATGATAAAGTTAGTTCATGTTTGTTTGTTGGTTGTTCAGTTCTGCTTAAATGTTACATGTTAGTACAATTGTGTACTAGTTTAAAGGATTTAATTTGAATAATTAGATTAATTAATATTTATTTTCCAATATTTATCTGTTGTTCTCACATCGTATGTTTCCAGTGAACTTAATTGAAATCATTTATATTTTATTTTTGTAAATTGCCATTCAACTGATCTTTTCACTTTTAAGTTTTTTCTTGTTTAAAAAATGTTAATAAAGCGATTTTAACATTGAAAAATTTAAAGGTCTCATTTTTTAAAACGAAAAGAAAATTAGTTTCGAAATTTTATGTTGTTTTCAATACAAATTGTCAAAGCGATTTTTGTATCGGTCATTGTCACTGCTTATATTTTCTATTACTGTTGCTTTCTTCAAATTTGTGTCTTTATAATAAAGACTGTGTGATATGCTGAGGCAAGCTAGATGCTCATCAATTATATCGAAAAAAAAAATGAGAAGTAGTTTTGGGATGGAATCCATAAATTGCCAAGAAAATGAGAAATACTTTGAATAATATACATTTGTATTTTTAACTAAAAAAAAAAACACTCATTTTCATTTTAAAATATTTCTGCCAAGAATTTCGCTCCTGGAAAGGACTTTTAGTGAATTTGGGAGAATCATTTTTTTTTAATCAAATTACTATAAAGCAGTATAAAAATTTATAAAAAAAATTATTAGTATCTTCAAAATTACGAATTTTATGACAAGAAAAATCGAAATTTTTTTATGGGCAAAATGTATTACATTGATCTGATGTTAAAATATAATATACTTGAATAACTCGAGTCATTTAAAAGCTTTACTCGATTTTAGATTAATTTAAAAATAACATTTTGAAGTTATTTGATTAATCGAATAACTACCCTACTCTGTCTCTTTTTCTCTCTCTCTCTGTATATATATAATGAATTGATTTTAAGAAAGTATTACTTTTAACGAAATTTAATCCTTACCAAAATCTACTTTAAATTTTAAATTAAAAATTTAAATTTTTTTTATATGTCTACTAATATTTTTAGCAAATCTGACAAATTACCATAAATGTGACTGACTACTTACTTTTCTTTTATTTTTTTTTTCATAATTTATTTTAGCATTGACAAATTGCAGTCATAAATTAAATTACGGCAATTTATTCTAAAAATTTCAGCTAACATCTATCCTTTTTTCTAATTCATATACAATTTATGTTTTAACAAGTTGTCAGAAAATGTCTTAAACATTTTAACATACAAACACATCCATAGATGTATGTAACAGCTTCTGATAAAAGTTCTACAGTTCTCATTACATAAGTCTGATTACTTGCTTCACTTCCAAGTCACTTTATTCAATCTAAGGAATAGAGGATTCGTGAGTTTTATGTCTAGCATTATTTTTGGCTAAAAATAATATACATTAGGTTAATCTAAAATGTATCCGAATTATAGGAAGATATTAACAGGCTACTTTACTCTCCTTTATGAATCTTTACTGTAAACAATTTAAAGTTAAGAACCTTAGTAATCAATTAATGATTTAACGAATTCCTACGAAAAACACATGTTAAAATTTCAAGATACATGTTTTATATAACCTCTATTTCCTTGAATCTCATTTAAACTGTAGAGTTCTTCAAAATAAACTTTTAATTCCTATGATTTGAGTATATGTGTGTGTAACTCTAAGAAAGTGTGTACATACATGTGGTTTCCCTTTCCGCTGTACATACCATACTATAAAATCTTGCAAGTTTTTGTAGCTCTTATCTTAATTCTTTTAAGTTTATATTCCTTTTAATTTTTATTCTTTGGTTTCAAGTAAAAGATAACGAGACAAAAAGTCAAAATGTCCATTTTCAGTTGTTATTTATTCGTTTTTTTTTTCCTTAAGATCTTTGCTAAGAGTAAAGAAAAAGACGACAAGTCACTAAATAGTAATTTTCTCTTTTACTTAACGCTTGACCTATTTTGAGGCTTATTAAACATTTTTCTATTTAATTTTTGGCTGGGGCAGCAGTAAATGTGTATGAGTAAAAAATGTATGTTTGACTTTGTAAAATGATAGTAATCACGGATGGCAAACATGGTAAAATTATACTTTTTTTGTTACATTTTTATATCCGTTGGTACCGTGGTACTACCACGACTGATTTGATTCAATCTGATATGATCTTATTTATTTTTAATTTAAATTAAAAAATTAGCTTTATTAATTATAGAACAGAGATTTTGAGGTTGCATCACAAAGTTTGTTAGTACTTAAAACCATCTTTATGGGTTAACCTTTATATATTGAAAATACATACACAAATATAAATTCTGTGAATTTCAAAAAATAAGAAATAACGATTGATGAAATTTTTTGCGGTAATTTTAATATAATGGCCGAAAATTTGTTTTGCAAATAGTACATAAGGATAGATGCGGTTAGATCCTGCCCCGCCTACTTTTAAAGTATTCCTTTTGTTAATAAAATTTATATAGTTTTTATAATTTTTACGTTTACTTTTTTTAATTTAGATTCATGTACCCTTCACCAGAGTGCAAAGAGTATATATAAGCTTGTCATTCCGTTTGTAATTACCACAATTTTCGTAGGAGAGCAAAAAAATAGATATTTTCTGGGTCCTTGTAAGAAATGATGTCGATAGGACGATGTTCGTCCGTTGAAATGGCGTTTATGAAGCCTACCGATAACTGCCATATGTAATAACTGACATATATATATGGGTTAACTTTTTTTTTTTTTTTTTTTGTAAATAGACACATAGCAAAAACGTTATATTCAATAAATTCTAAGAAAACTTGCCTAAGAAACTAAATCAAAACCTAGCCCCCGCCGAGAGATATAATAGAAAATTGGAAATTGGGGAAAATTGTTTAAATCTGACAATTATGTTTTGGCAAAAATATTGCTATCTGAAAAAATACTCAAGATACATATCTCAGTTAGGTTTCAAATAATAGGTAATGAGAGCACTTTCAAAATGGCATTCAACATTTTTTTTTTTTTTTTTAAATAAAGGTCAGAGGTCAACCTTAAGTTTTGGAAAGCTATTTTAAAAATTTTGCACAAAACGTAAGTTTATACAGATTTCCTATACTACTTAATTTTAAATTTTTAGAATATAGAGTAGATTGGATCGTGAGATATTAATGGCAACATAGTGGCAAGTAAAAAAATGGTGTATTTTCCTTACAAAAAAATATTTGTTTTTTCTTTAAGACACTAGTACCAAAATATAATTTTCTAAATGTTTTTCGCATGCCTTTAAATGCGTTTTATCTGCTGAGTTTGAATATGAGCTTGAATATGACTTTTTGAGATATATGTTTAAAAATTGCGTAAAGCGAATAGCTGTGCTTTTTGCACATTTAGGTGAAAATAACTCGAAAACTTAAATCAATAGCGTGTTTTAAGTGGAATTTTTACAATATTTTTAAACTTCGGAATTTTAACTACCATAACATAAGCGGCCATTTTTGATATTTTCGTTTTAATTTTTTGATTTTCAAATATTAAAAAATATATCGAAAAATTTTATAAAATTAAAAACGAGAAAAGCTATGCATACTTTATTGATTAAAATTTATTTAGCGAAATGCTAAAAAATCACTATGATCGCGACTATCTTCGTTGTCATTAACAATATCGTATAACTTTTAATTTGGATTTTAGACATATTGATGTGGATTATATACGTGTGGTAAATTTTTAAATGAATAGAATTTTAGAAATTTTCTATAACCTCCATAACACTAACGCCGTTCGCTAAAAGTCATTCACGAACAGATTTGTGTTTCATTAATATTTTTACTAAATAGCGTTGATGTGCCATTAAAAAAATTTACATTTTTTTTTTTTTTTAAATCCCAAAAGTAAACGAGATTGATAAAATAGCTTTAGTGACAGTGATTCTTCCGGCCCATTTTTAGTGGGAAAGTTTACGACCTTGTCTACTTACAGAATATGAAACTTTAGTCCACTATGTCCACAGCTGGATTTTTGTCGTTCTAAAATTGCCAAATGTGACACTGTGCGATGTGAAGGAACAAAGACTCAAAAATTTTCTATTCACTATATCGGAAAAGAAAAGTGAGCTTTTGTTTCTAGATATCTCAAAAGTATTTGTAGGAATTCTGTCATTAGGGAACACTACCAAAATATTATTATAAAAAAAGAAAGAAATATGTTTAAAAATTTTATATAAAAAACAAATTGGTACCCTCATGGTCGAAAAAGTACATTTTATTTTTATGGTTGGTACAAAATAAAATAAGCCATTTTCCATCCCTGATAACAATCATTTTCTGTTAGAGAATATGATGATTTTGTTATTAAATACATTTATACATATATGTATGTAAACATTTACATAAATAATAATGATGCTGGTAGTTATATTTTATCATATCCACTTATATCTAATAATAAATAGAGAGTTAAAGGATATATTTCTTTTTCTCTTCTTTTTTGCTATGGTTATGGCTCAACTCAACCATAGTTTAAGTTTTCTCAGTTAAACTTTTTTGTAACTTCAAAATGGAAAGGAAGGAAATTTTTCTTCCCACAAAAAAAATATATAAAATAACTGTTCATTATTTTAGGAAATTCTTATTACGAAATTTTGTGGTTTGCCATTAATTAAAGGGATTTTAAATAATTAGATTTTTTTTTTTTTTTTTTTTGAGCAAAAATATATAATTTCCTTAAGAATTTTAGTATTAAATAAATAAGTCTCTTATGACTTTTAATCTAGTTTTAATATTTCACAGAAAAAATCTTTTAATTAAAAAATAAATAAATAAAATCTTATACAAGATTTCTTTCAAAAATTTCAGACAGAATTTCCTGTAAAAGCCACAAACAAGATTTGGTATAGAAATCTCTGACAAGATTTTTATTACAATGCTTGAAGAGATTTTTAATAGAAAACATCTAAAGAGGTTTCTTAATCTTTGCACAGATTTCTGATAAAAATCTGTAAAGAGAGATTTCTTATAGAGATCTATGAAGAGATCTTTATAGAATTCTTTGAAGAGAGATGTCTTACAGAAATCCTTAAAGAATAATTTCTTATACAAATCTTTCCTGAAAGATTTCTTTGAAGAGTTTCTTATAAAAATCTTTGAAGCGATTTCTTATGAAAGTCTTTGAGGAGATTTCTTATAGAAATCTTTGAAGCGATTTCCTATAAAAGTCTTTGAAGAGATATTTCCTATGGAAATTTTTTTGTTACAGAAATCTTTGAGGACAGATTTTTTATAGAAATCTTAGAAGTGAGAAGTCTAACAGAAATCCTTAAAAAATGAATTCCTAATGAAATCTTTAAAGAGATTTCTTATGGAAATCTTTGAGGAGAAATTTCTTATAAAACTATTTTAAGAGATTTGTTACAGAAATTTTTAAAGAGAGATTTTTTATAAAAATCATTGAAGAGAGACGTCTTACAGAAATCCTTATAAAATGATTTCTTATAGAAATCTTTGAAGACAGATTTCTTGTAGAAATCTTTAAAGAGATTTTTTATAGAAATCTTCGGAGAGATTTCCTATAGAAATCTTTAAATAGAGATTACTAGTAAAAATCTTCGAATAGATTTGTTACAGAAATCCTTGAAGAAAGATAGATTCTTTATAGAAATCTTTTAAGAGAAAACTTTTGTAGAAATCTTTGAAGAGATTTCTTATAAAAATCTGATAAAAATCATTGGATAGAGATTTCCTATAGAAATCTTTAAAGAGATTTTTTTATAGAAGAGATTTGAAGAAATTTTTTCAGGAAATCTTTGAAGAGAGATTTCTTATAAAGATCTTTGAAAAGATATTTCTCACAGAAATCTTGAAGAGATTTCTTATAGAAATCTCTGTAGAAATCTTTTTAGAGATTTCTTATAGAATCATTAGAGAGAAATTCCTTATAGAGTTCTTTGAAGAGAGATTCCTTATAAAGATTTTTGAAGGGAGATTTCTTATAGAAATCATTGAGGAGATTTTTTACAGAAATCTTTGATGAGATTTTTATAGAAATTTTTATAGAGATTTCTTACAGATATCTTTAAAGAGATTTATTATACAATAGTTTTTTAAAAGATTTTTTAAGGAAATTTTTAATGAGATATTTCATAGAAATCTATAAAGGGATTTTTTATAGAAATTTGTGAAGAAAGATTTCTTAGAAATCTTTAAAGATAAATTTTTTATAGAAATCCCTTATCGAAATCTTTGAAAAGGGATTTCTTACAAAGATCTTCGAAGAGAGATTTATTATCGAGATTTCGAAGAGAGATTTCTTAAAGAAGTCGTTGTAAAATTGTTTTTGTCTATATGAAAATTTAGTAGAGAAATTTTTTGATTTTTTTTTTTCATATCAAACTTAAACCCAAATTCATTACTTTGTAATATTTTATGCAAATTGTTCAGCTTACGCTGGGATATAATACATTTTTTCGTTCGATATTTTAATATCGAACGAAAAAATGTAAATCATTATGCAGTAAAAATATGTTTTAACATTTTTAACATTTTATGGTTTTTTAATGCATATAAATTATTACAATTACTATAATTTGCTATTTCGTATGACTTGGAAAATATGGAAATAAATAAAAAAATAATTTCATTTGAAAATGCGTTTATAGTCATACTTGTAAAATAACACATTTAAATGTCATTAATTTTAATTAAAAGGTCTGTCATTTTATCTATTTAAAATATACAACAAAATAATCATCTTTCATAAATTTTGAGCATAAAATTACCATTTTATTATCAATATTGACTGGTCCTACTGTTACTGTTGTTATTGTAAAGCAGTGCAGCTTCAATAAAGGCAGTTTAATAATTGTAATTGCAAGTAAATAACTATTGGTGAGTATATGTGCTTAATAATGATTCGATAAAATACTCATTTAAAATATGACAAAATAATCATTAGTGTATTTAAATTAAATGCTGCATTATGAAATAAAACAAAAGACAAAAAGAAATGAATTGTTAAATTATTACACAGACAATTTACGATAAAATGTCCAGTCACACAATCAGAGTAAGAGTATGGAGGATAGGGTGGCTGTTTACAGTAAAAAAATTTAATAAAGTAACCGTAAATGGTTGTACAAACGACTTAATATTTACTGCTATTTTATGTGAGTGCTCAAATGGTAATTTGACATACTCTTGGCTATTATGAGGCCCATACACGATTTATCATAATAAATTTGATGACTGTCACTGCCAATCAACTACTTTTTATCGAATTTATCATAAATTTAAATAAATAAGTAAAATGGAATGACAGAAATTGAAATAAAATTTAATTAAATTATATTTATGTAAATAAGCAAAAAAAAAGAACTTAATCAAAGTAAATGCAAATAAATAAATACCACTTAGATTATGAAAAATTAAGATAATTTAATTGAATTTATGTTAAATATGAATAAATTTAATAACAAAGATATAAATAAGGATAAAGAATAAAAAATAAAATTAAGTTGTAAAAAGTATAATCAAAGTTTTTTCTACGATATTTTGTAAAAAATTACAATAGAAAACGTTGCTAAAGCTTTGTAGGAAATCTTTTAAAATATCTTCTGCATTTAATATAATATTTATTTTAACCATCTACACAACCAATCTTTTTGGAAATTATTTCTATAAAGTAAAACTAAATGCATTTTTAGCAGGATAAACGCTTAATAATTTCCAAAAATAATATCAAATTTCACAAATTTAAGAGTATTTCTATTATTTTTTAACAAAGATATTTTTATTGAAAGAAAAAACTATAAATATAGTTTTAAGAGTAGAACTTCAAAATCAATGAACAAGAATCATAAAAAAAGAACATTGGCCACCATGAGCTAAAAAAAGAAACTTCTGGAGCTCTTTTTCAGCACTAAGTATTTCTTTCTAATGACAACACAATGTTAGAATCATGACCAGGGCAACCAAAAGATATGCGAAGTCATATTTTTTTCCTGAACTTCAAATGAACTAAATTGTTAGTTATTTAAACGTTTCAGACAATTTTAAGAATTTTGACATCGATTTGGTACAGCATATTATTGCATATTTCAGTTTTTACCACATATTTTTGCATATTTTGGGCTTTGTGGCATATTTGGTCATATTTTCATTGGAAATCATCAATTTAGAGCATGTTTTAACAATTTACATGGCATATTTTTACATATTGTATACTTAAGAACATAATTTTGGATATATTACACTAAAGAGCATAATTTTACATATTTAACACTTAAGAGAAACATTTGGCATATTTAGCACCCAAAAGAAATTTTTACATAACTTGCCTTTAGTGAAATTTTTATTTTATAAATTTAATTTTTATCTTATAAATTGATAGAAATTTTATAATTTCCTGATGCAATGTATTAGCTTTGAATATTTTTAAGAACCAAAAGAAAATATTTTTTAGTAATTGCTAATAAATGTTAATTTATTTTGGGCATGAATAGTAGATAATTTTAAATTTTTCTGGAAAAAATAATATTTTAAGAGCATTTTTTTAATTTTAAGATCATTTTCTACGCGCGTAACATTTTTTTTTAGATGATATTTTTGGCTGCCCTGATCATTACTTTTTCAGTTTGTTTTATATATAATCTCCCATAATTATAGCAAAAATATTTATTTTCTCACATTTTTACCAAATACATGGTAATATGCGAATTTGCTCTAGTTTCTTTCTTCGTTGATTTTTTTTATTTTTTATTTATTTTTTCTTTTTTTTGTAAAGTGAGAAGTTATTAAAAGCGAATACCAACTTAAATCGCACCAAAGAAATTATATAGATTATGAAAATTAAAGAAAATGAAACCGTTAATTTAAACAATATACCGGAACATTTACAAAACACACACCAAAAAGACAAACTAAGAAGTTGTGAAAATTAAAATGAAAATTGAAAATTCACACCTCTAGAAATAAATATTAGAAAAAAAAATAAAAAAGCTTAAATCTCAAAACATCAAATGTAAATTTGATGTTTAGTTTTTTGTATTTGCTTCAAATTTATTTACAAAATTTCAAAAAATATCAGGAAACATAAACTTTCGCTTCTTCAAAATCAAACAAAACTGCATTCAAATGCTTATTTATGCAATGGAATGACCATAAAATAAAAGCAACAGATAGAAAATTATTATGGAGTAAAACTAATCGATTTAAAATGTGTACAGACATTTTTGTTTCACTCGTATGCAGCAGGTGAGTATTTTGTTTAGCCAAGGCACAGGCAGTGCACAAGCGATTGTAGTACCATGGAGAGGTTGGGAAAGAAAAGTATTTTTCCAAAATCAAAAGAAGAAAATTTCTACAAATTTATGAGATCGGAATTTATCAATTTAATTATTAAGAAGAACATTTTTTAAATAACAAATTTGATAGCAAACGTTATCAATGTAATTCGAAATTTCTGATATTTCATTAAACCAAATCGCACAAAATGTTTAGAGATCCAGAGTCAATTCAAACAAAATAGTTTATAAGCTTAGAACACTGAGGGTTTCAAAATCCATCACGGTTGTGGTCGCATAGGTAATTATCGTTAGCGGATTTTTGATAATGTTCGTTAACAAGTCTAACAGAAAACACAATGCTATATAATAATTTAATACCAAATTGGATTCAATTTGATGCGAGCTACGCGCAGATAAAAAACATGGTTACGGCATTATCACTACAACAATATTATGTTTTTATTGTTAATTTTTATTCGTTTTAATAATACTGTGTTTATGATAACAATGTTTTTGTTTCAGTTTTATCACTCAATGTTTATATTCAATAAAACAATAAAAACTACAAAAATTTGATGTTTTTGAATATTTTTACCAGAATCAAAATTTTATTAATATAAGAAATATCATTATTTGTACAACCATTAAATTCTATGTACCAAGCTTTTTCCTTGTACTTTGTTTTCAAACCATATTGATGCTATTATTCCCATAACGGTAAAATGTTATAAATAAATAGGTTTTTATAAAAATGGTTGAAAAATTCATAACTTGTTAGTTTTTGAATATATTTTGTTTTTAACCTTTGTTTTCTACCTTCATTATAATTCTCATTTAGTTTATACATGAAGTAATATAATAAGACAAGGTTTTGTTATATTTGTTGTGGTTCAAGCAATATAAGATATTTATAGTTTAGTTAAAAAAAAATATCCAGTATTTTCTTGCACAACATATAAAAATAAATAAAATTAATTAATGAAAAAATTAAATAAAATTAAATAATAAACACCTTTATCTATTATTTTGAAAAAAATATAATTTATAAAAATAATAATTTTGAATTAATGTGTTATATTTTAATATGTGATAAGATTGGATAATAATGTGATAAGGTGGTACAATATGGAATCATATTATGATAAGATGGGAAAATAATATAGTATGATGGTATAATAATATAAAAAACTCGAACCATAACATGAAAAAACGAACCATAAAATCGAACACAATATGATAAAATGGAATAATAATTATTATTTATAATCACATATATTTTTAGCTGTGACCATATATTCCAATCATAATATGTTGCTCTTATAATATGGTCACTACAACTATATTTTTTCTTTGCGTGGGTGAAGTTATCATTGATAAATCTTATTTTGAAAAATCAGTGTTGTAATTTAAAAAAAATAGAAACTACATGAGTGATTTTCTAAAAACTGTTATGATATCCTGATGGAAATGCATGGCTGTATAGAAACATTTTATTTTAAAGTTAACGGAATATACTTCCCCTAAAAAAGATTCAAACTTTAGATTTATAAAAGGAATTTGCAGGCAGAAGTTTGGAGTCTCTTTCCAAGAATTATTTTCACTTTTTACAGTTTATTTTGGAGATTTTCGCACTAGCATTATGTGCAATCAAAAAATAATTTTTCTAATGAAAATTAGATTTTATATACCGATTTTTTAGGATTTTATAACAAAAGTGAATTTCACTTTAGGTCTGGTAAAAAAGCGTTTACAAAAGATTTAGATAATGTATTTGGAAACTGCATTCCTTTTATTAGTTTGGGATTTGAGGGCATCTAGGTCGAAGTCAAAATTTCTGTAAAAAAAAGAATTATATCAATTTCAGAAGGGTCCAGATCAGGGATGATAAATTCAGTACAATTGTACTTTTTTTCAGTGCAATTCGATCTTCAAAAGTACTGGAGTACTCCAGTGATTAATTTAGTACAATTATGAAATCATGCTCTGTTAATAGAATTATTAATTGACTTGCAATAAATGTTCATCAGACATGTCTGCATTTTTTAAAAAATCTTTTTAGAATAGAGATTAAAATTTGCTTAAATGCTGCTAAAATTTATTTATAAAAAGTTCATATCATTTAAACATTTTGCGACCCAGCATTGCCAGAATGATTTTTGATGTAAAGATACAAGATTTCAAATAAAATTATTTACAATTTGAAGATTTATAGTCCTTTTTTTCAAACTAAAATGTTTCACATATTCATTTTATATGATTGACGACAGAACTCCTTCCATTCGTTTATGTCTTCTTATAGGAGTTGTAAATTAAATAATATTGATTATTATTTTACGGTCTGTTTAAACCTATTTTCCTCCAGTATCGAAATAGGTATATTATTTGGTTCTCTACTAGGCAGCTACCGAATGTTTTGGAATAGAACTGAACTTTGTATTGCTAATTTTCAACCGCCAACAGAAAAATGTTCACTGCAAGTAAATACAACATCAGTCTCTATTTATAAAAAGATAACCGTATTTATGTAGAGACTTACAGGGATTATCTATGTGTAAATTTTTTTCTGTCAAACCACAAATGTTTGGCGGTTTTTTTTTTTAAATTGCATACTCAAGATGACCAACTTTGTGCACTTTGGAATCTGCGCTCCTTCAAATCAACGCGAAAGCACCCAGTATCTGGCCAGATGAAATTTTATTCATATATTTCCAACGGTTCACAAGTTACTGAATTATTTCCAAAAAAGCGTTTTAGAACCACTGTCTTTATATCCCTTATCTACATTAAAATTATCTGTAAAACTCCCATACATTAAGCTTACCTAGAAAACTCCCATACTTGTTTTCGATCCGAATCTTTGCTTTATTAATTAAAAGCTTGCTTTAGTTCAGCCGACCACATGTCTTCTAAATAATTGCTTTCCTTTCTATTTATTTATATAATTCATGTACTTTTTGTTTATTTTTTTGTTTTTTTTCAATTGAACGTCCCATTAATATTATTTCGTTACAAATGTTTTATTTTCATGACCCCCTTTTTTAAGAAAAAAATACACACATTCAAAAACATTTCAAACTTTTTCAAGATTTTTTAAAGTATTTTTCTGTATTTTTTTTTTTTTTTTTTTTTTTTCTCCAGCATTCATGTTGAGTGTATTGAATTGAGTGGCAGGCAAAATAAAAAAACAAATCTAGGCGCATGAGAAGTGCTTTTCAACTCTTGGGTGCAATTGCTTGAATGGGTGGTTAGTTGATTTGTTATGTGTTTGGTTTTATACATGGATAAATATTTCGTTACGCTTGTGCCCATATGGTTCATTACAATTCCAGCAATAGCAGCAGTAGCAACAACAACATGTGTATACAAACAAATTTGAAACAATTTAAACATTTACAACAAAAAACAAAAATTCCAACATCATATAAAACTTTTATTTGAGGGTAAATTTTAACTCCTTACCAAAGCATTTGGAAATGATGACATTTAATCATTATGAATACTCGTATAATAATGTGTTAGAAATTATTTTTAGTTTTCTTAAGTTAAGTTCACACTACGCTTATATTTGACGATTTTTGCAAATACTCAAATCTTGTTTAAAGATAGTAGTTGATTTTGGACAAACAAAATTATTTGCCCTTTTCAAAAAATGCCGCTATTGTGAACAGTGTTGTAAAATATTTTCCACCATTTTTAGCTATTTTTTTTTTTTTTTTTGATCTTACAAAATAAATGTAAGATCAAACAAAATAAATGTAAGATCAAAATTTAAAAAAAAAAATAATTCTTTAAATAGGCAAAAAATTGATCAATTTATATTTTATCTATCAAAATATAGTTTTTTAAATAAAACTTTCAATATATTAGTATTTTTTTATTTTATTTATATATATATGGTTATATTACTTGTTATTTGTTATGCAGCTGATTGTGGCGTGAAAAGAAAACATTGTTGTTTTGTAAAGACAGGGCTGTTTTGTAAATGACAAGAAAAGGAAACAGGATTGCTCTTGTATATAAACGTAAATTACTTATAAAAAATTTTAAATACAAATATATTTTTTAAATTAATTTTTATTAATGTGCGTATTAAATCTTGCAATTAATCGAATGGTAATAGTTGCTATTTCCTAAATATATTTAAATATTTTACTTTGCAAATTTTATAAATATTTGTTATATGAAATAAATAGCATTTTTTCTTTACATTAATAAAAACGCTACAAACAATACCGTGTGACATCCACATATTCAGAAATTCTCTTAGAAAATTGTTCTAAATTGATTAAAACAAAATAAAAAATAAGATTCATTTAACAATTGATGTCAAATAAATTTATGATAGTTGTGTGTTTAATTAAATAATTTTGAGTAAATAATTTGCATCTTATGTGAACAGGCTTAAAATAAACAATACGAAAAACGTCAAATAAATGCGTGTAATGTGAAACGCGATAAAATATTTCGTATCAAATATTTGCATAATCTGAACTTAGCTTTAGGCTTTTATTAAATTGTATCATATAATTAATATTTGAGATTTCTATATTTGGTTTACTGCAAAAACAAAAAAATACGAAAAAAGTAGTTATAGAAATACGCCGCTCATTAGTAATTGTAATACAATCTCGTTATACTTTGGTATTGGTCTTTATTTGATTGGATTTTAATGAACTTTGATTGTATCATTAATTATTTTATATCTGAAAATAAATATTTTATATCAAAAAATAAAAATGAAATCATTATTGTTTTCATCAGAAATGACAATAATTCATAATCTATTTTTACTCGTTTTTTTTTTTTTTAAGAAATATTTCATTGTTGTTTCTTTTTTTTTTTTCTTTTTTGGTGAAAAGAATTTATTAAAATGATTTTATCCATTAATCAGTATTTGTAAGAATTACTTTCAAATTAAGTAAAAGGGACAAGAAATAATTTCAAACATATAATTAATAACAGAAATCTGAAAATATACACATTTGTATTTAGTTTCTAAAAATTTTTAGATGTTAAGTAAAGAAATTTAAAATTATTTCCAGTTAAAACTATAGAACTAATTTGTCATTAGTCAAAGTAATATTTATTTGAAACAGTATTACTTAAACAAATCTGACATGACATGGAAAGATTATTGCTATCAATAAAGATAAATAATGAAATATTTAAGTGAAAATTGTCAAGGTAACAAACACATGCACATTTAGTTTAAAATAACAGAAGGATTGAAATTTTAACAAAATAATTTTAGCCTTTATAATATTAAAACAAGTAATAAGTATATAGTCGGTAAAGCCCGAGTATATAAGATCCTATACCATTAAGTATGTGCATTAGAATTCGGGGATGTGTTTTATATGAGACTCGTGGCAAATTGTAGACCGATACTTGTTTTAAGCGTAATGTATATTCCTATAAAACATACGTTAGCATTATATTATGTTATTCATTAACTTATATAAAAGCTATGATCAATTATGGACCATATGGCACTGCGGTTTCTATCTATATAACACTGATTTGTGTCAAATATTAACGTCATACTATCATTTGTATGGAATTTCCTCTCGCTAAAGTGTTTTCTAAAGAGGGATTAATATGGGAGCTATAGTCAATTATGGACCGGGCCTTATATACCTTATGTCTGCCAAATTTCATTAAAATATTTCTATATTTAATTGATTTATGATCGTTAAACCCCTAATCCGGGAGGGCATTTGTATGGGGCTTGGCTTCGTCCTTAAACCATGAGAAATTTGTGCACAAAATCTGATTAATTTATTTAGAATATTGTCGTGTGAATACAAATTTTACATACAGGGACAGACGGAAGGACATCGTCAAAACGACTCAGAAAGTGATTCTAAGACGATTTGTGTAAATTAGGGCTAGTCTTAGGTGTTACGAATATCAGCACAAACACATAATACTTCCCCACCTATAGTGTAGTAAGGTATGAATATTAAAATAAAATTTTTTTCAAATCTTTGAAATATTTATGTTTTTAATAAATAAAATCGGTGCATTTTTGATTTCAGTTATCCACATTTTGCAATAATCAATTAAATAATTAAATAATTTAATAATAATCAATTAAATAATTTTCACACATGAAAAAATCGATATATGCATGAAACTGGAGACCATATGGAGTAAAACTACTTACGAAGTTTTTCTCCAAGATGTCAAATTTTATCTTAAAAGAGCTTGAAAGTTTCGAAGGGTACACATTTTTTAAATTTTTTTAAAATATTTACGAATATCATATTATATATCAGTATAGGTGTCAAATGAAAGCTAAGAATCCCTGGAATATTAATAATATTTTTTATTTAAAGATTACAAGACAAAAATTTAAGAAAATATCCTTTTGAAAATGTTACTTTTTACTATTTATTTTCAAATATATATCAGCCTGCAACAATCATTTTTATCCATGAAAAAATCATAAAATTAGAGACCATCTATTTCAAAACTGTATGCACAGTTTTTCTCCAGGATGTCAAATTTCATTTTGTGTTGCAACATTTAAATAAAAACATTTATTATATGGCGGGGATTCTTAGCTTTCGTTTGACACCCATATAGGGTGGATATAATTTTGGTAAATATTTCACGTTTTTTTTTATGTTGTGTATTTTTCGAAACTTTAAAGTCCTTTGGAGAAAAAATTTAACGTTCTGCAGAAAAACTGAGTAAATAGTTTTATTATATATGTGGGATTGGAGCCTGGTCGCGTAACCAGATCTGGCAGACGTTGGTAACGAAGGGGTTAATATTACTAACGGACAGAATATTCTAGAATAAGATTGTAACTAGTCACGTAGGCTACAGACAAAATACGGACGAGAAATCTTATAACGAAAGACGAACATTCTGGATGGGGACTTGCATTTTGATAAACGGACTTTTAATGGACGAGACAAGGATAGTTATAGGGTTTACTCGCTGGAAACTTTCTAGTACTTTGAAATGTAGCGAGTACTGTAGGAGAATAATATAAAAGGTAGTGTTAAAAGATTGAGTGTTGTAGTTTTTGAGTAGAATTCAAGTTGTGAAAGTTGAAAAGTTGAGTAAATAATTAAAGTTGACCAGCGACATCCAATATATTAAAACTTAAAATAATTTGAAGTTTAATTAATAAAATATACACTATAATTTATTAATCAAAATAAATTGTGTTTAATTTAAAAGCCATCAAGCTTAAATCGCAGGGATTTAATAATATAAAAATCCCACATATATGGGATCTAGTTTGATGCATATATTAACTTTGTCATGTGTGAACCATTTTTTTGGGAAATTATTACACGTTGTAATTAATTAAATAAAACATACAATTAAAAACAACCATATTTTTCACAAACACAAAAATATCGTAATTTTTCATATTATAACTCATAACTAACGTCGTCAAGAAGCGGGAACCGAACGATTACAAAGGATTTTGTAAAAGGTTACCCTCTATCAAAATTTTAATATGGTTGACTACAATAATAATATGTTTTTAAATATTTTTATCAGAAATAACATTATTTCTGCAATCATTAAATGTCACCAAAATTTAAATTTATTTTTAGATCATATTTTGTTTTTTATAGCTGTTGAACGTATGTTTTTGAAACATGCTATGTTTTCCTCAAATATAGAATATTTGTTTTTAGACTTTGTTTTGTTTTCAACAAATATTGAATGTTTGCTTTTAACCATATTTTTTTTTTTTTTTTTGCTAAACTGTTGAATAAATATTTTTGTGTATCAGTTCAGTACTTTGTCAGTAAGCAATCTCTTTGGCTGTTGACAATAAATTTTTATATATTTATTCAAAATTCGTGATAAAGTAGAGAATATTTGTGAAAAATAAATAAAAGTGAATTAAATATAAATAAAAAAAAAATATATACCACATTAAAAGCATATACATATTGCCAGTGCGCTGAAGAAGAGTTCGATTTTTTTTTCTTTTTCTTTTTTTTATTATCGCGTCTTGTAGCAATGGTGTGAAAATAGCTACGAAAGTTAGCTACGTTTTTTAATTTTATGTTACCTAACAGTTCTCTCACTCAAAGACTGTTAGCAGAATTTGATTATTTTCAATTTAATAACATTTTTAAAAATGTTAACGACTTTTACTTAACAGAAGCTGCATTTTTGTTTACATTTTTAAAAATGTTAATACCGTTTTCGTAATATTTTTTCATTAAAATTATTATAATTTAAATCTTTGAATAAAAAAATATAATTAAAAACTATGATTTTTAAACTACCTTATGTTTCAGAAATATGTGTTTAAAATAAATACGTTTAAAAATTTTTATTTCTCAAAAAATCTTTATATGATGATAAAATTGATGATCAAAAAATGATCGTAGGTTTTGAGGAATAGAATTTCGAAAATTTTGAAAAAATTCATTTTCTCATATAAGGGCCCTATTCATGACCAAAAATGGGTCAAAATTAAAAAGGTGCTCTATTTAGGCCTAGTACGTACGAAAGCTATTGTCTTAACGATTTCAAAGCAGAAAAGATAATATTAAGATTGATCATAGGTTTTGAGTAATAGAATTTTGAAAAAATTCACATTCTCATATAAGGGCCCTATTGATGATCAAAAAAATGGGTCAAAATTAAAAAAGTGCTCTATTTGGACCTAGTAGGCTCGAAAGCTATTGTATTAAGGATTTCAGAGAAAGATAATATTAAGATTGATCATAGGTTTTGAGAAATAGAATTTTGAAAATTTTGAAAAAATTCATTTTCTCATATAAGGGCCCCTATTGATGATCAAAAAATGGGTCAAAATTAAAAAGGTGCTCTATTTGGACCTACTAGACTCGAAAGCTATTATCTTAAGGATTTCAGAGCAGAAAAGATAATATTAAGATTGATCATAGGTTTTGAGAAATAGAATTTTGAAAATTTTGAAAACATTAATTTTCTCATATAGGGGCCCTATTGATGATCAAAAATTGGGTCAAAATTAAAAAGGTGCTCTAGTAGGTGGACATAGTAGGATCGAAAGTTATTGTCTTAAGGATTTCAGGGCAGAAAAGATAATATTAAGATTGATCACAGGTTTTGAGTAATAGAATTTTGAAAATTTTGAAAAAATTAATTTTCTCATATAAAGGCCCTATTGATGAACAAAAAATGGGACAAAAATAAAAAGGTGCTCTATTTGGACATAGTAGGATCGAAAGTTATAGCCCCTTGTATCCGACTTGTATCCGACTTGTATCCGAATTTGTAAAGTATTTACCCAATTAGTTAAAGAACAATATTATTTATCGAATATCAAAACTTGACGCAGATATGCCTTCCGAGTTAAAAATTGCAAAAATTATGATTTTTGTCTTTTTTTTTGCCAAAAAAGTATATACACTCTTTTTTATCTAAAATAAAAGTTTCTTTAAAAATATATAATAATTTTATACTTTTCTGAAAGGTGAGAGATAATTACAAGATTAAAAGCGAGTCCAATTATTCAATATTGCCCGTACTTAGGCCTATTGAATAATTGGGCTACTGAATTGGATACCGAATTTCTCCTATTTTATATCAAAATTTTGACTTCAGCCTATAAGTCTAAAAAATCTCAAAGCATAAATCTGCACACAAAATGCAGCTCTAATGTGTTCTAAAGAGTTTTCCAACGACTTTTTCCACACCAGTAGCAAATGTGGACTTTGTGGGCAAAATTAAAAAAAAAAAAATCTTTTTACAAAAATCTTACATTTTTCTACACTATATCATTTGAAATGATAAAGTCAACAATCGCCGAAAATTTCGTTAAGATATCTTAACAAAGATTTTATTAGAAATAAAATATTTATAGCTTCTGAAAAACCTTTTTTTTACAAAAATTTCTTTTTATTTCCAAAAATCTGAAAAATTATGGACTTTATTTTTATTATTAATTTATTTATTTATTTCTACTTTTTTTTTTTTTTTTTTTTTTCTTAAATAAACTAGCTTGGCTAATTGACATAATTCTTAATTTTGTATAAAAAGATTGAAGTCAATATATTTTATAGAATGAAAACTACGCTAATTTTGCAAGCGGTTCAGAATTTTCTATGTCAGAGGTACCCTACTTTGAGCACAATAGCTCCGCTCCTGAGAGGAGAAAGAACTTAAAATTACAGAAAATTTTAAAAAAACTTTTGTTCACAAAAATAAATTTTGATTGATGAATGTGTAGAAAAATCATCAAGCACACACGTATAGGAGGGTTCATTGGCAGTATCTCTCTGCAGAGTGTCTATGAGTGACTTTATAAAAAAATCTATTAAATTTTCAGAATATTAACTTTTAGCTAATATTAAATCTAATTCATCTATTATAAAAGTTGCCTACTTCCTTAACAATTGTCTCCACCTTAAAATGAACTGAAGTGATTTGATTAAGCGATTTTCCGCATTCTATCATTATGCCTTAAAACTTGTGTAGAATTTATCAAATATACATTCATTCATTTGTCTGCTATTAATTATATACATAATAAGAGGATGAGGAAAATATATATATATATATATATATATATATATATATATATATATATATATATATCTTTATAAAGATTTTTATTGTCAAACACTTGTTTGCATTTAATAACAATTTATCGCTTAGTACAACAATTTAGCCGAGCAGGCAGGCAGGCAATAAATGCAGGCATTCTACTTCTTTAACTGGCAAATTCAAATAAACATGAATAAAAATTAGTAAAATTGAAACATACTTGTTGAAGCGCTAAATTACACTAAACTAATGTTGGATATTAAAAAATAAAATAAAGAACGATTCAGGCACACACATTTATAATTTTGTATGTTGAAGAGTAATAAATCTTGAGAATTTATTAAATATAAGGAAAAAACTTCTTCTTTTTCAATGAATATGTAGATGCGTATGTATGATGACTCTCTCTAATTCTGACTTTCTGTGACGCCGAACGGCAAGGCGAACAACTGCGGTCTAAAAGACAATAATAAAGCAACAGGCGCGTTTAAGAAATGAAAATGAAAAATTAAAAAAAGTATAAAATAAAAGACGTGACAAAGATACACAACTTGCCAATAAATACAACTTGAAATTAAACAAGATTATTGTGGAAATAAAAAATAAAACGACTTACAATCCAATATGTTCCCTAATACTTACTTGTACTCGTTTAGATATACAAAAAATAAAAAAAGTGGACATAAAAAACGGGAAAGATAAACCTACCCATTGTTAGTGGTCACAGGGACCACAAAAGAGAAGGCAACACAGTGAAAAGAATATCTGAACTGTGAACAACAAATTAATAATAATAATATACGCGGAAATTGATAAATGTTGTAATAATTTTGCAAATTTGAAATTATCAAAATGATTGTAAATACAACAACGCATATATACACATACATATAAACATACTTTTATTCATTACTTATTGAACTTCATACACACTTAAGGGGACAAAGAATGGGCTTGTTAATTTATGGCTTTAAATGACAGGGGGATCTAACTGCCTCTTTGTAAAAATAACATACAATATACATTTTATTGCTTAGTTCTTATACATTTTTTTTGTTATATTTTATTGATGTTTTACATAGTTTGTTTCGTTGTTTGATCAGTTGTCATTTATTGCATTAGACACTGAGAGAATCAGTGTCATAGTACATACTTAGTAATTTTAATAATAATAGAACTTACTAATAAAAAGAATCTCTAGGTGTACAATGGTTATTTACACATAGTTTTTATAGTAATAGTGGGCCGTATTGAAAACGGTCTACCGAGGAAATCTGTTTAGTCAAGTTTAAACCGATTTCTATGTTTAGCGGTACCATATCAGGATTTGTGGTCTATAACACAGGTCAACACTAAAAAAGTATCGTGAAAAATATGTTGCAGATATTGTAGGTATGTATTGTCATTCCAATCACATGGCATATTTCGTCACATTTTTAACCCATTGACAAACCAAAGAAAATATGCTTCCCTGAAGAGTTTTTAGGTTATAATATTTTCTAGGTAACAGGAAGAGCAAATTAGACATTCGTGTTTTATAGACAAGAAATGGTGCTACAAAAATGCAGTATGTCAAGCCTCCAACTTGCCACATATAGCTTCCGAATTCTTTAAAGCTGAAAAAATCCAGAATTTCTCAATTAATCCACATAAAGTCATGGAAAAATGAGGTGTAAGGAGTGGGTGTGAAGGGCAAGTTTTTATTTGATATATTTGATATATAATTTCTCTAATTTATGGGGAAGTAAGGCAATCTAAAGGCAAACTAATGGCTGTAATCAACTTTCAGAATAGCTAATAAAAATCTGAATCTAGACAACTGAACTAAGCATGCCAAGTTGACCAACAAAGTAAGATATTTAAAAGTGGTTAAGAGAGGTTTTCAAAGACGATCTTGTAGTGATAGTTGTAAACTATGGCAAGGAAGTTGGATATATCCTTAATGACAAATTGATTATAGATTAATCGGAGTCTACGTCCACGCTCTTCCATAAACAGGTACCATCTAGGGCACGGACTGCTATCAAGGAGAGGATTAGCTTCTGCACATCATATAACTGCAGACCTATGAATGATATGTATCTGTCAGGCGGTTGTGTGAGCTGAAGCTAACATATTTAGGGAATATGATTCTTAGCCAGCGATGAAAGGAATTTGGCGTTGATTCGAATACCTGGAAAGACGAGGTGGAAACTCAAGATATAATACACCCTCTAAATAAAGAGAGTAGGTTTATTATACCTTGGCTAGGTTTATATCGTATTTTTCGTCTCTATTTTTCTCTCTATTTTTCAGATAAGACACAAAGTATGGCAATAAATTATGTTGTGTCACAAAAAATACGTATACCATTCTGATGGTGTCTAATTACACAGGTCAAGAAAACCGCAAAAAAATTATGTCGTGAATAATTCCGCAAAATTTCGCATTTCCTAAACTTGATATAGTGTAGAGAGTTAAATTAAATTTTTCCATCATGTCACAATTTTAACCCATTGACGACGAAAGAAAATATGTTTCCCTGATACATTTTAAATGGTGCTACAAAAAAGTAGTATAACTCAAGTCTTCAACTTGTCACACATAGCCTCAGAAGTCTTTAAAGTTGTAAAAACCAAGATTTTCTCAATTAACCACCATAAAACCATGGAAAAGTGAGGTGTAAGGAGTGGGTGTATACCTCAAAAATGATCAAATTTTTAAAAATACGTAGACATTAAAAGTTTGAAAAAATAATAATAAAAATCAAAATTTATATAACGAAGTCAACAACAAATTAGAAAAAAAATTATGTCGTGAATAATTCCGCTTAATTCTTAAATAATTCCGCTTAATTCTCCGCATCGTAGGACTCCATATGCCTTCATAAAATCTCTCAGTAACAGCGTTTTGGTGGAAAAGTTTTTCTTTTTCATCGCTTATTGCTCCCATATTTTCTGCGATTTTGACAATTTTAAAGACTTCTAGGTGTTATTTAGGGCAAGATGGAGTCATAGCATGTTGCACTATTCCTTTTCTAATTGGCTCTACCTATTACCCAGAAAATTAAATAACCTAAAATTTTCTTAGAGATACGTATTTCCTTTGGTCATCAATGGGTTAAAAGTGTGACGTGTTGGTAATGTTTCGTTTCACTTTCTGCACTATATTTAGTCTAAGAAGTAAGACTTAAGTGAAATTATTCACGATGCTATTTTTTCAATTTTTTTTTTTTTTTATTTTGTTATTTAATTTTGGATTCTTATTTTTTTTCAAACTTTTGATATCTTTGATAACTTCTCTCAACCACTTTTAAATATTTTATTGTTAAGATAAATTAATAGCAACTACATTATTTTTAAATGTCCCATTAAAAATAAGTAAAATTCACTTTTAGGGATGTACAATTTCGTTACCTCAAATGTTTCAATGTGGTTAAGAAGTAAATAAGCAGCATCCAAAGATATTATTAAAAAGAGATTCAAATGATTTATTCTGCTATAAAACATTGAGATTCGGTTGTTATTTTTGCAAGTGCTTGTTACTTTTCTGGGAGAGTTTCGGAAAGTGTGGATGTCAAGTTAATGTTTGTAGCGTTTCTATTTAATGTAAAGCGAAAACTCTATTGGCAACCTTCCATACATTTGTTATTTTATTATTATTTTCATTTGTATTATTAAATAATCAAAATATGTCTAGGGGTTCACGGAAAAAGAAAATTTGCTAAAAGGGTTCGTAAAGTAAAATACTGTGCAAACCCCTAATCTACATTACAAAACGATCACAAAATATTGACTCAGCAGTTCATTCTGAAATTTGAATGATCATCCAAACTTCAACATCAGACAGTTTGAGGCACCCGAACCATAGATAAGGCATAGTATTCCTCTTGAAACCCTCAAAAATCAGTAACAGTTACGGATCACATGAAACATGAAGGAAAGCGACTTCCTTGGACCTTACAGTTCATTAACTTTAATCTAAGTAAACAACTACTAAAGTATTTGATACATAGATAGAAAAAATTATTATCCAGATAGACTTCCAAAGTAGGTAAAACCGTATAAATATGTATATAAATTAAATACATTCATTACCGAAGAGGATCGTTAATCCAACCAAAAGCCCAATTAAGATCAATTTTAAATGTTTGGTCTATTATTACTTGTAGTAATTTTCATTATGCTTTTCTCTCTGTGCATTAAAAGTGCCTTTATTTTCAAAATTACACATGTGCAGTATTTTATTATTCATTGACATTTTATTTTCCTCCTTTTTTTTTTTTTTTTGAGTGCTTTATAGTTTAGTTAATGTTTATTAGAAGTTCAAGTGTTATTAAACTTATTACCGAGACCAACTATATCTAGACAATATTTGAATGGGGAAAAAATACGAAAACAATTTGTTTATGATTTTTACAGCAGACTTTCATACAAAAAGAGCAACTATAATAAATGCAAAGCATTTAGTAGTTGTTGTTTTTTTTTTTTAGCAATAAAATTTACATTTATGGTATTTTTGTAATAAAAATATAATATGCTTAAGAAGGTTTGTCTATCGGCTCGAAAGCACATAAATCTATAAAGTGCCACCCTAAAAGAAATTTTAGTAGAAATAAATAATGAATATATAAACTATATATATATATGTATGATAAGAGGGAAAATCGACAATGCATAAATAAATTAAAAGTTTAAAAGTTTGCAGTAAACTTGACATTTGTTGTAGTGCTTTTCCATTACTTAAATTAAATTGAATATTAGACATTTTTAAAAAAGAAAACTTAATGAACTGATCTTTGATAAAGTTATATTAAATTTTGGCTGACAAGATGATTTAAAATAACACTAAATTACATTTCTAATAATAAAATAGAAATTATAAAACAAGCTAATAGAAGTCATGCATATATTGCTCTAAATTAAAATGTAGGGCCACATATAGCATTTTTTAACAGCCTATTTTGCTGTATAGTTTACATAACATACAACAAATTGTAACTTTGCCTTTTGACATAATATTAGTCTTAGTAACTGCACAATAACCATTATATTTACCTTATTAAAAATTCCCAATTTATTTATAATAACATAAAGCAACAAGTGGTTATTTCTATATTTCAGTCTAACATATGGTAATTTCCTTTTATTCGCTAAATAAAATAAAAGCAAAAAAAAACAAGTAAAAATTAAAAACGTTTAAGCATATTGTGGCTTGCTCACGATGTATGTATTTATTAATTCTATTTTGTTTAATATAGTTTTTTTCTGCTACTTATGTAGTATATATTGTGTCATTTCAAACTAAATTGGCAGCTTTATTGCATAATTTATGCCGCACACAGTGAAAATGTGTGAAAATTTTTTTAAACACCACAATAACAACAGGGACACACAGTCATGAAAACATTTCGACGTTCAGGAAAGCAGCAACAAACTACTTAGAGTGCCACATAAAATTATGTACAAATTGTATGTTGTTGGTGGCGGCTGTATTTGAAAAATAAAGTTTTAGTTTTTTTTTTTTTTAAAGAACTCATGGACTCATATTGAAAAAAATTGCATAAAAGAGATACGCATTGCATATAAGAAGGGCAGGGTGAAAAGTTCTTTGAAAAGTATAACAAGGAGAAGCATAATTTTTGGAAGCGAAGTGTGTCCATCTGTCTTGTACAGATCACAACTTTGAAAATAATTCGAAAGGTAAACAAAAGTCGCCAGAAGTCTCCGGCCGTCAGCTCAGTTCAAGCCGATCTAAAATCTTATCGTTTATCTCTAGAGATAAACTACCTTTATTACTTTCACTGTCTTATTGCCAGACTTGGATCATGTATTACAATTTCTATAGGAACTGCTATAACATTGAGAGAAAGAGTAGGAGTCTATTACCAACCTTCTCTGCCCATGTCCGGCCCATGTCGGAGAGAAGGTGACGTTCCCTAGGTGAACAATCTGGATAGTCTGGATGTTAAGCACGTCTTAGAGTTCGCGATAGTTTTTGGCATAAATTTGGGGTTTGCTAAACAAATTGTTTTCGTATTTTTTCCCCATTCAAATATTGTCTAGATATAGTTGGTCTCGGTAATAAGTTTAATAACACTTGAACTTCTAATAAACATTAACTAAACTGTAAAGCACTCAACAAAAAAAAAAAAAAAAAAAAAAGAGGAAAATAAAATGTCAATGAATAATAAAATACTGCACATGTGTAATTTTGAAAATAAAGGCACTTTTAATGCACAGAGAGAAAAGCATAATGAAAATTACTACAAGTAATAATAGACCAAACATTTAAAATTGATCTTAATTGTGCTTTTGGGTGGATTAACGATCCTTTTCGGTAATGAATGTATTTAATTTATATACATATTTATACGGTTTTACCTACTTTGGAAGTCTATCTGGATAATAATTTTTTCTATCTATGTATCAAATACTTTATTAGTTATTTACTTAGATTAAAGTTAATGAACTATAAGTCTAATGGCGATTAAAATCTAAGACATAGACCTAGTTAAGTGAAAAAATAAATCTTAATTGAATTGTTTTCAATTAGTTCACTCCTACATTATTTTTCCTCCCTTAATAAAGATATTAAATGGCTTATGAAATAAATATTGGGGAACAAAGAATTAAACTGGAAAACCTTGTTTTGAAGTTCATTTTCAACAAGAAAACCCGAAGAACTGCCTTAGAGGAAAAAGAATCGGTTCAAAACTAGTCACAGGTTCTAAGGGCTAGTGGCCGGTTACATTTCCGGAACCTTATTTGGGAAGAACCTGTCACTTTTGCATGGAATTGTCATTGGAGGTGGCTAGTTAGAATCTTGGGACATATTATAGGATAGATCACAGGACTGCTCCAAGAGGACATGTTCAGAGTATAATATAATAAAAAATTTTATAAAAATTGTTTACCTTTCAAATTGTTTTTTCTTTCTTAATTTTTTTTTTTCTGAATTATATTTATTTTCATTTTATAATTTTTCGTTATTGTCGATGGCGGTACCGCGAATTGAACCCACGTTGTTCTGGCGTGTCTTATCAACACTAACCACTCAGCCACATATTGTTATTGCGCGCGAATTACTAATTGCGCATTTGACAAGCGTATTAGAAATTGACTATCAACTGATATTTAGTAAGTGTGGTAGTGTCAATTGGTATCCAACTGGAAGTTTGCTAACGAATAAGGTGTCATTTGGTGCTCAACCGTAACTGAGGACCAATCCATTGCTGCAATTGCCACCAATTTCCCGCAGGGTGCCTTTAAAGATATGTAGAGTAGACAGTAAAGATACCATGAATGATTTGAAGTACCTTAGGGAAACTTGGGCTCTAAAGACTTCCATACAGGAAAAGTAATAAATTGGTTTCAATCCATTAATCAAGACTTAAAAGATTAATTAGAATTTTGTTTATTGGAGTTTATTGGTTTACTCCCCCAGAATGAAAAGAGAAAGGAAAGTTCCGCAAAGGAATGGCGTCCTGAAAACGAGGAAAACAACAATATTTTTCACTTTTATTGAATCTTGTTATCTTTTGCTTAGGCATATAAATGATGGGAACGAAAGCGTCAACCAGCATGTGCCCTATAGCTTAAAAGTTTGACCTGCGTTAAGGGTGAATTGTAGTGTTAAGTGTAGCTATATGGAAAGCACCTAAATCCTAATTAGCCACTTTCTGAAATAAATCTTCAAATAAGAGGTAGAGACTTGAGTTGCTAAATCGTACTATAAATAAGACGAAAAGTTCTGCATCAAACACAGCCACAAACTCGGAGATTTAAGTCGTACGCTCATCTATCTGCTCATCTATCGAATGGCAAAAAAACCTTCACATTTCATTCATGGAAATGTCGTTTGGTTGTCTTTGAGAGAATTTTAGTAGGCTGTTTTACAGGACATTTTGATTTAATGAAGAAAAGTAATTGACTATAGATTTTGACAATTAAAGATGGAAATATCTTTTAGTTGTCATTTAACTGTTGACTGGACTGTATTCAGAGATCCAATAAGATTTCTCAAGAATCTCAAGGATCCTATGATTTTAGAAATAAAAAGAATGCATCTCCATAATCTTAATATTATTACAGATTTAATAAAAATTTCTTCAAAAACTTTTCAGATAACTCTCCCAAATGGAGTTAAAATATATATATATATATATTACACAAATTACACACCAACATAAAACACACACATTACTCTATTCTACAACATTATTGGCGGAGTGTCACACATACTTAAAAATTAAACGCAATAAGAAAAAAAAAGCCACAATTGTCCGTAATAATGACGCTGAGAAAACTGAAAATGTTGATAATGTCGATGATGATGACAACGACTTTAGTGACACTTTGAATTAAGTGACATTTTATTTTTATAAATATAATAATGATAGGCTTCATTCCATTTCATCTCTCACTCACTCTTTGTTCATTCTCCAGTGACAATAACATATAACAACATCATTGACATACGCACACACAACAATGTTAAGAGAATTTCGTAGAAGAAAAAAATGTGAAAATTTATTGACAGCCCAACTAAATAAATTTACAACTGCAATAAAAACAATGAGAAACGACAGCCGCTGAAAATTCGCACACATTTATGCAAGGCACTTAATTAAACACACATTAAGGAGTGTATTTTATTTATTATTATTATTTTTTTTTTTAATTTTGGGAAAATTCTCAAGAGATTCTTAAAGAGGATTTTCCGCATTTGTGTATGACAGAATGACAGCTTTAATTTGAAATTTATTAAGTGTGTGCTATAGATATTTAAATAAATTTACATATATTGAACAAATTTGGAATTATTTCAGTTTCCCGATAAGGGAAAAATATTTGGAAAAATTAAAGCGAAAGACTAATCTATAGCCTAGAATATAATCTTTTGTTCCATTCTGGATTATTTCATGAGACTTGAAAATTATAATTAGGTACCAACAAATTTAATATGTTTATTATTCCTATAACTTCTTAATCATAATTTATTCAAGAAACTTGGTAGCAAAATTTGTCCATACAAAGTCAGCTGTTAATTTGTATCTTTAATATTATCTTTAAAATTGTTATTTATTAAATGTTTTAGTTAATACAAAAAAAAAGTCCTTTAACATTTTAATACCCTTCGCATAAAATGAAGGATAGGTATATATTAAAGTGCACTGATTTGTATCCTCCTAAAATTAAAGATTTATATGTTTTCTGTTTGTTTCATTTAATTTATAACTTTAATAACTTAAATTATTAACGTAATAAATTTCATAATTGTCTATAATTTTATTTTACAACAAATGACAGTTCGATAAAAAATTTAAACGAAAAAAATAAAAATGTTAGAAAGAAAATATTAATCTACATTTCAAATGAATTAATTTTAAGAAAACGTAATATTAAGCAAATTTCCTTCGCCTTCAGCAGTGCCAGTGGATATATGTAAATTAGTTGGTAAGTAAGCATTTCAAATGTTTTGTCAGATTGTTATGCTGTGTTGTGTTTTTATAGATGTTCCTTTCGTTAATGACTGAAGTTGTACATATACATATTAAGAACAGAAATTGAATTGGAGCTTTTTACTGTATTTTCTACGAAAGGTTAGTGCGAATTTGTTAAAACACCGTCTTTACTAAATGTATAGCGTTTTCTTTTCTAAAGAAAAATATTATTTAAATATTACCCTCACCCTCATAAATCCTTTTTATGATTAAAAAAGAATAAAAAATGTGTGAAAAATCACGTAGTTGTGTTATATTTTAAAGCAAATATTTATAAAAAGAAATTACTCGAAATCGGATTTTTGTGTAAATTTAGAAAATTTGCTCAAACTTTGAATTTCGTATTTTTCGTTAAATTTTGGATTTTTTGGTGAAATTTCAGATTTTTGCCTAAATTTCAGATTATTGGTGAAATTTCAGGTTTTTTGTTCAATTTCGAATTTTTTGGTGAAATTTTGGTTTTTTTACTAACTTTTAGGTTTTTGGTGAAATTTCGAATTTTTGGTGAAATTTTATTATTTTTTTTTGTGAAATTTTGGATTATTGGTGAAATTTGAAATTTTTAGTGAAATTTAACATTTTTTGAGAAAATTAGATTTTTAGTGAAATTTCGGATTTTTGGCAAAATTTCGAAATTTTGGTAAAATTTAGTATTTTTGACGAAATATTGGAATTTTTGTGAAATTTGAGTGAAATTTCGAATTTTATTGAAATTTAAAAAGTGATTTTTTTTTAAGTGAATTTTCGGATTTTTTGGTGAAATTTGGGACTTTTGGTGAAATTTCGGTATTTTTATGAAATTTTCATAATTTTATACATAAATATTAAACATAAATTCTTGTCCAAAAAATGTTTGAATTTACTGTTAATATATACAGCTGTTCACCCTCTATTTAATTTAGGGGAAAAGCATATAAAATATTTTTTAAATTTATGTGCAACACTATTAGAAAAGAATATCTGACCCATTTATACTATTACATTTTTTTCAAAATAGAATACAAAAGAGGGTAAAGGGCAGAATAAAGGCAACATTTTAGTCTGAAAAGAAAACGCCAATAGATTTGTTCGCACTAAAACAAAACATTGATAGAACAATGCACAAAGATCGCTTGTTGACGAACAAGAACAAAACATTAACGAGTATGGTGCATGATATCCAAATTCATCTGCACACAAACATTTTTTAATTTTAACAGATCTATACTTAGTGAAGGCGGATAGCCATTTTAAAGATAATGTGCTATAGTTATTTATATGTGTTCCCTAGGTTGCAGAGGCTATCTCAGAATAGTTTAAACCCATTGCTAAATCCAAGCAACTTTTTTAAAAAGATTTTTCAAGATTCAACTAAATATATAGTAGACAGAAAAAAGTCACCAATCACCAAATATATTAGTAAATAATTCATTCAATTAAATACTTTTTTTAATTTGCACCTCTCACCAAAATGATTATATCAATTACAAAAAAACTGTAAAAAATTAAAAACAGAAAAAAATTTTCCAATTAAAATATTAAACAAATCAATCAAGTAGATGATTGAATGTATTAAAAATTTAAGTGAGAAATAAAATTTTACTTAAATTTTATTTTTATTTTAAATTTACTTGAATATATTTATTATATTTAGATGCAAAATGAAACATCTGTGTTAATTGAAAAATATAAGGTAATAATTTTTTTTGTGTACATAAACGTGCTTAATTTTATATCACCTATTGTACACAACACATTATAATCAATTTTATTTTATAAATAGGTACATATTTTACTTCCACTACCTATATTATTTTATTGTAAATATGTTTTGTATCATTTAATTTTTAGTTATAGTGCAATAAATATTTTAACTGAAGCTCGTGTTATTATTGGTGGAAGCTTTTTTGTTCACTGTTATAAATATAACAAATTTAGGAATCGAATCAATAAATATTTTAATTGATATTAAGCAGATTTTCACTCACGTT
This sequence comes from Protocalliphora azurea, assembly GCA_932274085.1. Classification (NCBI taxonomy): domain Eukaryota; kingdom Metazoa; phylum Arthropoda; class Insecta; order Diptera; family Calliphoridae; genus Protocalliphora; species Protocalliphora azurea. The sequence continues at coordinate 21,563,848 of OW026519.1, read as the reverse complement.
TCTAATTGATTTGATTAAAAAATAATTGAAATTTTAATAAAAATCAACTAACATCAGTTAATTAATATTATCATTATGATGATTGGAGCAAACTCAATAAAAAAAATCTAATTAATATAAGCAATTTCGTAATTGAAATGCATTTTTATTTTTTTCCGTGCATTTCGTGCAGTGTACATAATTTTCAACTTTTTGTCAAAAAAAAAAAATTACAACATATGATAGACAAATAACGTTTAATACATAATGAGTGAAAGAAAATGTAATTAGTTTTCATTCTTGCAAAATTAAAATTTAAAAAAAAAAAATTTTTTTTTTTTTAAATACTATTTTATTAAAGTTTGAATGTTTTGGAAATTTTTCATTGTAATTTATATTTTAGGTCATCATTGGAAAGGTCTCATTCAATACTATTGATATTTGTATTCATTTAATCCTTTAGTTGCACAAGTAATATTTTGGGATTTGGGTTAGTTAAGAAAACAAATGTCACCAAAAGAATATGTTTATCATAAAAACTTTAAATTCTAAAAAATCTTCTAAAAATCTCTTTAATTCGATTTTTATCGCGATTTTAAAGGAACTTATTATATTTTTCATAAATTCATCTATATTTAAGTATAATAAAAATTTACATGTGACTTATTTGCAAAAATTGATAATTTAACCTTTTGGAAACAAAATGCATAAATTTGACTCTCTTGCTGTTAAAGGGTTAATTACGTGTAGTCTTCAATATTATCAGGATAGACCATTCCAATGGTACATTAAAACCTAACATTTGTTGAAAAATGTACGAAAAATATAAAATTATATGTTTGAATAAAGAAAATATGTAAAAACGCGTTAGTAAAATCTTAATATTCCGCAACTGAAAAGAGACGTAACAATTATTTAAATAAATATTCCAGGCCTTAGTATGCCTCTATTACAATTTGAGGTTAATTTTCTTTTAACGAAAATTTTGATAATACTATTGAAAGAAATACGTACTTTTCACGTAAATTTAAACATTCAGATGTAATATTTTGGAAATCATATAAGAAAAGGCCAATCTTCATTTCTAGAGGGGTACTTTTTCGTAAGGCTCTTTAGTGTATGTATATAAGTTTGTCATTTTATACGAAAGTCTATAAATATAAATACAAATTGAAAAATATTCGTGATTGTTATGATTAAAAATAACGGTCTGTCTGTCCGTCTAAATGTCTGTCTATATGTTGAAATGGATTTTTTGAAGCCTATAGTCCAATAAATACATTTCTCTTTCAACAAATATATCTCGAAAATCTTGATATTGACGTTCAACAAAATTCGATTAGGAATGGCCTCAAAAAGTTTTCCAATTTCTTTGCCCAAATTTCTCTATTGGAAAGTTATGAGCTTGAGTAGTTTACAGGAAGTTTTCTAGACTACAAACCATTAGGACTGAATTCGTAAAAAACATAAAAATAAAAAATTATAGAAATTCTCATTATTAAAAAAATGAATTCGACAAGAATTTCTAGGCACGTTTTGAAGTGTTTTTTATTATTTAGATATGAGTTGCGGCTTGAATTTTACATAAGCAATAAAGATATTAAATTTCAACATATGGATGTGGTATACCGCTTGGGTTTGTGACTGGGAGACTTTTTTCCTAAGTCCGATCCTTGACTAAGACTTCGAAAAATTATTTTATAATTTATTTTTAAACCAAAATTATAATTTTGAAATGTCAGATTAAGGAACTGTCAAATATATTTTTAATTAAATAAAAATTACATTTCTATTCTCCAGGACTCGAACCCATACGAACACCTTAAAACTCCTAGCTTCGAATCTTACCCCCTAGGCCACATGGCATTTTGAAAATCTGAATTTAAAAAATGTGTGTATGTGTGTGTGCGTGTGTGTGTAATTGTTTTTGTTTTAATATTGTAATATTTTTTTGTGAAAAAAATAACTCTGGCAAGTAAATCTGAGTATGCGAGATGTTTTTTTCTTAAAAAAAGATCACTTAACTATAATTGTGTTTTAGGTTTTTAAATGTAGATAATAAGATGGCACATCACGTTTGGTGGAATTGTGTCTTAGAGCCATAAAGTTACAAATTCTAATACTTAGGTGTCTTTTTTCAAATAAAATTCCAATAAGCTTTTGTTTATGTATATATACAAAATATAGACGAATATAACACTTCGACTTATTATTTTTTTTATTGAATTGCTTTTAATAAATTTAATTTAATTACTTATTTGTCATTAATTTCTCTATTAATTTAATATTCATTTACACTTTTTTTCTCCCACATTTAGATTATGCATATGGATCAACTAAATGTATTTATTTATATACATTTCCAGCACGAAAAAACTGCATTTACAAATAAATAAAAATTGTAGTTTTTTGTTTGAAATTTACAAAAGTGTAACAGCAATTTAATTAAGTGTTAAATTTTATTAAACACACAATAACATACAGAGAGACGGACGGACAGGCATTCTACAAATAAATACCATTATTATGTTCAAATGAACGCCCATGAACAAGAAACTGCGCATTGGTTATAATTCAATAAATATAACCACAAAAAAAAAAAGAACTGAAACGGAAAAAAAACTAAACATCACTTGTCGGAATGGTGTAATAAACAAATCTGTCACTTTTCATTGGAGACGCATTTGAAAATATTCGATTTTTTTATTTTTATTTAAGTAGAATAGGGGGAAATTCCAATGAGGACCTTAAATGGGCAAAATTTTAAAACAATTTAATTTTCGATTTTTCCTCCAAGGAAATCAGTTTATTTAATAATTGTGTAATGTTACTAGTATCAACATCTTTAAATTAAATTAATTAACTCATAAAAGTTACACAAATTTCACATTATAAAATAGCATAGCTATAACTTAAATTACTTCAAAAACTTCATGTTAAAGGTGTTAGCATTAAACAAAAAAATGAAAACTCTTCCTAAGCTCAAAAATGAACTAGTGAAAACGAGGTTTTTGATTATTACATAAGGAATTCATACTAACAAACAGTGAAATAGAAAAATGGAAAAATTGAAGGAGATGTGCTACAGTCGTGAAAATTTGTACTCATATCTAAAGTTCGAATCTAAAATCACTTCACTTTAATTAATTAATATTTTCTAAAATTGTTGTAGTGTTAATAATTACTAAAGTCTTTTAAAATAATTATCTGCAGTCATATAAAGCAAGCAGTGTTGCCATATAAGTGAGATAAAAAAATAAAAAAATAATTTTCAGATTTTGTTCAATATTTATTATTTTATTGAAATAAGTTTCAGTGTAAGACATAACAGATGAAAAATTCTCAAAAAAAAAAAAAAAAAAAAATTAAAGAAATAAATAAATAAATAAATTTAAAAAAAACTTAAAAAATCATGAAATAATGATTTATTTTTGCTCGAAAAAAATTCAAATAAAAAATTTCAAAATCATAGCATTTTATAAAAATGTAGTTCATAACAATAAATATGATATATTTGAATCAGTTCTAAGACATATCATTATATGTAGGTTTTTTTTATTTAAAAAATATCTGTTATTTACGATCCTTGCCTATAATTAATTAGTTTCTTAGTAGAGTAGCACAACCACTTCCCAGATAACTTGTGGAAAGTAAAATTTTTATGTTTTAAATTTTGGTCCTCGCCTTTAAAATTTCTTTAAACTACACTATAGATTGTTTGATAAACAATATTATAGCTGAGGATTAACAGGCTCTTAAAAGTTATGTAGATCATGGATATTATACATATTTGTTTTAAAAAACCATATGACAATTTATACAAAATTAAAAAAAAAAAAAGAAACTGAAATATATTCATAAAGAGCTTAAGAAATGTATATTGACCAAACGCAATTGCCGAGGATTTAATGGAAAGATTATATGATAACTAAGCTTAAGAAATGGACCATCTCAGCCGATTCAAACAAGCATTAAAAACGATCAGCGAGATCTTGAGACTTTTTTATTACATATAGTTTAAAAAAGTATTTTTTTTTACTTATAAACAAATACCTGCACCATCATAATATATAGAAAAATTGTCAGCTTACCTAAAAATAGAAAGAAATAGAAAATTATTAAAACTATTGACAAAATCTTGAATTTGATTAAAAAAAAATATTAACATAAATCAATAAGGAAATTTTTAATTTTAAATTATACGAATTTCGCATTAAATAAAATAAAAAAACAACAATTTACTTTTGCCTAAAATTTTATTATAATTTAACATTATCTAATTGACAACAACATACAATATATAAGTTTGTAAAAAAATGTATATGTAAATTGAATTCTTTTGTATATAATTCTATAAATAAATAAACAAAAAACTTCAAATATTTAAAACCATTCTTTTTTTTAATTAATTAAAATTAAATGATTAAAAATTAAAATGTCATATAATGTAATCTTATTTGGTTGGTTGCACCATATTTCATATAAAGAAAAAAACATTAATTATTTAAAAAATGTTAAAAATACACTATATAATCTCAAAAACTTGAATTTTATTATTTTTTTTTTTTCTTTACAATTGCAACAAAAATATACTGCTCTAATCCATTTTTTAAAACCAACTACTGTTTACAAATCCCATGTATTAATTTATTCATTGAAAATGGATCAGTTGTACTGCATAAATTTCGAATGAAATATTAGCATTTACAAGATTTATATTTTAATCATAGCTACTGATAGTAGTTAAATATTCTATAGTTGCATATTGTTAATACGAATATGTTTAAGTTGCATTTTATTTGGAACACAAGCAGCAGATTGCTTGCTGGTATTAAGATTGTTAAAATACAAATAACTAAAAACCAATTTGTTATCAATTTCAATCATACATAAATTCATTCAATAGTTTTGTTAAGTTTTAGCCACATTGTTTTTAGTTGTTTTTTTTTTTTTTCTTTTAGCTTACATTGAGTCAAGTCTTTGTTGTATGATGGATTCGATTAATAGGGTGGTATAGTAGCGATATTATGAAAACCTTAGAGTAGGGAATTCTAATAAGAGGACGAGATTATAGACTGGATTATAGAGTAGACCAATGCAAAGAGAGGACGTAAATATTTGTTATATGTCGCATAAAAAAAAATAATAATTTTTTTTACAATCTTTGTTTTTTTTTTTTTTTTTTTTTTTTGTTTTTGCTTAGCTATGCGACACGAACCAGCCTTGTTGAAAGTTAGAACAAAATTAAATGATTTTTTCTTTTTAGTTTATAGTATAGAATAGATCATAGTCTATACTATAAACAAAATTAAAGTCTCGGCTATGAATTAATTTATAGTCTAGACTATTATCTAGTCTAGACTATAATATTGCCTATAATCTAGACTATAATCTAATTCATAGTCGAAAATATAATCTAATCCATAGTCTATACTATAGACTAGATCGTAGTCTGGACTATAGACCAGATCATAGTCTAGGCTACATACTAGATTATAGTCTAGGCCACAGACTAGATTATGGTCTTGGCTAGAGACTAGGTTATAGTATAGGCTATAGACTATATTATAGTCTAGGCTACAGACTAGGTTATAGTCTAGGGTATAGACTAGATTATAGTCTAGGCTATAGACTAAATTATAGTCTAGGCTATAAACTAAATTACAGTCTACGCTATATACTAGATTATAGTCTAGTCTGCAGACTAGATTATAGTCTAGGCTATAGACTAAATCATAATCTACATATAGACTAAATCGGAGACTAGACTATAGACCAGATCATAGTCTAGACTACAGAGTAGATTATAGTCCAGGCCACAGACTAGATTATAGTCTAGGCTAAAGACTAGACTATAGTCTAGGCTACAGACCTGGTTATAGTCCAGGCTATAGACTAAATTATAGTCCAGGCTATAGACTAGATTATAGTCTAGGCTGTAGACTAGATTATAGTCTAGGTTGTAGACTATATTATATCCTAGGCTATAAACTAAATTATAGTCTAGTCTATAGACTAGATTATAGTATAGACTATAAACTAGATTATAGTCCAGACTATAAACTAAATTATAGTCTATACTATACACTAAATTATAGTCTAGACTAGATTATAGTATAGACTATAAACTAGATTAAAGTTTAGAATATAGGCTAGATTAAAGTCTACACTATAGACTAGATTGAAGGCTATACTATAAATTAGATTATAATCTAGGCTATAGAATACATTATAGTCCACGCTATAGACTAGATTATATTCTAGGCTGTAGACTGGATTATAATCTAGGCTATAGGCTAGATTATAGTCTAGGCTATAGAGTAGATTATGGTCTAAGCTATAGACTAGATTATAGTCTAGGCTATAGACTAGATTATAGTCTAGGCTATGGACTATATTATAGTCTAAGCTACAGACTAGATTATAGTCTTGGCTGCAGACTATATTATAGTATAGGCTATAGACTAGATTATAGTCTAGGCTATAGACTAGATTATATTCTACGCTATAGACTAGATTATAGTCTAGGCTGTAAACTAGATTATAGTCTAGGCTATAGAGTATATTAGAGTCTAGGCAATAGACTAGATTATAGTCTAGACTATAGACTAGATTATGCCATGTCAATAGACTAAAACTTCGAGTATACTTTTTAACCTTTTTAATCGTTAACAATTATACACCACCTTAATTGCCTCAACATTATGTTGAGTGGCTTCTTGTCGTTTATTGTCAGCACCTGTTTTACTTGTAACAGAACCACAACTGCTGTTACACCACCTCCACCTTCTATTATTGTTGGCAATGGGTATTTTTTTTTTTTTTTTTTTTTTTTTTTTTTTGTAATTCATCTCACTTGTAACAATGTTTACAAATACTTGTCAGCACACTTAAAACCACAAAAAAATGTAGATATGTATACACACACAATGGAATTGTATGCCATTGGTACAAAATGAAAAGCAAAATATGTACAAACAAATAAAGAAGACAAGGAAATTTGTTTTTTTGTTTTATTGTTGCTGTTCAAACATTTACTTAATTGTACAAAAAGCTAAGAAATGCATATACTAGCATACTACTTAGTACGACTTCGTAGAGTAAATTTAATGTAATGACAGCAATAAAAAAGCTGACATAAATAGAAAAGGGGTTAAACAATTTTCTAATAGACAAAAGTTTAAGAAACAATTTAAAGCTAATTTGTTATAGAATTTGTATATAGTTTTGCTTGAAATCATGTATTAATTTCTAAACATCATTTGTTTATTTTAAATATGTTTAGTTTGTAAAGGTATTTTTGTTTGAAATAGTGAAGGTTTCAACCTTAGGGTCAATTATAATAGAAAATAATTTTTTAAATTTATTTTTGCATATTTAATATCATAATTAATATGAAGAAATAGTACGCATATAAAATATACTGTCAAATTTTAATTAGAATTAATTATTTGTAAAATTATTTACATCATAATAACAAAGTGTGTTTTTGCTAAAAATTTATAGCTACAAATATATGTATGTATTTTTGAAATATGACACTCTGCCATAGTAATCATCAAGTTATAATTTTTAATACAATGCACTACACTGAAATGTAGTAAAGTGCAGAGGAAAAGTATATAGGCACTTTTTTGTTAATTTAAAATCTTAAATCATTATCGGGGTAAACAGAAGGCAAAATACCAAGATTTTTTAGCTTTTCTTAATTTTTGCAAATTAATTCGTTTACTTTTTTACTCTAGTATTTATTAACTTTTCTTAGCTAGTGTATAGTAATACTTATGCGCTACATTTTAACTATATTATAATTTATGGTGGCGCCAAAAATGCCAGACTTTATTTTATCCAAATTGGAGACAAAAATTAAAGCAGAAAAACATAAAAAGCAAAAGCACAATGATCAGCATCACACAACATTTAAAAATCCCTAAAAAAAATTAAGAATAAAATTGAAAATAAAAATCAGTAGCTTAATAATAAAATCATCCACTAGTTAAAATACTAAAAATAATATTTATATGCAGTAGTTTTTTCTATCTTTAATTTTTGTTTTATTTATTTAAAAACTTATTTATAAATTCAACCAAAATAAAAATCAATTTTTATGCTGAATAAATACATATTTCGATAAGAAAAAAAAATTAAACATAAAACAAATTGTATTTAATTTAAAGCAATTTAATATTAAAATAAATTTATGATGGCTTTAACAAACATTAAATAAGTATTTTTTTTTTTAATTAATGTAGTGATTTTTCCCGCCGCTGCGTGAGTTAGAGTGTGTCTCACATTAAAAACTGTGTGTCATTAAAAATGTGTTAAACATCTGCATAAAATTATTAAATGATGCAGAACTGTTAAAAATAAAATAAAATTTATTGTGGTTCTTTTTTTTTTTTTTTTTGTTTTTGTTTGGCTAGTGAGACACTTTTTTTAATGTTTAAATTAAGTGCTGTTGGTTGTTAAATATTAAGCTAATTGAAATTAGTTTTTGAGTGAATTTTGTGTTTGAATAAATTAAAAAAAAAACTGTGTATTTGGTTTTAATTAGTTTTAATTTGAAACTATTTTAATGGTACAAAAAATTTATTATACTCGATGAGATTTTTTTATTATTATACCTTAAATAAGATTTATACAGTATAAAAAAAATTATAAGAAATATTTTTTGGTATTTTTAGTACTTTATTTTATTGAAAAAAGTTACCAAAACAATACCTTTTGTAAATTGCTAAATAAACTTACCAGTTTGATAGTACATTGTGCGGTGTATACCAATGAGATTGTTCTGTTCAAAATTAGCCCTAAGTAGTTTAAAAAATTATCATTTCAATTGCTTTTCAATATCATCCACAATATTTTTAAATATCCCTCAATTTTTTTTAATTACAACCCTTCAATTTTCATCATGAAACGTGCAATACTCTTTTTATTTTAGTATGTAAGGTGTGCGTTCAAATAAAGCATAACATTATTTTTTTAATAAAAGATGAACGGAATAAATTAGGATTAAAACTTTCTGATATATCATTTTATAAAAAATTTTATTTATTATTATTATTATTATTATTATTATTATTATTATTATTATTATTATTATCATAATTATTACTATTATTATTACTAACCAGATTATTTTTAATTTTTTATGTATAACTTCTGAAAAAAATATGAAGTACTTTTACGAAATTTTTCGCGATATCTCTCTATAAGAATTTAAATTTTATAATCACAATCGAGCACTGCTGTGGCCCTCACAAATTCGTTTTTAACTTGAATTCAATTCCTTTACTATTGCCAAAATTCCGAATTCTGGGTGCTTCTACTGTAGCGACAAAATTCTAAATCTGTTGCATGTCACGAGTGCCATCAATGTAATGATTATTCGAGTTTATTCAGACCAAAGAATCAATACAATCACATATCTTGTCACATTTTACGTAAGCTTGTCGTACGATAAATTGTTTTGTAAATTTTTATTGTTTTTAGTTCGATACTATTCAGGATCATTTTCTCGATTATTCGATACACAAAACTTTGACCTTGGAACATGAGATAAGTCAGTAATAACTTATGTCTTCCAGACTAATACAAACAATTGAAAATATTTTTATTTTTTTATTATTGAGGAGATTTGATCATTTTTTGTCTCAGAGTTCTTCAGCTACGTTTTTAGCTTTGATTGACTAAAGCATAGGCATGGCTTTAACATGGCTGATATCTGATTTTGAAGAAATGAACACAAGTTACCGTTACGTGGGCGAATATGTTTGGCATAGCTCTTAGGAGCTCTATTTTTTTGGGCTTGGAATTCGTTCTTGAGACTTTTTCTTTTTCTGAACCAATTTTTTTCCTAATTCCTTAGATCCTTGTTAAACTTCTTCATTACCTTGTAAAAATTTACTCAATTAACATTTTCTAGTAAGTTCAAAAAAAGTTAAGAAAAAAAATTTGTTTTGTACCCTGTTCTTTGACTGCCATCTACATGCAGACAAACGACGGGATTTCAAGAATTCCACCTGCTGTTAAATATGACATGCTCTAGAAGATATTATAGTTTAGAGAGATATTAAAGATTAACAGCAGTATAGTCACATTTTACATATAAAACTGTATCGTCAAAAAAATTCTATAACTCACAGCTTCTTACATTTTTAGATGAGATGGAGAGGAGTATCCATGCTCTGCAATCTAGTTGACCTATTTATATTTAGTCATTATATACATCACAACAAGTTTAAACCACGAAAGTGTTAATTATTCTTTTCGGTGATATTGAAAGCATTACTTAGATTAGTTAAGGACATTAAAAAAAAAAGAATATTCATTCCATGAAAGGAATATTTTCCTTAGGTCTTCGGATTTTGTTAATATTCGGCATACCTATACCCAATGAAGGCATTTGAACATCTCCATTTTTTTTTTTTTTTTTGAATTTTGAAAAACTAGAGAATTTTTTAACGATTTTCATTTTTTTGAAAGTAAAAAAAAATTAAAATGTGTAACTTTAAACACCAATGTCTCTATAAGCTTTAAATAGATTTTTGTTATTTAAATTATAAATAGAAGAGGAATAAGTCATAAAAATGCAATTTTAGGTTTAATTTTTGAAAAATTTTTACCCTTTAAATTTTTTTTCTCCCTCTTATACTATAAAAATTATAATGTTTACTACAAATTGTGATATAAATTGTTCTGGTTCCATGTTTAAATAAAAATAAATAAAAAAATATTGCTACAGATTTTATCATACAAAAATATTTTTTTTATAATTTTTGTGTTTTTTTTATTATTATATTTTGTGAGATCATTTTATAATTAATTGTAAAGAAATCACGTAATTGTAGTATATATATATATACATCAATTACGCGATTTCTATATAACACGATTCAATAATAGTTACTGGTTTTTCAATTGCGCGTTTTTATTTAACGCGAATTTAATGCAGCGCGTTTACAGTACTGTAAGAATATATAGAAAAAAATATTATTTTAAGAATAAAATAGCTCCAATTTCTACAAACAAAAACAGTAAACCGTGTGTCCTAAATCCGAGATAATTGAGCAACAAAATCAACCGGGTTAGAGAAATAAATAAAGCAAATAGAAATAATAATGTGCTTGCAACCTGAAAAATAAATTTTTGATTTTGATTCAAGTTTAATATTTCAAGGAAAATCTTCATCAGGTGATTTGCATATTATTTTATTTTATTTATTTATTTTATTTTAAATCAAGTATTGAACGTTTCATATGAGTGGATTTTTTATCAGCAAAAAATATAAAATAAAAAATAAACAGTTTTATGTGTTTTAATTTAACGCGATTTTAACTTTTTCATTTCACATTGTGTTGCAATTTACGCGATATGTAAAAATGATAGTTCCAAAATATATTTTTGTACTTATTCTGAACCTTGTTTTACGCGTTTTTTACTCAAGCGTTCTTTCTCCGGTCACAATGAACCGCGTAAATCGAGGGTTACCTGTATAATTTCCTAAGCATGTTTTCTCTTGTCAGAGCTTTCTGAAGCTCCCAGAAAATTTGGCTTACTTATAAAACTATAAGTCCTACAAATCCTAACGGAGCCAGATTTTGAAATTTCTATCAGGAAGCGGATATACGCGGATTTATATATTTATTATATTAATATTTTTTAAAGTCGGTTTTGGTTTTAAGAAATTTAAATTTACTATACTCATTTTTTCACTCCACATCCTATTAGAAACTGATTATTATTATTATTATTATTATTATTATTATTATTTTCATTTTGTTTTAAAAAGTGCCCTAATTTAATACCTTAAGCATTATTATCCCATCAAATTCTTATGGCTTTGATTAGGGAGAGGAAAAGCGTCAAAATGTTCATGTATATTTTTTTTAAGATTTTCGGATTTGTTTGTGTATATTTTTATTGTTATAACATTTTCCTGATATTGGTAGGCTCATATGCTAGTTAAAAAAAAAGGTTACAAGTTTCTTCAAAAATGCAGCTGAAAATAGCATTCTTCTTGTTAGAGCATTCTGAGCCAAAAAAAATTTTATTATGCATATTACTGAATGAGAATAACCATTTTTTTGCGTTTCTGCCCTATTACTTTTAAAATAAAATTTCTAATTTTTTTTTTAATGTGATGAAATTCTCTATAATTTTCTGAATTATGCTAAAGAAAAAATGTTTATAATTCGATAACTATAAAAAAAAAAATTAAATCAAAATATTGAAACAAGTCGAAAAAATTGCAATTTTTTGCCAAAAAAGTAACTTTATATACATAAATATTTATTTTTTATAAAAAAATGCTAAAAAAGAAAAGAATTTCAATATTTTTTAACATTTTCTGAAAGACTGGACCTTAAAAAGTGTTGAAGTATCATTTTGAAAAGTTTTGACTATTCACCGTACATTCAGCAGATGTCAAAAATTATAAATTTTGGAAGAAAAATATAACTTTTTGAACCTGTAAAAAATTTTGATTTTTGATTTCCATATTTTTGCGAATTAGATTAGAAAGTTCGACGTGTTTTTACAGGTTTTGCAAAAAATTGTGATAGCCTACCGTTTTTTTTTTTTTTTTTTTTTTTTTTTTTTTTTGAATAAGCCCATATTTTCATTAACAAAAAATTTGTACCTTTAAAAATATACAATAAAAGTATATATATTATCTGATCTTTACACTTATCAATTCTTCTTTAACCATTTTATAACATATGCAAAAATTATTTTTTTACCTGTAAGCATTTCCAATATATTCTAATTTATGAAATATATTCCTGGAACAAAATTAGCATATTTTATTTTATTTTAAGAAAAGTTTTTAAAAGAGTAAATTACTTTATACATTATTTTAAGGAAGAGACAAATTCCTTTAAAGTAATATAGACTTATTACCATTTATTTTGTTCCACTGTGTCATGTCATAGCTAATAGATATTTTTTCGCTGTTTATGTCTTGAACTATCTTGAGAAATAACAATTGACCGCACGGTAACTGCAATGAGAATCGTAAGACTTTCTTTTTATCGGATACCATTAAAAAACACCGTTATGCGTATAATCCACCATCTATCTGGATTCTAAGACTGATATCGCCCTAATCATTTATAAAATAGTGCTACAAATATACTCGACAGGATCTTCCAGAGAAAAGAGAAACTTTTTTCATTGCTTTCTGAATTACTTCTCAGTAAAATCTTTCTGGTGTTTGCCACCAGTTACTTTATAGATTACTAATTACTGGGGCCTCATTATTTTTTATAATACTAATATAAATAACACCGAACACTTAAATAAAAGAGTAATCTTGCATTTACCTGGCTTTTCTTTCTAAGATCGAATTTGGGAACCGATTAACGGCTGGTTCAAACCCAACCTAGTGCTGTTATTTTTTCTTTTACAAAACGTGTAAAAATTTATTTTTACATAAAAGAAGTAAGAAGGTTATAGCCAGGCAAGCCCGACAGTAGCATATTGTCCATTGTGTATTTGTGTCAAAGTGATTTTCGATAATTTCGGAAGTAGGTCTTTCATGAGACCTTAGTCAATTATTGACCAATCTACATTAAATTTGGTACTATTATTCTTGCTTATTCAAAACTTGTTTTGTATGGGATTTATGTATGTTAAAGGGATTTGCGGAAGTAGAACTTATGTGGTAGCTATGGTCAAATATGAATCGATTTTCTTTTTTTTTAATTTTTTCCATCTGATTGATGAAATTTGATTTTTTTATTTATTAGTTTCAGTCTATGGATACAATATTATCCTTACAGACATAAATGATAATTTAATATACATAATTAAATTAATTATTTAAAAAAACAATTTAGCAAATTTTTAAATTCAAGATTTGATATACTTAAGTCTAATTCATTAGAATATTTATTGAATAATCTCATAGCTTTTGTTAAAGGTTCATTCAAAGCATATGTTGTTCTATGAATATCTATATAAAAGATATAATTATTTTGCCTTAGAGGCTTAACATTAAATAAGCTTTAGGTATAATATAATTTAAGTGATTATTAAATGATAATCTAAATCTAGAATTTCATCCACGGATGATAGTAAATGTTAATGTATTTTATATCAAGATATAGATATAGATTTTCGTGAAATTTGGCACACACACACAATTTTCTGTGCGTTGCAAACTTCATTATATATCTAAATTTTAAGAAGCAAATTTAACGGTATAACAGAAGTTTTGGAGCAGATGCGAATATATCAGGTTCAAATTTATTACATAAAAATTTACTTATTTAGTTTTTTCATAGTATATTAATTTATCTGTCCTATTTTTTATTAAAGTTTAACATTTTACAAACAAGATTAGCATATCTCAATTTCTTCCCTATTATTGAGCATCCATGTGTATCTAAACTCAATTTCTGAAAATTAAAGTGTTTATCAATATATGAAATATAGTGAAGAATATACTGTTTAATTTAAAATCTTACCTTATTGAACACTTTTTCTTAAACGATTGTAAAACTTTTGATTGTACACTCCACTAAATCTATATATATATATATATATATATATATATATATATATATATATATATATATATATATATATATATATATATAAGGGACAGGTATATATATATATATATGTTTTGTTAATGTTAATAACTTTTATAGTTTTTACACTCTTTTTTATAAATTTTAACAAATTTATTTGCGTTCGCAAAATGACAACTCTTAACAAAATTTTCATAAATCTTTTGTAACTCACATTACACATATTTATTAAAACAAAATAAAACGAAATTAAATAATTTATTAACTTTAATAAATACATTACTAATTTCTTAAACATACACGCATATTGCAATAAATAAATCTTAATGAAATATTACTCGAATTGGGGCTACAGCTCTGAGAATTAAATATAAAGAACGTAGAAAGAAAAAAGGAAGATGGTGCATTTTAATGAAATAAACTGCTGTTTGAATAGCATTTCACACAAAATATTTATTGCTGTTTATTGTGTATATGAAAGATTATTAACGTGATTCTTTTTATAAACTCGGATTTCATATTAGTACTCGAGCGACGAGTGCTGGCTGTATTTGTATGATACTCATATGTTAGTATAACTTTTATTTATGGATTTCAGCAGAAAATTCTTTAAGTTGTTTGGCAAAAAACAGCAAATAAAAATTAATATTAGGCTATGTTAATGAAAATATTACTTCCCTATAATATAATCAAAATAAAGGCCTAAAGAACCAGGGAAGCTTTGCCTTAACATGATTCAAAAAAAAAAAAAAAAAAAAAACTTTTTCAAATTTTATTGTTAGATTTAACATGTTGCAAATTGTATTTGAAATAGTTGATGACTATTTCTATGTCTCCCTTTATAGATGTGGTAGCGGGGTAGAGTATGGGATAATCAATCTATAAAGAGAGGGTAATTATAATTACTCATAAATAGAGTAATTATAATTGTGGGGTTTAGGGAGTAAAAGAAATAAATTGGGATTAATATTTCTTTTAATTAGTACTTGGGATAGAATTATGCTCACCTTTATTTCCAGGGATGGGCCAATCACAAAAAATAGGTATTTCTTTTGTGGGTGTATACAACCTTTATTGCCAGTAATTTACGCTTATAAAGTAGTAGAACGTAGTGGATTCCACAACGGTTGAAAAGTAAGTGTTTCTTTTAAAATTTAGTTTAGTTGGGCGAAACTACGGTTTTTAAGGAAGACGCGAAGTTTTCGTTAGCTTAATTAGTGCTATAATTTTTAGTATTTCCATATTGTAATAGAATTACATTAGAACTTCAATATTTACAACTACTTTTCTTATATTAATAAATTTAGGTATTTATTATTAATATAATAATTAAAAAATTTTATTTTTTAATTAGAGTGTCCAAGTTAGTTTGGACAGTATTTAATTAACTTTTTTGTCTATCGCAAAATATGACTAATTTAAACTCTAAAAATTTCATATGTTCTAAAAATGTTTGCAGAGATTACAACTCATAACGTATTAAGGATTTTGTTTACTTTAATTGTTGTTTTTAATTTCTTACGATTACAAGTGTATGTCTATAAACCTACATGCACACACACACATGCATACATACATACATACATACATACATACATACATACATGTATGTATGTAGGTGTGAGTATTATTCAAGTATTTCTTTCTTATAACAATTTCTTTTACATTTTTATTCAAGAAGCAGAAGTAAAAGTGTGCCTCAAAGCAGCAACAAATTTTTATTACCTTATACATTTATTTTTTTTTTTATTTTTAATCAGATAATCTTTTCACGTAAGTAAATAGTTATTGCTAAGGGAATAAGAATATGGAGGATAAGAAACCAAAAAGCAGTGTAATAAAAATATTAAGTTATTTTCTATGAAAAAATAATGAGGTGTGCGTTAAAATAAAACATAACATGTTTTTTTATGCAAGGTAAACGAAATAAGTTAGAATTATAACTAAATCAACTAATTGTAGCAATTCTTCTCCAGATTTTTCTGATATATAATTTAATGTAAAAATTAATTTGTAACTACATTATTTTTTTTTTTTTTAGGTGTGATTTCTGAAAAATATTTTAAATACTTTTACGAAATTTTTCACAATATCTGGCTATAAGAATTTAAAATAAATAACTACAATTGGGTACTGTTGGGGTCATCTGAAATTCGCTTTTAATTTGAATCTAGGGTTTTTATCCCGTGAAGTCGCGGGAATTTTGCCAATTTTTCACTTTCCGATTCCCGGGAGTTTTTGTCGGGAATTTCGGAAATTAAAACTTACCAAAAATTTGCACTTTTACCATTGTGAAAATCAAAAATTCTTTAAAAGACGTTTAATGACCATTGTAACAGCACGTTTACCGCTGGTTGCTGGGATGTGCTCAGTGCTGTAAAGGGCCATTCCAATTTGTGAATAAAATATGTGTTTATTTTTAAACGTATTAAAAATCTCTTTATTTGATATCAAGAAGTAGGTATGGCTGATAGAGAGAAGCTCCAGTAACAACGTAAATATGGCCGAGTGTACTCTCTTGTGGCTCAAGAGAACTTGACGTAATTACCTCCCAGGAAGGATGAGACACTAAGAATTACTACTTGGGCAAGCAAACATACGGACCAATTAGTAGTTCTTACCACTAAGCCAGTTACCAGCCGACTGATCACTACCAGTTGACTGATCCGCGTTTGCCTGTGACTAGTCTTTTTATAGCTGCAAGCCACACACACACAAATGAAATGGAAGCTTTTTCAATTATTTTTGTCAATATTTAAGATTTTTGAAACTTAGAAATAAATACCGCTACTTAACCAAAAATTACCACAATCTACTCTACACATTTCAAGCATTACAATAACAAAACAATTTCTTCAAAATATTTAATAACAAGAACAATCTTTGAATTCTTTTCAAACTTTTAAAAAAATTTAATTTAAAATTTTGAAAATTCAAATTTAAAGTGTAAAAATTCAGCTCCGCTAAAATATTTCTCGGATATTCTACTGCAATACATTCCCAAAATTTTGATTGCTGCATATACAAATTTTAACCTTCTACAGAATAGACTTGTAAAATTGAATTTTTAATATATTCGTAATTTTTTGTTCTATAAAAAATTATTCTGAAAATTAGCGACTTTTGCTGCGGGCATATCATACATAAGCCAAACTCTCACACTTTTAAAAAATGTTGTTTAAGTTATCAAGAATTTTATATAAAACAGAATTTTCTGTCATGTTCTGGCCCTCATTGTTAATAACATATTTTAATTTTATAGAAAATGTTTTGATAAATTTATTCGCTTGCCCAGAACTAGTTGAAATATTAATAATTTCTTTTTAATTTTGATAAACGCTTACCTTATTTTCTTAATTTTACTTTTATAATTTAAACGTTTGAATTTTTTGTTTCACTATTAGCTTACATAAATAATTTTAGTTAATATCAATATTTTTTCAATCTTATCACTTCAAAACTTATAAATCATGATTTTATGATAAAATTTCGAACCTAATGTGTGTTGTTTTTGTAAAGTTTTGCACATTCTACTATTAATCATCTTAGAGAGCCCAATTCAACAGATTATGTGGATTGGTAAACAACAATCTTGCAAATGCTAGAAAAGGTGTTGAAAAATAGTGTTTTCGATTTTGGATAACTGTAACTGTTATCCAAACAACTTCTAATAGTGATTAAAGAAGTTACGTTTAGAAGATTCAATTCGTATACTAATATATTTTGTTGTTGGAAAATTGAGAGAAATCTTCTATTGTACTTCTAAGAGTGGCGAAGAAGTGAGCTATTTCGAAAAAGAATTCACTAAATGCTTGCAGGGATGTTAGCTAAACAGATGTAATATAGTAGTATTAGGATAGTACCCTGCAAACATTTTCTATCGAAAGCGTAACTATATCGACACACCAGGAAGTTGATATGCATCGCTTTTACTATCGAATTCTGATCTACTCAGTAACACCGTTCGGGAAGAAATGTGCCACTAAGCGATAGTTCCTTTTGAGTAACGCTTTAGTCGGTATTGAGTGTCACTAATTCGAATCTTCAAATCCCCACTAAAGCGTTACTCAAAAGGAACTATCGCTTAGTGGCACATTTCTTCCCCAATGGTGTTACTAAGTAGATCAGAATTCGTAACGCTTTAGTAAATGTTGTACGTCACGTATTAAGATCTACTATTCCGCAGTTAAAACTATTTTGCATAAAATTTTTAAAATAATAATGTCAGTAATACTTACATTTTAAAATGAAGGATTAGGAATGAACAAAATTATCAAAAGTAAAAATATTAAAATTTTTTAAATCACAAAATTAACTCTTTCTGACATTTATTATGGAAAGCAAAAAAAATAATTACACAACAATATTTTCAATTCAAATTAACATTAAAAAAATTAAATTAAAAAAGAATACTAAAAATATTTTAAGTACAAAATTAGAAAAGAATATTTGTTTCTTTCAAATTTAATAAAGTAGATATATATAATAAAATAAGAATAATTATTGAATCTAATTTATTTTTTAAATAACAAAAATAACTCTTCCTTGTATTTATTATAGAAAACAATGAAATTAATTGTACAAAAAATTTTGAATTCAAATGAACATTTAACATCTATTAGAATATTTGCAAAATTTTCTGCAGTTATTAGTATGTTCGGCGACAATGTATGATTTTTATAAGGTTATGATGTTCGCATTATAAAATGTGTAATTCAATATTTCCAAAATGTTTTTCAGTAATATAATATACGATTTCTAAATATTACAAGACTACATTATTATTTATTTTAATTTTGTATTGAATTTTCTATGTAATTAAAATAAATAAACTTTATTTTAATGATGATGTACCATTTTAAATCATTATTTAAATTTTATCTTGGCCCTGAAAGTTTTTTAAATCATTTTTGTCAATATTTAAGATTTTTGAAACTTAGGAATAAATACCGCTACTTAACCAAAAATTACTACAATCTACTCTACACATTTCAAGCATTACAACAACAAAACAATTTCCAAAACTTTGATTGCTGCATATACAAATTTTAACCTTCCACAGAATAGACTTGTAAAATTGAATTTTTAATATATTCGTAATTTTTTGTTCTATAAAAAATTATTCTGAAAATTAGCGACTTTTGCTGCGGGCATATCATACATAAGCCAAACTCTCACACTTTTAAAAAATGTTGTTTAAGTTATCAAGAATTTTATATGAAACAGAGTTTTCTGTCATGTTCTGGCCCTCAAATTGTTAATAACATATTTTAATTTTATAGAAAATGTTTTGATAAATTTATTCGCTTGCCCAGAACTAGTTGAAATATTAATAATTTCTTTTTAATTTTGATAAATTTTCCTTTTATAAGTAAAACTTAGGATTTTTTAGGATTTTTTTTTTTTTTACTATCAGCTTACATAAATAATTTTAGTTAATATCAATATATTTGCAATCTTATCACTTCAAAACTTATAAATCATGATTTTATGATAAAATTTCGAACCTAATGTGTGTTGTTTTTGTAAAGTTTTGCACATTCTACTATTAATCATCTTAGAGAGCCCAATTCAACAGATTATGTGGATTGGTAAACAACAATCTTGCAAATGCTAGAAAAGGTGTTGAAAAATAGTGTTTTCGTTTTTGGATAACTGTAACTGTTATCCAAACAACTTCTAATAGTGATTAAAGAAGTTACGTTTAGAAGATTCAATTCGTATACTAATATATTTTGTTGTTGGAAAATTGAGAGAAATCTTCTATTGCACTTCTAAGAGTGGCGAAGAAGTGAGCTATTTCGAAAAAGAATTCACTAAACGCTTGCAGGGATAGTATTAAATAATAGTTACTACTACTTATAAATAGGTGGCGCTTCTCTCTATTAACCGTTAACTTTAAATATGCTTAAAAGTAATTATTGATTGATTATTGATTAATATAACCAACAAAATAACAACATATAAAATAAAATACAAAACAAAAAAAATCAGTTCTATAAGTTATACTGTGAGGCTCTTAAACGAGTTTATTAAAAAACAGAAAATATAATTTCCAAACTATGAAATAGCTGTGGCAAAACTACTTAAATGTATATTAAAATTCTCTATGTTTGAAATCACTGCTATTAGAACACAAAACTTAAAAAACCTCGCCAATGTTAGATGAATGTACGACACGGTTTTGTAAGATTTTTTTTTATTTTAACCTTTCACCTTCAACAATTTTTACACGTTAATTTTCTATATTTAAAACTATAAAAATTATTATTTTTATGTTTTATAGAAATCGATTTTCAAAATATCTCACTACAAGTTATCAAAAAGAATATCAGCAAAATAAAAAGCTAGGGCTTATCTTAAATCTATTATCAAGTTTCCAAAAAATGTATAATTTTCTTTTTTTTCCTTTTTTAAATATATAAAATTGAACAAAAAATAATAATTTTTGAGAAATGTTGCACCGACCTTCAAAAAATTTCATTATAACTTATTAAAAGTTATTAAAAGTTCAAAGCTTTCATAAATATTCATCTAACACCACAATTGAGTTTCGAAATTTTAAACGTATCGATAATGTCAGATTAGTAGATGAGTTTACCAGAATAGATTTGAATTGCATTTACCACATGTCATCTATAGATGATCAGCTGGCCTTTTTAGAGCAAAACATTGCAAATTTATAATTCTATCTCTTCAATCTAAGAAAGTTGACAGCCGTCAAAAGCCTTGGTTTACAATGGAAATCAAGCGCCTTATAGTAGATAGAGACTCTGTTTACTCCAAATGGAAGCGTCACAGAACAAGTGACTTATATAACGTCTTTCGTATGGCTAGGATAAAAGTAACAAAAATAATTAGAGCTGCAAAGATTAAATATTTTTTTGAAAAATTTACTAATTTATTCGATACAAAGAACATTTGGAAAACTAGTAAGGAAATTGGTGTAGGAAATAACAAAAAGCAGCAGTGTAATAGTGGTATAGCATATCCAAATAAATTAAATGGGAGTTTCGTAAATATTCCAATGATTCAAACTGATCACACATATGATACCAATCATCGTGTCGAGAATCATCCTGATAGTATATTCGACTTTGAGTGCATAAGTCAATTGGATGTTCTCAAAAGCTGTCTGTCCATAAAATCTAATGCCACTGGTGTCGATGACATACATCCGACTTTCTTCAAAATTCTTCTACCATTAATCACGTTTATTTTTAACAAAATTATTAAGACGTGCGTTTACCTACTAAGATGGATGCAAGCTAAAATACTTCCAATACCAAAATCGTTCAATGAGTATCGGCCCATAGCTATACTAACATATCTATCAAAAGCATTTGAAAAGCTTATACACAAACAAACAACTCAGTATTTATGTAATAACCTTTTAACTAAGAAATAATCTGGTTTCCGAGCGAAACATATCCGAGGATATTAGAAATGAAGTTGATAATGGATGTGTTGTTGGTGTTGGTGTTACAGGATTATTCAAAAGCCTTTGATACTGTAGATCATACGATATTGATTCAAAAACTTGAAAAATTTATGCATTTCTCCTTCACTTCCTGCAAACTTATTACTTCATATCTTGAAAAACGAACACAACGTGTTGAAATCAATGCCTCAACAACATCACTTTTTCTTCCACTTATTAGGGGTGTACCACAAGGATCCATACTTGGACCTCTTCTTTTTTGAATTTACGCAAATGATCTTCCTGATCAACTACTATAGTGTGACATAAGAATGTACGCTGATAATGTCCAGCTATATATTAGTAACAAAAATGAGGACTTTGAAGAATGTGTAGCAAAACTAAATAAGGATTTGGAACGAGTTTCGATATGGGCTAAGCTTACATGCTACAAAAACTAAATGTTTAGCAATACGTAAAAGATCACAGAAAAATATTGACTCATTTAACATATGCATCAATAATCAGCGAATTGAAATTGAATGCAAGGCAAAAAATCTTGGCGTAATTTTTAATGACACTCTAACCAGGTAAAGCTTACTCGATGCTAAGAATTCTATGGTCCACTCAGTACTGCACACCAATAAAAATAAGATTGTTAATTACAAAAACGTATTTAATACCGATATTAACCTATGGCTGTGAGGTTTTTGCAAGTTGTGATACAACCAATAAATGAAAGATAAATTCTACCTATAACAATATCGCAAGGTATATTTTTGGTCTGCGAAAAATTGACGCAAATGGTAATTACTAGAGTATCACGTCTTATTCCAAGAAAATATATGGGGTGGAGGAGATTGAGAACTTGCTGAAAATACTAGTTCTAACATTTCTTCATAAAATTATAACAACTCGTGAGCCATACCAACTGTTTAATAGACTGAGATTTAGTACACTTGTAAGAAACAAAAATCTTATTCAATTTCGATATCATAATTTAATATCGGAGTGGAAATTCTTCATTAACGCTATACGTCTTTGGAACAATATTCCTCCATTATTTAAAGTTATCAGCAACGCATTACAATTTAAGAGAAAATTATTCGAATACTATTCATAACAAATTTTTTTATTTTTTAACTTTTATTAACATATCAACAAATTTTATATTACTTTAAAACATAATTTATATTACTTTAAGGACAAAATTTGTATATTTAATGTTTCTTTGCTTAAGTGTTTCTTGTATTAAATGTATCCATATTTCTCTATAAATAATAACATCATAAGATTTCTACTTTTTAAGGCGAAAGTTTTATTGTAGAAGTTACAAATGAAATAAAAATAAATAATTAAATAAATAAATATTACCGATATTTTAAAAATATGTACCATTTCTACTAAAACAATATCAAAAAATTAGAAAGCTAAACTTAAACAACTACTGTTAGTTTTCTAAGAAGTAAAGATTTTTTGAAATATATAATTTTTTTTTTTACTTTACCATTATGAGAAATTTTGCTACTACAGCTTATCTTAAAAAAGTACCATTAATTTTCCAAAAAAGTATCATTTTTTTAAATATATACAATTAAAAACAAAAAGTACATTTTTGAGAAATGTTGCACCGATTTTCAAAATATTTCACTACAAGTTATCAGAACTGATTGAAAGCTTTCACAAAATACTACCGAATTTTAAAAATATGTACCATTTCTACTAAAAGAATATCAACAAATTAGGTCCAAGTGAGATTTCAAAAAAATTATTCTCGAAAGCATGCTTATTTATAGTTTCTTAAAGAATGTTTTGTGGCTTGGACGAACGATGTTCAGGATTCTTTCTTTACGTTTTTATTGTCGATAATGGATAACCAGATACTTAAATAGTAAAACATTTCAAATTTTTTTAAAATAGATGTAGGTATGTTTTTAATATAACAATGATTTTCCAAATAAACATTTTAAAAATATTAACACCCGTATACACAAACAAATTTAAAATGTCCTTTAAAATAAATTTTTCATACAAATTTTGCTTATAAAGTGTATTTTAAATTTAAAATTAGTTTGTGAATACGGGTATAAACGTATATTTTATTTGTTACCCAACAGAAACATTTATTAAAAACTTTTTTTTAATACTTATTACAATTTATATAATTATATTAAGAAGTCATCTTCAAATATATATTTTCATTTAAAAGTAGATAGATATATTTACGTGCAAATTATATGTGAAATATAGTTTTAAGTTTTCATGCTTTTTAAATAATATTGTCCCGAATGCCCGAAAATACCTTAAATAATATCCTGAATCCCGGGAGTTTAAAAATGTTGGGAAATTAAAAGTCTTACTTGGATTGAACTCATTTACAATTACCAAAATTCTGGGTAGTTTTAATAACTAGTACTCTGTGGGACTAAAATAATATTACGAATTCTGGGTAACAACAAAATTCTAAATCTGGCCAGAAAGTGTTAAAATTACTGTTGCATATCGCAAGTGTTATCAGTATCTTTTTATGACACTCTTTGTTATGATTATTCGAGTTTATTCCGACTAAAGAAGCAAAAAAATCCCACATATTGTCGCATTTTGAATAAACTTGTCACAGTTCACTGGGTAAAAAATTATTTTTTTCTGGCATAAATTTAAAAATCATTTTTAATGCCTTCCCAAGAACGCCAGGGTTTCATTGAAGTTTATTTAAAATTAACAATAATATTTATTAAAACCGATTTTAAATATTTTTGCTACAGTAGATTTATTTTAAATTTTATTCTTTATTTTAAAAATTTTGTAAGTTTTTAGATTTAAATTGATTACTGAGATTACCTAATGGGTTAGAATACAGTATTTTCTCCAATTTGTTTGTGAAAGACTCGAAATATCCGCTTAAAGTTATGTTCACATTTGGCAGAAATGTTTGATCTAAATTGCGTGACCACTAGTTTTATAAAAATATTGTTCGCCGTTGTATGATCTTGCAAATGTTTTGTAAGGGAAAACAGCGTCAAGCAAAATTCTACAAAATGACAACTATGATTAATGATAAGTAAAAAAGAGAAAACAGGAAATATTTTATATAGTGGTCACGTCATTTTAGTCAAATATTTGACTAGTCTGAACGTACCTTAAGTTAACCAATATTTAACTAAGAAAAAATTGACAATTGACAAAAAATTGCTATTGGTTGCCGTGAAATGAATTTCTACCTAAAATAGACACTTTGACGAACATTTCCACGTTTTTACATTCATGCAAATTCATGTCCAAACATAACTTTTCGTTCTTCAAACTTATAGGGTTATCTTGATAAACAACACACATGACCGCAAAACACAAAAATAACGACAAACGCACGACTTACATAAAATTTAAAATGAAGGTCTTAAAAAACATTTCCTAGGCTCCAAAATATACATTGTAGTATATTTTTCGAGTTATGCTATACAGATTGTATAATTCTAGCTCCATTTTAATAAAAATGTACAAAATAATATTAAACTACCAACTTTAATACCTTGCCAGACTGTCTGCGTTGCCACATTATATTTTTTAATATATGTTCTTGATTGCTTGGTCTGTTATCATTCACAATTTCTTAAATTATTATTTTGGAATTTCTGCAGAAAAAAAGAGTGGGTTTTTCACCAGTGTGCATATTCAGGACCATTTTCTCGATTATTCGGCATACAAAAGTTGTACCTTGTAGCACGAGAAGAGTCAACAATAACGTATGTTTTCCAGGCAAAATATTGCAAATATTTTTCTTTTTTTTTTTGATTATTAAGGAGCTTAGATCTAACATTCTTTTCCTCAGAGTTCTTCTCAGTCTTGTTATTTAAAATGTTTTTTAGCTTTGATTCACTAAAGCTTAGGCATAAATTTAACATGACTCATATTTTATTTTAAAGAAATAAAATCAGCTATTACGCGGCCGAACGTATTTGGCTTAGGTCTTAGAAGCTTCTCTACTTGAAACTTATTCTTGTGAATTTTTCTTTAGGTCCCTGAAATTACCCTGAAATGTAATACTTTTGTCAAAAATGAATGCATCAAAAATTTCTAGTAAATTCAAAAACAAAAAAAAAAGTAAAAAAATTAAAATCTTATTTTTTACATTATTCCTGACTGCCATCTACATGCGATGAAATGGCCGGATTTCAAGAGTTCGATCTGCTGTTATTTCTAATATGTCTCTAGAAGATATTGTAATCAATAGAAATATTAAAAATTAAGAGCAGTAAGAGTTATTGCGAAAATTTTGTGTTATGTTATTATAATATTCGAAGGTTCAATTTAGGACATTTTTTCCAGTCAGATTAAGCACAATGTAAATCTTGATTCAATCCTATTTTAATTTCAAGTTCAGTTCTAGTTCAAATTTACATCGGTTCTACTTCAGTTCTATTGCTGTCTTAGTTCTGTTCTGCTCTAGTTTTGTTCTAGTTTTTTTTTTTTTTTTTTTTTGTCCTATTCTAGTTATGTTCCAGTTCTCTTCACGTTCTATTCTATTTCTGTTCTAGTTCTGCTCTAATTATTTTCCAGTTCTCTTCCAATTCTGTTCTAGTTTCGTTGTAATTCTGTTCTATTTCTAATTCTAGCCCTCAAAAGCTTATTGTATTTTTTTTAGTGTTGGATTTTTTTACTCGATTAGAATTTTCTAAACATACTCAATGAAAACATCAAATTTAATTTCATAAACAGCAGAAGTTATTAAGTTATTAAGTGAAATTTATGTTGTTTTTTAATACTATGATTCAATTATATCATGGCATGTACGAATGTGTATTTAGTTTTTAAAACCTAAAATATTTCCAAAAATAAAAAAATAACATTTTTTTTGGCAAAATTTATGAACTGATGAATTAAATTATTTAACAAATTTCTTTATTAAAACACAAACATCCATAATAGAATGTGAAATTAATTCTGATCCTCCTAATAGAACCATAGAGATAGGGTTAATTAAATGTTAAATTCTTTAACCATAATTCATTTGATATCTTTAAGCCACAGCTCTAAAAGCACTATATAATTATGCCCATAATAAATATTTCAATTAGAAATCATTGTACTTAAGCTGTAGGATATACACAATTGTAGTTTCGTACAATAACAATAATTTTGGCTTTTATATTTGCAAAAGTGATTTGAATTAATGATAAATTCTATTATCGCTTTAATTCATTATACATCACGTTTTTTGGCGTGTGTTTTATATTAAATTATACATTTGAATGTATTTTTATATTTACACACACTCACTTATTTATACAGAAATCTACAATAAAAATTATTATTATTGTAATTTTTGTTTAACGCATTAGTTAGAAATGTTAAATTTCACATTCTTTGGCATAATATTTGCGCATTATATTGAAGAAGTAGAAAAATCTGAAACCTCATGTATTTTCATACAAAAATTTAAATTAAAAATAAATGCAAATATTTAAACATAGTACGAACAACTCAATGAGTTTTACAAAGCAACTAAATTTGTTCATTCAAAAGTTCATACTTTATTTTATTTTGTAGCACTATTCGTGCTTTATTTGCAATAAAGTGATTTACACATGGATCATTTTATATTTAGACTATATTTTAATTTTAATACATTTATAGGAGTATGTGACGACTTAATCAGTTCGTTAGTTTCATTACAGCAGTGTGGTGGCTATTGTAATGGCAACGTAGAAAAAAAAAAGCCACCACATTTATATGCAAACAAAATTTACAATGTTCATTTAAAATGTGGTTTTTAAAACGTTACGCGGATGATGATTTCAGAATGAGTTACTAGGAGGCAGCCGAAAAGGGAGGTTAGTTTGTTGGGTTTCCTCTTAGACTTAGTGTCAATTTAGTAGAAAACATTCGTCAAATTTTAATTAATTCGATAAATGGAAAATCAAAGTGAATGATAATAAAACTCAATCTATAATTTTCCCTTATAAAAAATCTTCAAAACGTATTCCTACATTTCCTTTACTATTTCGAGGAAATGTAATCCCATTGAGGGACGATATCAAATATTTTGGCGGTAACTCTTGATAGAAAGCTTACGTTTTTAGCAATATATTTTAAATACTTGTGAAAAAGCTATTAAATGTAGCCGTACTTTGTATCCCTTACTCAACAGGAGGTCGAAACTTAACATAAAAAACAAAGTTCTAATTTATAAAATGTGTATACGTCCGATCATGTCTTATGCTTGCCAAGTTTGGTTTTAAAAAGCTGCAAAAACTCATTCTAAGAAATTGCAAATAATTCAAAACAAAAATCTGAAAATAGTACATAATCTTCCACCCAGATTCTCTACTGACTCATTGCATAGAAGATTTAATTATAAACTGTTTAACTCTTTTGCAATGGAACTGATACTGTCATTTAATAATAAATGCAGAACGTCTAGTTATGTATCCATAAGAAATTTGTCTAACATTCACTAGTGATTCTTTCATAATGAAAGAATTTAATAGTGTTTGTTTTTAAATTTTCGTTTTTTTTTACCCTTAACACATCGAAGGTTTTTTAACACCACTTTTCCTTAACTACTGTGATAAAAAAAAGTCTCTTTATTCAATTATTATGATAATCAATTGTTGTAGTACTTTTAAGTAAATTCTCATAATTTTGTAAATATTTAATATAATTTGTAAATAAATAAATAAACATAAATTTTAATTGAGTATCTTATTAAGGCCATGTGTGAAACGGTAGAAAAGTTTTACGATAAAATTTTAAATTTAAAATTTTTTTATTAAAAAATCAAAAAGAAATTTGTGAATATTGAATATGAAGAATTTTAAAGAACTTTATGTGTTTGAAATATTGAAAGATTTTAAAATATATGTTATTTTCCAAATATTTTGTTCAATTGAAATTTTTCTATAAATCTTAAAACTTAAAAAATTTAGATTCGTTTGTCAAAATTTTTACTAACCCTATGAACTAGTAAAATTTTATTCACCTCATAACTATCAAAAATTTACTAACGAGCATACTTTTCTACTATTTCACACAGGACCTAAAACAGCTTTGGTACATAGAAAATTACCGTTCGACTTCATGAAATATGATGAATGAATTTTCAAATGATGTGAAAGATTTTATTTTTTCGTTTGAATCTAAAATTGTAACACTTCTTTCTTTGACGTGGTCTTAATGATAGATCGACTTTTCTAAAATGATATTAAGGGCAGCTCACTTTATTGTGCTCTCAGACAGAATAATTTCGTTGGCAGCTTCTTTTAAAAGAATTAATCAATTCTCGATGTTTTACAAAAATATTATGACAACTAAAACAAATATTTCATATATGTAGCTCGATATTAGAAGAATTTATTCTGCCTTCAGATAAATGACTGGAAATTTTACCCTAAAAATCTGTATTTATCCAAGGGCTGATATACGAAAAACTTTTTTCAGTGATATTGTTTAGTCGAATATTTTAGGACAATACCTCTCTGAAACAAAATTATTTATTCCGTGCAAGTTTGCATCTTAATACGAGATAAATAAGGAACCTTCTGATGACGCACCTTTTATAAAAATCAACGTCCTTATATGACTGTTAGTTTTGGATCAATGGCTTAAAACATATTAATTTGTCCGTGATATTTTTAATATGTTAAAGTATTTTTTGGCTCTTCTGAAAATTTTTAAATGTAGACATAAGTAGTTTTATCAAAAGTCCACAGAATTATTTTTTTGTACACAAAAAATAATTTTAAATTGAAATTCATTTTCAAAAAAATATACACAAAAGTGCACTGACAATTCGATGCCATTTTAAAGCAAATATATTAAGTTTACTCTGTTCTAGGACTAAAGGCAAAAATCATGCATTTGCATGAACTACCGGTTCTTGGTGATAAATTTAAAAAAATAAATCAAATTTTAATTGTTATTTTTGATTTTTATTTTATTATTTGAAAAATAAAAATTTCTTTTAATTTTTATTTTATCACGCAAAAAAAAAAAAGAAAAATAGAAATCAAAAATAAAATCAGTTTATGAATTTTAAAATACAAATGAAAAATAAATCAAAAAATCTCTGCAAACATTTGAAGATATCTTCCTAGAAGAAATTTGCGCAATATCTTCCTTTTATTATTTGAACGGAAATCATCAAAGCAATATTTTTCTAATATTGTATTTTTGTCAGTTTAAAGAAAATTAGGCAATAAATAATAAAAAAATTATAAAATTGTGATTGTTTTTATTATTTCTATCATCAAAATAACGCCCTTTTTCAGTAAGGTGATTATCACCTATGCAATAAATTGATGATATCCCGTTGAGATCATCTGGAAGAAATTAATACAATACTTTTATTTTTCAGTCACAAATTTTTTTAATTTTTCAAAAAATTAAAAAATATTTAACAAATTTGTATGTCTTTTAGCAAAAAAAATGGATATTTTATGTGAGCGTTTTAGTATTCGTCCATTATGATGTTAAGACTTATGTGCATGCTTTATTATATTATTTCAAGATTTATAGATCAACGATCAACGATTCTTAAATGGGGGTCCGCGGCTCACTGGGGGACCATTCAAAAACATTCCAGGGGGTTCGCGATGACTATTTATTTAAACACAAAATTTAAAGCATTGTTTATTTAAAGGTTAATATTATACATTCACCTCTTTTTATGTTTTCATAAAACAAAGTTTATATCCAGTAGAGAAGTTAATTCAATAATGGATCAATATTTACACTTTAGTGAATAGGTTCCATTTTTGATAACTTATTTTAAAAAATACGACCTATTCTTAGTTCCAAAAAACTACAAAATACAAAGTAATTCTGAGAACACTTTTTAACTAAGGAAATGTAAAACTGACTAATCCCAGCAAAAACTTTTTGGTTTTCGGTAATAACAACTACTTATTAAAGTAGTTTCTTGGTAATGAGGCGTCATTATTATTTGCCTACTCTGTATTACATTAATAAGTACTCAATAGTACAATATCAAAATAGAAATTATAATTTATTTAAAGCGTTTTTCTTAAATTAGTCTCAATTAGAATTCAAACTTAAATTTAATAAAAACGTTGGTCTATGTTGCAAAATTGTTCGCAAAACATTAAAATCGTATTTCAAACCTTTGTTCTGGCTTTGTATTAAATTATTGCACAAAAATTGTGGTGGGTCGTTCTCGAGTTGTAACGTCTTAAGGGTGCGTGAAGCTAATACTTGTAAGAACCCCTGGCTTGGATGTATCGCCTGTGACGCACAATCTCTCCCGATGGGGGAACTTCCGCAATAAGAATTCCAATCACTCATATTATTTTACTTGTAGGGATGAGTTATGTTTTAATTAATTTTAATATTTTTATTTTTGTTTTTTAACAATATATATATATATCATGTACATATTCAAATTTGTATATGTTGGCGAGATTTTTTAATCAACTTTGACCACTACACGGTTTGTGTGATGTCTTGATAAGATTTGGCATGCAATGTATTTAGTTAGATAAATATATTAAATATTTTAAAATAATTATTTGTTCGTAGCTGACATGGAACTTAATTTGAAGGGAAAGCTTTAATTCTGACTTAAAAATGTCCTTGATATCTTTCCTTTTCTTTTTAGTTCCAATAAAACTTCAGATATTCCTTGAAAATCTCTTTCTGACTGAAATTTTGCGAATTCTCTAGCTACCACTTTATGTTACTTGTAGCTATAAGAACATAGTCAAATGGTTTATTTATGCGTTTCGCAATACGAGTTTAAAGTCACCACTTTTTATTCCAAAGTTTTGATCTCTTATTCATGGTTAACAAACAAGTGATCCACAGAGATTAATTAGCACATATACCTGATAAATAACACATAAACATTGGTTTATGTGTTAACTAATTTCCTTCACACTGATCTTTTTGGTCCAAAATTACACAAATAATAATTATTTTTGTTCTCCGATTTTAGCATCTTTATTGAAAAAGAGAATATTTAAAAAAATCGGTTCAAATTTTTCCATTTTTTCCAAGTGTGCATTCAAATAAAACATAACACAAAATTTTCGTAAATATCTTTCTTGATTATAGAGACATGTTAGATTTAACAGCGGATCGAATTCTTTAATTCCGGTAATTTGTCCGCATGCAGATAGCAGTCAAAAAAATATTTACAAAATAAAATTAATTTTTTTTAACTTTTTTTCTATTTTTGAACTATTTTTGAACTTAGAAAATGTTAATTGAGTAAATTTTAACAAAAGTGTTACATTTTAAGGTATTAAAAAAGCTTAGCAAGGACCTAAGGAATGAGATGAAACTCTAAGTCCAAAAAATAGAGAAGCTCCTAAGAGATATGTCACGTTCGGCCGCATAATGGCACCTTATGTTAATTTCTTTAAAATCAAATATGAGCTAAGTTAAAGCTTTTGTCAATCAAAGCTAAAAAAATTTAATTAACAAAGCTGAGAAGAACTCTGAAACAAAAATGGTCAAAGCTCCTTAATAATAAAAAAATAAAAATAAATTTCAATATTTTGTATTAGCCTGGAAAACATACGTTATTGCTGACTTTCCTCATGTTCCAAGGTACAATTTTTCTATATCGAATAATCGAGAAAATGGTTCTGAATAGCATCAATCTAAAAACAATAAAAATTTACAAACTATTTGTCATATAACAAGTTTGCTCAAAATGCGAAAAGATATGAGATTGTTATTTAAACTACCCAGTATTTTGGCAATTGTAAAGGAATTGGATCCAAGTTAAAAGCGAATTTAAGAAGGCCCCAGCAGTGGTCAATTGTGATTATAAATTTAAAATTCTTATATACATATATTGAAATTTTTTCAGAAATCATACCTAAAAAATTAAAAAAAAATATAGTAATTATTTTTTAAATAATATATCAGAAAAATCTGGACAAGAAATGATACAAGCAGTTGATTTAGTTTTAATCCTAATTTATTCCGTTAATTTTTTATTAAAAAAATCATGTTATGTTTTATTTGAACGCACACCTTATGTAAACTCAAGAAAAATCTTTCATTTTAAGTATGAAAATGCTTCATTGATAATTCTTTACTGCAAGAATGTAAATTTTCATTAATATAATGAAAAAAAATATTTAGTAGAATATTTAATGGTTTCATTGTTTAAACGAAAATTTTTAAAAACCATTCATAATATGTATGAAGCTCAATGAAACATTATTCATTAAATCAATTAAGGTCTTTGTTAGCTTATTTTTAATGACAAATTACATTAATCCAATGAGAAAAATCAGTTCCGAAAGAAACGTTTTTCTTTTAGTATAATAAAGATCATCAATTTATCCCGGTGACACGAATGTTTAAAAATCTAATCACTTTGTCGCTTCAATATAACTTCACATTAAATATTAATGCACTCTACATATGGTAAATATACTTTATTACGATTTCACCAAATATTTTCAACTAACTACAAATATTTGTATAATAAATGTTTATTTAACATAATACAACTATGACAACAAAAAAAAAAAAAAAAAACAAATAACATTGTAATACTAACTGTCAACGTATAAATGACTAATTTAAATTGTGTCTATATGATTTGTGTTATTATTACACAAAATAAATATGTATGTGAGATACTAATTGTGTTAATGTGTGTAATTTATACATTTGTATTTGTTTTACAAAACTTGTAATCTTATAATATTAGGGTGATCGATGCGGTTTTCAAACCGTGTTTTCCGATTTTATTACTTTCGGTTTTATGAAAATTTTCATTTTTTTAAAAACAAGACTTTATTTCAAGAAATGGAATGAAATTTTTGGAAAACATTTTTAACTGATTAATATTCATAAAGCTAATTTCTTGTTATGTTTTATAAATATAATTTAAGGTTAAATTGAAATAAGTTCTATAAGTTTAAAGAAATATGCATGACAATGAAATTACTTTTTTTCCTCTTGTAACACCTGTAACATTCTTACAAAAATTTAAATATTTTTGGGATTTTATTAATTCAATATTCGGAAATAATACATTACTTCGTCTTTTAAAGGAGTAAAATTTGAAAGAGGGCTACCTGCAAAATCCAAAATATTGAGACACGATTTTTCCATTTTAAGCCACATATATAAAACTTAAAGTCATAATCATATATTTTTCCTACCTTAATTAAAATTCGTTTCCTAACATAATTATATATAATAAATATTAACCACAATATTATAAGATTTGTTGATTTTTTTAGAGAAATATAGTCTTTTGATGGAAATATTTACTTCTGCAATAAACCAGTTAACCGATTTTTTTAGGAATTTTAAAAAAAATTTTTTCAAAATTCCAACTATTCGAACTATTCGAAAACCGGGTTTTCCAAAAAGTCGAATAATCCATCACCCTATATAATATACTAGTAAAGTATGTATACAAAAGTAATTGTTAGATTTTAAAGTATTTATGGATACTTACAGCTAAATTTAACTGTTCTGAAATACAGAAACTTACCTGAAAAAAAAAAAATAAATATATACATTAGTAAAATTCTTTGTAGAATATTGGATTTTTGAGTAAAAAAAATTAAAATATTAGATAATTTCTCATCTTATTTTTCAATGAATCTATTAAAAAAACTACAAATAGTTTTTTTGCGGTCAAGCTATTGCGTATACATTCTTTAGTAATGACTCTGACCCAGGGGAGGATGACTGCTATGATGTTGATTTTGTTGATACAGCATTCATGATAAAGCTTTTTTTATTTAGTAATTTATAGTTCAAAGTTAGCAAATTGTGTAATAAAAAATAATGTTTATTTAATTTTTATTTGCCTGTATAATATATATATATATATTTATTTTTTTAATATTTTTTTTAATCGTTTATTAGCTTAACAAACCAATTTGTCATGGCGATCATTTATAGCTATTTCTAGTTTAGATTTAATTAAAAATCAACTGAAAAAGTTTTTTAGTTCAAAAACAAACATAATAATAAATATTTTGAGCATCGTTTATTATATAAATTAAATTATATCTAATTTAATGCATTTCACAATTTAGATATTTAAATATTTCTATGCTACTTAAGTGTTTTTTCTCTTTCATCAAATAAAATCATTTGAAAAAAATCGTTCACAAAAAATTGGCAGCCAAAAAAAAACACTTTTATTTTTACCGCTCAAACTAATAATTATTTGTTAAGAGAAAAAAAATTAATATATAATCTTACCAAATTTTACACAATAATTTAATAATGGGAGCTACTTAAGAATATGCTGTATGAAAAAATATATAAATGAAAACATAATGTGCTATACTTTTTGTTAAATTATATCATAAAGTGCTTTTTAAAGGCTACCATTCCAGCACAGGGAAGATATTATGGGTAAATTAGGACAAAAATCATTTATTATATTTCAAAAAATGAATAAGTACTTAGTGCACAAGAAAATTACATTGATTTCACTAGTCCACATTTTACTCTAGAGCTAAAACTGGAAATAAACTAGTACCGAATTAAAGCTGATCTAGAACTGGACTAAAATTTAACCAGAAATGAGCTAAAATTGAACTACAACTGAATTAAAAATAAAGTAGAACTGAAGTGGAAGTGAACTGAACTGATCTTAAACTGAACTGGAACTGAACTGAGCCTTAAATAGAACTGAACTAGAACTATACTAGAACTGAACTAGAACTAAGCTAGAACTGAACTAGAACTAAACTAGAACTGAAATAGAACTGATCTAGAACTAAACTAGAACTAAATTAGAACTAAGCTAGAAATGAACTAGAACTAAAATAGAACTGAACTAGAACTGATCCAGAACTGAACTAAAACTGCACTAAAACTGAACTATAAATGAACTAAAATCTAACTAAAACTGAACTAGAACTGAAGTAGGACAGAACTAGAACCTAACTATAATTAAAATAGAACTGAATTAGAGCGGAACTAAAACTGAACTAGAACTGAATTAGAATTGAACTGAACTAGAAATGAACTAGAACGAAACTAGAACTGAACTATAACTAAACTAAAACTGAACTAGAACTAAACTAGAACTAAACTAGAACTGAACTAGAACTGAAGTAGAAGTGAACTAAAATTTAACTAGAACTGAATTAGAACTGAACTAGAACTGATCTAGAACTTAACTAGAACTGAACTAGAACTAAACTTGAACTGAACTAGAATAAACCTAGTGCCAAATTTTTGTCTACTTTACATTAGCCTAGTCTATAATATAATTTACATTCTATTTCATAATCTAATCTAAAGATGAGTTTATTTATGTATAGTCTAGTGTCTTTTAAAGGGTATATATAATATTCGTTTTAATCACATTCTCCAATAACATTTGTTGTCGGTTATTTAAATCATACCTTTTTTAGCTACCCATAGCACACATTCAACATAAATATCAGTATATTTCATGGCTGTTTTTTTTTTTTTTTTTTTTTTTTTGTTTTTCTTTAATTTAATATTTTTCGTTGCCCTCATATTACAATTTAATCACATACAATCACCCCGTATAGACACCATATGCGGTTTTTTCTGCCAGTAATTTTTTTGTGCTTCATATCGGCGGTATTTCTACTCATCATCATCATTTAGAACACATTTGAGGAATACGAGTAAAATAATCATAAAACAAAAAACAACAGAAACCTCTAAAACAAAAAAAAATGTTATTGTTAATCTTCTTGTTGATGATCTCTAATGGGATTAGTTTAGCCTCAACACAGCGGACATTTAACAGCAGCAACATAAAAATGAAAAAGAAAAAATAACTGACGGGGAAAAAAAAGAAGAGTAACTCCGCATTGAAGATGGTGGTTTAAGCAGCAGCAAAAGCAACTGCTAAACAAACCACAAAACTGTCAAGTCAAGCTTCCGCAAAGAGTCAGATAAAATATTATGAAAAGCAACACTTTTGGAGCTATTAACCGTTTAAGTAACGAAGTTAAAAAATTTTAGATATATTTATCTTCAAAAAAATGAATTATGATTCAAAAAGTAAAATTTAAAATAGTTAATACAGAATTTTTTGTTTTAGGTAAAAAGCTTTCATCAAAACCTTTAAATATAAAGGTTAAAGGGAACTGCATAGCTAAGCAAAGGAAGTAGCTAATTTTAAATATGTTGTCTTACAGTGGCCATTTAACCATTCCCAAATGATTAAACTAAACTCTGTCAGTAGTTTAATCTGTTTTTAGGATCATAACAGCAGTTTAAACCACATGAAAGTGAAACCGCAATAAAAAAAGATAAAAAAAACACACATCTAAACAGAATAAACAAGTGAATGCATAAAGTGAAGGAATGAAATAAGACACGCGTCATTTTATTTTTTTTTCTGAGTATGAATCTTCATAATCTCATGGTGGATGATGATTCTATGCTTTTATGCCAACGCGGTTATTTCAGTTAATTTTATTTTATGTATGTATGTCAAAAGGTATTAAAGGGTTTATTTCTCGTATATATCATATATATATATATATATATATATATATATATATATATTTATTCATTTAAGTGATGCTAATGTGTTTGCTGCTTCTTTTTGTTTTTTTTTTTTTTTTTTTTTTTTGTGAAATAAAGTTTCTAATAACACAAGAAAAAATTTGTAACATTTTTGACATTTGATATTTTATTTTTCGTTAAAAGTCATTGACTTTTAGAGCAAACGATGATGTGATGATGTTCTGATGTGATGACAATTATCAAAAAAACGTTTAGGCAATTAGGAACAGTTTGATGTCAAGTATCTTTTTAAATAAAAAATATCAAGTTTAATAAATGGCTTATGGTTTATATTTAAGAAAAAAAAAAAATATCAGATGCTGTAATCTTAAGTAAATAAAACATTATTAGAGGTCTTTAAACTTAATGCAATATCTTACAATGTTAACATAATGAATAGCGTTTCTTTAGGTAACAGATAACAAGAGATGATGGTTATAATGTTAAGATAAGAAAAAATGCCTGGATGAAATTTTTTTATAAAAATTAAAAAATTTTACAAAAGATAAATTTATAAGCTCTGTGCATTACATTATTTCAGTTCCAGTTATGTTCTAGTTCAGTTCCAGGTCAGTTCTACGGTAGTTCTTGTTCAGTTCTAGTTTTTTTATTTATTTTATTTATTTATTGATGCCCTGCACAACAATAATTATAATACAAAATTATAATTGTTATAAAATGAGCTACATAAATATGAATACAATAAATAGGATTAAAGATACAGAAAACAAATTTTGAAATCAGCTCTTAGGCTTACAAATAAATTACAATTTAAAAATTTAAATATAAAAATAAAGGTATGGTCACATTAGGGATACATTTGACTGAAACTCACAAAATATTTCTTTGCCGTAATGTGTCCATAAAATATTTTTGTGTGGCTAAAACAACAAATCAGTTGCTTTTAGGCAAACAAAATTATTTGTTAGCAAACAAAAAAGTTCTTAATGTGGACATAGTGTGACCACTTAATGGAAAATATTTTCCCATTTTTTGGGCAAATAATTATTTGATTTTACAAAATTTTTGTAAGAGAAAACAATATCAAATAACAGCTGTACCGAGCCGTGATGTCTACTATTGCATTTAAATCATTAAATTTGTAAAAAAATAAAAAGTTTTAAGCCATAAATTCCGCCAATATATAGAACAATAATGTTGATAATTTTAATAATTCAATTAATAAAATGAAGCAAAAAATGTTATTTACCTTATATTCTTAGGAAAATTCGACAAAGAAATGGTTTAATCTTGAAATTTTTGCATATAGCTTCGACCTGTTGAAAGTCACCGATAATGACGTTTTTTTTTTTTTTTTTTTTTTTTTTTTTTGAAACCTGTACGGAGAGTCCTTTGACATAATTAAGTATCGAAAGTTTTGAAATATTTCCCTGTAACCATATTGGAAATTTTACACTTGCAGACACACTAATATGAACTAAGAATAGATTTTTTGTCTTTTTTCAATCAATATACATAGATACATACATACAAACAGACATATATACATACAGACATACATACATACATACATACATACATATAAAAGAAAAATATACGTGTACTTAATATTTCTTATAGAATACATTAAATATAAAATCATTATTTAACTTACCTATCGATTTTTATTATATATGGCTTATTTTCATCGTAATATAATATTAAACAACGGCATTTCAAACTTTTTAATAACTTTTATTAGGCAAAATTTTACTAATTTTCGAATAAACTAAATTGAGTCATGATGGAAAAAAACTGAAAAAATATTTGGTTTCAGTACGTCACAAACCATTTGTTCCACCTATTTTTGTTTAATAGGGGATTTTTTTTTGTCGACTAGTGATATATAAATGAATATATCAATTAATTAATTAAATAAAAATAATTTGAGCGTTTTATTTCTTTTATAAAAAGTTGACTTCATTTTAACAAAAAATAAAAATAAAAAAATGAATTTGAATTTAAAAATAAAAATAAATACGTGAAGATATTTTATTATAAACTAACCGTAAGTAAAAAACATTAAATATATAAATTTTATGCTTAGATAATTGAAAATGATACTGATTCTCCCATCCAAAAAAAAAAAAGCAAAAACCAAACCAAAAGTAGTTAGAGAATGGTTAGAGGAAGAGATATTTGCAAATTAGTTTCCTTATCATTTCATTTGTATTAATTGTGTGTTTCTAGGAAATATCCTATATATATTTATACTGAAAAGACAATTCTCCCTCTTCCACGAAATATTGAAAAAATTCTTCTCTAATTTTAGAAGTTTCAAGGACGATATATGAACGATGTGATTGAAGATCCAAAATACTATTATTGATTTCTACAGTGCGCCATTCACCAGAAATTACAGCCATATGAAATGCCTATGGCATCAATAATCTCACGCACCAACACCATATCGTGGATTTTTTTTTCGACATTTTCGGGTGTACTGACCTCAATTGGCCGTCCAGAACGTTCAGCGCCATTTGTACTTGTGCGACCACAACGAAAGTCAGTAGTAAACCACTTTTTTACCATTGAAATCGATGGTGTAGAGTCCCCATAGTATTTATCGAGATTTTCCTTGGTTTGATTGACGATTTTTTCGCAAAAAATAATGTTTAATGAGCACTCGAAATTCACTTTTTTCCATTTTTAGAAAAATACACGAGGTTGTATGTTTTGAGCAGCTGTTAAACGCAAAGTAAATGACGACA
The DNA here is from genome assembly GCA_932274085.1 of Protocalliphora azurea. Lineage (NCBI taxonomy): Eukaryota > Metazoa > Arthropoda > Insecta > Diptera > Calliphoridae > Protocalliphora > Protocalliphora azurea. The sequence goes on along the minus strand of OW026519.1, from coordinate 21,523,700 downwards.
CTTGCTCAAAATTTGACATTAACAGGTGGTACTTGATGGGAATAGTGTTGCATTTCATATAACTACGAGAGAAGTTCGAAAAGTTGATCCGCCCTCGTAAATCAGAATCAGCAGTGAACGTATGTATGAGGCTTGAACAAGTTAAGTTATTATTCAACACTACACCAAGATTCTCCTTTATGGACAATTTCAATAGTCTGATTATTTATCAATATTTTATAGATCGGAATAGGCTAATATTTTTTATGTATAATCAAGCACTAAGATTTTTGAGTATTAATGCAAGGTTTATTTTTAAGTGGCCAGCGATGAATCTTATTCAAATCCTCGTTCATTTTTTCAACATTTTCCTCTACAGAACTTACGGAACTACTAATATATACTTGGTGATAATTGTTAAGGTAAATCATTAGCATAAAGGGAGAAGAAGAAAGGTCCCAGTATTGAGCTTTGAGGTACGCCCCTCGTCAGTAGTAAAGGCTTTGAAGTTACACTATTAACATGCACAGATTGAGTTCTCTCGCAGACATATGAATATATTAATTTTGTTGAGAAGGAGGAAAAATTAAAAAGGTTATTTAGCTTCGATCAGAGGAGTTGATGATTGACTGTATCAATCGTCTTCGAACGATAAAGTAAGACTAAAAAGTAATTTTACCATCATTGAACTCTCTTCTTATATTTTCCGTAATGTCGGCTAGATAAGGCTGTTAAGTAACTGTGTTTAGGACGGAAACCGGATTGCTTATCAGTCGTCGAATTTTGTTCATACATATATGTTGTCATTTGTTTATACAACACTTTTGAAAAATAACTTAGTATTGCTAATGGCCTATATTTACCATTCGATTTCGGTATTTGTATATATTTGCATACTTTCATTTAGTAGTATAAGTTCTAGTTGTTATGATGGTGTTGAAGAGATGTGTTATATAGGTAATAGTAAATGTAAAATGATTTTTATAAATATAGGATGGATATTATCGAATCCCACCGCATTGGATTTTATTAAGGAGAAACTAGATAAAACGTCAGACTGGTTTATACAAGTAAGGAGAGGAGTAGATATTGTTGAAATCATAATGTTCTGTTACAGCATCTGATGTAGTTAAAGGTGTATTCGTGAATATATAGCTCATTAACGTCAATAGGACAAGAACTATTTTTGCTTTCCTTTCCAATACCAATGTCCCAAATAGTTTTCCAAGTATTTTTGGAGTCTATTACGGAACTAAATTTGTTGGAGTAATAATTTGTCTTAGCTATTCGTATCATACTATTAACATTTTTTCTGGCAGAATGAAATGCAAGTTTTAGGTTTAAAGTTTTGAAGCGCTATCATGGGAAATAAAGTTGATCTCTAAGTTTTTTTGCTTCTTTTATATCTGCAGTATACCATGGATTTTTTTGGGTTATGATCTTTTTTTTTAAAGGAACAGCAACATCAAATAAGGTCAAAATATTGAAAACCAAGAGATCTAATTGTTCATCTACGTTTCTAGTTCAGTTCCAGGTCAGTTCTACGTTAGTTCTTGTTCAGTTTTAATTCGATTCTAGTTCAGTTGTAGTTCATTTGTAGTTCAGTTCCAATTCAGTTATAGTTTAGTTCTAGTTTAGTTCCATTCAGTTCTAGTTCAGTTGTAGTTCATTTGTAGTTCAGTACTAATTCTTATTTTAAACAGTTCTAGTTTAGTTCTAGTGCAGTTGCAGGTAAATTTTAGTTCAGTTTTATTTAAGTTCTTGTTGAGTTCTAATTCTATTAATTTTAATCAATACACAAATTTGAAATTTTCCTCAAATGAAGTATCTTTTTCACGTCCGACTTCTTTGTATTAAATTTTAAATCATGCCACCTGTACTTGATAAAATTTTCCGTCTATCGCCCTTCTTTACATTTCACAAGGCAGTTGATATATTATAAACATCAAAAAAAATCACTTAATTATCATTTCCTTATAATTCCACAAAAATCGTTAAAATAATTAATTAAATATTCCATAAGCAAAGTGAGAAATTCATTGTAAGTGTTATGTGAGTTTTATGTAGAATAATACAATTATTTACACTGCTTAACGGTATTAAAAATCTAAATTAAAAAGATATCAAATATTAAAAAAAAATAGCAAAAGCAATCAATAAAGCACATAATGTCATATTAATTTTTCTTTCATTCAATTAAAATTTTTGAAAACTGTAAAATCAATTCAATAGTAAATTGAACACACCTGAAATCTTGTACGGGAAATGTTTTCAAAATATATTCTGAGAAACATAAAAATTTTTATTAAATATTGAATGGATGCTTTTTGTATGTTTAAAAGATTGTGCACGTGATATGGTATTCGTAATTAAAAATTTTTCTAACAAAACATTTCAAAAAGTAACAACTGGAGTACGATGATATTAGGGTGCGACATAAAATACTGAAATAATATTACAATGTTCTTTGAAAGTTGTTTAAATATTTTTATTCCAAACATTTTTAGCGTCTTTGGAAGTTTTATTTCTGAAAAGAAAGATAATAAAACAGAAATTAACTTTTTGTTTTGAAAATTAGGTACCAGCCTAATATTCGCATAACTTTGTCTACAATTTATTTATAAATTAAGACGCTTATAGAAACAAGTAAGAATGTTATATTCGGCTTGGCCGAATCTATTATACCCACCATCTGAAACTTTCTGTGCACCCTAATTTGAAATATCAACTCATTAGGGAGGTGGATGTACAAAATTTCGTTGTTGCTTTTGTTTATGAGATATTAGGGGAAAATTATGAACTGGGGTTACAACGGACACCCTGTGTTCCTAGTTTAGGCCCACAACTTTTTTATTTATGAATCGATTTTGCCCATTTTTAATACCAAACAAATCTTATATAAGACAAATATTTGAGACAAAATTCGTTCCTCTAGATGGTCCGCCCCGAGCCCTATCCTTCTTTAAACAGACAGACGGACGGACGTACATGGCTATATCAACTCAGAATATATATATATATATATATATATATATATATATATACACACGGAATGACAAACTCAGTATCAAAAAGGTAATATTAGTTATAAATAAAGTTGTTGTACTGCTAGATTTTGTAGATATTACTTTTGCTGCTGATGTTGATGCTGAACATGGAGCTGTTAAAACAAATCACAACACAATGACTCTAACTAAACTACTATACACGAAAAAAATAATCATAATAAAGAAAAAGTGTGCCAAACATAAATTTTATTATAAGGGTAAAAAAAAAAGATACACGAGATATATACAATTACAACGAGAATGAAAGATATAGTCGGTCAAGATCAACTGTATGATACCCTGCACTATTATGCACCAGCATAAAAATTTGGAAGGAGACTTATATTACACCTGTGGCCAATTTTACTAAATGTAAAGTAAAATATACAAATAAAGAATAATGCTTTGATACTAACATCTAGATGATTTTATTGACTTTAGAGCGATTTCTGGAAACGGCTTTATATGGGAGCTATGGTAAATTATGGACCGATTCTCATAAAATTTGGCAATGTTGTTTCTACTTACATAAAACTTATTTATGTCGAATATTAACTTGATACTAACATTTGTAAGGAATTTATGCACGTTATAGTGATTTTCGGAAGAGGAGTTTATATGGGAGCTATGATCAATTGTGGGCCTTCCTCTTCATAAATTTGGTGCAAAAATTGATACTTGTACAGAACTTCTTTGCACAGAATTTCATTAAAATATTCTTATTTTTAACTCTATTCCGGGGAGACATTTGTATGGGGTCACCTAGTCCCCATACAATAATGGACCGATCGCAACCAATTTCAATAAGCTTCGTCTTTGCATTATAGAAATCCCATGTGCCAAATTTGATTCAATTATCTTTAAAATTGCGACCCGTACTTTGTGAACAAGGTTTATATGGAAAACCAGCAAAATGGACAGACGGACATCATTAGATCGATTTAAAAAGTGATTCTGAGTCGATTGGTGTACTTTAAGGTGGGCATTCTATGCGTTACGAACATAAGCACAAACGCATAATACCCCAACCAGCTATGGTGGTGTAGGGTATAATAAAAATATAATGGTAAACTAAGAACAAAAAAAAAGTGTGTAAAGAAACTTGAAAATATGTATTACCTCGGCACTTGTATCGAAACAACAACTACATACATACATACACTCCACTTAAAAAACAATACAATAGTAAGCGATGGCATCATCGTAGCAAAACGACAGGATGACAAAACAATGACAGGAAACAGAAATGATTTTTGTTGGCAGTATGATCAAAAAAAACAGTAAAGAAAAAATCAAAAAAAGTAATATTTTCAAATTACAACCACGATTTTAGTGGCTCGTCTAAAGAAAGTAAAAGAAGTCATCATCAATTTTTTTTTTTTTTTTTTTGTTATTTTCTTTTTTGAAGAAACAGGAGGTGGTCGTTGTGTTGTTGTTGAGAAATCTTATATATATTTTAGACACATATTTTTCATTTGAGCCTCTTTATATGTATGGGGAGTTTTAAGGTAGGTAGCGATAAAAACCAAAGGTATGTAACAGAATGTTTAAGAATATTATTTTTTTTTTTTATGTGTTAATGGAAAATAATGTCTGCCACATAAACGGAAAGTAAAATCGTGACAAAAATTTCCTAATGATGCTTAAAATAACTCGAGAGGAAGGCTGCCTTGGCTAAAGAAAAGTAAAATTTTATTACGTAGCAGGTGATTTTATAAAGGTAGAGTAAAAAAACAATAAGTTTTTGTTCTTCACTTTTAAGATCTTTTTTGAGGACTGGGTTAATGAATGAAAGTAGTGGTTTTTGACAGTAGAAAGAGTCAAAAATTTATGGACTTATGTAAGAAAAAGGTAGAAAAAATAAATGGCTTATGTTTTTTTTGAGCTATCGTTAAAATTTGAAACACAGTTTTAGATTAATGTGGGGCAACACACACTACTTTACATTTGCGCTTGGGTATGGAGCAGCAAAAAACGAAAGTGAATGAAAGCTGTTTAGTTTTACACTGAAAAAACTTTACAATTGTCGAAAGTAAAACGACTAACTGCAAAGCATATATTATAGTTAATTTTTGTAATTGACGACTTTATTTTAAACCAACAGAACATTTATTTTCCTGGCTATAATAAATATTCATTCAAATGATTGAAAAACAAAAGTAAGTAGATAATAAATTGAAATTTTAAAAGTAAAACAAGTTAGAGCGCTATATTCAGCTATGCCGAATCTTTTATACACTTCACCATTCACATAAATAATAAAATGTATGCCTTAAAGTATGCTTTCATATTTTCACATTTATACTTAAAAAAGATAATCTAAATTTTTTCCAAACAACAAAAATTTAAACACAAAATGAAACAATCATAGCAAGCGTTGCTTCCTTAAAAAAAATACTGATAGCTACTTATAACTATTAAATGTATATACATATGTTTGTATGTAGATACATGATTATAGAAAAAACAACAACACTGAAAGTCATTTAAATGCTTTTTATATATGTTTGTGTGTATATATTTTTAATAATTTTTTATAGATTTTTGCCTATAACTCGGTTGTTTATGGACCGATATGATTAATTCGAAAAACCGAAATTTTTGAAAAATATTTAGAACAGATTTGTACAAAAGCTAATTCTGAAGCTTTTATAGAGGGTTCGCAAAGTCCAAAAAACACGTTTTGACCAATATTTCAGTTAATAATGAACCGATTTTGTTAATTTCTTTCGCAAAAACATTCTGAGTTTTCTGTGCAAAAACGAAGTCGCTTGCTTAGATATGTCGAAAAAAACATGTTTTTATAGGTTTTTTTTCGTTTTTTATGATATTTGCGGCCATTAAGAGACCAATAGTTCAGTTCTAGTTCATTTCTAGTTCAGTTCTAGTTTAGTTCTAATTCGGTTCTAGTTCAGTTCTAATTTAGTTCCAGTTAAGTTCTTGTTCATTTCTAGTTCAGTTCAGTTCTAGTTCTGTTCTAGTTCAGTCTTAGTTCAGTTCTAGTTCAAGTTCAGTTCTAGCTCAGTTCTAGTTCAGTTCTAATTCAGTTCCAATTCGATTCTAGTTCAGTTCTAATTCAGTTCTAATTAAGTTCTAGTTCAGTTTTAGTTGAGTTATAGTTCAGTTCTAGTTCAATTCTAGTTCAGTTCTGATTCTATTCTAGTTCAGTTCTAGTTTAGTACTAGTTCAGTTATAGTTCTTTTCTAATTATGTTCTACTAGTGCAGTGTTACAATTGTAGTTCTATTCTAGTTTCTTTCTAGTTCTAGCTCTTCTATGGATCAATTCTAGTTCATTTCTAATTCAGTTCTAGTGCAGTTTTAGTTCAGTACAGTTTTTAGAATATTTCTTAGGATACTTTCCTCTTACCTTTCTATCATTAAAAAAACAATGTTGGAAAATTAATTTCTTTTTATTTTGAGATTTCTCTCATTTTTTCCTGGAGTCAGCCAATAATTTCAAATTTTATGCTCGGTCTGTCTTTTTGAGAGGATAATAAGATTATTTTTTTTTTTTTTTAATTTTTATGAATTTTATTTTCTGTTCTTATTTTTTACTTTTTTAGCTTTCTTTACATTTTTTGACAAGGTGTTTGGTTGGCTGATTTTATAAGACTGCATTTAATATATTTTTGTGTTTTATTCTCTTTTTTTAACCATAATGCCCTTTAAACGTAAAAGAACTTGAACTTGTAAAAAGTTTTAGAATAAAAGCAAAAAGAAAAAATCATTAAATAACAATACAAAAAAAATATGATTTTTTTTTTTTCATTTACGTTGTTTTAAATCCTGCATTATTTTCTTATCTAAAGAATAAATGTATGTTAAAGTATGAGTATGAAAGTATATTCAAGAATATATTTGAAAATGCAAAGTTACCCAGCTTCAAGTCAAGGAAAAAGCTGAAAAAGATCAAAAATCTTTGCAAGACAATGAATGAAGTTTCATTGTTCGATTCGGTTGGGAAAGTTTGCTGGGGTGAGTTGAAGTGATGTATAACGAAATAAAAATCTTTGACTAATCTTTTTTTCTCATCTGCTACATCTTTCTTTGCTGGTTGTGTGTGTGTGTTTTATATTATTTAACTTTAGCGGCTTAATTTTGAACTTTTAAATTGTTCTTTTGTGTTCCTGATGAATCACGAAATAAAAGCAAAAATATTATACATTAAATTAATCAGATAAACTTGAAATGTAAACGATTTTAAATGGACAGAATTCATAAATGAGGATTTTATTAAAGAGATTGAGTTTAGCTATGAGTATATTTTATATTGTATATTATTATAAACATATCAATATATTTATTTTAAAAATGCATAATTTTCATTAAAATTTCAGTACATAATTATACTATTTCCCTGGCAATTTGTCTCAATTAAATCTTTTTATTTAAATTAATCGCAATAATAATTTATTCCTTTCAATATACAAACATATTGTTTATGTTTACATTTTGCTAATTTAGATTTAGTTTACCTAAATTATCAAAATAACAAAATAAAAGAAAACCAGAAAATTTTATAGAAAATTTTTATCTCTAAAATCCAATACAATTTTAAAATGCACATAACAATTGTTTTATATTTATAAATAGTATTTTTTTACTTTTGCTCTTAATCCACAATACACAATTGAAGCATGGACGTGTATAAGGGCGTATAAACCTACTTTTTCAAAATGCGTTTTTTTTTTTTTTTTTTTTGCATAATATTGCTTTAGTAACAAAAGTAATTTTAAATATCTGTCAACTTCACCGTAAAAAGTACTTTAACGACATTATTTTATTTAATTGTTGTTTTTGACTAAATACTGGATTGTACCAGTATTAAATTGATACATAAACTTCAGAATATGAAGAAGACACTTAAAATTTAGATCATATTTGCTGATACTGCAAAAAAAAATATTATATTGTGAGTTTTAATGCATCAAAGTAAGTACAATTAAAAGGGCGTATATCCATAATTTAAACAATATAATAAGATGATCTTTTGATGTCATTTTATTAATAATTTCAGCAAATTTATTATTTATTTATTTGATATCCTACACCATGCATTTTTAATATTTGTGAAGGAGCTCTTTCATGAGACCTATTGGACTTATACACTTTAAAGTAATATTAGGAAGATGGGCTTATATGAATTTTTTCAAATACTATTTTATTAAAATTTTAATATTTCTGACATTTTCCATCGTAATATAGATTTTAGAGCACCATTGGAAAGGTCTAATTCAGTACTATTGATATATGTACTATTTAACCCTTTAGTGACAAAAGTAATATTTTGGTATCACCGGTTCATAATAGGTTAAGTTAATTTTTAATTCTTATTTAAGAAAAAAATTTCACAAGAAGCATACATTTGTCAAAAAGATTTTAAATTCATGTAAAATAGCGACTAATCTTCAAAGATTTTCTTTTATTCTAATGGGTGATTCAAGTAGAGATACTTTTTTCAATAGCCTTTTTTTGACAGATCACGTGTGAGTCGTGTCATGCTGCCATGTTATTTTTTTTTAGTATTGTTTGGCATTTCATAATGGAAAGACGCCTGAACAACGTTTACAAATCGTTCAACTTTATTACGAAAATTCACGTTCTGTGAGGAATGTGTTTCGTGCACTTCGCTCAACTTATGGTCAATATAATCGGCCTACTGAGCGTACTATTCGCAACACCATCACCCATTTTGAGACCCAGCATTCATTATTGGATAATATTCCACCGAACAGACCACGTCCTGCAAGCTGTGAAAAAATATAGGCCGTAGCTGATAGTGTACACGATTCGGCGCCTTTCGCAGCAACTCGGACTGACGTATGGAACGACTTGGCGCATTTTACGTCGAGATCTTATGTTGAAAGCGTAAAAAATACAGCTTGTGCAACAACTGAAGCCTCTCGACCTTCGCAAGCGACATCGCTTCGATCTATGGGCTCTTGAAAAGTTCCAAGAAGATCCGACGTATTCGAGGCAAATTTTGCTCAGCGATGAGGCCGATTTTTGGCTCAATGGGTATGTAAACAAACAAAATTGTCACATTTGCGACGAAGAACAACCTGAAGAGATTCAAGAATGCCACTTCATCGAGAAAAAACAACGGTTTGGTGTGGTTTGTCGGCCGGTGGAATCATCGGTCCATATTTCTTTAAAAATGATGCCGGTGCGAACGTAACCATCAATGGCGACCGTTATCGTGCCATGATAACCGACTATTTGATGCCTCAAATTGAAGCTCGTGATCTCAGCGACATTTGGTTTCACCAAGACGGCGCCACTTCCCACACATCGCATCAATCAATGGATTTATTGAGAGAACACTTCGGTGAGCACATAATTTCACGTTTTGAGCTGGTCGATTGGGCACCAAAATCGTGTGATATCACACCGTTAGACTTTTTCCTGTGGGGATATGTAAAGTCTAAAGCTTATGCGGACAAACCCGCTTCGATTCAGGCCTTGGAGGAAAACATCACGCGTGTCATTCGCCAGTTACCAGTCGAAATGCTCGAACAAGTCATCGAAAATTGGACACAACGGATGGACAATCTGCGACGTAGTAACGGCCAACATTTGATAGACATAATCTTCAAAAAATAAATGCCAAAGAATGTTCTTTCAAATGATAATAAACATTCCCAATTAAATTTGAATTTTCTGTGTTTTTTTTTTTTTTTTTTTTTTTCTTTAAAAAAGTAGGGAACTTCGAAATGGATCACGCTTTATTATTACCGCTGTTTTAAAAGAATTTATTATGATTTTCATATATTCATTGATATTTAAGTATAATAAATACTTCCATACAACTTATTTACAAAAATTACTGATTAAACCTTTTGGGAATCAAATGTATGAAATTTACATTTTTTATATATTTTGCTTTTAATGGGTTAATTATCAGTAACTTTCAATAGTATCATAATAGACCTTTCCAATGCTACCTTAGAATATGTATTATATATACAATTACATGTTTATATAATGAAACTATGACAAAAAATGTTATTAAAATATTGATATTTTGCAAATAAGAAGAGATGTAAGAATAGTTTAAATGCATATTCCAAGTGTTAATAAATATGTCTCTATAATATTTTGAAGCAAATTTTCTTCTAACGAAAATTTTTATAATGCTATTTAAAGAAATCTGTATTTTTAGGGGTGTTTTAAAAATGGTCCAGCTCACGTAGATGAAAAAATTTTGCCGTAATATTTTAAGAATCATGTAATAACATACAAGTCTTCATTTCTATAAGGGTATATTTGCAAATTTTTTTCGCAAGGCACTTTAATGAATATAAGCTCTTATTCCATTTTAAGCTATTTTTACATACAGATAGATGTTTAATAAATCGTACCAAATATTGAAAAAAAAGTAAAACAGCGATTAAGTTTTATGATTTTATGAAGTTTTTATCGCCTCTTGTAAAATTTTCTTTATGGTGTATACGCTCTTATACGCGTCCATGCTTCAATTGTAAAGTGAATTGTAATTTTGGGCCAATTTATAATAAATTTATTAGTAGTATTTTTTTTTATATATTTTTACTCTATATTATTTTTAAATATTTATATCATCTCTCTTATGTTTATTCTGTGAATTCATAACAAAATTTCAATAAATATAAAAATAAAAATATAATTTAAAAACCACAAATTGGTTTTGTTATATTTACACAGGTTCTTAAAATGCAGTAAATAAATTTAAACAATAATGCAAAGGAAAATATTAAATTAAAAAATGTATAATAATTAAATGAAAATATTATAGGGCGAATTAAAACACCAATGAATCGAATAAATGTAGATTAATGAAAAACCACTATTCAACCTTTAACACACGAACGAACGGGCGGAAACCCACACAAATACGATAGATGCCAGGAAATCAATAATTGGCTTTTTTTTGTATTATATACATTAACCACAATTAAGGCGACATACGTTTTAAAAACCAGAATAATACAGTGAAAGCTCCCACATTTGAATAGCAATTATCATGCTGATTTTATCCAGTTATGGGAGATATTCGTCTACGTGATATAGTACATAATATATATTTTTTTTTTTACTCTGGGGGAATTCATCTTTGTCATTTTACTTCAAAATTTAAGATTGTTTGTAATAAATTAACTTATATTTATTATTTTATATACACATGTGGTCATTAAAATAGGTACTAAAACATTTTTCTACAAAAATCGAAATTTTTTAAAATAATTCTTATTAAAATCCATTTGTGTTTGATTATTTGATATAGCTATGGAACAGTTTACAAAATTATTTAATTAGACAGAAGTAAATCCATAAGTAACTATTAAGATCGACCAAAACTCCAAATCCACCTGGCCATTGAAATAGGTACGGAATGATTACAATGTGGTATCGTATCCTTTTTGAAATATCTTTTCTATTTTATGAGAAATAATATTCTGCAATCTTCTCCAGCTGTATTTATATTTTATTCCTCAAATTTTAGAGTTATGTCTGCGAAACATTTTGCAAATATTTTTTTTTTAGATCTTTCCGAAAGGTTCCACAGTGGTTCCAATCCAGTGGTCAAAGATATCATTCAGAGGTTTTGGTGATAATTTTCGACCATTATATTACTGAATCCCTACCGAACTAAAATCCTTTCTTCAGAATAAGATAACTATCTTAACGTTCAGGGAAGATAATTTTAAATTTTTTATTTGAATTTTTAATATTAATAGGTATTATGAGACCAATCTATATCATATGCACCATTCTGCTTATATATTTCTGTGTAAATTTTTTGTCAAATATTAACATATTAGTAATTTAACATGTTTTCTTTAAATCGTATGTCCTGTTTTGTCCCTTCACTTCCGAGAGTTTTTAAATTAGGAGAGTATTATCAAAATCTATCTTAGAAATCTTAAAGTATCTTATGAAACCTACACACAGAAAAAGATTGGTTGGAAAACTGTCACCATTGCAAAATTTTATTATTCTTATTCAAAATATATTTTTTATTATTAAAACCTTATATTTGGAATTGTTAAAACATCATTATAGTTTAATTGATATATAAACAATAGTTAAATCATTTGACTAAACCGATTTGTACTTTATTCAAATATATTTAGAAAATTTGGAAAATCCTACCGATTCAAATTTATTTATTTACTTTTCTTTCCCATATGTTGTTAATTAAAACCGTAGAATTCGGGTGTGAGATAAGAAATCTAAATTCGGTATTCTCAACCAATATTGTTTTTTTTTTTTTTTTTTGACACTCTTAAACAAAATTTATTTTAATGTAAAATACAAATTTTAAATTAAAACGTTCGGATATTTGCAGATAGCCATAAATAGGTTCGTATGTTCCACATGTGTGTAAATTGATTTTATCACAACATGTTTTGTCTAATATAAGCGTTTTTTTTTTTTTTTCTTTAATTTTCAGGAATTGAAATGAATCACTGTGAAACATCGTTTTTCTTAAAATGCTGAAGTCAGCAAAAGTGGGGACAATTACCAGTTTGAATAATTTCCTTTAACAACCATCGGAAACAACCATCGGAAATCCCAAAACCGAGGCAACAAAAAATAATTAAGTTGAGGGCAAAAAATAGAATCACACGCAATTTAGTATTGTGCTTTTGGTTCCACGATTTTTTAAGTTATTCTTTTTTTTAACAACTTATATGTACAATATACAATATTTGCATTTATATATGTATGTGTATGTGTTTTTAATAAAAGAGAATTAAAAAAATCAGATTATAAAAAATTTAATTCACAATAGTCATTACTTCTTTATGAATGAACGCGAACCAAATAAATTTATTTATTACAATCGAATTATAAAATAGTTCATGTAACCGACAAAATTCGATTGGCAACAAATTCGGTTGCCACAGCGAATTTATTTTATCTGTGTACAAAAAAATTATGTAAAAAGTTTACTTATCTTATGCTAATAATGTTAACTCTAACTAAAGTGCTTGATGTGATTTTCAATATGATTAGGACATCGCATCGCTTAAAACAGAAAATAATTTGTTCTTAAAATTGTAAAATTGTAATGGAAATTTTGGACCAACCAAGTCAATAACTGTTTTAAGTCCCTATTTATATCCCTCAATTAGATATTGAAAATCATATCGTAAAAAAATTCAACAAAATAAATCTGAACGATTTTCTCATTTACCTCTTCTTTTAATTTTTAGTGTAACTGGTTCCTAATTTGATTGGGTATCTATTTTAATGGCCAAACTAATTTTTCATAATTTGTCCATATCAGTAGATCCTTAAGATGTTACCTACGTCTAATGAATGAATTTAATTAAGCTATCCTTTGATATAACAAATAATCAAACTGAAATCGTTTGCAAAAAATATTAGCTAAAAAATAAAGACATTTATAAAAATTTTATATTGTACCTATTTCAGTGACCATATGTGTACATATATATTTTTTATTTATAGGGGAGATTGGGGTAAAGTGGAGCATACTTTAATCTAACTATAATAAAATACCAACCAATAATCGTTTAAAACCTCTAATGGAGCTGTTATATAGAATGGTTTATTTTGCAGAGAAATAATAAGATTATTTTATCTTTTGGTATTATTTTTCGGCGTTTTTCAAATCAAATATTTTTGGGTAAAAAGGTAAATGTTGGGGTAAAGTAAAAAGTATTAAAAATGATAAATTTTAAGATATTTAGTATTTATTAAATACAATATTAGAATTCCGATAAGTGATGTAAACGGACATTTTAATCGCTTAATATTGTGTCGTACCTAAAATTATGAAACAGAATGTTTCACGGTCACTTATGCTGTTGATATTTTTCTGATATGTTTTGTCTTTAATATTAATGATATATAAATAAAACGACAGCTAAGTAAATAACACCGTAATTCGTGAATTTTTCAAAGGTGAAGTGGACAAAAAAATTAAATTTTATTGAAATATTTTTGTCCTATTTTTAAAAAATTATAAAATATGAGTACATTAGTTTTTACTTAACTATCGTTTAAAGTACACTCAAAAAATTTGTATTTTGACTGTTTGTAGTTTATTAAGAAAGCTATATGAAAATCTAGTTATTTCAGAAAGAAAATTATTTTTAACTTTTTATATAAGTTATTCATAAAACAAATTACCATAAAAAAGTTTTTTTAGTTAGAGTTAACATTTTCAGTAATTATTTCTTTTGTAAAATAAAACTAAAATTTTTAAATATAAATGATAATTTAAGTTAATTTAAATGAAAATATTGTAGTACTTTATTCGATCATATTTCATATATATATTTTATTTTTTTAGCGACATGTGTTTTGTTATCATTGTTTGCAAAAGAAATAAAATAAATAGAAACTAAAAGAATTAAATAAAATAATCAACAAATAAAACAAGCAAAATCCAGTAAGTATTTATAGCAAATTGGGAAAAAAGAAATATAATTTAACATGTTGTTCTACAGTTTTGCGGCGATTATTGTTCAGTGAAGTTCCTTACGTCTAGTCTATACCAGACAAATTTATACTATCAAAACAAATGTGTTAGAATGTGACAGAAAATGTTTGAGAAATAGTAAGTTTTTAGTATACATTTATTGCCTTAAACATTTGCTGACAACTATTTCCATAGATTTTGAAACTTATTTTCCAAAATAAATGTCAAAACCGTTAGCGCTGGCCAAGAATATCCCAATAATAGTGAGACATGTTTTCTAACATAAATTCTTCTTAATATAAGTGTTGTTATTTAGATATGGATATGTATATTTTATTCCCTTAATTATTTCATAACATTATTATCTATTAGTTTTTTTTACAACATAATTTGCAATGAAAGAAAAATAAAATACAAATATGCAAATTTTCAATAAATGATAAAACAGTAATTTTTAATGATTTGGTAAGTAATTTTTTAAAAGTTTAAATAACTGACACGATATTAGTACTGTTTTGTATATTGAAATTTTGTAGGTTAAATTAAAATATAAAATTATTTATTTTTAAAAAATTTGTTAATTAAAAAATCACCGATAAAAAGAATTGAAAAAAATTTTGTTTCAAATGAAATGTAAGCGGTCCGTTTTTTAAATTAAATTTTATTTTATTATTTTTTTTTTAAGACTTTCTGTCGAATTTACCTACATAATTTTATAAGCGAACATATCGTTAATAGTATTGGTGGTGGAAAAAACTAAGACTTGCTGTTCCAAATGTCATTTGAAATTTGGCCAAGATCTTATAAGTAATGAAACCTTTTATTATTTTAGATACTTTTTAAATGTAGCGCTCAAAAAAAATTCTCTTAGTTGCTAATTAAATTTCTTTACGGTATCTCTTATAAAACATTCAGAAGATCGTATACATAACAGGGAAAATTTCTGTTTAATGATTTATCGGACTCAATAGTTACTTTTTTCTAAACTTTCTTAATGTTTTGTAAAATTTTTCGTGAGACAAATTCCACATGTCTATGTTACTGACACAAGATGCTCTCAATTAGTTAGCTTTTCCTCATGCTGGTTTTTAATTCTGACATTTTATTAAAATATCATTGTCATTAAGATATAGTTCCCAGCTGAATTTTTAGTCTAATATTCTTTAAAAAATTACTGATATATATAAATTTTTTTGTTTAAGTTCACCCAGTTTTTTTCCTTTAAAGTGCCTTTAAAAAAGGCTGGACATTAATTTAATTTTCTTGAATTTTAATAACTCTGTATTCATGATAATAGTGTTTTTGTTTAAATTTTGTCATTTAATGTTTACAGTCAATAAAAATTTGAATATGGTTGACTGCAAAAAATATATGTTTCTAAATATTTTTACCAGAAACAAAATTTTATTAATATTATGAATATTATTGCTTTTACAACCATATTCTATTTTAATCCATATTAATATTATTATTCCCATTACATTAAAATTTTTCAAATAAATATAATACTTATCCTTTTCACAAACTTAGCGAAAAAAATCATTACTTTTAAATATATTTTGCTTTTAATGTTTATTTTTCAGCTTCATTGTAATTCTCATTTAATTTATATAAAAATAAATGTAAATAGCCTAAAAGCTACCAAATATCTAATGGAAAATGTGTTAGTAAAGAAAAATTGTTGTAACTTCTGATCCCTTTGAGATGCCACTTTGAAATGTTTACACTATAACGACAAATTGATTATAAACAACGTTTAAAAAAATAATGAATATTAAAAAAACTTTTTTCTGGATATCCAAGTATAAAGGATACTTTTTTTTTTTATTTTAGACGTTCATGGGCCAGGAAGATGATTAGTTATTATGACTGTGATAAAGAAGAATCCAATGATACCAAGTTTGTTAAAATCTGATAATGTACATAAAAGTTATGTAAGCTTAAATTTTGATCATTTTTGATAAAAAAGCTCGTGTCCAAATTTAAAGGTTTATAGAATATGAACCGTTACCGATATTGTGCAGGCTGATACGCCATATGAAGGTCATAGAGGAGTAGATTATATGTGCTGAATTTAATTAAAATCGGTGTTGGTCAAATCCGAGCTGGGTCGAAATTTTTTGAAATTACCCATATATTTCATATAAGTAACGGTTCACTATTTGCTACAGGTCCCATATAAGACTCTTTCCAGAATTTATATGCACACGATGGCGTAGGGTAACATACGGTCGGGCTTGGCCGACTATATCTTACTTGTTTAGTATGAAGAACTTTTAGCCAAGAGTAACAGTCGAAGTTCAATTGAAAAACTTAATTTTGCTGATTTTAAGCAAATCGTCGGTGCGCTGACGGAGAGTCCTATGTGTAATTTTTTGCATTTTTTTATTATCGCATTTTCTATCGTTATTAGTCATACCTTTGATTTTTTTTTATATTAAACAGAAAATGAAAAAAGCATACGTGCAGATTTTTTAAAATTTCTTTTGCCATTCGCGGACGCCAAAAAGGTAGATTTTTTTTGTCAAAACATAAAATTAATAAACAAAAAATACAAAAATTCAAAACTAAATAAAGGTTGTGAATATATAAAATAAAACAGTTTTTTGTTCTCCTGAAAAGTAGTAAAAAACTCATAGGACTTTTCGTCAGCGCACTGACGAAATGGTTTTAATTCTCTCTTTCTCTCATTTGCTCTTCGCCTTTGCATCATGTGTAAGAAATTTATTAAAAACTAAATTTTCTGTTTAACTTCAACAAATATAAGAAAAGCTGAAAGATAAATGCAAACACGTACAGAAATACACAATATTCGGTTCATTTATTTTTTCGTTATGATTTTTGTTCAGCTACAAGAGATGTTTTTTAAAAACAAGTGTCTGTATCCGGCCAAAAGAGCACGAGTCTAGCGGTTATTAATTTATTATATAAATGCCATACAGTGTTACCATATGTGAAGATTTATATTATTTTTGAAGTTTTTCTTAGACCTTGGGAAGTTTTGAAGATTTTTAATAATAATAATAATAAGATTTTTGAAAAGTAGTTATTATGTAATTTATGTTCGAATTAAATTTATTTCACTAACAAAAATACAGATCTGGGAAATAAATATAACTTAAATCGTTCTTAATTTTTGCTTTTGGCCATTACGTACAAGAATTTTGCTGATCAACAATATTTCAGTTTGAGTAGCATTTAAAAAAAAAAAAAAAGAATCTATTGCTTTGTTGGTCTACAAAGAAAGAGAAATGAAAAGAACACAGGAGGCCATAAGATATTTTTTTCGGCCAGAAAATGAAAAACAAACTTTTATTAAGAAAAAAGTTAATCTGAGTATAAAAAAAAATGTCAAAAGTGAGAAAGGAAAACATTTGTAAAATTAAAAATTTTTATGACGTGTATCTGTGCAAAAAAAAGTTAATTTTACAGTTTTTTTCTTTTTATCTATTACAATTTTTCTTTGAAATTGAATTTTTACGTGGATAAATTACATAAAAATTATATATTTCGTGACGAAAAAGTTTTTTCTTTCAAAAATAAGATTTTTTAAGAGCAAATATACGATTTTTGAAAATAATATATGGCAAAACTGATGCCACCTAAAGCATTAGACCTAAAAATTTATCCGTTTACCGGAGATGTCCGGCTATGGGAGCTGTCCGTTAAGGGAGCAAATACAAAGCAAATTGCAATAACAGTTGGCATAACTGATGTTGAACAAATAAATCCTTTTTTATTTAAGCTTAAAATAAAAATTAAAATAATTTTCCCAATAAAATTCTCTTCTTACTTTCTCTATAGGATTTTTTACCCCCAATATTCCCCAACATGTAAATACGTTTTAAAAACCCATTTTCCATATATGATTTATGACCTTGTCAAATAATGTAATGTAGGACAACAAAAAATATCATCATTTATTATGCATATTTTAGTCCTAGTAGCATATTTTTAGGCTTAGCAGCATATTTTGTTACATTATTGTAGAAAATCCTTTTTGTAAAGCATATTTTAGCAATTTAAATTATTTTTGTATATTTTACACTTAAAAGGAAATTTTGCATATTTTACATCCAGTACAATTTTTTGCATCCGATTCTTCTCTTTCAAATCCGATTCTTAATAATTTTATAATATTTTAAGAGCGTATTTTTTTTAATTTTAAGAGCATATTTTCCGATTTTAATAGTAAATTGCTACATCTGATAGCCCTGCATGAAAGCACGAGCATTCAAACAAGAAGGTTGTAATACGCTTGATGCTTGAGATACACTCATGAAAAATGTTTGATGTCAAGTGGGAGTATTTTTAAGTTTATTTCTTTTTTTTTTTTTTTTTTTTTGCCCAAAGTATGATTATTTTAATTAGAATATATTATTTTTTTACTTAGAAATAATGATTATAATTTATGTGTGTGAAAACAAATATGCCTAGTTAAATATACGTCGTTATTATGTTAAATATGTTAAATATGTTTATTTTTATATTTGATATGCCGAAGCTTCGAAAACATATTTAACTTATATTTACATATATCAGTAAATTAAAACACCCTGAAGGATTTTAATCATATTTGGCTTACTTGTCACTCATATGGACCACATGGTAAATGAAGACAAGGATCCCAAGGAACCATGTAACTCCCATTTCTCAATTGTATTTAGATGATTTTTGAACAAGTTTTGAAAACTACACTTAAAGCTTTCTGGTGATCTCTGGGAGATTTTGATCATATTTGGCCACCTCCTTACTTGTCACTCATATGGACCATATGGAAAATGAAGGCATTAACTTTCTTTATTAAACGATATAACTCCCAATCCTCAATTGTATTTGGGAGATTTTTTAAAAATTGTTGAAAATTACACTTGATGGATTCTGGTAGTCTCTGACGGATTTTGGTCATATTTGGCTACCTCCTTCCTTGCCATTTATATAGACCATATGGAAAATGAACATAAAACCCTCTATTAAACCATATAACTCCCATTCCTCAATTGTATTTGGGAGATTTTAAAAAATGTTTAAATATTACACTTTATGCTTTCTGGTGTTCTCTGAGGGATTTTGGTCATTTAACCATTTTTGTAAAAAATTGTTTTTTGAAAAAACTATAAATATTTGATCTCTAATAAAATCTTGGTTTGTTTAGATATCTTAACGAAATTTTCAACGATTGTTGATTTATAATTTGAAATGACAAAGTGTAGAAAAACTTAAGATTTTTGTAAAAAGAATCCTACAATTCCCAAAAAACTGGCGAAAATCTCAAAAATGTTTTTTTTTAATGCAGATAATTGGAAAACTACAAGTGTTAAATAGTACATGCAGGCCTTATAGAGAGCTTTAAGATGTAAAAATATTTGAAATCGGGTAAGAATGAAAAATTTGACAAGCGGTTAAAAATTGTCTATGTCAAGGTACCTTATTTTTAACCCCAATAGCTGCGCTCGTGAGGAGTGTGTGGGGCCCGCTTCCAAACTACACTCCTCTGCTACGCCTATGTAAATTTTTTTTTTGTAAATCCAACCAGCACATTAGAAGTTACAGATATATTTTCGAAAATTTTCGATTCTTCCCCACTGTGAATGGGTGCGTTAAACAAAGCATATACAAACATAGTTATGTGCGATCGCTGATCTAAACCATGATTTCAGTAGTAATGTCAATTTCATAGCACAATTGTACTTTCTAAGTTCACACCTATTCTTACGCTCTTTCATTTAGTCGTTACTGTGAGTGCAAATAGTACAAAATACACTGGAAAAAAATTATGTAAAAAATTGTTTTGCAATTAATAACCATAAATTTCTTTAATATTTATGTTTTAAGATAAAGTTGGAGGAATGTGAATTTTTTATGGCAATATTATTAAATTTAAGTGTAAAGAAAGCAAAAATACATTTGAAATAACATTTTATATAATAAAGCACCATGGAAAACTGATGTTTTTCATTTACTAAACCCAACTTTTCTTTTACTGCACTTTTTTCACGTTCACTAACACAACTGCATTTTTCGTCATTGACACCCCTAGATTACAGCATTGTTTTGTATTTTGTGTGTATGTGTTAATATTTTTAATCTTATAGATTTTGAAACCTTCTTTTTTTGGTTCGATATACAAAAAGATATGTTTTAATTTATGTGCATCTAATTAGTTAAATTTATATACTTATCGTTTATACTATTTTGAGATAATTTTATTGTTGTTTTTATTAACCACAAGTTTGTATTACACAAATGTTAATCTGCGCTATATACAGTTGGTGATAGAAAATCTGTTTATGATAGGAAACATTGAAAAAATGTAATGTTAACTTAATGCTTACTTAGCACCCTATTAGCTTATTAGCACCCACTTAATGCCATAGAACTACAAATTGTAGAACCAAATGCGATCCCGAATTTTAATTTCCAAATAAATGCAAGTACACTAATAAATTTGTAACCAAGTTTACTATATGTATAGTAGGATTCAGGTTTCCTACTATAATTATGGTAAAATATATACATATTGTGTTTTAATGCAAACATAGTATGTTAAAAATATAAACAAAATGTTTATATTTACCCATTTACATAAAATATGAGTTCGAATAAAATATAACACAAAATTCTCGTAATAGCTCTTACTGCCGCTAATTTTAAATATCTTTCTTGATTACAGTATCTTCTAGAGATATGGCAGATTTAAGAACAGATTAAATTCTTGAAATTCGGTCGTTTGTCCACATGCAGATGGCAGTCAAAGAAAAATGTACAATGAAAAATTTGATTTTTTTTAACTTGATGGTGTAATTTTTGACAAAAGTATTTCTGGGTAATAAAAAATTTCGATTTTGATTTTTCACACATACATACTTATTGCAGGCGCTTATGCAGTATGTGTCTATGGGATGTTTTAATGTAGAAACATACATTATTGATGGCTTTTCTTATGTTATAAGGTACAAGTTTTGTATACCGAATAATAGAGAAAATGGTCCTGTATAGTACCGAACTAGAGTTTCTCTTTTCCTGGTGTTTTACCGCTTCCGAGAAATCGGAATTGATTTTTAAATTTCCTGGTTACAAATTTGAAAATATTTATAATATAATTCAGTTAATTGATGAATAAAAAATTTTAAAATCACAAAATAATTCAGTTCTTTTTAAAATATTTACATTTTATTAAAATTTTATTACAAAAGACTCATCCGAGAGTCAGATTGTCCTGTAAGTAAAACTTCCCTTGATAACTTGCTATTTTTATAGAAGTAAGCTTTGTTAAGAAAGCCCAAAAAATTTTACAGATTTCAGAATCATTATTGTTTCTAAGTTTATAACCCATTTCTATGAGTAATAGTTTTTATCATAGACTAGACTATTAATCAATAGCTATGGAAAACCTGAGCTCAAAAATTTATTTACATCATATGCAGTTCTTGGATAATTGCACCCTTTAAATTATAAGGTCTTACAAGTAAACTTTTTGTAATTTATCTGATATTATCTGGCAGTTAATAGTTTGGATACTGTTAGGCCCACTTTTTCACTGTTGCCTTAAAAATGTAAATTGTTATTTGAAGCTTTGCAACAGATTACTTTTGACCACAATGAAAAAATATGCAGAATCTTTTTTTTTTTATTTCTTAAAATATTTCCATAAATAGAATTATTTATTCCATTTATTATACTAAAATGCATGAAAGACTCGGACTATTGAATGTATTTAGATATTTCCTTAAACTAAAAAAAATAAAATAAATAAAAATAGTAAAACATATTAGAAAATTTTAATTTTTGATCATTTGAATAATTGATACAATTAAAACAGTAATTGGATTAGTTTTTATCTTTGATCTATTAAAAGATTAATAGATCAAATTTTTTATATAATAAAATCTTTGTTTATTAAGAGTTAATAATGAAATTTTCGGTGATTTTTAACTCTTTCACTTTAAGTGGTAAAGTGTAGAAAAATTTAAGATTTTTATAAAAAAAATCCTACAATTCCCAAAAAATGGAGAAAATCCAAAAAATTTTTTGAATTTTGTCCATAAAGAATTTTTTGAATTTTTACCATAAAGTCCACATTTGTTACAGGTCTGAAAAAAAACCGATTACAAACTCTTTGCAGTCAAAATTTCGATACAAAACCGGTCAAATTCGGAGGGATCTGTACTTAGCTCTATTGAGAAATTTGGTTCATTTTCAATATTGAAATAATCTCCGTGAAATATCTTTCAGAAAAGTATAAAATCATTATATGTTCTTAATAAAAAATTTGTTGTAGAGGAAAAAGAGTGTAGAGACTTTTTCGGCCAAAAAAAAAACGTAAAATTTCAAATTCTAATTGTTTATTTTTAAAATCGGAGAAGATTCAAATTTCTTTTTATTCAGCAGATAATTTTGTTCTTTAACTAATTACAGAAAAAGCAAGCTAAATCTATTGGAAATGTTGGCCTATATATGTAAAAAACTGGACGAAAATCATGCAAAATTAAGACAGTTTAAATATCAAACGCAAATAACTCGAAAACTGTAGGAACCAAATAGCACATGCAAGCATGTTTTTCATAGGTCTTACCAAAAGCTTTAAGATAATAGAAAAATCTTTGAAATCGGATTAGAAACATAATAATGGCGGATATAAATTTGCCATGTCAAAGGTACCCTATTTTGAGCCCCTTAACTTCGCTACTGAGGGTTTTGTGCATCCTCTCCAAACCTAAAATTGTATACTTCTATGTAAATATCAAAAATTTTGCTCCAATCTGAATTGTGAAGCAACCACACAAAAATATTTTGAAAATTCGTATCATTAAAAAATCTGGAGCATTTTTCAAAGATATAAGTAAGTTAAATATCGGCGATAAAGAATTCCCAAAAAGAACGTTTTATAAAAAGATTTTAAATAATTCTTTTTATTTTTATCTAAAGATTATCTTAGTGAACTTTTTCGGCCAAAAAAAAAACATAAAAAAACCTAGTTTTTAAAATTTGTTCAAATATTAATACCTCAAAAGGTATGTACCACTCTGCTTGTTTAATTTAAAATTTTGAAATATTTATCATTAACCATAATTTTGAAAATTGTACCTAAACTTTAAATTCTAGTGTCGGCAGGACTGAAGTATCGTGCCATAAATATGTCAAATGTTCCCGCCTTTATAACCTGCTGTCTTGACTAGCCGATATATTACCTAAAGTCAACATTACCAGTAAACATCTCTACCTTTAAAATGCATGTAGCACCCTGTCATGTTAAAATGCAAATACAATTTTAAATCTTGTTTAAATCTTCGATTTTTTGTGTGTTAAATCACACAAGATGTTAAATTTTAATACGAATTACAAAAATCATTATGATAATTAAAATAATAATATTTTAACACTAGAGAACAAAAAAAACATTTAAAACAAGTTTATATATATTTTTTCTTTTTATTCATAAAATAAAGCAAACAAAAAAAAAATAAAGTAAAAAATCAAAACACATACCAAAGTCGTAAATTTAATGACTGGCATTTAAAAGTATTTAATAGAAAATAACCCAGCAAAACATGGGGCAGGGGTTAATTTGAGAAGAGAATATAAATACTTAGCGTCTTTAGATGCTTCAGAAAGAATCAGTAAAGTAAGGTAAATTATAGCTTTAAGGATTTTAGATAGGAAATATATTTAAGAGAGCATTAAAGAGAAAGTGGAAAAATTTAAGCTTTAACCGCTTACTAAAAGATCGCAAATTAAAGGTTCTTTTTAGTCGAAGAATGTCCAAAATTAATTATTTATAGAAATAAAAAATGTTTACAATTTCGATTTAAAGATTAGATTGGTAAGTACCCACTTTTGTAATTATTTCTTTTCAGCAATTGTTATATTATGGGTTAATTTTTTTTTAAATATTCTGAACGTATTATAAAAATCTATGAAAGTAAATTATTATTCTTCGTCATCAAATTTTTTTTTTTCGCTTGGTAACATTTGGATAAAAGAATAAATACTCATTTATAAAAAATGGCGTTATTGTCGTCATTTACATAATTTTTTTTTTTTTAATCATCAATAAATTTTAATCGCTAAAATAAAGGAAAGAACGTTTAAAAAACAAAAACAGAACATAAATTTCTTTAAAATAATTAAAGCAAGACGGGCAACACCTATTTATGGTGGCGCCAAATCCGTTTTTTGTTTTTATTTATTAACATTTTTTGTTGTTTTTTTTTTTTTGTAAATATTTTTGTGTGCAAAATTTTTTTTCATAAATTATTTTGAAAGTTAAAATCAATATTTAGATATTTGTTTATCTTGTATTTTAATTGAGAATTTTCAAATGCAAAAACCTGCCAAATAAAAAGCAAATTCTGATTCTGAAAACCAAATCTATAACTAGAGAGCTTTAAATTACTTGTTTTATGTAAAATAGATGAATATGTAAAATACATATAGATTTACCAAATTTATATTTAGGAAATTTTTATAAACTTATACGGTCATTGGCTTAATAAAACGTTATTTATAAATGTGGGAGTTTATGTTTAAACAAAAATCATAAAAGTATTAGAAAATTTTAATTAATAAATATTTATAAAATAAACAAACGAATGTTGTTAGAGAAATTTGTATATAATCAAAAAGTGTTAATTAAAATTAATTTCACTCCTTATTTTGGCGGTATATAAGTATTTGATTTTGTTTTTGAATATATTTTGTTTTTAGCATTTGTTTTTCACCTTCATTATAATTCTCAATTAGTTTATACATGTATGAATATAAGTAAATAAGGTTTAGTTGTATTTGGTGTGATTCAAGCAATATAAGATATTGATTAACTGCTATTGAAGGGTTTAGTTAATAAAAAATATCTTATATTATCTTGCATAACATATATGTATGATGGTAAAAATAAATAAAAATAATTAACGAACAGATATTATGTAAATAATTTCTGATTATTTATAAACACTTTTATCTATTACTTTGAAACAATGGACTTTGAGTCCAAACAATTTATAATAATTTTGAATTAATGTGCTTTATTTTAATATATGATAAAATGTAATAATAGTATAAGATGGGACAGTAATATTACAATATAGAATAATAATATGATAAGATGGAATAACAGTATAATAAAGTGAAATCATCAATGGGATAATAATGTAATAAGATGGTATAATAATATGAAAAACTCGAACTATATATGATAAAATGGAATAATAACATTTATTATTTATAATCATATATATTTTTATATGTTCCAATCATATGTTGCTCTCAGATTATGGTAGCCGCAACTATATTCTTTCTCTGCGTGTATGTATAAACAGATAAAAATTTAATCGAATCACTTCTTGTTAATATTATTGAACGTTGAGTACTAAGGAATGCGCATAAAAAAATTTAGTGTATACAATTCCACTTATAAAAATGAAACCGATGAGTCAATCTTTTTTTTTTATTTTGTTAAAGGCAAATTTAAAAGAAAAATTCGTTTTTTATTCATTTTTACTAAAATATTTAATATTTTATGGAATACCCACCATAAGAGCTTTATTGTGTTTTAGGTTACTTTTTTGTTGGAATGGGTCCAGCAGCACCATTTGTTTGATACCACTCAGTTCCTTTTTTGTTGTAATAATGAGAACAGAAATCAGGCCAGAAAAATTAGAATTCGTTGTGTTTTCTAGGTTATAATAATAGGAAGAAATCTTTTCCGAATGCATTCTTTTGCGTATATTTCTCATTATAGGTGTCATTTGTTATGAACAGGGAAACCACAAAAATTCAATTGCATGTTTTTTTCCTGTACTCTTATTGAAGCCATCGATACTCTTATTGAAGACATCAATAATCGTTTCGGAACAAATAAAGTATTTTGACATCGATTTGTAAGTGCACATTTTTGCATAGTTTATCCTAAGCGGCATATGTTTGCATATAGTTATTTTAGAGCATAATTATAGCATGTTTTGTTATTTTTAGAGCATATTTAATAATTTTAAAGCATATTTTGTCATCCTGAGAATATTTTTTTTATAAAATCAAAATTTTAAAAAGATTGACCTATTAGTTTCATCTTTATAAGCTGAATTGTATGCACTAAATTTTTCGTACCTTCGTCACCTAAATTCTGTTAATGACAAAAATTATGAGTCGCAATGCCAAACTAGGAACTAGTTTTTTCTTCGGTAGTTCTATTTTTTATTCCCAGTTTTAAAATTCAATAAAAAAAAAAAAAAAATAGAAATAAAAATTTCCACTCACCTGGTCTTGACAGAAATAACCGAATCCAATAATACCCGCTATAGCCAAAAATAAACAAAATACGATAATGGTTCGTATTTTTGAACGTGGTTCCATTTTTTTGATTTCATAAACACCGCTGGGCAGAAGTAAAGCAAAATCACTATCAACTTGTACCGAAACGTTTTTGCGCATATCCTTGATGATTTCTTTGGTCTCTAACTTTTCCTTCACAAAAGGCATGATCCATAACGTGCGTTGACAACAACAATAATAGTACGACCAATTAAATTGTGGAAAGCAAAATAACAACAACAAGATTTAATAATAGAATGTTTTAAAGAGATTAAAGTAGAAAATGGTATAGTTGATGTTAAACAAGACATAAAAACGAACACGCGTACCGTTTTAAAATCTTTATAATTTTAAAGAGTTATTCTGACTGAAGAGGAATGAAATGAGGATTTAAACTATTTGATTTTAAAGCAATTATTTTCATACGAGGATGATTGTTGTTATCTCTTTTAAGATACTAGATGTTATTTTGTTATTGGAGATTACTTTCTTCTGGTGTGGTTTTTTGATATATAAAGATTTTTTCTTTGCTTTATTTTGTCTTTGCTGTTTTAAATCCCTGGCATTTTAGCGTTTTTTTTTTTTTTTTTATCGTGTTAACAAGTATATTGGCGTGTCGTTTTTCTTTACTGGCTTTACTGTAGAAAATTCCCTTTTAATCTCCAGAGTTCGATTATTTACATGTACATGGAATGAATTAATCCGATTGTTTTCCTTTTTATTGCTATTACGTTAGTGAGTTTGGGGGGAAACAACTTAGTCTTATTTAGAGTTTTGTTGTTGCTAAAAACAATTTGTGATTTAATGAATTTTAGCAGCAACTATTTTTTGAAGCTGTGTTAATGTATATACAGCTTTTTTCTATTCCTATTAAGACCTTTTTTATGCTTAGCTTATTAACTCAGGTGACAATGGTTTGGTCTATATATCTGATTTGTATCTTTTTTGCTTATACAAATTGGTTTATAGGCAGAGTTAGTGGGATTTTAAAATGGTTTTAGTTTCATTTAAAATCTTTTTTTTTCAATTTGCATGTCCTCTTTAGCTTATGTTTTCATCATTATAGAACCATCCACACTTATGCTAGTTGTATTTGCCTTAATCATTTGATAGGCTTAGTTTAATGATTCTACAAGTGCGTTTGTGTTTGAAAAGCTGGAATACTGAGTCGACAATAGATTTTCCTCATTTATAGAAATTCTGTATTTCGTTTAAAATACGTATATTTTTTTCGCCTTTATTCCATCTGAGCTCTTTATAGTTTTGTTTCTGTTTTTTGTTTTTGCTCTCCTATTCACTTTATTATAATACAATTAGCGCTTTATAGAGTCTATTTTCCGATAGCAAGCAGAAATTGCTAAAATGGTCCTTTTCATTGTTTATATAACTGTGTGTGCATGTACTAAACATACATACACACAGGATATTGTTTTTAATTTGCCACCATTTGCCATTCCATCTTAAAGGGAAAAGTTTCAATATTTTGCAACGCACAAATTCAAGCAGCAATATTTAGCTTTAATACTATACTTCCAAACATTTACTACCCACACTCACATTGAACATGCTTCGTCTTTAACGTGGCAGCAAATAGAGCACTTAACTTTAGTAGAGACCTGTTTCAAAGATAAGAACATGAAAAGAATCAGAAAATAGAAAAAAAATTAATGGCAAATTAGTATGTTCACAATTTTTTCGTTATTTTTCGTAATTTTTCTTTACTTTACAAACAAAACAAAGCAAAAAAAATTCCAAAGTACTTGTTCTTCAGTACAAAAAGAAAACAAAAATGGCGTGAAACTTAAATTATAACTTAAATTAACAATTCTGATTATGTTATGCAAAAAAGCCCAAAAAAAAAAGAAAGAACTCTTACTTAAAATGATATTAAAATGTGAGCAAATTAACGTTTTACTTCTTTTTCTTCCTGTTTTTAAATTAGAATGGATTAAATAATAATTACGAAAAGGATAGATATATATAAATATATATATATATTCAGATTTTTACCTACATTAAGAGTGAAAGGAGTAATGACTTTGTTTACAGTTGATATTCACTGATTAGAAACATTTAGGAAAGTTTAAATTTTAATAACTTGATTACTTTTTCCGAATTTTTGGAAAAAAGGGAGATGCTCCCTGAATACATATTCGCAAAGATGTATACAGGGAGAAGTTAATTTTCGGTGTGGAGGGAGGATTCGCTGCATGATCTAAAATAACGATTCTCAAATGTTGATCCTCGACTTACAAGTGGTCCGTAAGGAAATTCGTGGGGTTCGCGAAGAGATCCTTTAGACATCTTAATTAGCACTAGCTGCAAAAAAATCAATAAACCCGAACTTCGATTAAAAAATATTATGCTTGATAAAGGCACCAATTATCAAATAAAGAAAGTGATGCTGTCCAATGTCACAATATAAAGAAAACTTTGCGATGTGGCAGGGGACGCAATTAATTAAAAAGATATATATATACATAGTTAACTTTGATTTGATGAAACTATCGATTTTTCCCATGAAACCCTAATTTTATTTTTTGTAAATATATTATTTTTAAATGCCCTTTCCGAATTTTAATCAAAGAAGAACATTGTGTGGAAGAAATCTGATAAAATTGAAAAATTCTTTTAATGTTAATATCAATAATATACCAGATTCATTTCAAAATGGTTAAAATGTAACTCTGTTAAATTTAATTTTGAATCAACAGAAAATCATTTTAAAAATGAAATATAGCTCAGTTTATCCGTTTGTTGGCTCCGAAGCCCTAACACTGTTAGAAACATTTTCATTAACATACAATTTTATGTGAAACTATCTTTTTCGCTCTATTGTCCATCAAAACAAAGAATCGATCTTTTATGAATGCAAAGAATGATATTAGATATGCATTATCCGAAAAAGTCTGTATTAAAGAAGTTAATATTAAAGGCCTCATGTAGTAAAAACAATGTTGCAATTATTATTAAACTATTTTATCTTTACATAACATTTTGTCTGATTTTTAAACTAGTCAAAGTTGTACTGGGTCGCGCTTCCATTGCAATGTCAAAAGGGAGAACCTCTAGACGGAAGATATTATTGCAATGTTTTCATGGCATTGCTTGATTTGGCATCTTTGTTCTAGAAGAGTTTGTATTGAGTTCAATTTAAACAAAATAATAACTTTTAGCATGAACGGGGATTTCAATGAATTTGGTATTTGTCCAAGAATTTTTCCAAATGAGATTCACAAAGAAGCAATATAACCGTAGAAAGTCACTGTTTTTGTGTCGACGCAATAACAAAGCTATCATCGTTAATGCACAGAAAAAATTATTACATTATATTTTTCAATTAACACAATTGTTTCATTTTACATCAAAATTTAATTAATATATTTAAGCAAAAATAAAAGAAATAGTAAGAAATAATTTTCAAGTAATTCAAGTAAGACTTTTTTCACATTTAAATTTTTAATTCATTCAATCATATATTTGATTGATTGATTTAGTACACTTTTTAATTGGAAAAATTTTTTGCTCTTCATTTTTTACAGTTTTTAGAACACTGAGGCCCCGGTCGGGGTTGTTAATGGGAAACAGATAATTGCGAATAAGAAAATGTGATTAGAAAACAAGTTAATTTTTAATAAAAAGGGAGTATTTTTTGTAAAAAGAGATGAAATTAAAATACTTATATAAATTCTATTTTGATTTTCTAACTTAAAACAAAGAAATTAATCCATTTTTTTTTTTTATTTCATTTCATTTTTTCTATATATATAACTTATATAGCGAAACAACTCAAATCGAGGTCAAAGTGTAATAGATATAATAATTTTGGTGACAGGTGCAAATTTAAACAAATTTAAACAATTTTTAATTGAATAAATTATGTTGGTAATTGATGAACTTTTTCTGTGTGGGGAGCGCCACACAAACATGACAACTAATTTCTTTTATGAACCAGTGTGCTAATGGTACAATAGACGTTTAAGAGACTTTTGTTTAGAAAATTTTATTATTCAGCAACAAAAAAATTAATTCAGCTGAGGAAAATTATCACTTGTACAGTATTTTGTAATTTATAAATACATTTTTAATACTACTACAACAAAAGCTAATTCAGCTAAAGAAATAACTTACTAAAACAAATTAGAAGAAGTAAATAAAGCGGATTTTTTCGAATACATACAAAAGTATACAAGTCAGCAGGGAAAAAACTAATTCAGCTGGACGGAAATGTCATTAAATTTGTTTTAGTCCATTTAACCAGTAACTTAATACCTTTAGTGCAATTCAGCTGAGCTGAAACCTAATCCTGCGAAGTCTTAAAATGTTTTAGAAAAAATATTGCAAGATAAGTAACAAGATTTAAAGAAATTCAGCTGAATCGGTCATTAATGCATTTACAATTTTCAAAACTACCGTTTTATGTAATTCAGCTATTTAGATTAGCTGAATTATATGGAAAATATAACAGTTTTATTAGCTGAATTTTTCTTAGAAAATTCAGCAGGGAAAAACTTATTCAGCTGCGCAGAATTCCCATTAAATTTGTTGTAATAGATTTCACAAGTAAACTAATACTATTCAGCTGAATTAAACATTAATGTTATGAAGCTGAATTGTTTTAAAATTTATTAGAATAGATTTGTAAGAAAAGTTACAAAATTTAAAGAAATTTACTGATAAAAACCTAATACAGCTAAGCTGAATTGCCCGTTAATGCAATTATAGTTATCAAAATTATAGTTTCATGCATTTCGGCTAAGCATAATTTAAACTAATATCAAAAATATAAACATTGTTGCTTAAATTAGGAATATTTCATGTTTCCAATGTAATTCAGCTAAGCTCAATCTTTATTAAACTAAACAAATCAATATTCATGATCTAACTTTTTTTAAATGAAGTTTTGAGACTTTTTTTAAGTGATACACAAAAACAAATTTTAAATTTATAATTCATTTTAGAAAAAAATTTATACACAGAAAAAATTGTGTGATAAAATTTGAATATAGTAATAATTGGTTATAGTTTTTGTTTTATATAAATTGACGGCTCCTCAAAAAATTAAAAAAAAAAAATATAATAAAATAAAATAAAATTAGAAAAATATTTAAAAACACAACAAAAATAAGAAAATTAATAAAATAATACAAAGGAAACATGTAATATTTTTAAATAAATAGACAATTTATATCATACATATGTGGTCAATCTTTTGGGAATATAAAGATGGGAATTTGTGTAAACTGTTGTTAGGTAAAACTATTTAATGTTTGTTAAACTAAGAATTGTTAAGAATTTTAGTACTTTTGACAGAAATGTTCATCGTTGAAACGGGAATTTAACATTAAATCGTGAGGCCTTTAGAGTTTATGCTTTTGTACACTGCCTGCCACTTGAATAAGGGATCACATTTTTTAACTATAATTAAGTATATCTCCTAAACTAAAGTTCAGAAAAAAATAATTTTTTGCGCAACCAAATTCCAAAGTGTTGGCTTTAGTTTCTTGAACAAATAAAAAATATACATATTTTGTTATAATAAAATTATGCATTTATTTAAAGACATGTATTTCTGTGGTACTATTTCGTGTGTCACTTGAATAAGGAAATCTTTTAATATTAATCAGGAAGGCTATGATTTGAATTTCTTTCAATATAAACGGCTAAAGAATTTTTAATTTGATAGTTTTTAAATAGTTTTTATTCAAAATGGTAAGTGGTAAGACTCCTAACAACTCTGAAAAAGAAAAAATTCTGATTTTGAAATCTTAGGGTCAGAATCCGGTCCAAATAGCCAAAAACATTAATAGAGGAAAGACAGTTGCGTACAATTATTGAAATAGCGTGGAAAGATATGGAAAAAACATGAAAGGGCGGAAGAATATGGTAACAATTCCAAAAGAAAGACGAAAAATTCTTAGAATTGCATCGACTTCTGCCATGTCGGTATCAAAAATACGTGAAAAAAGT
This sequence comes from Protocalliphora azurea, assembly GCA_932274085.1. Lineage (NCBI taxonomy): Eukaryota > Metazoa > Arthropoda > Insecta > Diptera > Calliphoridae > Protocalliphora > Protocalliphora azurea. The sequence goes on along the minus strand of OW026519.1, from coordinate 21,490,960 downwards.
GGAGTCAGTGCCAGTCTAAGAACAGTGCACCGTATTTTAAAGTCGTACCCATACATAGTACGACGAAAACTTCAAAAAAACCACCACTTAATGAAAAACGCAAATCACAACGTCTACAGTTTGCCAAAAATACAATGACATGGTCCGACAAATGGTTTAAAGTTGTATTTTCCAATGAAAAAAAGTTTAATATTGATGGTCCCGACGGGTATAACTATTACTTCCATGAAATAAATAAGGAGGAATTATTTTTGAGCCGAAGACACAGCCGTGAGGGTGGAATAATGGTATGGGGTGTCATTTCGTATTATAGTACCATAGAATTGGTTTTTGTATCCAACAAAATGACTGCAACGACTTACAGAAACATTCTGGAGAAAGCATTTCCAAAATTTTATGATTTCTTTGGAACCATACCTTGGACGTACCAACACGATATCGCTCCGATTCATACCGCCAGAGCAGTAAAACAATGGATTAAAAATGATGCCGGTGCGAACGTAACCGTCAATGGCGACCGTTATTTGACCGACTATTTGATGCCTGAAATTGAAGCTCGTGATCTCAACGACATTTGGTTTCACCAAGACGGCGCCACTTCCCACACATCGCATCAATCAATGGATTTATTGAGAGAACACTTCGGTGAGCACATAATTTCACATTTTGGGCCGGTCGATTGGCCACCAAGATCGTCTGATATCACACCGTTAGACTTTTTCCTGTGGGGATATGTAAAGTCTAAAGTTTATGCGGACAAACCAGCTTCGATTCAGGCCTTGGAGGAAAACATCACGCGTGTCATTCGCCAGTTACCAGCCGAAATGTTCGAAACGAGTCATCGAAAATTAGACTCAACGGATAATAAACATTCCTTATTAAATTTGAATTTTCTGTGTTTTTTTTTTTTTTTTTTTTCTTTAAAAAAGTAGGGAGTCTCGAAATGGATCACGCTTTATTTTTGTAGAACAATAGTAGTAATGAATGTTTACAAATGCTTTATATTGATCTCGATTCCATCAAATAGATGTATATATACATAAATCAGTGTGCCAAATTTCATAAAGGTAGGCAGAAAACTTATCATGGATTTCATATCGTCCATTTTCCTAAAATATAAGTCCATTTTAATAAAATAATAATATTTGACGCAAATAAGTTTTATATGGGTGCAAAGTGCAAAGTTCTATCATAGTCAGTCCATAATTGACTATAGCTCTCATATAAAAACTACTTTCAGGAATCAGGAGCATAATGAATGTAATTTAAATGGTAACGATAGCATATTATTACATATACATACGTATGTTTTACGGAAATATAATTTACACCATTAAATTTTATTATAACCGGTCGACAATTGACCTAGGACCCAGGAAATACCTCCTCCACAAATATTAAAAACGCATGGTCTAGTGTATCAAATGATCGAATCTGACCGATAACCTGTTTTTTCAAATAAATTTACTGAAATTATTGACAAAATCACATCAAAAGAGCATCTTATATTATTATTTAAATTATGGATATACGCCCTTTTAATTGTTCTTATTTTGAGGCATTAAAACTAAGAAGATAATAATTTTTTTTGCAATATGAGTAAATTTGACAAAATTTTAATTGTCTTCTTCATATTCTTTATGAATCAGTCTAATACTAGATTGTACTTTATTTATTAAAAAAAATTTTATTCAAATAGGCGTAAAATGTGGGTGTGATGTCCAATCGGGATCTAATAGAACCTAATTTCATATAAGTAGCTTCAATAATAACATGTAAAATTGAAAAATAGATTTTTTTAAAGTAGGCGTAAAATGTGTGATGTTCAATCGACATCTAATAAAGCCCTATAACTACCTCTGACACTGGTACTATCTGTGTGTCAAATTTCCTGAAAATCAGTTCAGTGATATATATATATATATATATATATATATATATATTATTTATGCCTGTTATCGGCTTCATTAACGCCATTTCAACCAACGCACGGACGGACATCAACTTCATTTCTTATAAGGATCCAGAAAATATCACTTTTAATAAGATTTTGGCAGCCTTAGTTACTTCGCCGATTTTTTTTTTTTTTTTTACAATTTGAAAGAAGTATAAAAAACTTACAAAATAATTTATATAAATCAGTTGATGAAACTTTAAAAAATCACTAAAAAAAATAGCATTTTTGTTAAGAAAACTAATATTTACATTCATTACATGCAAATTTATGCAAACATTTCAAAAATAATATAAAAAGATTTTAAAAATTCTTCTTCTATTCCTTAATAGCAATTGAAAATTACAGATCTAGTACATTTTGCTTAAAAAAAACTTTTGAGTTTTCTATCCAATTAGTTTTCAAAAAATTCGTCACTTTGGGCTTGTTTAGAGAAAAATTAAACAATTTGTTTTTTCTGTCGATAGAAGGACTTTCAATTATATCTTGGGGAAAACATTTTAAAATAAATTTAGAATTTTGATTCATTTGAATACCTATCCTGGTCGAATATTCCACGGGGAAATTTTTTAAAATATTTTTTTCACAATTTCAAAATTAAGAAGAAGACGTATTTCGAGAAAAAATTCTAAATTTTTTTAAAGCAAAATCTACTATAGCCGTGATTTTCAATTGCTGGTAGGGAAGTAAAGACTAATTTTAATATTTTTATCACTTTTCCTGTATTCAGCTTATCAATACGCATCGAATGATAGATACGTACGTACATCTTTGATTTTTTATTTGTATGGCCTCTAGACAATTCTGTGGAAATGATTCACTGTCAGTATTGATGTCTTTCAATAATTACAGTTTGTTCTGACTCCTGTCTTTATGTTGTGTTTATCTTAATTTTTCATTTATTTTTGAATTTAAATTTCTAATGATTTTTACTGCAAATCTCCTGAAAATTTCAAATTTTTTTTTATTTCTACTTGAGGTGTTACTTAATCCTTTTTAGCTAATGGTAAGACATTGTAAAAAACCTTATTTTACATTTCGCCGGAAAGCCAACGAAAATTCATATGTGTAATTTTCTGATTTTTTTTTTTTTTTTTTTTTTATTGGACCATTGGAAAATTTTATTAAATCTCCTTTTTCAATTTTAATATATTTTCGAATATCTGGATCAGTTTCGAAATGGTCAAAAGGATTAATACGTAATTTTATATGATTTTCATAAAAAAATTATTTATTTTTTCACTCTCCTGAAAAGTTGTTCAAAAACGCAAAAGACTTTTCGCCAGTTATCCGATGATTTATTTTTTAACTTAATTTTCTTCGATCTATTCACTTTCTGAACTAAGTCAAAAAAAGGCTTCCATAAAAAAATAAAAAAAAACAATTAATGTCAATATGGGTGCATACCACACAGAAAAAGTAATTGTAAGAGCTATGTCATCCAACCGATAACAAAAAAAATCTATATTATTTTACCATTAAACTTTTTTATACTATAAAACAATGCAATTTAAAAAATTCTCAAATACAACTGCTACCAGTCGCAACTAACCACTTAAATATTACAAAAAACATACACTCAATGCTACATAGAAATTGCCAGCTCATAAAATAGAAAACTAAAGCTTTTGTTTCATCAATTTTTCATCAATGGATTGTTTTTTTTTCAGTATATATTCCACAATTTTTATTGTGCTGACATTTGCACAAAATGAAAAAAATGGATAAAAAAATAAAAATTGAGAAATTTTGCATGTTGTAAATTTCGTACGCAAAAAATCAAATCCCCACAGTTTATTTGCAAGTGAAATTGTTTTTGAAACGAAAATACAAGAAACAAAAATGAAAGGATTTGGTGGAAATGTATTGTGTGTATGTATGATGTTTGTGTCGTAGTTGCAGTAGCAATTTGTTATCTATTTTTAAAAATCATGGCAACAGACGGTAAAAATGCATTTCCTGCTGCACCAAAAAAACGACAACAACACACAAATAGCAGACTTAAAAGCACATTCATTCTCCCTCTAACTCTCATAGACTTGCCAGCGAATTAAAAAAAAAACACTCACATGCACCGCTACTTATTTATGCTTAACGAAATGTGAATTCAAAAAACAAGACATGTCAATGTTGACAATTGCAAATAAAATTTAAAGTAGTTTTTTTTTTTTTTGGTAAGAAATATGTATGTATGTATGTACGTGAAAATTGGTAAAGTACACTGGTGCAGATTCCTAAAAACACACATCAATTTTTTTAATCAACTTACCAAAAATGGGCCTAAAAGTAATTAAGTTGTTTGCAATTTTTTAAATTATTTATTAGCTTCATTTAAAAAATTAATAACAAAAAACTTAAAATGGAAATTATATATTTTTCATTGTAATTTGAGTAGTTTAATGCCATTTTTATGCTTTATTTTGGATAACTTCAAAAATTCGTTTGGAACAAAACATATTTTTGATTTTCCTGCAAATTGCGTTTCGACATACGAATTTCGTTGGAACTCAAATTATGCCAATAGCAAGAATCTACGTCCTTCTGCTTTCTAAATCAATTTAAAAATCTTAAATTGCATTAAAATTTACGAAGCTAGGAGATACATAGTTCAGAAATTACGGCAATAAGGAAATATATAGTTCGGGAACTAAAAATAATTCGAAATTTTTGAAAATTGTTTTGTGATATCCTCAAGAAGGTCTACAGCCCACATAAGATCGTTTTCCGAGTGAAAATAAAAAGTGTCATTTTGTTGCAGCAGTGTAATTAATAAAAATATTTGCCATCTAAATTTTCCATATATAATCCTAATCTGCATAATATAATTTGTATTAATACTTATGCTAAACAAATTTATTCTTTTGAACCCAACTATATAAATATGTATGTAAACATTAAATTTATATATAATGTCTTTCAGGAATGTATTTGGAAATTTTGTAGTACTAACACTTTTGGTAATCAATGACTAAGGTACTTACATATAATATACAAATAAACTTGTATGATAATTATAAAATATAACTAAATATTAAAGTAGTTTAGCACTTGTTAACGTTTAAAAACATCAGCATTTAAGGAAATTTCAGTAATGTATTTAGAAAGAAATAGGCAAAAAACAAAATTTGATAATGAAGTTTTAATAGAGTGAGTATTTGGTAATATATATGTACTTAAATATTTACTCTTTAAAAAGTAAACTTAATTAAATTGATATAAGTTTTTATATTGTTTATTGTTTAATTAACAATAGGCTTTAAATATTAACACACCTAAACGAAAAATTTTTGATAAAAAATGTTTTCATTAAAGCTTTAAAAATTATATTTGATATTTTAGAACATGAGTTTCAAAATCTAAAAATTAAAATGTATTTAATTCTCATTAATTTTAAATATGTTTAAAATTTGGGAAACAACTTACTTTAAAAGTTGAGAAACAGCTAAATGCACATCGAGACTATCTTATCCACCCAGCAATAAAAACAGAATTTACATGTTAAAAATTAATTTACCAAAAAAAAAAAAAATTACAAATAATTATATTAATTATTGCAATTTTTTTAACAGTATGTTCGGTAGAATCGACTTATTTATGCAACTAGTCCTTCTTGAAATGCTAATGGAGGCAGATTTTTTAATTTCAATCAGAAAGCAAAGATACGCGTTTATTTTGTGTTACATTTTTCTATTAATAAGACATGGTTGTTTTGTAAGATGGTCCGAATTACTTGCTTTAATTCGGCTTGCTTTATTCGTCCTTTAATTCCTAATATGCCATTTATACCAAAACAAAACTAATTGGTTTTTGAAAAACAAAATTTCAAAAACTACATCGTTTACATACCTTATTTCTTTCCAATGTAGCTTTTGTTGACAATCGTATTTATTGTATCATAAATAGTTATTTTAGTGTTTTTTTATTTGGTTTTCAATAAAAACTAGTTAAAAATGGTTTTTGATTTGTATGGAAAAGACAAACAAATTTATGTAGTTTTTGTTTGGTGTAATTGGTGTAAATGACATATAACCAAGCCAAATCTTTAAATTTAGATCAGGGAGCGAAAATACTCTGATTTATTTTTATACCCTACACCACCATAGGTGGTTGAGGTATTATGCGTTTGTGCTGATGTTTGTAACGCACAGAAAAATATTCGGATCATTATTTCGCCTAACCCCCATACAAATGTATTTCTGGAATAAGAGTTTAACGATCATAAATGCCTTAAATATAACAATATTTTAATGCACGTAATATTCTGTATTTGTATATTATATTCGGTCGCAATTGGCGACAGGTCTAATACGAATTTTGATGCATATACACAATGGTATCATAGGCTATCGGGCTTGACCGACTATAATCTTTCTTACTTAATTGTTTTTTGTTAATTTTTTTTTTTTTTTTTATTTTGACGCAAATTGTTAGATTTTAATGAAAATCAATTAATATATAAATAAAAGCATAAAAATCCGTCCTCTAGTAACAATAATACCCTACCACTACAATGGTTTAGGGTGATGGCCTAGTTGGTATTGAGCTAGACTGTTAGTCTGGAGGTGCGATTCCCACCAGAGTCTGGTTTGTTGCACTGCAACGAGTACATGGTCTTAGTTCCCCCCGCTCCTTAGGATTAGAATATAATTTGTAATTGTATTGTAATTAGTAAATAAATAAATACAATGGTTTGGGGACTTATTTTTCAAATTTTTTAAACATGGAAAAAAATTTTTGTATTTTTTTCCATTAGAAATGCATAATAATTTGAACTTTTGATCTTAAATTATGTTAACTTTCATGTAAGCTACTTCTTAATTTATGTATGAAGAGCTCAAAAAAAGAGAAAATTAGCCGCACTTAAAGGCAGACAATACAATATTTGGGAATTGCAATTAAGACACACACTGCCCAACATAAATAAACATGCTATAAAAAACGAAAAAAATAAATAAAGACAAAGAGGTAGACAGTAAACAAACAAAACAATAACAAACAACAACAAAAAACACAATCAAAAACAAAAAGAGAATATTATTTTTTAATAAATAAAAGAAATAAATATGCAAAAACAAAAGAAGAATAACAACAAAAAGTAAAGCTATAAAAATAACCGGCAAAATGTAACTAAAAATAAAAATATTTTACAGAAGAATAAGAATACACACAAACTACTAGAAAAATAAAAGGCAAAAAAACAAATGGATAAAGCCAAAGAACGTCTGCAGAGTTTTTGTTGTTTTGGTTGAAAGCAAAAAAATATCCCCCCACCAAGAAGTAAAATAGAAAAAATAGCACTAATAACAAAAACACAAAGGAAAGAAAGGGCTATAAAAAAAAACGTTCGATTGTCGTTGTCGACGCGGTAGTCGTCCCATAGTCTGGCTAAACTGTCAAAATGACACCAACTTTGCCATAAAACGAATGTGATGGAAATAGAATACTAAAGCAAAAAAGCGAATAAATGAAATACACAAAGCATAAAAATGAAAAACAGCTGTAAACATTTGCCAAAATAAAAATGTTTTAAAAAACTTTCTTTTAAAGGAAATTAAAAGAAATTTTATGTTAAATTTCTAAACAAATTCTAAATCTCAAAAACAACAGCTATTTAGCATATAATTATACAAAAAATATAAATATATAATTTATAAATATAAATTATAAATAACAATTATAACAATTATATCCATCCGTAGGAGACGCAAAAGGAAAAAAACGAAATCTTTAAAATCAGAACTATTAAAAGCAAAAATTTTGTTTAAACTTTATTCACCTTGAATAGATTTGTTTCTATAAAATCTCCATGTATTCTAAATTTTTTTCTAATATGATTTTATATGTGTGTATGCTTCCAATAGTTTATTGCATTTGTATTTTATTTATATACAATTCTTTTCTCTTATTTACATTATACACTACTTTTTATTATTCAAACTTTTGTTTATGTTTTAAATTACTAGTTGTCATATTTTGTTATTATGCTTTATATTATTTGTTACACTTTTATCATGAACTCTAGCTATTTGATTAAATTTTTTTGTATTATTATTATTTTTTTTTCCACACACTTCACTCAGAAGACAAAAAGAGGGGCGACTTTATATTTTTACACTTTTTATGGAAATTGCACAAACACACATTGATAGAAACACTTTTTTATTAAATTACTAGACACTTCCGTTTACTGTTGCTTCAATTTTAATTTATTTATATAGCAAATATCTTAATTTCATAATTAGTTCTATTGGCTAATGTACGCGTGTTATTTTATTTTGTTTATTCTTAAAAGTTTGATGTAAATCGGTAAATTACAATTTGTTTTATTGGGATATTTATTTAACTCTACGCACTACCGTCACAACATGTTTTCATGTTGCTGTCAACTAAACAACTGTCAATAGCAAATGTTTTTCTTAACTGGTAGAGTTAAAGTGACAGACCTACAATTTGTTTTTTAGTTGGAAACGCATCAGTAAATATACACGAATACACGGTGAATTATTTGCGTATAGATTTGAAGGGGCAAATACACGACAAAATTGAGTGATATGTATTATAATAGTATAATAATAAATTTGAGGGCATAAGTCACTCCTACGATGCATGATGGAAAATAGTTTTTTTTTTAATTTTTCGTGAATTTTTATGTTTATTTTATTGCATGTCATCCATTATTCATTTCTATGTGATTTCATAGCGGAAGTTTGTGTGCAGATGTCGTATAGTTAATAAAAATATAAACTGAAATTAATGAAATACAAATATTTCCGTAAATAAGTTTTCATAAGTTTCCGCTACCGACATTGACCATATCAAGAAATCAAACGAAAAATGAAATACTGATGTGATCACGTCATGCAATTTTATCGTGTATTTGCCCCTTAACTCAAATCAATATATTTTTAAATTAGAATTCCTTTCAGATTATTTAATTTATTGATTTTATTTTTAAGTGATTTTAAGGAGATATATCTCGTTTTATTCTAAACCAAAGAGCATTAAAAATTTGTATTCAAATATGTTTAGTCGAAATTTTTAAAAAAGAATGAAAAATACATTTAAAAATTTTGAATGACTTATTACTTATTTCAAATATATATAAAATCTTTCTAAGTCGTTCCAATATCTAAATGTAGTGAGTGTATGAGCAATTTTTGTTTAGATTATCCTTAATATAACATAACATATAAAGCATCATTCAAAATTTACTTAATTTATGTATATTATTCCATTGAAAATTTTTTAATATACATATATGCTCTGCTTTGAAATTTATTTACACTGGGGTCAAAAAAAGGCCTTTTCAAAAAAAGGACTTTTAAAATTAGATTGAAAATTACAACATAATTTCCTACCTTTACTCATTGTAAAGCCTACAGTATCTTCTTCATTTTGCGTTTTGAAAATGTCTTCATTGATGCAAAGGTTATTATTTTTGCAACGAAAAATGAGCTTCGCCGCAAAGCTAAAAATTTCAAGGGATTTTTTTAAACTTATTTTTTTCAGATTTGTTACTTTCTTGTGATTTTTTTTAAGTTTTTCAATAAAAATTTAAATGTGTAATTATAAGAGAGTTTTTGAATCAATTTCAGAACAAAATATCATAAAAAACGCTGTGATAATCTTTAATGTAAATACTATTAGATGCTTTTTATTCCAGTGCATCATCTAATAATAATAATAAAAAAATCTCTTTAGAATAGATTCTATGGTTATTTATTATAGTTTTTTTTTCACAAAATTGTTCTTGATTATAATTAAAAGTTATAAAATTAATTATGCAGAATTATATTAAATTTATGTTCCTAAATATTAGCTGTGTTTTGTGGCAACAGTTCTACAAAAACAACAGTACGACGAATTCATTAATTTTTTATATATGTAGTTTGACATTTCAAGGGTAAGTAAAAATTGTTCTTATATGGAGTTTCACAGTTCGAAGTATTAAAAAAAGTTATTAGCTGATTAAGTTAGGTCACCTAAATTCGCCTTGGTGCTAACGTTGACTGTTAACAAAAAAAAACGACACTAACTCGATTGGAAGCACGTTATATTTATTTGTAAATTGCACTTCGAAATTTACACATGTTTCTTTATTAAATTAAAAAATATTTGAATTTGATTTTAAATTAAATTTAAATTTTATGTAGAATCGCTTGTGAACGTTAGCAACAAAGCACAGCTATCAACTTTTATCTTTTTATGAACTATTCTAAAAACGGTGATTAAAAAATTGTTAAGCCGCATTTTTGGGAAAATTCGGAACTTTTAGAGAATGCCATAATTTTTATTATCTATATAAAAGATATTGTTAGGTAAAAAATTGTCGATGTTTGCATGCGGCTATTGTCGCAAAAATTTAACTTAACTTTGACTTTTGTTGATTTCTTAAAAAAGTTTTTTGCTCCCTTGATATATTTTGTCAAAAATCCAAAGAATTATTTTTCTTAAAATTAAAGATTTTCTTAATTGAAGTACCAGCTTTTTGGTTTATTTTCACGTCTGATATAATTTCTGTTAAAAAAGTGCACAGATTTTAATAGTCGCCGATACCCCGGAATGCATATTTTAATATGTTGCCTTCATTTAGGAAAACTTTCCTACCGTTTATTTTTCTAAGTGTATTGTCTTTTAACTAGTGTATGTTGCCAACCCTTATATATAAACTATTGTTTAGTTGTCAAAAACGTACGAATCTGAGAAGAAAACAAAAAACAACTAATTATAAATGCGCCGTCTGCTTAACATGTGGCTGAGTCGAGCCGCCCATTATTTTTAAAAGCCGCTGGCGTCGTGAAAATTTTAGCTTAACATGACGATTTTGGTCAAACTTCTAGTAAATTCAATGTAAAACCTTTAGTACATTTTGTTTAAATTAGCTGTTCTGACTAGGGTCCGATTCATCGTAATATTTTTAACGCAGAAAGTAATGATTAGGTAAAAAAAGAAAAATTATGTTAGCAAAGCCTCAGTTAAAGAGCTGATTATTATTTGAAGTTGTTTCAGCTGTCACCAAAAAAAAAAAAAAAAAAAATACTGCAATATAAATGATAAAATTTTAAAAAAATTTATATAAGAAATTATTTTTCTTTTTATAAAAACCCTTCCGCCCGGCCGAAGGTAGTCTATTAAGAAGAAAAAATGTTCACCAAAAAAGAAAAAGGAACTTTTATGACAAATTATTTTTCTTTCTTTTCAAATGCTACCTAAATAATTGCTATTAGATAAACAGTATAGGAAATATATACCATTTTAAGTGAGTTAAGGAGCTCAATGAGTACCGTAAATTTATTACATTCTTGAAATTTAAAACTTGAATATTATTTTGTTTAGATATTTTTCTTAATTTTCCTTATGACTTCGGCAATATTTTTAGCAGAGCTGCGGTCTCATGAATTTCTGCGGCAAGAATTTGCTCTTCATGGCTATGAGATGTGCTACAAGTGACAGCTGATATTGCGGCTGCACTGATGTATGACCATACCAGCTTACATAGCGTATGAGCAATTGTAACGTGGTGTCTATATTACAAAATTTTTTTTCAAGATATACTTCAAAATTAACGCAAATTTATTCAGGGGGGAAGAAGTAGCGCAAAAACAACAATAAAGCTAATTTATTAATGTTTTTATATGTGCAGTTTGACAACTGAAACAACTTCAAATAGTAATCAGCTCTTTAACTGAGGTTACCTTATATAGATTCGCACTGATTTTGACGTATGTCTTGTCTAATATAGACACTGCGTAAAGGTAGCTTTCGTACAAACCTTCATACACATGTGATTTACATGTTAAAGCAGGAATGAGGCGTGTATGAAGACAAGCATCATAAACAGTGTGACCATTTTAGCATTTTACAGCTAAATTTAGCATTTTTTACTCCGATTTAACCGCAAAATTTTCATATAGCATTTGGCATATTTTTAGCAGTTTTTAATGATATATTTAGCATTTTCTAATATTTTTAAAAATAAATACAAAATTCAAATATTGAAATTAATGTATTTACTAGGGTATTCAAATTGTTCGGTTTTTCTGTTGTTCAAACAAAACGAATAATTCAAATAAGGCATTTTAATTTGTTCGAATTATTCGATCAAGTATTTAAAGTTATTCATTATTCTAATACTTAAAAAAATTAACAAATTATTTTTTTTTTATTTTGTAAGTTTTTCTTTCAAATTTGATTAAAAAAAAAAAAAATAACGGTTACATATAAAAAGTTAGCAATTCATTGGACATATCTTCAAAAAAAGGAAATGCAAATATATCCATTCTAAGAAAGATTAAAAAAATTATTTCTTGGCAGGATGTTATCAGATTATCTTCATATTTGGTAAACTGCATTAAACCTTTTTTCCACAAATCAAAAAATCGTCAAAATATATTGCTTATTTACATTGGGGATTATCGCAGCGTTTTATATAATATTTTGTTTTGAAGTTGCTTCGAAAATCCTTCTACGTTAACATATTTAAATTTTTATACAAATCCCCTGAAATTTCTATATTTGCGATGATGGACAACTTTTCTTAACCGCTTGCTTTTCTATATCTCTTGTCTATAAATCTCCTGGAAAATGTAAAAACCAATTTTAAATTTAAATCAATTTTATCTAACAACTGTTTAAATAATCAGCAAAAACGATGAAAGAGTTAATTTTCTGTAAACTGTATATCGTAAAAGCAAACAATCTTAGAATGACATCGATGGATACAAACAATCCGTCTTCGTTTTATGATTAAAAAACCTGCTGCTTGTCAAAAGTCCTCATAAGTTAACTTAAAAAAATAATAAAATTTAAATGAGTAGATTTAAGTCGATTTTGTTTTTATAAAATTTGATTTTGAAAAAGCTTTAAATTTGTAATTGTATCAATATCATTCATAGCTTTTTTGTAAAATACATTAACCTTACTGCGTAAGAAAGAACCAAAAATAAAAAAGCCTAAAAATTATAATTCTATCATCTGTATATTCCTAACATACATTACGGAGCTAATTCCAACCAAGTATATAGAGACAGAAGTTAAATTGTAGACACCGAAATACCTTTAATAAACGATTTCCAATTTTATATAAAAAAAAAATACGATAATCATCCGATTTTATGAAGTTGTAATAAAAATAATTCATTAAATATTTTATTTTATAAAAAATTTATGCTAAGGTAATAGTCAAACGCTAGAAAGTTTTTGGTCAAATTAAAAAATAGTTAATTTTAGGGGTTTCAAAAATTTTCCCTTTTTAAGTAAAAGTTTAGAAAATAATTAACCAAATTTTCATCACGTTTAAAAACAGCTAAATTATCTTTCAATTAAGAGGTCGATTGCTAAAATCGGAAAATGTTTGTAAAAAATAAAACCATTCAAAGTTCAATCTTTTGCAGGGGTGTACAAACTTTTAATAGTTAGGGTAGTACTGACCCAAACTGCATCTACACAAAAAATTATATTAATATCTCAAAAATAACATCAATATTGGCTAAAGTTTTAAAAGGAGGAAATATCAATTTCAAAAACGTCGTTCCATTTGAGAAAAATTTTGCTTTATTTTTGCTTAAAGTGAGTAATTAAAAAATTTTACTAATTGCTTAATTAAAAAATAAAAAATAAATAAAAATTGTAGTTACGGCCTTTTTCATTTTAGGTGACGATATAGTATATAGAATTTTAAAGAGTTTATTTTAAGAATAAATACCGGAACCAAATTAACGAAACTTTATTAACTGTAAGGAAATTAAAACATAGACAAAAACCCAACAGTGGGATATATGATTCAAGTTAAAAAGAAATTCCTTTGAATCCTTCAAAATGTTTTGAATTTAACGGGTCGGGATGTGGTTTGAATTTTATTTCGCCAATTAAAACAACAGTAATAAGGAAATGAACAAGAAAATAACTTTTAAAAAGCTAGTAAATTAAAAAGAGATTAATAATAAACTAAGCCAAATATTTAAGAAAAAATTTAAATAAAAAATAATTAAGATGTAAAAACAATTCCTTATAAAAAAGGAAATTAATTTCCACTACAGTTAAACTATTTAATTGGTGCTATTGGATTTTTGTAAGCCATTTTGGTGTGTTCCAAATAATTGAGTTTGGCAATTTGTTTCAAAGTATCCAGTTCTTTGATAAAAACAGCTAAAACATCTTTGGTGGCACCCAAATCGTCTTCACTCAAATCGGGCAAATCATCTTCACTTTCCAAAACTAAAGGACAAATAATAAATAATTAATGAATTTTTTATGAAAAAACTTATCCTTACCGTCTATAGCCGCTTCTATATCACCCAAACGATCCATTACCAATTCCTGCTGAATTTTAATGTGTTCCATTAGACGCTGCTGACATTCTACAGGATCTATAGGTGCTTCGGGTTGTGGTATATTTGGTACCATCCTTACTGGGGTATTGGGTTCAGATTTGATTTTCTTAGTGGGTGTGAGGGGAAGAACGGTAGTAGTGTCATTCTTCACTTTGTTTTCTTCATCTAATTCATGTTTAATTTCATCTTTTATTTCGCTAACCATATCATCATCCCACTTTTTAGCCCAGAGATAGAGTTTGGGATGACATTTATTATTGGCTATATTAATTTTAACTCTCAACGAATGCATATAGTTTTTCAATTCCAATAGATTGCCAGTTAGAGTATGAGAACGTTTAAGATATTCAGCTCTTTTGTTTAATTGGTTGGTATTGGAAACATGATAATTTGCTACTGGTAGCTTGCCTTCATACAACCAATCTTGATCATGTTTAAAGCGTAAAGAATCACGGCATCTTTGGGGATTGCGACAAATGTAGCAAACATATTTATCGGGTACTTCTGAGACCTTATCGATGCCATTGCACAAACCGTGTTGCCAGCAGAGGCAAAGTTCACATTGTATCATTAAGCCATCCTCCTCACAGTAACCACACAAACAATTGATGATCTCTTCCTGGCGCATGTGGACAATTTTAATTAATTCGCCATTTTCCTTGATATACTGGGGAGGTGGTTGATTAATGGCATCATTTTCTGTAGAATTTTGTGGTTGGAACGAGTTGGAACCGGAGTCGGCTGTTATTGGAGAATCAACACTACTTAAAGGAGTATTTGAAGTTAATGCTGGTTTACGTTTCTTGACATCTTTATTGATTTCTGGAGTAGCATTAAAGGAATGACGTGTTTCCTCAAACTCGGCCACACCACTAAAGCTAGAATCAGCCACTACTGGCATTTGCGTGCCAGTTGAAGCCACAACTCCAGCTGTTGCTTGGGCTGCGGTAAGATATTTACGGGTAGTTCTTTGGCGATTACTTTTCCTAGAGCCTGAGGTTCTTTTACTGGGTGAGAATCTAGAACGTTTATTAGACGGAGCCTCAGCGACACCCGTCTCTTTAGCCACTGAATCATCTGCAGCACTAGTGGAGGTAAACGAAGTTTCCAAAACTGCACTAGATGTTGCAGTAGTGTTATTAACAGAGGTGTCATTTTGTGAGCTATCCAAATTTTCTTCTACTTTGATAGTGGATTCCTCTAATTCTTCGGTTTTAATTTCAACTGGGGCTGTATCTGCAGTGGCCTTTAAAGCTCCTGTAGATCTACGATGGGCCCTAGTTTGTTCTAGGTCTTGTTGATGAAGTTTAGCAAAGAATTGTTGATTGGGTATTTGATTTTTAGGTACCGGTTCTGGAACTTCATTGTTCACTGGGTGAGTCCGTTTTTCTGCTAATTCTAGCATTTTGGGACAAGAGCCAAGTAATCTAGGATAAGAATAGACAAATTAATACATTAATTGAAAAAATAAATAAATAAATAAAAATTTACTTGATCAAATTGCGGTGATAGTGTTTAACATGTATTTGTAAATGATTTTCTTTACGAAAATTCTTGGAACAGCCCTCTTGTGGACAACGAAATAGGTTGTCAATGATTTGAACTTTTAAGCCACCAATAAGAGCTAAAAGAAATTTTATGATATAAATTATTTCTTTTAAAGAGTGAAAAGAAAACTTACCATAACCATCCTCTACCTTGGGAGGCTCAGCAGCATTAGTTACAGCAGTTGGTGCTGATAATACCATTGGCGTTGGTGTGGCACAATCTGAAGACTGAACAGCATCTTCTTTCAAACCCACAGTGGGCGTAGAAGTAGGTGTTGGTGTCGAACTAACTTCTGCTGATTCTAAAAGTTGTTTTGGTACTTCTGCCTCTACTTGAGTAACACTTTTATCCTCAGCCGCCAAACTACTTGAAGAAGTGGTTAACAATTCTATGGGTGGGAAAGATTCTGCTATAGGAGTCTCCAAATAAGGCGAGGCAACTGCTGCTGGTAAAGTTTCTACCATAGAGGAGGTTTTTGTGTCCATACTGGTATCTATGGATGTATTTAAAGATGGTTTGCATTTCACGGGTTGTTGTGGGACATAGTCGGGAGTGTACACATAACAATTAATGTCTTTTGCTCGTCGACGATGTATGCTAAAATCATAGACATCGGGATTATAGACTTGTCCTTGATCTTCCAAATATGTTTTAAGATCAGCTTTTGATCTGAAACGCTTGCCATTCGGCGTGACTAGTATAACATCCCATTTTCCCAAGACATTGGAACGTTGATACATGTGTTTTACCCAGCCGGGAGGTAAACGCCAATCTTCTACTATTACTGTGGGTTTACGATGTTCTCCAACTACTAAGTAGCCTTCACGACCGATGGGTTGATCGTTAACCCAATGACAGGTCCATTCTCCATCTCTGGGAATTTCCGGGAGATTGAGAGATGCTGTGAAAAGAATTAAATAACTTTTAGATTAAACTAATTTCGTGGTTTGGTTGTCCATTTTGGTAAAAATAATTTTTGATAAAAAAATGTGTTGAAATTTTATAAAAAAAAATAAAAAGATTTGACTGATATTAAAATAAAAAGATTTGACTGATATTAATTTTTCAAAAGAAAAAAATGAAAAATAAATTTACCCAAATCTAACTTTGTCAAATCTAATAGTGGCCAATCTTTTCTCGGACCATTGGGAGCACGTTTTTTAGGATGAGAACCAGATGTTTGACCAGAAGCAGGCCTTTTCGCAGCTGCCATCGGAGAAGGTGTTGCAGGCGAAGGTGCTGCCTCTGAAGCTAAAACAACAGGAGCAGCTGGCATTAAAGCCGCAATCTGTGTGGGCACATTTTCCACACCTTCTTCCAAAACTGCAGGCGCTTGAACTTTACTCATATGTATAGCACGAACATTCTTAACATAACCATCATCGAATAGAATTTCGTAAACATCATTGGCAAGAATTTTCTTCACAGTACCAGGAAATTTACGAGGTCCTGACCAACGAGCCAAACATTTCTCTTCCAATTCAAAGTTCAATATAGGTTTAGTCGAAATACGCTGACGTAGACGTGAAGAATTCATGGGTATCCACTCCTCGGTTCCAGCCATATTTGATTTATTTTTGCCGGTCTTTTCGAATTTAATTAAAACCTCTCGATCATCGTTGTCGACTTCTACGATACGCGCAGAATGCCAAACACCATCAAAATCTTGGGCCTCCAAGCGGGCTCCGGGATTGAACGAGGTTACAGGTTCATATTTAACATTTGTCGGGGTAGGTGGATTTGCAGCATTCGACTCATTAAGAATTTCTTCTAAAGCTCCTTCGGATTTTTCCACTTTAATGCCTGCTGCTGCATTTAATTCAGCAGTCTGAGCCATTATCTGAGCCACCGTGGCCGCCACTGTAGCTTTGGTGTCTTCATCTACTGTAGAAGAGGTGGTTAGCAAACTACTAGCCGCTGCTGGTCCTGTAGAATTTAGAAATTCCAAATCTTCTTCAATTTGTGCAGCATCAATTTTACCCCAGGGAAATACTGTAGGAAACACCTTTTGCTTTAGCAAATATTTACCACTACGTTGTGGCTGAAAGTCAGCACGACGAAAATGTCTGGAACATACTAACACACTTTTGGTTATATGGCGATTAGCACTTATTTTAGTGTTGCGTATCCAAATAGAGCGTGCATTTTGATCGGAGGGAAAGGAATGATAAGTAACGCCATGATGTTCCGGCAAGCGTGAAGTTGATGTACAACCGGCAATACAGCACCGGCGTCCCATTGTTTATGTTTGGCTTTCTTTTTCTTATTTGTTTATTTTTATTTTGTTGATAATAATGCTGTTCACGAGAATGCTTATGTAGTGGTGTTGAGAATTTTTATGCTTGTTCTTTTTATAATTTTCTGTGACGAAATAATTCTAGCAATTTTTTAATTCACTTTTATCGCTTTAAATTTATTTATTTCAAGAAAATGTTATATTTATTATGTGTCTCATTGACTACAGTACACTTTGTTTTAGTTTTCAAAAATGTTTAAATCATTTTTTAAATATTTTTTAATTATTTTCACTCAGCCCACTTAGTATTCACGTTTTATCAAGAAAAATGCTGATAGTAGAGACCAGCGCCGAACAATTTCAATGACGGCTTTTTAAAAATTGTTGTCGGCGGCTCATAATAGGCTGTTAACTGGCGGAAAAACAAACATAAAACATTTTATTTCTTTGTTTTCGGATTGTCTTATAGAGCAACGGTTTCCAATTGGGCGTCCACGTTCCCTTAATATTGTTTTATAGTTGGAACAAAAAGTCGACTTTTCGACTTTTTTAAATTTTTAAATAATCGGTTTTTCGACCCTTAAATTTTTAAATAGTCGATTTTCGACTTTTTTCAATTTTGAAATAGTCAAATATTTTCGACTTTTTCCGACTTTTGACTTTTTCCGACTATTTTCGACTTTTTCCAACTTTTCGACGATTTTAGCTTTTCTCGACTTTATACGATATCTTCGAGATTTTTCTCCTCCTTTGAATATTTTTTGTTATTTGTCTTAAAAAAAAACTTGAAAACGTATAAAATATATACAACGCAATCAAATATATTAATTAACAGATAATGTATGGAAGGAAAGTGAAGATTACACACAAAAACATGTTTTTGCAATACGATTTTTTCGACTATTTTCGATTTTTTCAACTATTTTCTATTTTTTGTTTATTTTTTTATTTTTTTTTTTGGACTATCTGGCAATAAGAAATTTGATTTCTTGACAATTTTCTAACCAAAAATTATTATAAAATGGCGAATAAAAACTTTTAATTTCACAATAAAGGCATTAGAAATCCTTAAATATCAATACTAAGCAACATTTACAGAAAATAAATCCAAAGTCATTTTTAATAAATTCATCCAAAAGTTAATTTTGTATTACTCGATACGCTCACGAATAGGTTTAAGTGTTTTAAAAACTTTTGAAGAAACATGACACAATGTAAAATTTTACCAATCTAGCTGGACAAAAGTCGGTGTTTTCAATTCTTACTGATTAGGAAAATATAAATAGTTTGTCTAATTTGTTAACTGCAAGATAGGATAAAAATACTTGAAACTCGAAAGTTTTTTAATTGTACTAAAAACAACAAAATAACTGCTTAAAAGGGTATAACTTGATTGGATTTGTCTTTTTATACCCTTAGCCACAGGTTTAAAGTTTATAAGTTTGTCATTCCGTTTGTAATTTCTACAATGTTCATCTAAGACCCCAAAAAATATATATGTATATATATATTCTGGATTCTTATTGATAGGGAAATCGATAAGTTTTTAGAAAGCCCCAATTATTGTATATATGGGTCATTAAAAATTTTTAACCTGGCTGAAACTGACTTAAATCCTTAATAAATTTTATGGCAATGCTATTTTAAACAAACGGGTTACAGATCTAATCTCACAAAACTTGAAACTAATAGAGTGCAAAAATTTAGCACCATAGGTTTCATTTTATAATCATGATTCTTGTTAAAAATTCAAAAACTTAGAAAAAGGGCTAAAAATTACTTAATTTTTTCCCATTCTTCAACACTTTTTGTTCGCGCGCTGATACTTTTTGATACTATCTTTGTTATTGTGCAGACTTTCCGCAGTTAAATACAGTTTTGATGACAAAATTTTTTGATTTTTACAATTTTTGGTCCACTGTGGGGGTATGCGTCCCCCAACGGAATACAAAATTTGAAACATGAATTAATACTAGTTGTAATTCTGCATATTTTGCGTTATATTTCGTTGATATGCCCCAAATAGTCAACGTACTTAATAGTTTCAACATTTAGAAAACAAAAGCGAAAATTTTTCATAATGTCAGTTTTTCGCGAGTCACATTCACAGTATCAGATATAATAGCATGGATTACTGCGTGAAATTAGTTTCCTGTTATTTTACATAATAAAATCGAGGGAGCATTAAAAATAAATTTACTTTAAAAAACCATCTCACATCTCAAAAAAGATGATAAAATTGAGATTAGAATTAGCAAGAGAATACCCTAAGAAGTTCGAAAGTTCTGAAAGGATGAAATTTGTGCAATTATAACCAAGCACAGCCTTTTTGGATACAAGGAAGGTCCTAGCCTCTCAAAAGCCAAATGCGGAGCTAGCAGACAGAAATAAGGTAGCTACTGTAATGTTCGGTGGTTGAAGGGTTATGGTTGGTGGCATATGGCAGGGCTAGAGTAGTAATTTAGTATTTGTAGATGGAATAATGGATCATCGGTATTGTATAAACATTTTAAAATAAAAATTACATGAAAGTGCTGAGAAATAAGGAATTGCGGACCGATTTAGAATTGACATCTGTATGTTCCGATTGCCGACCGATTAGAATTGACATCTATATGTTCTAAAATGTTTAGAAATAAAAATGTCATTGTGTAGACGTAGAGTTATTCTGCTCGTTGTCGCAGCAGCGATATTTTGCAGGTGCACACTAGGCGATATGTCGCAGAGACTTGTTGTTACAACAACTTAAACAATTGTAACTGCGACATGTCGCCTGGTGTGAGCCTGGACATTATTATCAGCGTTGCTAACTCAGCGCTCTTAGCGTTTTTTAACAGAACAAAATTCGCATTTTTCTGGTAGCGCTACACTGCGCGTTTTACTTTACCTAGTGTCTACATTAGGCAAATTTTTATCAAAACAAACGTCAAAATCGGTGCGAATATATACAAGGTAACCTTAGTTAAAGAGCTGATTATTATTTTGATTGTTACAGTCGTCAAACTGCATGTATAAAAAATAATAATGAATACGCCATATTGTTGCTTTTGTGCAACTGTTGCCACCTTCCACAAATTCGCGTTAAGTTTGGCGTTTGTCTTGATAAAAAAAATCTCTAATGTAGACACTATGTTAGTGATATGGCGATTAGGAGCATGTCTTTACGTCCCTATTAACTAACAAAAAAGAGTATCTTAGTGTGAAACGGTAGGAGATAATTCTTTTTAAGTAAATTTTAGAAATCTATGAGCTGAACAAATCTAATAGAATTTTTGACAAAAGTATATAAATTTTCGACGCTTTAAAATTTATAGAAAAAGTTAAGTATTTTAAAATATTTAGAACAATAATATCAAATTTTATCTTTTATGATTTTATCATATTACATTCTTTAAAATACTTCATACTCATTATTAAATGTCCTTTACCAAAATAGAGTGTGGCTTTCAAAATGCACTCATAACATTTAAAATTTGTTCATTAATTTTTTTTCTGTACATATATTTTTAATTTTTTAATGATAAAATTTTAATTTGTCAATATTTTTATAGTTTTCATTTCGTAAAACAGAAATAATAATTTTCTCAATGTATAAACACAACAAGCCCGGCTTGGAAATTTCCATAAAAATTTTTATGAAAAGTACGCAATGCGGTTCGGTTAAAAAATAAATTTTATTTTAAATTCTCTCTGGATTATTATTCTCACAAAAAATATTATTTTATTCTTTAAAAATTTATATGAATTTTATTTTATATGAATTTTGCAAACAAAATTGAAAAAAGTTTAAAATAAAAAAAAGAAATGAAAGGAAAATAAATAAAATTATTGTTTATTTGCAATAACACAAAAGTAAACAAAGATTGTAAACATAAACAACAATTTGACACTTCAGATTTTAAAACACAAGCCGCATATAGCAGCCAAAAAGAAAAAGATTTAACATAGTGTCTATATTAGACAATTTTTATCAAGACAAACCTCAAAATTAACGCGTATTTATGCAAGGTGTAAACAGTTGCAAAAAAACAACAATAAGGTGAATTCATTAATGTTTTTTATGTATGCAGTTGGACAGCTTTAACAACCAAAAATAGTAATCAGTTGTTTAACTGAGGTTGCATTGTGTAGATTCGCACTGATTTTGACGTTTGTCTTGATAAAAATTTGTTAAGTATAGACACTACATAAATGTCGTTACCTGATTAATCTACCTTGAATGCGCGTAGTATTAATTGTCACCTGTAGCATATCTCATAGCTCATGGAGCAAATTGTCACCGTGCAAATTCATGAGACTAAAGATATCGCCGACTTCATAAGTTTTAAATTTCAGGAATGTAATAAATTTACATTAAATTTACTAAAAGTTTGACTAAAATCGGCGGCTATGTTAGCAGAAATTTTCATGGCGGCGGCTTTTAAAAATAATCGGCTGGATGTTGATGGCATAGCAGTGCGCTGCTTTATATGTTGATATGGTATTGCCAGATATACAGTTGAGAGTAAACAGTTTTAAGGTATTGCCAGCTGGTAAAATAGTACAAATTGAATTTGTTTTAAAATTGTTAAAGAATTTATTAATCAAAAGGAAATATAATGGTTGAAGACTAAATAATATATTTTGTTAACTATAATTTATTCTTGTACTAAAAACTTAAGAAATCGTTTAAAATGTAATATTTTAATCATCATTTTGTGTAGATGTTTCTAAAGTACTTTTAGTTACTTTTACACAATTTTTTATTCTTTTTGTGTATTTTGATAAAAATTGTTTTAAATATTTTGTTACCTATTTGATATATTATTTTTGTAAGAATATAACGATTAGTGACATATAAAAATAAACTTGAAGTCAATCATTTATTTGGCCTATTTGTTTATTATTAAATTTCATTGAAATTTAAATGTTAAGGTGATTAAATAATTAATTACAAATGTTTTATTATTATTACTATTTAATGTATTTGTTGCCAAGTCCTTTAATTCTACATAAAAATACAATTTAATATTCACAAAGCATTTTTTCGCTAAATCAAAAACACTTTTGTTTTTGTTTGTGATGATAATGAACTTGAGCTGTACAATCATCATATTCTGTTGGTAAACATAATTCGCAAAAGTATTAATAGAATTTTGATTTTTTTTTTGTTGTTGTGGTCTATTGATTAAGTTCTAAAAAGTATCTGTTAAAAACGCCCATTTATCCAAAATATTAAGCGGAAATAAAAGCTATATAAATGGTTTAATAATATTTATAGTCTCGTGGTTTTAATTTGAAACGGAAAAGTCGATATTCAAATTTGACTACCATGGCAGACTGACAAGAATTAATTAAACTTGCCTTGCATATCAAAAAAGAAACAAAGACTGTTACGAAGTGTTACGGTCGGTTTAGTCGACTTTAAGTTGCTGTTCATGGGAATATTACGAAACGGAAAGAGTTCAATACAATATTAATGGCTTGACTAATAATCTAAATTAAATATGAAAAGTTAAAATTTATATATACATAAGTCAAACATTATTCAGGCATTAACAATCAGTTACGAGATCGTGGCTTCTAAACAAATAGGTATGATTTTTCAGATTAAGAAAATGCTATCAAACATATACTCTAATGCACAGTGGGAACAATCGCAAAATAAATGGTAATAAATCTGGATCTTCTAATCTACTGGACCGATCTATGAAACTTGAAACTATGATAGACAGGGAGTTAGGTTTTCACAATTTTGTTTGCTAGAGAGTTTAATTGATGAACGTAAAAATATGTTATATATCATTTTAAAGAACACATAATTTGCTTTAAAATGATATATAATATTTCCATTTTACATTTTCAACTTATATAATAAATCATTTTAAATTAAAATTGTTGAAATGTTTATATTTTTTATATAGTACATTTTGGCGCCGCCTTATCACCCACAACAGGACACTGCATTACCCAAAATGGAAGGAATATAAAAATTTCAGCAATAAATTTTATTCCATGAAAGAACGTCCAAAAAATTTTTCTTAGGTTTTCGGATTTTGTTAATATTCGGCCATAGTGTAATAAGAAAGCCCAGTTGATTTAAAATTTTTTCATGCACATACCGCACGAAACTGTCAAATTGTTTTTGTATTCATATGTAATATTTTTTGTTTTTTCATTTTTTGTTTACAGCATTTTGACATTAAGA
The DNA here is from genome assembly GCA_932274085.1 of Protocalliphora azurea. Taxonomy (NCBI): domain Eukaryota; kingdom Metazoa; phylum Arthropoda; class Insecta; order Diptera; family Calliphoridae; genus Protocalliphora; species Protocalliphora azurea. The sequence goes on along the minus strand of OW026519.1, from coordinate 21,466,703 downwards.
GCAAGTGTATTAAGGTTTTACACTAACAAAATACAAGCAATTGTTGTTTTTATAAATATGAGGTCACTTTATAATAACATTATGATATCCGGTAATAGTGTTGCCAGCTAGATTTAGCCTTAAAAAGGCTAAACTAGCCTTTTTATTTTACTATCAGCCTCAAAATTTTCTATAATATTTATATTTAAGAAAAATTTTCGACTTCGGCGCTTCATAATGCAAATCAAGTACAACTAATATACTAAAATACTATTAACTTTTTATAAACATAATTTTAACAACTTCTTATAAAAGCGAAATATCATTTAAAAATGCTTAGTCAAAAAGGAATTATAGTTTAAAAATGTCAAAAAATCACTTCAAAACATTAGGTAATTTTTCATATGAATAACACAAATTTGTATGGGAATTTTTTGGGCGATTTTTCATTTGGGCCAGCTGTTCTACGTTTTATTTATAAATTTATTAAAATATCTTTAAAAATATAAAAACGCATGAGAACAAGAAAAAAATAAGTTTTTAAATTAAAGAAAAAATTTTAATTTTTTTCGACCTTATTTTTTTAGAACATTTAGCCTTTTTTGACCTTTTTTAAAGTTGAATTTCGCATCTTCTTTTCTCGGCTCCTGGCAACACTATTCGGCATATGCATACCCTATTTAAAAATCTCCATTTTTATTTTATTTTGCATTTTGAAAAATTAGCGAATTAGTTCACAATTTAAAATTTTTGAAAAGTCAAAAAGTCGAAAATATGTGTAATTTTAAACACCAATAACTCCATAAGCTGTGAACCGATTTTAATGATTTAAAGTACATATTGAAGATGAATACTCGTATGTCCTGTTTAAACACAATAACTTAAAAATATGCATTCATAATTCTGCAATTTTAGGATGCATTTTTAAAAATGTCTATTCTTTCAATAAAAATTATTATAAAATTATAATGTTTAATAAAAATTGCAATATAAATTTTGTGTGCCAATAGGTAGCAAAATATGTAGGAAAGTAAATTTTTGAAAATTATGAGGTGAATAAAATTTCATTAGCCCACAATCCTACATAAATTAATGACAAATGAATAGAAAATTTTAACAATCATAAAATAAATAATAAAATAAAATATTTTAAAATTATTTGCGCAATTTAGTATTTATTTTATAAAACTGTTATTTCTCGATAAAAAAAAAACAAACAATAACTAAAAATATGTTGAAAAATATATTTTGTGAAGTTTGTCAAAGTTTAACATAGGAAAAACTTTTCATCTGGCACAGCCAAAGTATAAAATTTGTTCGCCATAGGAAAATTGAAATTTTCCACAGAACTCTGTTACCGTTTGGCACACACAAACAATTTTTTTGATAATTATTGTGTATTTAGAGCGTGTGCGAAACGGTAGCAAAGTTCTAGGAAATTTAAAATTTCCTATGGTGAACACATTTTACAATATGGCTGTGCCAATTGAAAACTTTTTAATGGTAAATTTTGGCAATTTTTAAAACAAAAATATACACAATTTCATATAATTTTAATTTATTTTTTTAATTTTTATTATATTTTATTATAAAATAAGAATTTAATAAAAAAAAAAAACATTGAAATACAGAAACGATTTAAAAAATTTCATTGTTTCTGTTTATTAAGAAATGTATGATTGTCAAAATTTTCTATTCATATGTTAAAAATTTATGTAGCCCTATGGGCTAGTGAAATATTGACCTAAGCACATAGTCCTCAATACGAGTAAGTATTTAAAATTCAAAGGGTAACAATTTCTTAAAAATGTTGTGAGTGCATCTTTAGCAAAGCTATACTATTGAACTATACAATATCATTTAGAATATTTATTGTAATAAACTTTATAATTGTTTTTAAATCAATAAATTCCGACGTATAATTAAAGAGTTAAGAACAATTAAATTACTTATTACTGAATAACAAAAAAAAAAAAAAAAAAAAAAGAATAATAATAATAATAATAATAATAAAATATTATGAAAAATTTTAAATTTTGTATGAAAAAGCTAGTGTTTTTTTTCTAAAAAAAATATTAAAAATAGTAGATCAATTTGTCCCAGAACAATTATTATTACATTTTATATTAAATATATTATTTTTAGACATATTAAAAGAATTAAAATAGAAGGGGTAAATTTTGTCACAAATGCATTATAAAACTGCAATTACATTACAGGTGCATTTTTAAATAAATAATAAACCTTTGAAAATTTCCTTTAAAGAGGTCTCAGTTGGCCTTCTTTAGAGCCTTGAATCATTAAAATCCATGTACATTGTAAAGAGATATTAAAGTTACATACTTTGTCGGATTTTTAAATTTTATATAAATTAAAATCGCGATTTTTTACAAATTTGAAAAAATAATAATGAGAAAGACTAAATGGTTGCATAGGTTATATATATCAGCCGAAAAATTGTCATTTTTTATAATTCTCTCGTGGAATGAACGATGTTTATTATTTAATAATTTATAGAAAACTTTTTAAAAATTTCTTCCAGTACTCGTATTTGTAACCGATCTTGTGTATTTTACTTTGTGTTGCTTACGGATTAGTTTGCTCCAATCAAACACGGTAATACGAAAAATGATGCATCAAAGGTATTGCCTGGAAGAAAAATTTTATTGAGGCAATAATCGAATTCGTATTGCAGAAGAAACTTCCTTCGGTAGAAAACGAGTCCCGATGGCAATTCTCCTAAGCAATACGAAGGCGATTCGTCTACATAATAATCTGGCAATATCGCCAGATAACCCTTTAAAGGATAATTGGAAGATATCGCTAAAATGTTGTTCTGAAGACAAAAAGATGATTTTTCTAAGAACCCACCCCTAAAAAAGCTGAATTATACATTTTACATTATTATTTAAAATTAGTTTTAATTAAATTCTATTTACGAAATTTACGCATGAAACATTTTTAATACATACATATAATTTATTACGTTGTCCCGGGATTTTGCTACATTTTCTGAGATTTCTCCTGTAAGTATTGTCTAGAGCCTAGGATAAAAAGAAAACAAAAAACTTATTTTATGTAAATGTAAAAAATGCATAACTTAATTTACCTTCAGGATTTCGTGTAGACTTTTTTAAGCTAAGAGAATGAGAATGAATAAAATTCAAAATTGAGATACATATAAATTACAAAATCTTTAAAAAAAATTTTTTTAAAAGTAAACAAATAAAAAATGCCAACAAATAAAATTTTTATTTATTTTTATTAAATATTGCGGAAATTTCTCGGAAATGATAATAAGATGAAAATACAAAATATTACTTTGATTATTTTCTCTTGGATGAAAAACTAGTCATATTGCCGTGTTATCATCCAAGAAAATATCTTACAATTGCTTCTAGGGCTTGTATAGAAAAATACTAAATGGAATTCACAAACATTTTTTTTACATTTTTTAAATATCTTTTTTAACTTACATGTTAATGTATAAAATTATAATTGTTGTATTTTGTTAAGAAAGATAATAGATACTTCACGATACACAAGTATTTGAATGAATGAACAAGTAGAACAAGTAGAATGAATGAATGAATTATGACCGAAAATCGATTCTCGATTAATCAAAAAATCAACTCTGCACAGTGGAGTATTTTTTGGGTTGGGGAACAACTCTTGCGTCATTTTAATTATTTCTTAAATACCCAGCAAAAACTTTGCTTTCCTGGTAAGGTAGCAGGTATAATTGGAAACAAAAATAAACTACTTATTTTTTGTCTGAATAACTAGTTGTTTTTGTTCGACTTGTCCACAAATTCATGTAAATTTTGCCGTCAGTGAGACTCGAACTTGGACACACACCAACCATTCGTTTTTACTGACTAACGTCTTACTCAGTACACCATCTCGCACATAGCATCCTAAGCGACAAAAACTCTATTTAGTTTAAAATATCTTTTTAGACATTTTGTTATGAAAAACTAACAGCTTCAGAATGGGTTTGAAGCAACAACCTTCTGATTGTTAATCCGGCGCTCTAGCCAACTCATCCACGTGATTGCAGTATTACTGTGCTATTATACTATTGAGTACTTATTAATGTAATACAGAGTGGGCAAATAATAATGACGCCTCATTACCAAGAAACTATTTTAATAAGTAGTTGCCATTACCGAAAACCAAAAAGTTTTTGCTGGGTACAGTCAGGCAGTTTTTTTTTGTTTGGCCTTCGAGAATTTTGCGTCTCACCTCCGCATTGACTAAATGTTTGATGTCGCCTAACTGTATCGTGTTACGGTTTTTCGAAGCTTACATTTGTTACATGCAATCGATTTTAATAACCTAACTTTTATGTTAGGTTATCGAAATCGATGTTTTGTTAGCCTAGCAGCTAAGTCATTTTAATTTTTAGATTATAAAAAAGTAATTGTTGGAACAAGTTTTAAAAATATTTTGATAAAAAAAAAAAAAAAACTGTAAAAATACAATTCAAGAAATAATTGTTAAATATAATCGACGAATTTGAGTACGAATTATATAAAATCTACATTTTTAAGAGAACCGATCGCCAAAATATTTGAACGCATTCCCGCAGTGCCGAAAAGTAACATAAAGAATGTTTCTAATCCTCAATGAAAAAACTTCTGCAGTAATCCTTTTCTCAAGCCCCTATTTGACAAGTTGACCCGAGGAATATGATCATCTGTCTGTGTTTCTGTCATATCCGTAGGCGACCAATTGTTTGCGCACACTTTCGTAAATCTGTTACCCAAACTAGGCTGAGAAGTATATTTATTAGATTTAGTGCAGTTGAGTAGACATTACGACTTCATTACGTATGAATTCCGTGCAACAAAATCAATAGTCTACATCTTCCGAAACAAATGCTCCGTACAGAAGAAAATATTCCGGACTCGTTATCAGTATGTAATATTTTATATCATTGCATATTTGGTAGAGTTGCGAATAATATTTAATTTTGGTGAATCGTTCATTATCGGTCAGTACGACTGAATGAAAGATTTCTTTCCTTTTTTTTTCATATTTCACTACTGAAGTATGTGTGGAATAGAAACGAATGAGAAAAGTTTATTTTTGTGAAACAATATTGCCTATTGAATGGTTAAGCACTTTTTCTCAATATTGTTTCTTGATATTTTATTAAGCTGTTTTGAACGTACCATATTTGTGTATTATTTACATCAAATTTATTTACTGCTGGATGAATTCACATGGCAGAAAGAAAGAAATGTGAAAGAAAAGTGAAAAGTGAAATATAAATATGAAAAATTTTAAATTATTTCATAGCTTTCATTTTACTGAATTGTTCAATTGAAATATTTCTTTCATGAACGAAGCAAATCTAATATTTGGTGAAATGATTAATTTTGTTCCTATGTTTTTACAAAATAAATGCATTTGAATTCTATGGTGCTAAATTTAAAACATTTAGTGATTTTATTAGAGTGACCTGCGAAAGTAGGTTAATAATAAATCGAAAGATTCTTTTAATTATCTTTTGATCTTCTTCCAAGTCATACTATTTACTATTATATTCAATGCATTATATTCTCAAAATGTTTTGTACAAATAGTATAGTAGTTGTTAAATATATCGACAGATATGCATATTTAAACGTCTAATGATCCTTTGAAACATAATTTAATTTAAAATAATTTTCTACTATTTTTTTAAATAATAATCGATTAAAAAAGCGATTGTGGAATTCGATTAATCGACTATAAAAATCGAATATTAACTTTTCATACCATTCACTAATGTATATATATTTCTTAAAATCACTTTTAATATATAAAATTTGTGTTTTTTCACAAAATCAGCTTTTGTGTAAAATTTCTGGTAGTTTGTTACAATTTTTTGTGAAAACCTTAAAAACATATTGTTCTATCTAATTAGATAAAAAATATCCGAAATCAATACTAAAATTTTTAAACCAAGTTTTGTTTAAAAATGTATGATTTGAAACCACTCTAGGAGTAGGGTGCATATTAAAAAATTGACAAAATTTCACTTGTACTCTTCGCTAAGAAATATGTCGAAAACTTTGAAATATTGGAAAAAAATGTAAAATGTAAATGTAATTGTAAATAAAGCTACTTTTTTAGCAAAAAAAAAAAAAAAAAAAAAATAGCAATTTTTAGTACTTGGTTCCAGATCTTGACTTTAAGAACTTTATCAACTAATCGAATTGAGATAATTTAAAATTTATATTTTAAATGATGTATTTTTTATACCATGAAATTGAATGCAGTACAGTAAGCATTAAATAAAAATCGTTTCATATTTGTAAAAATGTTGCATTATATTCGTTTCTAATATATTTTTTCGAGATATCATAAACTTTTATTACCGATACATATTTCACTTCTCCAATGTCTGTTTTTTTTTTTTAAATGCAGTGCACCACTTAAAAGTTTGTGCTAAAAATTTTAATATTATAATATTTCGAACCTCATTAAAAAATTCAAAATCATCCATGAAAATTCAATATTGACGTATTAAATTGTGTTTTGGCATCCGTATTGTGTCAAATAAATTCACGCTTGGCGGCGTTTTTTTTTCAAAATCAAACAAAATGAAAACAAATTATGACTCAAGGTAACAATTATTTAGAATTTTTTAAGAGACTAGGAAAAAAAATGTAATAAAACAATTTAATCGCTTATTAAACAAAAACTTTTCAAAAAACTTAAAATCCTCTTTAATTTTGTTTGCTAAATTTGAGTGTTTCTTTTGAGCTTCATACGTATATTAAATTATATATTCCGCGCACATAAATACTTGCAAGTTTAGCTTTAAGCTAGTATACATAACTTACATTAGTAAAGTAGTTTTGATTTTTTTTTTTGTTTTTTGATTTTTGGGGTTTTAATAGTTTTGTACGAGTGCCAAATGTCATCACCTATAACAGCAGCAAAAAATGCTCATAATACTCGCATGTACTTAACGACTTTAACATTATTGTAGTTATTCATTTGTCTTAATAATAAGTATTTTATTTTTTTTTTTTAATTTTCGTTTTTTAAATAATTTTAGGCTAAAGAAAACCTTGGCCTCTAAAACCATAAACGTCTCCTTTAAATCATATAAACATATAAAATTTTTGTTTATGTAAGTGGTAAATGCGATTAGAAGCATGTGTGGTAGCAACTAAGTATTAAATATTAGTAATTAATAAAATATTTATCGAAATTGTTATGTCTGTTGTTGCAATAATTTTCTAAAGGTACTACTTTTTTTGGGACTAATTTTGCAAAATGTTTATACACTTATTTTGCACATAAACTTTAAAGTATATATACGTGAGGTGTGTATATTTAAGAGATGTACTCGTGAGTGTTTTCGAAGTCACGTTAATTTCTATTGTTTTTTTTTTTTGGAAATAAAAATATTTTTATAATTTTTTATAAAATTTATTTACTTTGGCAAAATTGTTTAAATTTCAGTTAAGACCGGTAGAATTTTCTAAAAATCACTAAAACTCGGTAAATTTTTGAAAAACATTGGCACGGACTTTGCCACAGATTTATCGGAATTTTTCCTCATATTTTTTCTAAATATGAAAAGATCTTTCCCCATAATTTAGTTATTTTTATTCTTTCACAAACTGCATCAAAGATCGTTTTTCATATATATTTTTTTAATATATTCCCGAAAGAATAATATAAAAATTTAATATCATAGGGAATATCTTTGAGAGGCTCATTTAATAACCAGTGAAACCACAAATATGCAATTGCATGTGTTTTCCTAAGATTTGGATGAATAAAGCATTTTACATCAACTTTTAAGTGCATATTTTGGCATATTTCAAACTAATGGCATATTTTTGAATACAGTGATTTTTAGATCATATTTATAGCACATTTTGACACTTTTAAAGAATATTCATGCTGAAATATATAAAATATGTTCCTGTAAACATAATTTATATTTTTTGAGCATTTTGTGTTTGTAATAAACCCTGCACATTAGACATTAATTGGTGTTTATGCATCATGTTAAAGCAACGTTTTTGAAACATTTGTATGGGCAATCATGTTTAAACATTAAATATAAGCCGTCTACATTTACTACATTTAAAGAATATTTAATAAGAACAAATGTGAAGATTTCCATAAAATCTCTTCTTTTTTTTGTTTTTTTTTTTAATTTTCTTGAGTTAAATAGCGAAACTATAAAAATAAAATACAAATCTCTAAAAATCCTAAACCTTAAAAAAATCCACAATAAATCCCCTAATCCCCAAACCAAAATTTTCTTCCCCATTTCTAAAAAGAAATTCCCAATTCGGGGATAAATCCCCTAATCTGACAATACTGTGTGAGAAACATAAAGATTTGACAATTTGCACCGTTTTGCTTACCCCAGGTCAACAACTGAGATTAACGCTGATATAATATATGAGATAGCGCCGCCAGAGGAGAGTAACCATTTTGTTTATATTATGTTAAATCTTAAATAAGGGGTACACGTATTCTAATAAATCCTATAAGATATCACTATTTTCAATCAGTCACAGAGTAAACATGTCCTTTTTATTTAAGCAATTCGCACTTTTTAGCACAATTTTTATAAAAATGTTTTTTAACATGTAAAACAAACACTAAAAGGAAAAAAAAAATTACAAAAAAACATTGTTTTTCAGTAATTTCCATGCACATACACAAACAAACTTTCGTATATGTGTATTTTTTTTGACAGTTCATCTTATAAGATGGTTTTGTAGAGAAGTCTCATAATACATTTGATAATACTAATATTTGAATCTACACGTGAAATAATTCTCTCAGAGAGCGAATTTGACACAAAAATCTTACATATTATGTTACGTCTAGACGGGCTGTTTTTGAAATTTATTTACTAGAAACGTTACTACCCGTTTACACCTAATATTAACATCATGTTAATAGTAAATGTAGACGGCTTAGGTTTAATGTTTAAACATGATTCCCCATACAAATGTTTCAAAAACGTTGCTTTAACATGATGTGTAAACACCAATTCATGTCTAATGTGCATAAACCCTGCACAAACACAAAATACTCATGTTATATAACCCTTATAAAGGAAATTGTGCCTTCTTTAAAATTAAGAAAGATTTTCTCAAAATAAAACAAAAAATATAAATTATGTTTACAGGAACATATTTCATATATTTTAGCATGAATATTTTCGAAGTGCTTATAGGTATCAAAATAATTTTTGCACATGTTATAAAGTGGTTAATGAAGAATTGATAAGTGTAAAGATCAGAACAATTTATAATTTTAATATAAGCATATACATATTTAAATGTCAACATTTTTGTCATTAAAAATATGGATTTTTTCAGAAAATTGCCTCGTGTTATCAAATTTACCGTTGTGCTGTCACGATTTTTTTCAAAGCCTATCTAATTTACACAAGTACCGAAATCAACAATCAAAATTTTTTATGTACTCAAAAAATTAAAAAAAAAAAAAAATATAGAATTTCAATATTAAAAAAAAATATTTTTTAACAAAATGAAATATATATATATATATATACTTTTTGACCAAAAATTGTAATTTTTGAGGCCTATTTCAAAATTTTGAATTTAAACATTTTTTTCTATTTATCGAATTCAGATAATTAAAAAAAATTTTTCTTTAGCTTAATTCAGAAAATGATGCAGAATTTCACTATATTTTTTAAAAAAATTTTAGAATTTTTATTTTAAAAGTTTAGGATTTCGTTTTTACCCTACAAGTCAAGACCAAAAATTACAAATTAAAATTTTTTGAAGTGAAATATCTTTTAAAACATAAGAAATAATATAGCACAGTAAGAATGTATTTTTGCTTTGCTTAGTAGAATTCTGAAATCTAAAAATATTTAAAATCAGTTTATTTTTGTAAAAGTTTCAAAAGGCTTTTCACTCTCGACATAGTCAACTTTTGTGCACTGTAGCACCGTCCGTGTTTCAGTTACATACTCAAGCTAACAAACAAAGTTTCATTAAGATCGGTCCAGCAGTTTAAAAGAATTCAGATTTATTACCATTTATTTTGCACAGTGGGGTCTGTGCACTGTCAATAGTATCCATTCGTGACTGATCATATACACTAACATGTTACTAATATAAAATACATCACGAGCTTATCTCTATATACAAATTCATTCCCCCTTATATTTCCACGTAAGAAATAATGTTTGCGTAAATGTTTTTTTTTTTTTTTTTAATTTGATCAATTGTTTATTTACTTATAGATTTATGCAGACATTCCTTAAATTTATTTGGTAATAAGTGTGAAGAGAAAGTGATTTTGTTGGGTGTCACTTTTTATAACGATTATTGGTTATTTTTCAGATAAATAAAGTAAATATAGTGCTAATATTTAGTTATTTTATTTTTTTCTTAAGTAAATTAATAGTTTATTTGTTAAAGTAATTATGACATGAAAGAAATTTTTTATTTAAAGAAATTTTAGTAAAATGCAAAAATATAAAAAAATAATTACAATAAATTTTGGAGAATAAATAAGTATTTAACTGTAGAATATTTTGTAATAATATTTACAAGTGTGTAAATAAAATATGTTTGTACTTTTGAACAGTTGTCAATCAATGTATTCCAAAATCGGTAGACCTTTTGAAAACCTTACTGGGATACATAATCCTTTTTAAAATTTATATAAACAAAAATTTAAATGTAACGGTTTTTATAATAAATTTTTTTTTATAATTTCCTAAAACGCATTAAAACTGTCAAATTTGAAAGAGAGTAAAATTTGTTAACATTTGTTAAACAAAATGACAAAAATTTAAATGGTTTCCTTTCGAAATTTCTTACATAAGTTTAAGCAAAAAAAAAAAAAAAAAATGGTACATATTTTTTCAATAAACAATTTCTAAAACAATTCACGTTTAAATAAAAATTGAATTGGTTGTTTGTTAGCTTAAATATATTTTTGTTATTGTGACTAAACTAATTGTTGATAATTTAGCAAAAGAAACAGAAATAAAAATCAACAACATTAAAAAAAAGAACAAAGAAAACGAGTAAATACTTTTTACTTTATCAAATTCATAATCATAATTGCAATTTTTGGATGTTGGTCTTCCAATGGCTTCCATAGTTTTGCGACAATTTTATTCATTTATTTATTGGTTTTTGTACATTTTTGGAGTTTCATGGTCATAGTAAAAATTATTGTTTTTTATTGTTTAATGTCTGCTTTAAACACACGTGTATAGTCAGTAGAGGTTTGATTTAACTGAGCTCACTAGTAATAAAAAATATTATTAATAAAAAAAAATATATATAATTAAAAATTTTGTAAACATTCATGTTTGATTACCATTAAAATTTGTATGTATATGAAATGAACCTATTATATGGAACTTTTAATACTAGAAAGGTTGAAGCGAGGGGATAGTGTAATTGTAGTGGGAAATTTCAGAAGGTTATATTTATTTGTTGGTAAAAAAATAATTATAAACACTTTGTGTTAATTATGCTAGACACATATACAAATATTTAAAAATAATAATTCTAGAAGTTTATAGTTAGATATTTTTTTCATTAAACATCAATACAAAATTTGTATTATAATTTCTGATTTTTAGTACAAAAAGTGAATTTTTTAATAGCCAAATAATTAACGCTTAAGAACATATTTCGTAATACTTCGTTGTATTTTAAAGGATATTTATTTTGTGATTAAAATATTTTCTGCAATAAAAAATATGCTGATTGGTACATTGATATTTAAAAAAAAAAAAATACTTTTTTGAAAAAAAAGTGGCTTAAGCTAGCTCTACAGGAAATGAAAAAAAAACAACAAAATTATGATAAAGAAATCAAATAGAAATAAATCGGCAATTTTTAAACAGATAGTCTGATTTAAAAAAATTGGCTATTGTAGAGGTGTAAATGTTTTAAGTTTTAAATTCGAACATTGTATTGTTTTACCTAACTTTGGTATTAGGGCATACAAATTTTTGCCGACTTTTTATTTTCTTTTGAAATATATTTTATTTAATAAATAAATTAATAAGTTATATGAAAAAAAAATTGTCAGATAAAGCTGACTTACTTAGTTCAAAAATACAAATCTTGTGGCGAATGAGCGATATTAGTTATATACTAAATTTGAAAAATGAAAAATTTGATACTCTTAGTTTTTCACATATTAAATAAAAGATATATTTTAATAGATTTTTTTAAACAAAATTGAACCAGAAAAAAAGCCTCGATAGTACGGTTAATTCGACAATCCGGATTATCGAGGCAATTTTATCCAGATTCTCTAGTTTATACTGTGTCTGGTTTTTTATAATAAATAAGATTTTAAAAATCAAATTTTTGGTAAAAGAAAGAAGATTTTAGTTGTAAAAATGTTAACCTATATGTTATTTGGAATACGTATAACAGTATAATTCAGAAGAGATATACTTGGATGCCTATGATAAAATTAGAATTCTAAAAACTCCACTCATAAATTTTGTTTAATTTCTAAAGAATTTCAGAATATGTTTTTATTATTGTCTTTAATATTCTTTTAGCTTTAGCCCTGAAAATAAATAATATATCTCTTTTATTTCCAATCCAAACAGTTTCTGTTCTTATCACTTTCTAGAATTTTTCTTTTTAAATTCTAGAACTTTTTCCCATTTGGGTTTTGGCAACACTGATGGGAACTAATGCGTTCTTTATGAAGTGTCTACACGAGAGATTCTTCTATCATAACAAGTAACAAATCGTCGGCAGAACTACTGCCATTTTTTTATTTATATCAGCATATATGGAAACACGTAAATAAAATTTTATTATAATAAATACTGTTTTTCGTTTTTCGTCAAGGTATGTTATCAAAATTGAATAGTATTTTTTTTTTTTTTAATTAATTTCATTGTACTGTGTGTCTTCTTAAAAAATTAACGTAAGAAAACAGCAAAATGACGATTGATGCAAAACAAACTTATCTTCTCTTGAGCTCTAATAATTATATCATAACTCTGCAATAATATAAATAAATTTGATGCACACGTGATAAATTCTTATCATGTTAAGAATTTGACGTTTGTTATGATAACAAAATTTCTCGTGTAGACTTTACATTAAAGAGTGTGTTTAGCAAAATAAGAAAAAAAAACAATATAATTACAAGCAGTTAACCTAACTGTCAAATAAAAATTTGGCAGTTAAGTACACTATAATTCTTTTGTTATAAGAAATAAGTTTTATATAAGTAGAAGCTATCATACCAAATTATATGAGGATCGGTCCATAATTACCCAAAGTTCCATATAAACGTATATATTTTTTTATTTTCAAAAAAGCATCATCATCATGCTGTCATCAATATGCGTTGAAAATGTTTTGAAGTGCTTAAATGGGCTGTCTCCTCCACCACAACTTGGTTTTTTTTCTTCATTAAAAATTATAAATTTATTTTTACATACATATATTTTTGTTTAAATTTCTTTGTAAATAATGCACGTGATGGATTACTTGCAAAATAAATATTTTGGAGAAAATAAAAAAAAAAAATGACGCCCTAAGTAATTATCGTATATACATAGGTGAAGTCAACAAACGCACTTATATCAGATACTTGTTTCTTGTTTAACATTTTGACACGTCTTTCTTATTTTATTTTCTTATTTTAGTTGTTTCTTTAGTATGACACACTTTTTGGGATGATTTTTAATTTTTTCCCTACATTTAACACACATTTCTTGGTGAAATTTTATTTTTTAGTCTGACGTCTGTTTAATGTTTAATGTTTTTTTTTTTTTTTTTTTTTTTTTTTTGATAAGTATTATAAAATATTTACCTTGTTGACCTTGGTAAAAATTGTTGTAGTAATTTTGCTGTTGTTATTGTTAAATGTTATTTATTCTTGAAAATATTTTATTTATGTTGCTTTTATGTAATTTGATGATAGAGATGGAAGATATGCACCTAAGTGGTCATTAAAATTTAAGGAATGTCGTTAAGATCCCAGCTAAAACTTGGTACTGGTATGTAGTTACGGACGTAGATAATTTTCCATGACAACAACAAACCGTCTGCATTACATAGAAGTAATTAAGTAACTACTTATTTATAAGCCAATATGTAATTACTTATTGGTAATAAAATTTTTGTAAATACTTTTATCTTTTTAAATTTAATTTAGTGAAAAGCCCAAATTTAGTTTTTAATCTAAAATTGTTTTTAAAATATTACATTTTTGGTTATTGTTAAGTTTTTGAAATCAAAATTTATAAAATCTTTTTATGTATATATATATATATATATATATATATATATTATATCCTGACATTTTATTAGTAACTACCCAATAAACCAAACAATATTATAACGATATCGAAATGATATCACCTAGGTGATAAAAATTAGAGACAATCGTTTTCGAATCTAGAATGATAGTTTTTACGGACTAAAGTGTATCTTTCTTTATGATAAAATATCATAAAATTATGATATCGCTATTAATAACAATAGTAAAATCGCCACGGTCCCCCTTTTCTTCTGAATGCTATTTAATACCAAAAATTATGTTTTTGCATTTAAATATTTGTATTTGATTCTCAGCTTGTTTTTGTTTGTTGAAAATTTTTTAATTTTTATATTTTTATTTTGAAGTTTTTTCCAAATGTTTATGTTTTTTATTTTATTGGAAAAAAATATTTCAAAATTTCGATATCATAATAATATCGTTTTCTGCAATACAATATAATATTGTAATCGGCAGCTTATATGATATCGTTTTCGTTATAATATCGTTCTATGACTTAAAATCAATGAGTTATTGAACAGCTTAGAAGTAATTAGTTCTTGTAATGACATCTAAGTAACGACATTCTAAAATGCTTACTTGTAATAACATGAGGTAAGTAGATGAATCAAATGTCATCGTCCTGTTAAAATAATTGGTTATTCATTAAATGTGTAAGTAATAAAAAGCCATTATTTTAGCTTCTTAACTCATTACATGGAAACTAAAGCTTTTGCTGAGATATGGCAGTAATTTGTTTTATTTTTAGAAATTTTAAATTTATAAAATATATGTATAATTTGCTTTTTAAAGTAACGAATTTTGTAGATTTGATAAAAATTTGACCAGAAAAATGAAATATTTAATAAATTGTATATATACTTTACTAGCGTATAGAACACAACAACTACTAAATGACTATAAAATGACCTCTCTAATTAACTCTCTTATCAAAAAAATCTATCGTAAAAGATATAGTTAGTAAAATTAAAAAAAAAAATTCAATACCACAACAATTTTACCAATATAAAATACAATTTACGAGTACAAGTAATTTTAAATTATTTAATGAGTGGGCTTGCTGCTGCGTGTAACCCATTTTGTGTTGTTGTGTTAATGTAACTTGTTATCGATAATTAACCTAAACGGCAGTACTTTTTTCCAATGATGAATTTATCATATTAAATCAATTTCATTATGCCTTTTAACCTATTTATGAAAGTAGCAAAGATAAAAAACTATTATAAATAATTTCATTCCATCAACTGACGTGATCTGCTGACATACGGTTAACTTTAATTTGAGCATTATTTATAGCGATGACTAACCTAAAATCTCTTCCAATTGTTGATATTTTTTATTCGATTATTTAATGGGTAAAAAATTAGTTATGCAATATTGATATTAAACTGAAGAGTCGTTTTAATGCATTAGTGGTTATTTGAATTTCATTAACATTCAGAAATCAGGTGTTAAAGTATATTTAACTTTTCTTTTTTTTTTTTTTAGGTTGGTTGGTGTAATATTTTAAGAGTAAATATTGAAACGGTTTTTAAGTGACTTTGTTGTTAACCATTTGTAAGTGTGTATTTTAAAATAACGTTTATATTAAGATGTTAAAAGTTATTCAATACACTAAGTCGACCAAACTGTATCAAAAGTTATTAGTAGTTGAAAATCTCACAAATAGAAAAAAAAAGAAGGAATCAATTTAACAGCACAAAATATATTTGGTGGAATAACAACTAAGTTGGACCAATTTTGAGGATTAAGTCGATCAAACTGTATCAAAAGTTAATAGTAATAGAAAATCTCACAAATAGAAAAAAAGAATCAATTTAACAGCTCTCAATATATTTGATCGAATAACAGCAAAGTTTGACCAATTTTGAGGACTTTTTTATTAATTGAATTCATATTACTTCAACATTCTTTCTCTTTGGACTGTTGACTAACTTCTTTATAATCGGATGTAATAACTTTTATTTAGCATATTTTTGTAGACTGTATCTAGTAGAACTGACTTGAATATAGGCTTTCAATATATTAGATAAATGCAAAATTAAAACAAAAAAATAAATAAATAAATAAAAAATTTACGAATGTAAAAAATATATTATATGCAATACATATAAAAATATAATGTGCTATAAAAAGAATCTTAAATTTAGTTCCTGTTTAAAATACATGTTAAAACTAAGTCACAATTTTTTTGTCTTAAATAATTTTGGCAAAAAAAATATTTTATGATGTTTATTATGTGGGAACAGTAAAAATGTCAGCAGCTATACTGACACGTCATAACTGACATCTTTATGATGTTTTAAGGGTGTGTGCACTAAAGTGCCTAAAAAAAAATCAAATATACCCCTTTGGAAATAAAGACTAGTATGTTCTTGTGTAATTCGCAAAACAGTACGTCGGAATGTTTTCATTTACGTGAGCTGGACCATTTTTAAAACACCTCTAAAAATAAGTATTTCTTTCAATAGCATTATAAAAATCTTCGTTATAAGAAAATTAACTTCAAAATATTATAGAGACATAATAACACTTCAAATATGAAATATTAATTATGGTTTTACGTAAGTGTTTTTATACCCTTCACCAAATGTGTCTAGGCTGTATATAACTTTTTTATAATTTTTTTGTAATTTTTACAATGCCTAGGGCTCCAGATTTCGAGGCTATTGATAAAAAAAAAATCGATTTTGCAATGTTAAGTCGAAGATCTCAAATAACTTAAGGCCATATGTATATGATACATCAATATATAGGAAATATTCCAAAAAAACCAAAAAACCACCATGTCTTTAAAAAAAATCAACTTTTTCAAGCCCCCAGACAATCTATGGGCCCCAAAAATTGTTTCTATATTTCACTCTAATAACGTAACTAAATGTCTTAAATTTAGCGCCATAGAATTCAAATACATGCATTTTGTAAAAGCATAGGAAGTAAATTAATCATTTCACCAAGTATGCAATAATATAAAATAGTACGTATAGAATTGACAATGGAACCGAGTCTGGAATTTTTTCTGCAAGACAGGGCACTAGTTTCGGAAGATATAGGCTGTCGACTTTAATTTAAATGGTAATGCCGCGATTAAAGCATGTAAAGATCTGAAGACGTAGTGTCTATTCAACTGCACTCAATCCCTACGAGTATCTATACTTTTCAGCCTAGTCTTGGTAGCAGAGTATTCGTGGGATCGAAATGGCGAATGAATGGTAAAGAAATTGGTCGCTTACCGATGTAACACAGTCGGATAATCATATTCCTCTGGTCGAATTATCTAATAGGGGCTTGAGAAAAGGATGACTTGTTTTATTGAGGATTAGAATATTCAGGTGAATGTCCGGCACTTCTATAACTATAAATAATACTCAAATTGTAATTAACAATTATTTATTGAATTGATCTTTTAATAAATTGTCCCAACATTTATTTTTTGGAGAGTTTAAAATTCTGCTTTTCAATTTTGATTGATTTTCCGATTAATCGAAGCCTAAAAGTCGATTTCAATATAAAGTTGGCTGGTAAGAATCGACTACAAGATAATCGTTTTTTGCCAAAGTGAATCGATTTTCGACCATAATCGAAATCGATTTAACAGTCACTAATATACACTTTTTATTTTCAAATAAAGGTATTTGTTAATACTGCACTCAAAGTTTATACGCAGATAATATGTTGTAAATAAAAAAGAAATTTTTTTCTTTTGTAAATAATTTTTTTTTTCATATTTTTCTTTTTTCCACAATATTTTTCAATATTTGTCACAATTTTAAAAACACAAAAAATATTAAAAAATGCCAACATTTTACGCCTTATTTGTAAATGGTTTCGTCAATCAGGAATTGTCTTCTTGAGTTAAAAATTTACAATATAACAATTATACGGCAACGTTGTAATTTTTTTTTTTTTGCAAAATTTTAGAAATTGTATACACTGTTTATCGAAAACCACATCTTTTTTTAGGTATTTTAAAAATGTTGCACCTCGTGACAACGAAATAATAGAAATGAAATATTTTGGAGATTACTTTATATCACATCAATCTTTAATTTTAGGAGGTACATTTGCAACATTTTTTGTCTTCATACAAATTGATGCACATATGTTTAAAACTACACAGAAAAAATTATGGGTAAAATATTTTTTAATAAATCATTATCTGGTTGTAAATAACATTTTATGAAAAAAAATTATTAGATTTTACGTTAGATTACGTTTTATTGGTTGAAAATGATATTTAAACCAATACACAAAACAAAAACAATTTTATGTATTTTGACAATTTCAGTAAAATAAAAAATAAAATTATAAAAATGAGGAAATAAAAAAATATAAAATCTAACATTTGAATATATTCGGAAGTAAGTTGTCCCTATTTCCTTATAGATTTAGCGATTAAAATTTATGTATCTATCAGATGGTAATATAAATAATGTTGTTTTATTATCCCCTATCTATATTATCTTGTGAGTTAATTTAGAAATGTCTGTCCTTATAGATAGCTGCACGAACAGTTTTTCGTTCTATGCTTTCTTCAAATGAATCGATTGTATTCGATACAGATGTCCTGTGATCGTTTCATCTGGATTTTCTTGGTTGTGCTTTGAATTATCATAATGGATGCATTTACATCGTCCGTAACAATTCTATGCAAAAACAATTTGGTCTTGTGGTGCATTTCAGACATGCTAAGTCTCCTTAAAACGTCTCTTGACTTCTTCTCCCGTGGCACCTAATTTCATTGCTTTTGGATGAACCCAATGCTTTTACATGTCTGAAAATTATTGTTTGATTTACACACAACAATTCCGTAAGCACTTCTTGCAGATTTGGAAACTTTGTGCCAACTTCCAATTCTTCATTTTCAAACATTTTTGGCTGGCCGGAACACTCCTTATCATGCACATCGAAATCCCATTTTTAAATATCAAAACCACATCTAAGACTAGTAACTTGTTATCAATTGGAACTAATGTTAAATTTTAATAACGATTGGATTTCTTTTTTTAGGTCGATTTGGTAATTTATATAACATGAAAGAAGCGTCCAAGGAGCAGCATTATTTTTATTTTTTTTTAATGTATGTATATTAAAACACACTATTATTTCATCATAATTTTTACTAAATGTATAAAATACCAACATTACACTTCATATATACGTATTCTTTCATTAATCCTATACCGAATTTACACAAACATTTTTAGAATTTTTTTTTCTCATTTTAATTTTAAAATATGCAATATTAAAAAAATAAATTTTTATTAAAAATTTTATTGATTCAACAATAAATATTGTTTGAATATCTACTAAAAACTAAATATTATTTTTATTGTTTTACTTAAAAAAATCTATTAAATCATATGAATCTTTTCAAATATTCAAATTTATAAATAGTAAAATTATTTTAATAAGAAAAAAAAATTACATTTTTTTTCAATAAAACATTTACGAATGTGAATATTTGATTTTACAAATTCAGTGATAGGTCCGATTTCATAAAAAATATAATTGATTTTATAAATTTAGTATTATAATATGAAATTGTATTTTTTCTGTGTAAGATATATTTATGTATAAAATATAAAATTTTATTATTGAAAATCCTCATACTCGGTCCATAGATAGCGCCAAAAAGTGTTCTTTGCCATATTTTTAGAATTTGTGAAGCTCCCGTTTAAGCTGCGAATTTCAAAGCTTAAGTCATATTTCTGTTGGGTCAATTTCTAGTTCATATGACAAAAAGTGGGGTAGAATTGCAAAAAATGGCGCTTAATTTAGATAATCATTCAACCACTAACCGTCTGACTGTTTCTGCTAATTGAAGCATTTTATATACTTTTACTGAGAATAATATATATATATATATATATATATATATATATATATATATATATATACTTTGTGACCATGGTAAAACTATAACGAAATTCCAAATTTTGAAATTTTTACATGAAAATGGTTGTTTAAATGTACATATGTATGTAGTTATAGTTTTTGTCAAATAATTTAGATTACCCCCGTAATCAAACTATTAATTGAAAATATTAATTTTCAATTAATCCTCATTTTCTTCATTTCACCACTCTGTGTGACGCGCAGTGGGGTAGAATCGCCAAAAATAACGCTTAATTCAGGGAAGATGTACAGCCCTTCTTTTATAATTTTGTTGCAGTAATTAGCTTATTAGTACATCGAAAAAATACCCTTTGAATTTATAGACACTTTTTTTTATCGTAAACTTCTATTCATCCGTACATGAAAAACAAAAATATATGTTAATCTGTAGGTCGCAGTTTTAAATGTAACTTTATGATATTTGGTGCTTAAGTCTATTTTGAATCAATAATTTATCACAATAAAATTGCTTAAAGTGTAATTATTATTTCACTTGGCCCAAATTTTAAATTATTCCGAAAATTGATTAAATACTATAAATATTTAAATATATCCGTATTTAAATAAAATTCATCACAAATGAGTTTTATCTAATGAGTTTTATCTAAGTAATAATCATATTACAAAATTTCATGAGGATAGGTCCATAATTGACTATACCTCCCATACAAGAAACTTCTCCTGGAATAATTTTTTCCTTAATAATTCTTATATACATAATCGCATAAATTTAAATTTGATGAAAATAAATCCTATTTAAATATTAAATTTACAGATAATATTTCAAAAAGAACGGTCCGTAAATGATCGTAGCTTCCATATAAGGCCCAGTCATGTTAGCGTAAATTCCATATAAGGCCCTGTTACGTTAATGCAAATTCTCAATTAAGTTTGTGTGTTAAAGCAACTTAATAAGACAAAAATTGCTCTACTTTTACTTTTTACCTTGTTTTAAGTATCTTCCGAAAATTCTATATAGTTCAGTTCTTAAATAATGCAAATAATTAAGTAAATATATTTTTTTTTTACAAAGTTTTATATTACTTTAATTTTATTTTTATGTTTTTGTTAAGAAAACAAGCATAATTACTTTGAAATTTTTTTTAAATATTATTTTTCTTCCAAAACGCGAAAAATCTATAAATTTTTTTTTGGATTTTCATGCTATACTATAAATAAAATATTAAAAATTTTTATTTTCACATAAGTTCATCTAAAAACTTTTTGAATTTCTATATAAAAGTAGGAAATGACCGTTTTAAGATCGATTTAACAAAAAAAAAAAAAAAAAAAAGAAGAAAAATGTAGAAATATTTCTACATTAACTTAAAAAAAAAAAATACGTAAATATGCCTAACAACTCCAGTGAAAAACACTACTTTTTATAAAATAAAACTTAAAAATATAAAATTCAGATTTTCAGTTTTTGCCACTGTGATTAAAAAATGCTACAAATCTGTGTCTTTGACGCTGCGCAACACGGAGAGTGAAAAAAATTAAAGAATTACTTTTTCAAAATATTAATTTTCAATTTTCAACTAATCGCAACTTTTCTTAATTTCATCCCTCTGGGCGACGATAGATCAAAATTCTTCATGATAGTTTTAATGAAGGCAAGCTAAATACACCTTTCAAATAATAAATATCCTATGTACTCAATTGCATGTGTCTTTTTGGAGGAATAGGATGCAAGTTGTTTAAGATTTTTATCGAAATTGATAAAAACGATATCGTTATCTTCTAGTGTAGAATTTGCAGATTTTACGAAGATCTCAGGTGAAAACATTTAAAGTTAAATTCTCCTATAAATTTCTGTATCTCTCCATAAAATATGTTATTCTCTAAAACTGTAAATATATGCGTACTGTGCCTGTATAATTGAATTTAAGCCATCGTCATTCTGTAGGGTATTATATGATTTAATTTCTCTTGTATGTAATATTTCTTTCCTAGTTTTATAATTCACTTGTTGTACAGCTAAGACATTTTAATACCCTCTGTTACTCACTGCCCCTCCCATTATTTACATATGTACATTTACTTAAATACGTTTTCTTTTCCTAAATATTTATATTCATAATTTTGTTTAATCTCTCTAAAAAAAAACACCATTGTGAAATATTTACTTATATAGTTAAGTACAAATTTTTGTGATGATGGCAAATATAGATTTAAAGAAAAAATAAAATCGGATATCTTTCTTTTTTTAACATACGAGTATATTGCGTATGTAAATAAACAAAATTATATTCATTATTTTTTTATCAAAATAAAATAATAAATCTTAAACACACAAACATATTTGTAGCTGCTTATATTCATATAAAGTTTTTTATATGTTACTCAAGTATCTCACACTCGTTAGATGTTGATTTTTTGTTTTTCTGTTGATGATGTGAATGATTTTTATTGATTTTTATATCTTGGCAATTTATTTATTTATTTTTTTCTGTGACTAATCTTTGGTTTGTGTTGGGAATTTGTTGTCCATGGTTATGGTTGATAGAAGATTTAATGGAATTTCTTTCTACACAAAATTTTTAAATATTTAAGTAAGCACGTGTGGTGTATGATGTAAAATAGGTAAAACATATTTATAAATAAGCAAAATCTGTGATCACTAATTTTTCAAAGATCAAGATCAAAACTAAAACTGTGATCTCTAATTTTTTGTAGCAAAAATCTGTTAAAAACTGATTATGCAATAATTTCGATCAAAATTAAAATCCTTTACAACTCGGTAAATACTGCGAATTTTGAGAAAATAAGAGAAATCTGTGATTACTAATTTTTCATAACAAGAATCTATTAAAACTCGATTTTGTAATAATAATTTCAATCAAAACTAAGATTCTTTATAACACGGAAAATACTGTGAATTTTGTAAAAATGAGCGAAATCTGTGATCACTAATCTTTTATAATATATTTTAAAATCGATTTTCGGACAAAAAAATTTAATCAAAACTAAAATTCTTTATCACTCGACAAATACTCCGATCACTAATTTTTCACACAAAAACCTTTTAAAAATTGCTTTTGGGATAATAATATCGATCAAAGCTAAAATCCTTTATAACTTGATAAATATTGAGAATTTTGAGGAAATAAGCGAAAACTGTCATAACTAATTTTTCATAAAAAAAATCTTTTAAAAATTAATTTTGGGATAATAATTTCGATCAAAACTAAGATCCTTTCTAACTCAGTAAATACTGTGAATTTTGAGAAAATAAACGAAATCTGTGATCACTAATTTTTCATAACAAAAATCATTTAAAAATCGATTTTCGGACAAAAATTTCGATCAAAACTAAAATCCTTTATAACTCGGCAAGTACTGCGATCACTATCTTGGTAAATACTGCGAATTTTGAGAAAATAAGGAAAATCTGTGGTCACTCACTAACTTTTTGTATTAAAAATCGATTTTTAGTCAAAACTAAAAATCCTACATAACTCGGTAAATACCACGAATTTTGAGAAAATAAGCGAAACCTGTATCCATGTTCTGTAATTTTGTGAGAACATTTTATTTCGAGAAATTTATAGTCGTCTTGTTTAAAACAGGGTGATTAATAATAAGACGTCTGTTTTTTGTTGACATTAAATGAGTTTACTATAAATATTGTACAAGTCATTCTATTAAAAACTGTATGAGTACTAGAATTTTAAAATTGTTTTCGTTTCGGAAACTTTTCACATGCTACAGAACATGGGTACTGCGTTCAGTTATTTTTTCATACCAAAAAATGATTTTTGAATCAAAATTACGATGAAAACTAAAATATTGTGAATTTTAACAAAAATATCATAAGTTTTGATAATTTATGTTTCATACTAACAATTTATTTTATGAATTATAGTAAACTACTATGGTGAAATATAGTAGCGGATAAATAATATAAAAAATATGTAGCTTGCCAAATGCAACTTACTACAGGTGGCATTTTCATCAACCAGTTGTAAATATGAGAAAGATATATTACGCATGAAAGAAAATAAAACTTAAATCATGCAATATTAGATTTTTTTATTTGCCAATAAGAAATGTTATTATTTTTTTTTTCATTATAAAATAATTAAAATCAAAAGATTTAAGAAACAAACGTGAGAAATAACATTATAAATCCGCTTGAATGTTTTATAAAAAAATTAAGAAAATTAATAAAAATATAAATAAATTATATAAAATAATAATTGAGTGAACAAAATTCTCTGATTTTTTAAAGCTAAACTTTATAATTGAAGCATGGACGCGTATAAGGACGTATAAACTTACTTTTTCAAAATGCGTTTTTTTTTTGCAAAATATTGCTTCACATTTATTGATACAAAAATAATTTTAAAAATCTGTCAACTTCATCGAAAAAAATACTTTAACGACACGATTTTATTTTTCATACTGTTTTTTTTTTTTTAATTTTTAGGTGTTTTTGAATAAATAGAGTTCAGTATTGGACTATTGTATATTGCAAAAAAATTTATTATCTTGTGATTTTAATGCATCAAAGTAAGAACAAGTAAAATGGCGTATATTCATAATTTAAATAATATAATAAGTGATCTTTTTATGATTTTGTTAATAGTTTCAGCAAATTTATTAAAAAAAAAACAAGTAAGATATGTGTTGTCGATCAGATCCGATCATTTGATATTTTTTATTATTTTTTTTTATTTATTTAGTAGTATTTTAAATACTTTCTTACGACTATAATACATTAAATTTCTTATCCAATTTTATATTTTTTAAATGCTCTGATAAACACTATTTTTTTTTTATATGTATTACACAATTTCTTTTAAAAGCATTAATATTTGTTTGATTTTTAACATAATTTGAGAGTTGGTTAAGTAATTGCAGTCCTTTATACAGCAAACATCTCTTCATTTTGTTAGTTGCTACTCTATGTATTCGGAAATCATTTCCATTCCTCAAGTTATATGGCTGGCTTTCATTCACATATGCTAGTTCTGGTGCATATCCCATCTTCATTTTGAAGATAAGGATACATGTATTGAGCTGGAGTCTTTGTCTGATAATTATCCATTTCAATGTGTCAAGCATATAATGTATCAAAGTATATCTAAAATACTTTAAAATCAATCTCATAGCTTTATTTTTTAGTTTTTGTAACCTTTCTAATTGTATATTTGTGCAGCAAGTGTATAGTAGGGTTGACTCGAATTCAAAATGTGGTTCCAAGAATTGATCCTTGTGGTACTCCATATTCATTATTAATTGTCTCTGATTTTTTATAATTCACTTTAGTTATTTGCTTTCTAGTTGTTAGATATGATTCAAACCATTTTAATTTTTTATTTTGTATTCCGTAGAAGTATAATTTCTGTAAAAATATTTTTCTGTCTATTGTTTCAAATGCTCTTCTAAAATTGAGAAAAATTGCCATTATTTTTTTATTTATGCCGTTACTTTTCCATCTATTTAAGACGTTATTTACTGCCGTTTCACATGAAAATTTTTTCCGAAATCCAGATTGATATTTCGATAAAATATTGTTTGATTCTAGATAATTTTTAAGTCGTATTTTAACGGTTTTTTCAAGAATTTTTTCACATAATTTTAGTGAGTTTATTGACTTACACTCTTCACATTTATTTGTTTTATTAACCTTTTCAATTGGAAATATACCAGTTTTTAATGATTTATTTATAATTTTTAGCAACACTTCTCCATTCAAGTTCCAATTATCTAATATCAATTTTGAGAAAATAAACGAAATCTGTGATCACTAATTTTTCATAACAAAAATCATTTCAAAAATCATTATTATAGTCCGGCTTGTTGTTCATGTTCTTGCATATATTTTTAAGTTCTATTTTTGTTATTTCTCGGAATTTAAATCTACAGTTTATCACATTTATTTGATTAATATATTGTACATATTCTATATTATCTATAATTTTTTTATACTATTTACAAAATATTTATTAAATTGATTCGCTATTTCATTACTGTCCTTATATTCTATACTTGTAAATATTACAGATTTTATACAATTTTTTATTTTCTTTAGTACTAAGTCTTTGATGCTATTCCACATTTGCCTTTTATCTTTGATATTACTTATTGTTCTATTAATATATGTATTTTTTCCATTTTTAAGTATTTTTATATATAAATTTCGGGATTTTTAATAATCATTGCATTTTGCATAGTTATTTGTTGTTTTCACTAAATTATATTTTAATATTTTGTCTCTTTTTAGAACTTGCAAGTGCCTGTTAAACCATTTATTTACAATATTTTTTTCATTTATTTTCTTTTTTATTGAGAGATTTTCAATTGTTCTTTTTATAGCTATATCAAAACAATTTACGTTATAATTCACATCTTGATTTTCAATGTAGGTGATTAATGCACTAATTTCCCTTTGAAAACGGTATTTTTTATATTTAAAGATTTTTATTTCACTTTCATTTTTCGTTGCGATTTCATATATATGTTCTATTTTAATTTCCATTACTTCATGATCCGATATTATGTTTTTATTACTTATGTTTGCACTAATATTCGTACTATTTGTCTATTATTGTTCTTGAATTTTTGGTAATTCTTGTAAAATTAGTCATCACTTGTTGTAATCCATTATAATTGATTATGGATTCTATTTTCCTCTTATATGTACTTTCTTTTGTCCAATCTATATTAAAATCACCAGCAATAATTATATCTGTATTTCTTTCACTTATTTCTTCTACGATTTCTTTAAATACTTAATAATTCTTAAATATTTGTCAATTGTCGACCGGTTATTATAAGATTTGATGGTATATATTATAATTCTGTAAAAAATATGTATACACAGAAAAAAAAAAAATAAAAGTGGACTTCAATTACGAAATTGCTTATATTAATTAAATTTTTGTTTGATTTTGCTCCACTCACCAAAATGATAATATTAATTAACTAGAATAATTGATTTTGGCTTAAATTTTAATTAATTTTTTTTTAACAAATTAATTCGATAATTGAAAGTTTGCGTAAAATCAACAAAAAATTTTATTGGTTCAGTTCTATAATTAATTAAATCTTTCCTTCAATAAAATTATTTATTGAATTATTAGAAATATTTAAATAATACAATACAAGTAAAATTAAATGAAAAACAAATATTAAAACTACAAATTTGATGAAACTTAGTACATATATATTTTGACCTTGGCGTCATATACAATCTGTTGAAATCAACAATATCACGTATGTACATATTAAATTTTTGTAACCTTTGACCTCAAGTATCTCATGAAGCTAACATGTGCTTATCGGTGGCTTTTAAAAGGAGTTAGAAGATATATTTTCCTCCATTAAATTTTTGTGTTACACACTTATCTACAATATTATTTAACTAGATTTTACAATATGTATATAGGGTATGCATAATGTAGAAACCTATGTAATAATACATTTAAAGTACGTACTTATATTTAATTCCCGAAAACTCCACATTAGCAGCGTTCATCTCTGCGGAACGTTTCAATGAAGACCATATTATCCTACTTGAGTGCTCTCGCAGCCTAGGAGGAGATACTAATGATACTGTAGATCAATCGATATTGATTCAAAAACTTGAAAAGTTTATGCATTTCTCCTTCACTTCCTATAAACTTATTGCTTCATATCTTGAAAATCGAACACAAAGTGTTGAAATCAATACCTCAACAACATCACTTTTTCTTCCACTTATTAGGGGTGTACCACAGGGATCCATTCTTGGACCTCCTCTTTTTTCAATTTACGCAAATGATCTTTCTGATCAACTACTTTACTGTGACATAAGAATGTACGCTGATGATGTCCAGCTATATATTAGTTACAAAAATAAGGACTTTGAAGAATGTGTAGCAAAACTAAATGAGGATTTAGAACGAGTTTCGATATGGGCAAATATATACGGGCTAAGCTTAAATCCTACAAAATCTAAATGTTTAGCAATACGTAAAAGATCACAGAAAAATATTGACTCATTTAACATATGCATCAATAATCAGCGAATTGAAATTGTAAGCAAAAAATCTTGGCGTAATATTTAATGACACTCTAACCTGGATAGATCATGTACTACAAGCTTGTGGTAAAACTTACTCGATGCTAAGAATTCTATGGTCCACGCAGTACTGCACACCAATCAAAATAAGATTGTTAAACGTATTTAATACCGATATTAACCTATGGCTGTGAAGTTTTTGCAAGTTGTGATACCACCAGTAAATTAAAGCTAAATTCTACCTACAACAATATCGCAAGGTATATTTTTGGACTGCGAAAAATTGATGCAAATGGTAACTACCAGAGTATCACGCCTTATTCCAAGAAAATATATGGGGTGGAGATTGAGAACTTGCTGAAAATACGAGTCCTAATATTTCTTCATAAAATTATAACAACTCGTGAGCCATATCAACTGTTTAATAGACTGAGATTTAGTACACTTGTAAGAAACAAAAATCTTATACAATTTTGATACCATACTTTAATATTGGAGTGGCAATTCCTCATTAACGCTATACGTCTTTGGAACAATATACCTCGATCATTTAAAGTTATCAGCAACGCATTACAATTTAAGAGAAAATTATTCGAATACTATTCATAACAAATTTTTTATTTTTAACTTTTATTAACATACCAACAAATTTTACACTACTTTAAAACAAAATTTATATCACTTTAAAGACAAAATTTGTATAATTAATAACTTATGTTTTTTAATATTTTATGTTTCTTGTATTAAGTGTTTCTTGTATTAAATGTATCCATATTTTTCTATAATTAATAACATCATAAGATTTCTACTTTTTAAGACGAAAGTTTTGTTGTAGAAGTTACAAATAAAATAAAAATATATAAATAAATAAATAAAGTAAATATAATAAAGAAAGTTAATTATATTAATTAATAATATAATTAATTTTCAATATAAAATTAATTAATCATTTTATTAAAAAATTATTTGGGATAATTTTTTTTTTCTGTGTATGTAATAATAACATGATTATTTACATTTATTATGCACCTGATTGCCGAAATTAGGTTTTATACTATAGCTATGGTCAGTTATGAACAGACTGTGGTAAATCTTTGCACTAGGTTTTCTATCCATATAAAACTTATTCGCGTCAAATATTATTGTTATGTTAACTTTTATATGGGACTTATGCATTTTAAAGTGATTTTAGGAAAATGGGCTTATATGGAAGCCATGGTTAGTTTTCTACCTATCTTCATGAAATTTGACACACTGATTTATGCGTATGTACAGCTCACTTGGTCCGAATTTTAATGAAATCGTTATTAAAATAAAGCATTTATATACATTTATTATTATTATTGTCCTACAAAAGTATATGAATATAAGCCCTTATTCCATTTTAAGCTATTCTCAGTCGTAAAATTTTGCATGTTCTAATCCGAATTAATAAATATTGAAAAATATTGAAAAAAGGTAAGAAAACGATTAAGTTTTATTATCTTTAAGTTTTTATCGTCCTTTGAAAAATTTTCTTTATGGTTTGTACGCCCTTATACGCGTCCATGTTCCAATTGTTAATTTTTTAAATACACAACGTAGAAAAGCTTAAAACAAATTCCTCTAAGTAAGCTCAAAATTCATTGATAAATTTCTCAAACAAAAATTATATAATTTGATACAAATTGTTTTAAATAAGTTTTTGTTTTTTCGCGACAAACTGCAACACCCTAAAAACCGACAAAGCCATAAGATTACTTACTCACTTATCTATAAACTCAACTTAAGCAAAATTAAGAAAAAATACTAATTATGTTTAAACTTCAACTTGAATAAATATTTAAACAATGCCATAAGAAAATGAAAAACAAGATGAAAAAAAAAACGAATATTTACAAAAATAATGAAAGAAAATTTTTACCATTAACATACAGACATTCATTTATACCTGTATATACATAAATGCATTTAAATAATTATGCAAAAAATACTTAAAAAGAGACAGCCACAATAGTTTGGTAAATACTTGTATTCAAATAACGACTTGGAGTATTTGCTTACAAGATGAAAAATACAATTAAAAACAAATACAAAACAAAAAATCTATAAACAGAAAACTTCCGGCTATAATTTACAAAATACAAAAATGAGTACAAAAGATAAAATCAAAAGTTAAACACTTGTAAGAAAGATAATTCATATTTAAATTATGTTTTTAATATTAAATAGAGTCATGTTTTTATAATGTTCTATTTCTTGTGATGACAGCGGGAGTGGAGGAGTTTTTATACCCCACACCACCATAATTGATTGGGGTATTATGCGTTTGTGTTGATGTTTGTAACGCACAGAAAAAATCATCCAACACTCACCTTAAAGTATATCAATCGACTCAGAATCACTTTTTGAGTCGATCTAACAATGTCCGTCCGTCTGGCTGACTGGCTGGCTGGCTGTCCATGTAAACCTTGTGCACAAAGTACAGGTCGCAATTTCGAAAATAATTCAATGAAATTCGGCACGTGGGACTTTCATGACTCAAGGACGAAGCCTATTGAAATTGCTTATGATCGGTCCATTATTTCCCCTAACCCCCATACAAATGTTCTCCCAGAATAGCAGTTTAGCAATGATAAATGCCTTAAATATAGCAATATTTTAATGAAATTCAGTTCAAGGAAGTTCTGTATAAGTATCAATCTTTTTGCTAAATGTCATGAAGATCGGTCCATAACTGACCATAGCTCCCATATAAAACCCTCTTCCGAAAATCACTTTAGCGTGCATAAATCACATACACATGTTAGTATCGAGTTTATATTCGACACAAATAAGTCTTATATAAGTAGAAATCACAGTGACAAATTTTATGAGGATCGCTTCATAATTTACCATATCTCCCATATAAGCCCACTTTCGGGAATCACCCTAAATTACATAAATTCATATAAATGTTAGTATTAACGTAATATTCTTTATTCGTATATTTTATTTTACACTTAGTTAAAGTATTGGTCCACAATTGTCCACATGTATAATATAAGACCCCTACACGAATTTTGATGGGGCATCATATGGTCGAGCTTGACCGACTATATCTTTATGAAGTTTTAATAATTAAAACTTATAAGTCATTGCTTTCAAGAAATTAATTTTTGGTATTTTCGTTCAATTCCATTTCAAAACAAGTAAATAAATATGGTCGTCCAATTCCGATCATATAATATAATACACCATTGTGTAATACTTAAAAATTCGGGAAATGGTCTTATATGGGATCTCTGATCAATTGATTAATACATGTATTAAGTGTAAAATAAAATATATACATGCAGAATATTATATTGATACTAAGATTTATATGAATTTATGCAATTTAAGGTGATTCCCAAAAGTGAGCCTTATATGGGAGCTATGGTCAATTATGAATCGATCCACGTAGAATTTGGCACTGGCGTTTTTACATATAAAAAATTTCATTGTGTCAAATATTACTTGGTACAAATATTTTTGTGGCATTTATGCACTTTAAAGTGATTTTTCGAGCAGGGGTTTATATGGGAGCTATGAACAGTATGGGCCAATTCTCACAAAATTTAGCACACTTATTTATGTTTATATATTACTTTATACTGAATTTTATTAAAATATCGCTCTATTAAAAGCAATTATGATGAGTTTGGTGAGTTTGTTTTAAAGGTGTTCCTTGAATTTGTTTATTATGGATTATAAGTTAAGCGTCATAGAATATAACTAGAAGTTTATGTGAGAAACATTTCAGACTAAATTTTAAAAAAAATTTATTCGTTTTTTCAAGAAACAAAAACAAAATATTTGTTACTACATGTATTTTGTTGTTGCATGAATTAGGGTTTTAACAACTGAATTAGGTTTTTGTCTCTCACATAAACTGAAATTTTTTAATAATTTCAATGACACAGAATTGAATTTTTAAGTAAAAAATGTTAAACTGCACTAAAATAAAAACAAATAAGAGAGTTATAGTCGACAAAAATAAATAAAAATATAAAAGATAATAAATTTATTTAAAATTAAAAAATAAAGGGTTTCAATTTATTTCTTCTGTGTGGTTATATGTTTTCCACCAAAACGTTCTTAATTTCACAGCTTGTGAGCTGCAAATTTCTTTACGTCATCAAAATCATTGTAAATTATTTATTTATTTATTTATTTATTTATTTTTTTTTTTGATGCGGCATTAGTGTGGCAACGAAAATTTTGTTGCCTAAATTTTAAATGATTTTTGGTTTTACCATAAGCAAATAATAATCTAAATTAAAAGATATTAAAGGAAACATAATTATGAGAAATCATTTTAGAATAAATAAAATTAACAGATTTTTAGTTGAAGAAACATTTTTGGAAAGTTGAGACCACTCTATTGTAAATACTTAAAAGCTTAAGCTTTTTGTGTATACTTATTTTATATATATACTTACTTTAACTTTTTTTTAAGGGAACAGTATAAAATCGGGCCTGTATATATTTATACTATTCCATAGGACCAACAAATATTTTAACAATAATTTAAAAAAAAAACTACTGATTTTAAAATATTATGATCTTTCTAAAAACATGTATACTTCCATTATCGTTAGTCGACCGATTAACTTATACACTTAAATAAGGACTTAAGAATAAACTCACGATGAAATTATCGTAAGCAATTTGTTACTTATTTATTCTCCCGGCAAATACAAAATATTTCTGCTTTAATCACATATGAAAAATATAATTAGAAAAAATTTAAACATTTCTATGAAATTCAAACCATAAATCCGCGTATCTCCGGTTCCTGTTGGAAATTTTTAAAACTGGCTTCGTTAGGACTTGTATATATGTATATATATATATATATACATATATTCAGATTCTATTTAATTCTCAATCGATTATTACTTAAATTTTAATTACTCTTACAAACAAACAAAAGACTTAAGAAGCAAACTTTATTGATAAATATGCTCAGAGTTGATAAAAAATTATACTATTTAATAATATTGGATATAAAAAATATACATATATATTTTTTTATTTTATTTATTTTGTAAAATTTTAAAATCAAATTCACAATTTACAATCTTGTTATTAAAGGATATTTCAGCATAAAAATCGTATGTAAAAATTATAAATTAACAAAAAAAAAAAATATATCATAGAAATGATTAAAAGAAAAATTATGACAAAATCTTTGTTTAATATTTGGAATTGAGCTGTATCAGTAGAACATTATATCATAATTTTATCATTGATGCTTTGTTAGTTAACTGGAGTTAACTATCAAAAATGCTCTGATATGTTTCTGGTCAAATCGTACCAATCGTACTTATTTAAAAATGTCATATTCTGAGTGTCTATTATTTCCCTTCTAGTAGGATGTGAATATCTCGCATGGAGGTCTCGTATTCTATAACGTGATTTATAAACGTGGAAGTTTATAAATCATTTCAGTGTCTTGTTTTGTACTACTTCCATCTTTCTTATATGTGTTTTTGCTGCTTTTCCCCAAATGGAACATCCATAGAGCAGAATAGGTCTAATTACTGTTTTATAAATAATTATTTTGTTATACAAGTTAAGCTTTGATCTTTTATTTAGTAAAGAGTAAAGGCATGATCTATGTGGTTAACAAGTATTAGTTTTTTATTCATTTTTACCCCGAGATATTTCACAGTATCACTAAATGGTATGACCGCATTTTCGCTACGAAGACTGATAGTAGGAACTCATTTAAGGGATTTATCAATCGAAACAGTATAACTTGCGATATGTTTGTATTAATTTTAATTTTCCACTTTTTATAGTATTTTATACAATTTGGAAGACTTTTTTTTAAGTTTCTTATCTACAACATTAGAAAGTTTGCCTTTCACTATCATAGCCATATCATTGACATAGAGCGCTATATCTGTCCCTTTTCCGAAAACATATATAGTGAGTATAAGGTTGGAGAATAATAAGGTAGGTCTTGAGGATAAGGTAGATCTTTCTGCTAAAAACGACTTAATTATTTTTAAAATATATATGGGAAAGTGGTACATAAAAATACGACAAATTAAAACAATAATATTTTAAAATTATTCTAGCATAAATTCCTTAATTATAAAATTTCTTTGCTTAATTTATTATAATATTTACTTATTTAAAAAAATGAAATATTTATCTTAAAAATTGAAATTACTTTGAAAAATATTTCACTTAGCAAATACTAAAAATTTAAAATTTATCCTCAAAACCTCCCCACCAAAATCACGTAAGTCTATAAATGAAAAAAAAAAACACTAAATTACCAATACTCGTACTACTCATTGTCAGCAATAAAAAAAAAACACATTTTTATTCAAGTCTTTTCCCAAAAAAAACTGCACAGTTACATACAAAAAATTAATTAAAGAGCATAATACATGTAACATGAGTAAAAACTCTTTAACCAGAATGAGAGTAAATATGTTATGAAAAAACAAAACTCACTCAATATTATTGATATTACCAACATTAACTCAATTTTTAAGTTTTGTATTTCTTTCTTTTGCTTTTAGGTATATAAAGTGAGGAGGCATATAAAATTTCATGTCATTTCATAAATTACGGTCGTCGTTACGTTACGAATTCAAAAGGCAGTACAAGTGTCGTCTAAGTACTACCAAAATAAAAACGAAAACGAAAGTGGTGGTGTTTAACTATAAATTAATAAATTAAACAAAAAGTAAAAATAAATTAAATTAATTAAAAATGAAAACCTTTGTTGTGGCCAGTGTTTGTTTGTTCAGTGTTTTGAGTGTGGGTTTAGCTCAATTCTCCAATGGTCGTGTACTCGATCCACCAAATCCACAATTGTGTGCCCAAAGAATTATACACGAAAAGACACCCGATGGCAAAGGGTGAGTTAAGAATTTATAATTAAAAATTGAATCTAAAAAGAACTGGAATATAAAAAATGATGAAAAATATTTACTAAGAAGTTCTTTTTCATTAAAATAAGAAGTTGTTGTAAATTTAAAATAAACTATTAAAAAATTAAAGTTGAAAGAATGTTAAAAATATTTTGGCACATTTATGTTTACAAAAAAATTTATTTAAATTTAATATTACTTTTGATATAAAATTTTGATTTTAATTTGTGGGATTTTTTTAATATTTTGAAACATTTTTTAGGAAAATTTATTTTGATAAGATTCACTTAAAATATTAAAGTAATATTTAAAAATAAAAGCTAGGGTCAGTTTAAAGCTGATATTTTTGAGTATTTTATTATTAGTATTATTATTATTATTATTATTATTATTATTATTATTTGTGTTTTCATATAATATTTAAAAAAGATCAAAAAATTCTTCTTTTGAATATAAATCCTTTTTTATCCTGTGAAATGTGAAATTCATTCAAATTCAGGTTCAGATTATCCTATATTCGGAAAAATTTTAAACTTAGAAAAATAAAAGCTATTAATTCCTTTTTTTTTCTATAACTGTCGATGTTTTAAAAATAATTAAATGAAAATTAATATAATTTTTTTTTTTTAAGAAAAATCCTCCATTTCAATTTTCCCTTATAAAAAGAACTTAAGTTATAAATCTTTTTTTATTCTACCGACAGAACCCTGAAATATCATTATATTATAATGAGTAATACAGCATAGACTGAAGGTTGCTTGATCACAGTTCATAGTTGCTCTTAGAATTATTTCTGGCATTATCTTGTCTAGGTTAAAATATCAAGATCAATAAAATATCAATGAACTATGATCAAGCCATTATAATAATTTTAATTTTTATTTGCTCTATGAAGATAATTTTATTTTTAAATGAAGATTTTATTTTTAAATAAATTAATTTATTTAGAATTTTTTTTTTTTATTCTACTCATATCCATAATTCAAATTTAAATTCAATTTCAAATTTAAATTAAAAATTTATAACACTACTTGTCAATAGTGATAAATTAACTACTTAAGGCAGTGAAATCATTATCCGTATGTTATCTAAGTCATGGACAGTTGTCCTCTTTTAGCATAGCCAGTTACTAAAGCTAAGCTTATAACCAGTTTCGCTAAGCAGTCTGCTGAACTACCCAATTGTATTTCGTTATTGTAACTTCCAGAATTTTTAACTAGTAACTACTTTTCACTAGTCAAGAAGTTGCTAACCTAAGAGCTGCAGAGAAATGCTTTGTTAATGTATCTCCCATATATTTGGAAAAAACTTTTTTGAGCTTCCCTAAGTTCTTTTAAGATTATTTGCTTTCTGCCAGAAATTATCACAACTTCTTGTTCTTGTTAATAATTTTTCTTTACAATCGCAACTTTTTTAATAAAAAATAAAATTTTTTAAGAATAGTATTTTTAATTTTTATTTTATTTCTTAATTTACAGCTACTTCTTCTCTTGGCGTGACCCTGCCTTGAAGGGTGTTGAAGAGGATTGGTTGAGTGCCAGAAACTACTGTCGCAGACGTTGTATGGATTCTGTTTCATTGGAAACCAGCTTGGAAAATGAATGGATTAAACAACGTGTGGTCAATGAAAAAGTAAGTTTAAAAGGTTAAAAATTAAAAAATATAAATAAAAAATATAAAACGAACATGATAAAAGTTCATAAAAAAAAAATTAAAAAAAGAAAAAGAAAATTAAAAAAAGAAGAATATTGAGATAATACGAAGGAATTATTTTGAGGTTAGTTTCTGCACTAAAGATCTATTAGTTTCCTAAGCTTTATGTCTATTTCAAATTTTCTAATTGTTTTAAAAAGCAGAAGAACGCAGTTTTTTAACTGTATACATTATTTGGAGCGTACTTTCTGGGACCTAAATGAAAAATATATGGAAAGTTTATAATAGTATTCATTTTTTAATCGCACAAAACTGTGGAAAGTGTTCCATTTTATGTCCAATGAATTATTGAAAACCATACATTTTTCATTTTGTCCCCAGAAAGTATGCTCCAAATAATATATTCAATAGTGTCCCGTAGAAAAAAGTGTTGTAAGAAGATCTCTTAAACGATGAGTAATAATGAGCTGAATATGTAAAAAAAGATTGAAAAAAATTTTAAATTGATCTTTAGTTTCGATGTCGATGTCTTACTACACCGAAATGTCAAAAATGCGTTTCATCGGGATACTCTAATATACAATAAAATGATTTAGAAAATGTTTAATAACTTTTTGAGTTTTTAAACGATTTTATTATTTATTTATTTATTGTTACATCCAAATTTTGAATTAGAAAAGTATAATTAATTTTAAAAATATTTCATCAGTCATCACTAATTTCGAATATATTTATGAAATATTTAACAATATACAGCAAACGTCTTCAAACTCGTATGCTTTTTTATAAAATCTGTGAATAAATTGTCGTTAAAATTGAAAAAAATAATACAAATTTATTTTAAATGTTAATTAAAATTTTGCTTTTAATATTTGCTGTAGGCATATTTAAATTTATGCGGCCGTTAAATCTAATTCATCTACTTTCCAATGCAGTTAAAAAAGTAAAATATCAATGAAACAAAAACAAAATGAATGATGCATTAATATATGAATCTACCCGAAAACAGTTTTTTTTTTTTTGAGTTTCAGTTATTTTTGAAATTGTTTAAAAAACATAAAGATGTTAGATTTTAATTTTTAAATTTTCACAAAAAAAAAACGGTTGCTATTTAGTTGAAGAAATAACTCTAAGCTGCCATTAAAAGGTTAATTAACTTTTGTTTTAATTAAATAAAACATCAATCATTTTCAATAAGTTAAAAAACATAATTTAATTGTAACAAATGAATATCAGAATTTGTAGTTTTAATCGCCAATTTATTTAAATTTAAATGGGAATCAGAGTAAATATTTTTTAACAGTAATACATACAAAAATTAAAAAAAAAAACTAAAAACTAAATATATTTTGGTGGTAACATAACATTTGAATTTTGACAATTTTTATAACCAAATTCGTCAAAATATCAGCCAATCAATATATGCAAATTTCCAATACCTAACCAGTACCATTAAATGATTTCTTTCAAATTAAAATGATCTACAGAGATTTCTTCTTAAGATCCACTTTAAGGTATAAAATGTATAATATAAAAGACCAAGGGAAGATAGCAGTCATTAAACTATATGTCGTCTAAATATCTGTGATCCATCCTTTTATTCTGTTATATAGTAGATTTAGAATTAAATAAAATTTTTTATTTTATGCAAGCAATTCCACACTGAGTCTATGCTAGAGAAATTTTTATCAAAACAAACGTCATATTTTTATAATGATAAAAATTTGGCTAATGTAGACTGAACTTGTCACTATTATTGCAGCTTTTAAACAAAATTGTCAGCGCTCAAGCACTGATAACTTTGTCTTGATGTACTTTTTACATAGTTTATCATGATATACGATTTCCCCTATAATTGATAGAGTTTGTTTTGATAAAAATTTCTCTAGTATAGACTCGAAAAAACTGCAAAAAGCCCCTTGCGTCTACTTGTTAAATTTCGAGTCTTAAATGTTCCGAACCACTTAGGGTAAAAAGATTCTTAAAAATAAATTAACATTGTTTTTTAACTAAACGTCGATTATGTTACACCCTTTAACAAAATGAATTCTGCTTAATATTTTAAACACTTCTTGTCAGCGTTGTAACCAAAACGCTCAAGCAAAAAAGGCCAAATTGAACCAAATCCTTTAATTTTAATTTTTCAATCAAAATCTGATTTTTATTACCCCAGGTTTACAACTAAGATTAACAATGATATAATATGTGAAATAACGCCAGCAGAATAGAGTAACCATTTTGTTTATATTATGTTAAGTCTTGAATAAGGTGTACACGTATTCTAATAAATCATATAAATATCATTATTTTCAATCAGTCACAGAATAAATATGTCCTTCTTAAATAATTTAGCACAATTTTTATAAAAATGTTTTTTTTTTTATTTTTAATATAAAACAATCATTAAGAAGAAACAATTTTAGAAAAAACGTTGTTTCTTTTAGTAATTTCCAAAATACATATGCACACGAACAAACAAACTTTCGTATATGTGTATTGTTTGACAATAGTTATGTAGAGAAATCTCATCACAATAGTCTCATAATACTTCTTATAATACTAATATTTGAATAATTCTCTCAGAGAGCGAATTTGACCTTCTTTGACATAAAAATTTTACAAATTCTGTTACGTGTAGATGGGCTGTTAAGAGCAACAACTTAAATATTGCAAAATCCATATTTGTTATTTCTTTAAATATTTTAACTACAATAGAAATAGTGAATTATATATCAAATTAAGTTTAAAATTGGTATTTTTATTACAGAAGTAAGCGGTACAATTTTATGTACTCGTACATTTTAAATTCCAGATTCATAACAGATTTTTTCACAAAATTCCTAAAGTAAATAGGAACGTGTTTGAAAGAATCTAGAAAATTACTAATAAATCTTTTATTCTATAGTATTGGGAAAACGGATTGACACTTCAAATAGCTACTTTAAACAAAAGATTTCTGAATATATATTTTGGCATTTCGAAATGAAATGAAATAAAAAAAAA
This sequence comes from Protocalliphora azurea, assembly GCA_932274085.1. NCBI lineage: Eukaryota > Metazoa > Arthropoda > Insecta > Diptera > Calliphoridae > Protocalliphora > Protocalliphora azurea. Next base: position 21,426,975 of record OW026519.1, on the reverse strand, counting down.
ATGTTTTAATTTTAGGTGAAATTTAGTAAAAATAATAATGTCCATGGTACAAAATGTTTTTTTTTTCTGGTGAGAAAAATTCTTATTTCTATTGTGTGAAATGAAAACTCTATAAAATATTGAGAAATTAAAATTTTATTATTAAAAAATTAAAAATATGAAAAGAGAAAAAAACAAGAGATATTAATTAACAAATTTTAAATATTTTGATTGCATTTTAAATCCATTTTGAAAGCTACACTCCATTTTGGGAATAGATATTTAATAGTGAGTATGAAGTATTTTAAAGAATGTATTGTGATGAAATCGAAAGACAAAATTTAGTGCTAATATTCTAAATATAAACGTCTAAATATAAAACGTCGAGAATTTATATACTTTTGTCAAAAAATCTACTACTAACCTTATGAGATAGTAAAATTTTGTTTCGCTCATAGCTTTCTAAAATTTACAAAAAAAGAATAAGTATCTATAGGCCCTAAGATGCTTTTTTTATTAGTAAATAGGGACGTAAAAATATGTTTTTAATCGATATATCACTAAAGTAAAACGAGCAATTTAGCGCCTTTTTGAAAAAAGCGCTAACAGAAAAAAATCCGATTTTTGTTTTATTCAAAAGCGTCAAATCTAGCGCGAAAAGCGCTAAATTGACATTACTGCTCCGTGTTAAAAAAAAGATCATTTAAATACTCCTCACAGAAAAAATTATTTTCAAAAAAATTTCAATTAAGAAACAGGCCTCTTTCTTAAGTCCTTTTTTTTTTTTTTTTTGAATAATGAATGTTAATAAAATTTAATTTTTTTTTGTTTTTATTATAAAATAAAATATTTTAGTACAAACTAACTATTGTTTGAAATTCTATGCTCATTATAGTAACAAAATTTTGAGTATTATTTATGTGCAACTTACATATATACGTTTTAATACAAAGTTTTAAAATCGAAAGTGATTTTACATGTATCACTTTCGATTTCAATAAAATACATGTTTTGCATACAAAATCCATGTTAATAGTTTAAAAAAATACAGAATTGTAATACTTATTTTAAAATTTACAACATTGATAAAACACTGTATATAAAATCAAAAAAAAATATTAAACAAAAAAATGAAGAAGTAAAAACAATTAGCCGTGCAAAAAAGACGAAAACGAAACTTACATAATACAAGTTGCATGAGGCATAAATATTGTAGCTATAAATGAATAAGCAAGACTTGAGTTGGTGTTACAAACACGTAAAAATCTCATCAATTTTCCTAAAAAAAAAATAATAAAAAAAAACAAGATATTTTACATTGAACTTTAAGGCTTTAATAAAGAAAATTTGTTTAAAATAAAAATATAAAACAAAAAATGCGGATTTTTTTTAAAAAAAAAAAAAAAAAAAAAAAAGAAACAAATTGCATTAAACAATAACAACATTGAATAAGTATGTATTATGTTTAATAATGTGGAAGATGTTTGGCATACATAAAAGGAAACATTTTTACCTGAACATAGACATAATCGTGCTTACTACTTATATGCAGGCACTTAAAATTTTGTATGAAAAATATAAAAAAAAAACAAACAAAAAAGATGTTAATGATAAAGAAATTGCGGAAATTTTTATAAACCAACTTTTCTTGTTTTGTCAGTAATTAAATTAATGCTAGTAATTTCTGATTTAAAGTCCAAAAATCATCATTAAAATTTCCATTTTTATAATGCGGGAGGCTTATATTATATACAGTGTTGCCGTTTTGATTATTTTTAACTAAAACTGTTTATTTTATTTTTCAATGTTTAGATGGTGATATTTTTTCCATTTTGTTTGTTTTTTTATTAAAGCAAAATTTAGTTTTTATGAACTATTTGAAAGTATTATTTAGATTATTCTGTAAATCTCGTATATATTTGCAAAGAATAAAATAAACTTGAAAACAAATTTATGATAAAATGTCGATAAAAACGAAGAAAACACAATTTGAAAGACATCAAAAATGCTAATGAATTGCGTGACAGAAAATACGCATTCCATTGTCTAATTACACTCCACAAACTCAGTTTTTTTCCGACGAATAGACAATTATTAGGTCAATTTTGGAATGCAACTTGTTTAACATAATCTTTTCACAAAAAATCCCAATTAAATATCTTTAACTTTAAATCTTTTTGACAAAAAGAAAAAGAGCATTTTTACCACTTCAAAAGTAGAACTAAGTGCATATTTCGTAATTTACTTTATAAACGTTGTAACTAAAAAAAAAACTAGATTTTTGAGTTAATGATGTAGAAATAAATATTCAAGCTTTATCTTCTGTAAAAATATCGTGTACATATTTATTATGGTCACCAATTTTTCCATTAAGGTAAATTGCATTTGAAAACTTTAAATGCGATTTCTATAAAACTAGTTTGTTTTGAGTTATGACGTTCTTGAAGTAAATGAGCGCAATGTATTTTTTAGCAGGAAAAAAGGTTAACAATTTCTAAGAAACTTAAAATTTCACAAATTTAAAAGTGTTTTATATTATCTTTAAACAAAGCAGAAACAATATTTTTATTAAAAGAAAATTTATAAACATTGTTTTAAGAGCAGAATTTCAAAAGCAATGAATATGAACAATCATAAAAGCAGAACATTCTACAACCATGGCAACCATGGGCTACCCCTGATATTAAAATATCACGGGTGGCCTGATATTAACGCTGCTATAATATGTGATATAACGCCGACAGAAAAGAGTAACAATTTTGTTTATATTATATTATATCTTACACGTATTATAATAAATCCTAAAAGATATCATTATTTTCAATCAGTTACACAGTAAACATGTACTTTTTATTTCAGAACTTCGCACTTTTTAGCACAATTTTTATAAAAATGTTTTTTAAAAATGCAAAATAATCATTGAAAGAAAACAATTTTACAAAAAAAACATTGTTTTTTTTTAGTAATTTCCAAAATACACTTGCACACACACAAACAAACTTTCGTTTATGTCTATTTTTTGACAGTTCATCTTATAAGATAGTTACGTAGAAAAATCTCATCACAACAATCTTATAATACTTCTTATAATACTAATATTTGAATCTACATGTGAGATAATTCTCTCAGAGAACGAATTTGACTCTCTCTGACAGAAAAATCTGTTACTTGTAGATGGGCTTTTAAAAAAAGAACGTGTGCAGCTCTTTTTCAGCACAAAATGCTAACTTTTAGCGTTATTTTAAATAAATGAATTTTAATATTTTTTTCTCTTTTTAGCATTTTGACACATTTAAAAAAAAGATAAGATTAATTTTACTTTTCAACTGATATTAAAAAAATATTTTAAACCTGAATATAAAAAAAAAAATATCAACTTTTACATAAATAACTTCAATATTTTTAATTTTGGTTATTTTATTTCTAATTTGATTACTTTTTTTCAAAATTTTGGTTATGAAAAATATTCTGCTGTGGCAACACTGATTACATATTACTTATTAAATTATAAAAGATTATTTAAATAATTTACACATTTTAAAATTTTGTTATAAATTAAATTATTATTGTTATATTCATTAATATCAGTAATTATGTCATTAAATTTGCAATATTTTTTAAAGTCTTAAAAAAAATTAGCAGTGTTGCCAGGAGTCAAGAAAAAAGAGGCTAAATTCAACTTCAAAAAAGGTCAAAAAAAGCTAAATGTACCAAAAAATAAAAGCTTATTTTTTTCTAACCATTGTTTTTTTTTTTTTTTTGAAGATATTTTAATAAATTCATAAAAAAAAAACGTAGAACTGCTATCAGTGAAACGACCCAAATGAAAAATCGGCCGAAAAATTCCCATACAAACTTGGTTTATATTTCATATGAAAAATTACCTAATGTTTTGAAGTGATTTTTCGACATTTTTTAACTATAATTCCTTTTCGATTAAGCATTTTTAACTTTTTGTGTGATTTTTCGTGTTTATAAGAATTTGTTAAAATTATGTTTATGGTTAAGGAAGCAAATTAAAAAATAATTATAATAATCGTTTTAGTAATTCCATCGATTTAGTTATCAGTATCTTCTTGTTTTGGATAATAAAGCTCTGCAGACGAAAATCTTTGTTAAATATAAATAGTATGGATTTTATGTGTGTATAAATACATAAAAATTCTTAAATAAATGATTCTGTAAAAATAAAATTAGTAATAGATATTAAGAAATTATTTTCTTCATTGTTAAAATATTAACATTTTAGCCTTTTTAAAGCAATTTTAAGATTTAGCCTTAAAAAGGCTAAACTGGCAACACTGAAGATCAGTGACACAATTTTTTGACTTGCATCTATTTGGTTAAAACAAATTATGACATCTTAAATGTATGTCACTTTCGTGCTAAAATGATTTTTAATGATCTAAAACCGTCAAAACTTGATTTATCTCTATGAATGAATGAGGATTCCAGTTGAATTTGTTTTATATTTATGAGTTTTTTTTTTTAATTTATTATTATTTTTTTTTTCAAAAAAGCCAATGTTAATAAATTAAATTATGCTTATTATCAATAAACTCTTTTGTTTTGCTTTAAACAAAAGCCAACATAAGAAATAAATACAAAAATGATAATTTAATATTGAATGAAAAATTGTAAACAATAGAATTGGTTAACAAAATTTGCAAAAAGATAAAATAAAAAAAATAATAGCAATTTAAAGCAAAATAAAATAAAAGACTTAAGCAATTTTTTTTATTGATATTAGTGCTATTAGTAATAATTGTATAAACGCACATAAAATTACAATATTTAGAATATTGAAAGGTGGAGAAATAATTGAATTAAATGTTAATAATTAAATTTAATAATAAAAAATTGTTAAACATATGAATAATGTTTAAAAATTAAGTTACAGTTATTGTTAATTGAATTAAATTAACAGTTGTTGTTAATTAAATTATTTAAACTTATTATTTTGTTAGAGCTCTTTATAAAATTTTATTAAAATATCTAAATTTGTGAGTAGTGAGTTTCGTTTTCATATATAATTGTTTATTTAAGGTTTATAACTTACTAACTTTTCCCGGTCCGCTTCGCTAATATTTACTTTCTATGGGGATACCCCCCTAGTCCTACCCATCCCATTTTTATCCTAAATTATGAAGATTGTTGAGAAAGTAATTTCTAAAAATTTTAAGACTTTTTCTGTAAAAGTTCTTCAGTTAAACGACATTTACTATATTCGTTATATGGGGGGGGGGGGGGGGGAGGTACAGTTTCCCTTGGTTCCATCCTTCATATGTTCATATTGATTTGTGGAGTTGAATAAGAATGTTATTTCTATAAAATGTTGAGACTTTTGCTGCATTAGTTCTTAAGATATACGGTATTTAATATTTTCGTAATATATTCGTAATATGGGGGTGCCATTATACCTGGTCCTATCTGTCCCATTTTCATTTTAAGTTTGGAGGTTAATGAGAAAGGTATTCCCGTAAAATTTTTAGACTTTTGCTATAATAGTTTTTATATATAATTAGTATTTTCTTAGTATGAGGGGATACTATTTCCCCTGGTTCTATTCTTTCCATTTTTATCTCAATTGTAAAGGATAATAATAAGGAAGTGATTTTCTCAAAATTGTAAAACTTTTGTGAAATCATTTTTAAAGTTATTGGATAATTAATATTTTCTTTATATGGGAGGTCCCCTTGTTCCTGTCCAAAAATAAATCATCCTATTTGAATTCTGTGTAAATTTCAAGAAAATCAGTTCAACGGTTTAGCTGACTATAAGGTACAAACAAACACACTTCATTTTTATACACATATATAGATTAATTTGGTTTTTTCTGAATTACATATTTTTGTGTGCTGCTCTTTCTTTACACGCATAAATTACACTCTGCTACAGTGAAAAATCACTTAAGAAGTGATATACAGCCTCACAACTTGGTGTTATGTTCGAAAAACTATTTTTGTGCAGATTTCTGTATAAATATATTTCCAATTCTGTTATTATTTTGTTGAGTTTTTATACCCACAGGTGTAAAGGGTATATATAAATATGTCATTCCGTTTGTAATTTCCATAATTTTTGCCGGAGAGCAAAAAAATTTATATTTTTTGGGTCCTTATAAGAAATGATGTCGATAGGACGATGTCCGTCTATTCATCCCTCCGACCGTCTATTGAAATGGCGTTTATGAAGCCCACCGATAACTGCTATATATCATATATATCAAACGATCGGAAATCCTTTCGAAATTTTGCATGATCGGTTCATAAATGGCATGCCAAAACGCTTTATTAAATTTTTTGAAGCTCCTATATAAGCAATGGACCTCGTTCTTGCATAAATCTATCAGAAACATTTTTTCCAATCTCGGTTTTTTAAATCAATCAAATCAGTTCAAAAATTTCTCACCATACCCTTTATTAATTTAATATTGTCTTACATTTATAAAATATTTATTCTGCACCGAAGTGATTACATCTTCATTAAATATGAGAGCTACTACTACCCTTTGACTTATCCACCCTACTTTTAAAACTTTTCAAGTCTCACTGTAATAGACTACCTCTCCCTCTAGACCTATTTTCTATAGGTCATAAAATATGGACGTGGGATCCGATCAAGATCTAACATAACCTATACATTACAAAATGTCATGTGGTTGATGTTTAGTGCATCCGCTATCTTCTGACAGCCTGCGTGCAGGTTTTGCTCTACCAATTGAAAAATTGCATCCACTTTTTCAGTGACAGGCCGGCGAACACACCACTGCTGGGTCCAGGGTTCACTTACAGTATTCTCACCGCATATTACACATTTTTCGGAATATTTTTGAAGCGTTTTTTTCTATCTTTTTTATAGTAAAAAGAATCACATGGTGTATTTCTTTACATATCACGCAGAGAAAAAACATGGTTGCAGCATTATGACTACAACAATATTATTTTCTCATTGTTAATTTGTTTTGAATTTTAATAACTCTGTACTCATGATAACAGTGTTTCTGTTTAATTTTGTCATTTAATGTTTACATTCAATAAAAATTTTAATATGGTTGTAGTCAACCATTATATATGTTTTTAAATATTTTTACCACAAACAAAATTTTATTAATATGAAAAAATGTCTTGTTACTTCTACAAACATTAAATATTTGTAGCCTTTTTCCTTATTCTTAAACCATATTCTGTTTTTAAACCATATTAATATTATTCCCATGACAATAAAATATTTCAAATGAATATAACACTTATCCTTTTTACAAACTTAGTGGAAAAATTCATAACTTGTTTGTTTTTAAATATATTTTTTTAAATGTTTGTTTTTCAACTTCATTGTAATTCTCATTTAGTTTACATATGAATAAATATAAATAGACAAGGTTTGTTTATACTCGGTGTTATTTAAGGGTTTAGTTAAGAAAACACGTCTTGCATTTGAACCACATATGGTGGTACTAATGTATAAAATTAATGAACAAATAATATATAAATATTTTTTTTTTTTTTTGCCTAATGAACACTTTTCTTTATAATAAATAAAAAATTCATAAAAATAATTTTTTATTAATACGTTTTATTTTAATATATAACAAGATGGAAGATGACAAAATGAAATAATAATATGATAAGATTAAATAACTATATGATAAGATATGATAATAATATGATAAAATGGAATCATTATATGACAATATGCTATAACAATATAAGATATAATAATAGTATAAGAACTTCAAACCATAATCTGATAGAAAAAGATAATGATGTAGTAAGATTTTTCAATTATATATAAAACTAGAATCATAACATGAAAAACAAACCATAAAATCGGAAATAATATGACAAAATGCAATCATTTTTCTCTGTGGTCATATGTTCCAATTATGGTCACTATAACTATATTTTTTCTTTGTGTGATTTCACTAGTTTTTAATTCAATATAATTTTTTACACGAGCAACGAATTGAAGAACTGTCTTCAAAATGTAACCTGAAATGACAACTTTCAAATACGTGTTCATTTGACACAATCGAATTAGTGTTATATGGCCATCAACACCATCTAGTAAAAAAACCGCAGATACTTTTTATATGACCCAATATATAAAAGATTTTAATGTAGTTAAAAGGATAGCGTTCCTTTGCTTTCAAATTCGATTAGATAATCTAAAATTGACTTAACGTTTATTGGGCTACTAGATCTTAAATACAAAAACTAATAACAAATTTAGTTTTCGAAATATCTCAAAACTTATAGTGTTTTTGAGTATCCTTAAAAAGATCTCAATTTTTCACCTTTATGTCATCTGGCAGCCTATAATGATATCATAAAAGTGTGTTTTATATTTGCAAAATTGATCTCTAATTTCTGTATGCAATTTATTGTATAAACACAAATTATTGGATGGAATAATCTCAAAATATTGACCAAATATACAAAATTTGAAAAAAAAAAGTTTTTTAATATAAAACGAAAATATTTTAAAGGACCTTATTTTCTCATAATTTTTTATTTTTTTTTTTTATCATTTTAGTTCAAGATTTTAATTATTTTGATAAAGATTTTTTTCTTCAAAAATTACTTGCAATATATTTTAGATGAATAATACAATTTTAATGTAGTACACATTTTGTGAATTGTAACCTTTATTTCCGCGCTAATTAAGTATAAGATAAAAGCTGTATTCATTAGGTATATGATTTTTAATATTTCAGATGTAGCCAGGAGATAAAAAAATATTGACATAAATTTTTCTTTATGCCGAACGTAATTGTATCATCATTAACATTTATAATGACATGAAAGCAAATATAAGTAATTTATTATTATGAAAATTATGTCTCTGGAAATTATAAACCTGATTATTCAATTGATTTCTATATTATTAATAAAAACTTTTCACATATTACAATTTTTTCATACAAAATACTTAATTTTTTTGGTAAAAATTACTTAAAAGATTTTTTATTTACATTAAAATATATCACTTATTGAGACGTTTTTACAAATAAAAATTTGGGGGTACAATTGCCCAATTTATAACCTCTGTTTTATTGTTGTACCAAGGTAAAGTAAAAAAATTTAAATTAATTTATTTTTACTTTCAAAATTTTATTCAAAAATTGTTTACGACATACATCGATATAAGGATACAAAATTATTGAGAATTATTTACAAAATACAAGGATTGAACAACGATACAACAGAGGTTTTAAATTATATAGGTAAGAATGAAGTTATATAATGACTTCTTTGTTGTCCGTCCGTATATCTTTCTGCAAATTTACCTTTGACCCCGATGCGTATTCGATTAGTTTTGTTTAAATTAATTAAATTATTCATTTAAATACTTAAAACAAAGGATTATATATCCCCGGCCTACAGATTCTACAATTTAATACATTTTTTAAACAATTTTATATATATTTTTTTAATACAATAACATTAAATTCAATAAAATATTATCCATAACTCATATTCTCATATGATAGCACTATTTTAAAATATGTTAAAATTACCTACTTATTACTAAATTATTAAAATTTCTCGTTACTATACAAAATTCTTGTAAAACCAGCACGTTTTTTTAAATACTTCCTTAAAGTGTAATTGTATAAAAAAAAAAACAAAATTTAATCACGTTTCTTTACCAGACATATTTATTTTTTCTTGGAAAATTAAAATTTAACCTAAAAAATATTTTATTTTTCAATACTTATATTTAAAGGTTATCAAAACCAAACATTAACAAATACTCGTAGATTACCTTAAAAACCACAAGACTCAATAAAGCAAGAAAAAAATATATATTTAAAAGAAACATTTTCAATAAAAATGAAAACAAACCTATGAATTCAATAGCAAACAAATAAATACTTAAGAGAAAGTGTCTGTTAATATAAAGTATTGTTAAAAAAAAAATTCCAAACAACAAAAACAATGATAAGAAAAAAATGCATGTAACTATTTTAGACCAAACTTAAGGTGGGGTTAAAAAGTTTTTTTTTTTTTTTGCTTAATGCATTTCATTTTGTTTATTTACCAACAAACAACACTTTATGAATTTAACAACTAAAAAATTGTGATGACAATTTACTGTTTATTTATAGGCACGATTTTTTATATTTTTCTGGGTCTACTACTTAACTGTTGAACAATGAGGGCTTTTTGATGTTTAACAGTTTTTTTTCACCATTTGGTAACAAAAGTTTCCGTTATATTTTAAATATAAAAATATTTTGATATTTTTTTAATGTATGAGAGATGTCGTTAACTTTTCCTTTTGTTGTTGTTGTTGTTTCTGTATTCAATGAAGATATGAAAAATTTAAATTTTTTAGTTTATGCTGGTACCGATTGGTGTCGATTTATATTGAATACGTTTTATGTTTAGTTTTTTTTTTTTTATTTTTTGCTAATAATAATGAGTTGAATTGAATGAGAAGAAGAGGTAATAAAGAAAAATAATCTAGTGGTAAATTTTTGGTTAATGACTTCAAATTACATGCTTATTTGACTATGAAGTGTTAAATTGTAATAAATTAACAAACAAACTACTTGCACATCACGAGATTAAAGATATCTTCCTTAAAACCATAAACTAATTAATTAATGAAAACAAAAACACATCTTTATAAAATAGTATAAATAAAACTTATAAAAGCTACTTATTTTAATAAAAATAAATTAACAGGAAATACTTAACAATAACCAGCACTTGTTGCTTAAGTCTTTCGTTTCATTAAGTCTAATCCGCATATTCAGAAACAAATTTGAAATTTAAAATACATTTTAGAGATGACATTTGTATGAGAATTTTGATTTAAAAGTTTTTTGTAAATACGGGGGTAACTTTTTTTAAATCTTTATAATTATTCTCCTTCCTCTCTCTCTTCCAGGTTAAATACATCTGGACCTCTGGTCGCCAATGTGACTTCAAAGGTTGCGAACGTGCTGATTTACAACCCACTAACATTAATGGCTGGTTCTGGACTGCTACTTTGCAAAAACTTGCCCCCACCAACGAGCGCAACCAAGGTGATTGGTCTCCCACTGGTGGTATTGGTCTTCCTCAACCCGATAACCGTGAATTCAAACAAAATGGTGCTCCCGAAAACTGTTTGGCTCTTTTGAATCAATTCTACAATGATGGTGTCAACTGGCATGATGTTGCCTGTCATCACAAGAAACCCTTCGTTTGTGAAGAAAACGATGCTCTCTTAAAATATGTTCGTTACACTAACCCTCAATTGCGTATTTAAGTTTGCGAAAAAAAAAAAAAATTAAATCAAAAAAAATCATAAAAATGTGGTCCCCATACAGACATACACGCACAACTTTTAGAAACCAAAAATATTTAAATTTTGTTCTTCTTTCTTTTATTTTTCAAAAAACTAAAATAACTCTTTACCTTTAGTTCTTGTAATTATTTTTCTAAAAAAAAGAACATATTTTCATGTATGTGTATTTTATTGTTAAAACGAAAATCTCTTTCTGTCTCTATCTATTCTATTCACACTTAATTAGTTTAATTTTTGTATTAATTTATGTTAAAAAATAAAAAAAACCAAACAAAAGAAAAAAATACTAAAACAAAAATTAAGGTGTTTTATTTTTTGTAAGCAATTTTAATGAGAGATTTTTTAACTCTGACCAGAAAATGCAGTCGTTACGATTTTTAAGGACAAATAATTTTCTCTTGGGGAAAATTTGTGATGAAAATACGAGAGTACTTCATATCCTACGTCTGACTGTTTTAAGAAAAATTGTTGTTTCAAATTGAATTTTTATATGAAACTGATTTATTTTTCTTTTACTTTCCTATTTGCTATTAAATCTGAAAATTTAAATGAATTTAAGAACTTTCCATCCCTCTTTCCATCACCAAAAGTGTCAAGGTGTATGAGCTTTAAGCATATAAACAATAATAATTGAAAAAGGAGAATACAAAATATTAATTGTAAAAAGCTTTATCGTAAAGCATTCGCCTTACTTAATAACATATAGGGAAAAATAAGTTACAGATTCGATTTCCCAAAAAGTTGTAAGTTAAATAGACGATATTTACAAAGAACACCACGCTGATGAAGGTCATGGCGGACCAGAAAATCATTCCAGTCTGCCGTGTGTCCAATAAAACTTTTACGAACATGCAAAAAATGATGAAATGAAAATCAAAAATGTTAAAATATTTTAAGAATAAATATTTTCAAATTTTTTCATCTGCCAAGAGTGTTGCACTGTGGGATGAGCTGTACCCATTTTAACGCTATATTATAGTAAGTGAAGCCATTGTTATACATTATACAAAGTGGAATCCAAAATTTGTACATAGTATTTAAAGATAAATTGTAAATAGTACACGAAAAAGATTAAAGATATATTGCTAGTTTATAGCAAAAAATATGTTTTTTTAGTAACTCAGGAAAAATTTTAGAACTTGTTCTAAAATTATTTGTTCTAGAACTGGTGTGATCAGAACCACTTCAGATTCTTTAGTAACATCTTTAGAACTAGTGGTCATGCAACCAATTCTGATACTCATGAAGTAGAACCGTATTGTGATTCTAAATTGGGTTTAAAGAATGCTTTTGAGAACTACTGCCTCAGAACTAGCTCTGCATTATTAAAAAAAAATAATAATAAAAAAATCTAAAAAACTTTAACTGCCTGTTTTTATAACACGAGCGCAAAAACGACTCGTCTAACTTACATTTAAACAAAAACAAAATTTCAAAATTCGTTTTTGTTTTAAATGTAAGTTAGACGAGATGTTTTTTGCGCTCGTGTTATAAAAACAGGTAGTAAAAAAGAGTAGCAAAATTAAATTTATTAAAGAAAGTAGGCTTTAGTAAATGGTTTATTAAAATGGAAAATAAAATAAAAAAATCTTTGATTTCAATAACTGGTTCTAGAACCGTTACCTATCGCTTCTATAGAACTAGTTTTAGGACCTTTCCAAAGAATGGGGTGACAATTTCAAACAAAAATCATTGGTCGCAACGAAAAAGTAGAACAATTACAAGCCATTTTCATAAGTTCTGGAACTGGTTATAGAACGAATACAGTTTTTGCTGGGAATTTTATTCTAAAGAAAAAAAACTTTAATACATAAATATATATTCATAGGCTCAAACTTTTTTTGATAGTATCTTAATTCAACTACTACAACTCAAATTAAAATTTTTTTAATAGTTCAACCACAAACAATTAAACAATGATCATATCACTGGCGTTTAATTTAAACTTAAAACTAGTACATTTTAACCCACTGTGCGTCGCCTATTAATAACCCCTAATCTAGACGTAGAAATTTTTATGTTGGCAATTGTTAAAATCTGTCTCTCTTTAAAATGTAATGTAAAAAGACAAATAAAAAATAAAAACGGGGAAGAAATAAAATTTTCGGTAAAAAAAGGCAATTTAAAAATTTTATCACTGTAGTCATTTTTCCCAAATTGGGAATTTCTTTTTGGAAATGGGGATGAAAAACTTGGTTTGGTTTTTAGGGCATTTATTGGGGGTGTTTTTTTAAGGTTTAGGGATTTTTGGAAGATTTTTGATGATTTTTATTTTTTTTTTTTTATAATTTTTCTTTTTAAATTAATTTCAAGTAAACTCTACACAATTTTATTAGATTTTAAATAGATTTTCCATACAAATCAAAGTCTAGTTTCTTATGAGTTTTAACCAAATTTTAATTCGATTTTAAAAAATATAGTTTATCAATACTGTTTTTCTTTTAGTGCGTTTGTAAAATAAAACTTTTGTTTGTAAACAAATATTTTTGAAATTGAAAAATAAGCCCTACAAGCAAAATAATACTAAAGTGATTCGAATTCCTATTGCTTAGAAGAAAAATTTTATTGCCTCAATAAACATATTCGTATTACGAAAGTTTCCCCCATCGGGAGAGATTGTGCGATACAGGCGATACATTTAAGCTATAAGAAATTAATATACCTGGAAGAAAAATAGGCAATATTGCTAGATAATCGTATAGGTGAAAAAAAGAAGATACCGCCAAATAATCTTCTGGAGTAAGTAATAAATATATGGGAAAATTATAACTAATTTAATCTTGAAATAATATAATAAAGAAAACTTTTACATTTTGTAAAGCATGTACATAAATCTCAACATCATAAAGCATGAAAACTAATACACTCACATAAAATATCCATTATTTTGTTAAAAGACTAACAAAATTCTTTATTATTTTTTTCATGTTTGTACAATTTTTCTGCAACTGAAAAATTGTGACTGAAAAATAAAAGTATTGTATTCATTTCTTTCAGATGATATCAATGGGATATCATCAATTTATTGTGGAGGTGATAATTACCTTACTGAATAAAGGATTTAAGGATAAAAAAATTATATTTTATATATTTTTTTTTTCTTATTTATTGCATAATTTTCTTTAAACTGATAAAAATACAATATTAGAAAAATATTGCTTTGATGATTTTTGTCCAAATAATAAAAGGAAGAAATTGCGTAAATTTCTTCTAGGAAGAAAGTTTGTAGGGATTAAAGCTTTATTTGTAAGTTTTCAAAAATAAACTTAAAATTAGATTTAAAAATTTTTATAGAATATGAAGCCTATTTAAGTGTTAAATTTATATAAAAAGGAATTGTCAAACAAAATCTACAAAACTGATGTAATTGTGTAATGTAAACGAGATTTCAAGTGTAAGTGTAAATTGGGTATAAGAAAAAAAAAAACATAATTTTCCGCCGAATATGAAGTTTTTAGTAATATGAATCTATATTTATTTCAATAAAAATTAATTAAAATCTCCCTGTCGACGTTATTTCTTATGTTAGGAAATATAAATGTCTTCGTGTAGACATAGAGTAAGGCCCAACCACATTCAATACTTATAATAAGGCCCAACCGCATACAATATAGTTAAAAAAAAATTCGTAACATAGTGTCTACATTAGATGATTTTTTATCAAGAAAAAAGTCAAAATTAACGCGAATTTATGAAAGGTGGCAACATTTGCTCAAAAACAACAATATGACGTATTCCTTATTGTTTTTTTATATATGCAGTTTGACAACTGTAACAACCTAAATAATAATCAGCTGTTTAACTAAGGTTACCTTGTATATATTCGCACTGATTTTGACGTTTGTTTTGATAAAAATTTGCCTAATGTAGACATTAGGTTAAGCTTAAAAGAGATCTAATACTTGGGAGAAGAGCCACAGGACGCTCAAAATTTTTCTGTAAAATTATCTATATAAATATTTTTCGACGCTTTAAAGTCATATCATACATAAAAAAAATTTTTTTGAATGTGCTTTTGGCTATGAGGTTTTATTTATTATTTGCGCGATATGTTACTAGTAATAATTTTCAAAAAAAAAAAAAAAAAAACACAGAAACTTTTCATTCCATTTTTGTTATTTTTTATATTTAGTTTTTAAAAAATTTAGGTATTATGTTCATGCATCTCATATTTGCAAATAAAAATAATTTGCATATAAGTAACTCACTGTTTATACGGCAAATTGCATAAAGAAATATATTTCCTAATTTGTCGTGCTGGATGGGAAAAAATAGAACTATTATCATCAATAATTCCATGTACGTAAAAAGAAGTGGGAACGCCGTACGCTTTGCAATAATGCCGTCAAATTCTACTTCTTTTGAATACTCGATACTACTCAGTACTTTTCAATTGGATTCGATACTTAACGGTTTTTCTAATTTGAAATATAATGTCTATAAAGATTATATTTTTAATACGATACCACTAAAAAATGAAACTTTAAGATTATTGACTAACTACTTTACAAAATTGAGTACCCAAAAAAAAGAAACAAACACTCGACACTTAATATTCAATACTTGCACAGCACTAATTTGCAACTAGTTTCACTAATCTCGTTAAGTTTTCGTGAGTTATTAACTTGCAAATAAAATATTAATTCACCGTTTATGCGGCAAAATTTTTATATCGCATATTTTTACTTAGTGTCTACATTATGCAAATTTTTTTCAAAACAAACGTCAAAATCAATGCGAATATATACAAGGTAACCTTAGTTAAACAGCTGATTATTATATTGGTTGTTACAGTTGTCAAATTACATTAATAAAAAACAATTATGAATACGCCATATTGTTGTTTTTTGCAACTGTTGCCACCTCACACAAATTCGCGTTAAGTTTGACGTTTGTCATGATAAAAAAATCTCTAATGTAGACACTATGTTAGTTGCGAGTGAGTGAGTGAGTTTTCCTGTTAGAAAAAATAAAAACACAAAAACGTACTTAAACAATTATAGCGTTTAATAATATTGCAATATGAAAATTTGCTATATAAACGGTTAATATTTTATTTAATATTTTATTTAATATTTTATTTACGAGTTAGTAACTTACGAAAACTAATCTTGATTAGTGAAATTAATTGCAAATAATGCGTTGCCACTTTCTTTTGCGTTCATATAATTTTCTACGATAATAGTTACATTTTTTCTATCTGGCGCAGCAAAAGGGAAAGTAATTTCTTTATGCTATTTGCGTATAAACGGTGAGTTAATTATATACAAGTAATTTTTATATGCAACAAATATTGACGAAATCTTCACTCTAAATATTTACTCGTGGTAAATTCCTCAACATCTTCAAAAAACAGTTTACAGAACTTTATTATCATAAATGTAATGGTTTTGTAAACATATGTAGTCCTATTTTTATCTCTGATCGTAAATTGTCATAAAAACTCTTATTTCCCCGATTTTACAATCCGGCATTACTATTTCCCAAAAGCTGTTTGCTATGAAATACTTTTAAGCAGCAATTTTGACAGACGTATTTTTGTTTACATTTTTTTTTGTTCACAATTCTAGAAGATACATTTTTTTTTAGCCAAATAAAAAGTTTTTATTACAATAAATATGGATATAGGAGAGTTATTATCCTTTAAAGTAAGTAAAACAAATAAAATTGTTATAGTTAACAAAGTTTAATTAATTATAAAACACCTATTAGCCGGAATCTACGCCCAAAAGGCCACACGAGGATGATGATGACTATGGTGCATCGCCGGAACATCCTGCAACACGGCAAGATGAAAAATCCAGGCGTTTAAAACGTATAGCTCAGGCCAAAGAAACGGCTGAATTTGTTAAACCTGAAACGCCGGAATTATCTGGGGTAGCGGCTGCTCTTATGGATCCAGAGTTAACGGATGAGGAACGTATGAACATATTAAAATATGTAGAAAGTGAAGAAGCCGAGGGTGAAGTCTTGGATGAACAAGGCTTAAAAAAATTGTTATTGGTGTTTGAAAAGAAAAACTTGAAGAATCAAGAGTTAAGAATTAAATATCCTGATAATCCGGTTAAATTTATGGATTCCGAAGTGGAATTACATAGTGTTATACAGGAACTGAAAGCAGTGGCTACAGTGCCGGATTTATATCCCGTTTTGGTAGAGTTAAATGGTATACACAGCTTATTGGAGTTATTAAATCATCCAAATACCGACATAGCAGTATCCATAGTGGATTTGTTGCAGGAGGTAACCGATGTTGATATTTTGGGTAAGATTTTATATAAAGATAAGACTTCTTCCTACTGAGTTATTTAAAAATTTATATTTTAATAATAGGTGAAAGTAGTGAAGGTGCAGAAGTTCTTATAGAAGCTTTACGCAAACAACAAGTTACAGCTTTATTGGTGCAAAACTTGGAGCGTCTTAATGAGCAGATTAAGGAAGAGGCCGATGGTGTACATAACACTTTATCGATTATTGAGAACTTGACAGAAATAAATAGTGATGTAGTGCGTGAAGCTGCCGAACAGGGTTTATTAAGTTGGATATTGAAAAGACTTAAACAGAAACCACCCTATGATGCTAATAAACTTTATTGCAGTGAAATTTTGTCTATATTAATACAAACAAATAATGAAAATAGACTTATGTTGGGCGAAGTGGATGGCATTGATATTTTATTACAACAATTGGCTTTTTATAAAAAACATGATCCTGCCTCTACCGAGGAACAGGAATACATGGAAAATTTATTTAATTGTATGTGTTCGGCTCTAATGACCAAAGAGAACCGGGAACGCTTTTTAAAAGGTGAAGGTTTACAATTGATGAATTTAATGTTAAGAGAAAAGAAAATGTCTAGGAATGGTTCTTTAAAAGTACTTGATCATGCCATGTCCGGACCAGATGGTAGAGATAATTGCAATAAATTTGTAGACATTCTGGGCTTACGCACTATATTTCCTTTATTTATGAAAACTCCAAAGAAAAGCAAACGTTTAATTTCGGCCGATGCCCATGAAGAACATGTATGCGCGGTAATAGCTAGCATGTTGAGAAATTGCAAGGGAGCTCAGCGCCAAAGACTGTTATCGAAATTTACCGAAAATGATCATGAAAAGGTGGATCGTTTATTAGAATTACATTTGAAATATTTGGAGAAGGTGGAAGCGGTGGATAAGGAAATAGATCAACAACAAAAGGTATATTAAATTTAATTTTTAAAAAACATATTTTTCTGTAACCTTTTGTTTTTCTTAAGGATCATGATGTAGACGATGAAGATGAAAATAATTATATTAAACGTTTGACCGGCGGTCTATTTACTTTACAAATGATTGACTATATTATTTTAGAAATAAGCTCTACCACTGAATCTATTAAACAGCGTGTGGTTCAAATTCTAAACTTACGTGGAGCCTCAATGAAGACCATACGCAGTATAATGAGAGAGTATGCTGGTAATTTAGGTGACGATGGCGATACGGATTGGAAGGAACAAGAACAAACCCATATATTATCATTAGTTGATCGTTTCTAATTTAATATTAATGAATTTTTATGACCAAAAATAAAATTAAAAAAAATTTTTTTTCTGAATCAATTTTATAAAAATATAAAGGTTTTTTGCAAACATACTCTTCTGTAGGTCTGAATTATGAGAAAATAAGAACAAAATTGAAATACTTGTTTTTACTTTTTGAGTTTGGTTTTTACAGACAAATTTTAGATATCGGTTTCTGCAGAAAGCTTTCGTTCTCGGTTTTCTATAAAAATATTGTCGAGTTCCCATTTCAAACTTTTCTCGGTTTTCCACAGAAAACTTTCTAACCTCGGTTTTTTATAGAAAATTTTACGAACCAGGTTTTTAATAAAAAAAATATCTATAGCAAACTTTTCGACCTGGAATTTCAACAGAAAACTTTTCCACTGTGGTCGAAATATTTTCTACAGAATACCGAGATCGAACAGTTTTTTGCTATTATAATAAAACTTCATTACCTTAATTTTATGTCTTAATTTTTTCTTTTTATTTCCTTTTACTTTCGTAATAAAATGGCCATCACCTACAAGCAATTTAAATTAATTATTAATTTTATGTTATATTTCAAAAACAAACAAGAATAATTTCAATATAATCATAATCATCATAATAAAATGAACGTTTTTGCCAAAAATACTACTAAAATAAAAATTTCAAAATTATATTGCAAGCCCCCAAAAAGGAAATTTAAAACAAGGTTTCAGCGAATAAATTTGCAAGGATTTTTCTATTTGTTGCCCCTAGCAAAAAAGAAAACAAATAAATTAGACTTAAAAGAAAAACAAAAATAATTGTTTTTTGGTTTTTTAAGTTTTTTTCGTATTTTATGTTTAAGATGATGTAATTTTCTTTTCATATGTTTAAATTAAAACTTAAAATAGAGAAAATAAGTAAATAGAGTAAATAAACAAAGAACATTCTTACTAAATGAAACTTTGAAGGCGAAGAGAAAATAATATTTATATAAAGAGAATTATTAAAATAAATAATAGTAAAATAATTTAAAAAAGAAAAACGACTAACCAATACATAGTAGCGAAATACATCCAAGAAAAAAGTCAAACTACAGAACAAAAAATGCTGTTTATAAATGTTTTGCAAATATATAATATATATATCATACATATGTTGGAGTTTCGAATTAACGCTAAAACAAACACATTTACATTTAGATAGATTTCCTATTAGTGCCATGTAATTTTGTTTAACGGTTTTTAATTGTGTGTAAATTTATAATTTAATAGTTTGTTTTTTTTAAAGGCTTTATAAGCATTAATATCAGTTTTTACTTAACTATTTTTTTTATCGTTTTTCTTGTTTTTGCAAAATACTAAGATTTCAGTGTATAACATGAAGTTAATGTACAAATGTATTTTTTAACTGCAATAGATGTGTTTCCAATATATTTGCTGGTTTCTGAGTGTATGTAACAGTAGTAGTAGTATTGAGTTTTCTTTTAAGATATAATAAGAGACAGTGTGTGTGAGAGAGAGAGAGAGAAAAAATTAAAATCTCTACTTTACGCTGTCGGGAATTTCAAAGCTAACATCCATTTTAACTTCTCGGGCCAATTCAACAATCTTAGCCAAGTGTACGGATAAATTGGCAGCTTCATCTAAATCATGGCGGGGAATAATTCTCAAGCCCGACTTCCTAATCAATTCACGAGCCTCATTTACTTTGGTGCCCTAGAAGTGAAATATAATAATGTGAAATGGAAAGCTGATAATTTATTGATTACCTACCTGCAACCTAACTACAATTGGCATTTTCATATTTAAATCCTTGGCAGCAGCAATAATACCTTCGGCAATAACATCACAACGCATAATACCACCGAAAATGTTTACCAAAATACACAACACTTTGGGATCGGAAGTAATAATTTTAAAAGCTTCCTTCACAGCCTGAGCAGTGGCACCGCCACCAACATCCAAGAAATTGGCTGGATCACCACCGTACAACTTAATAATATCCATAGTGGCCATGGCCAAACCAGCACCATTGACCATACAACCGATGGTACCATCTAAAGCAATGTAGTTCAAATCGTATTTGGCAGCTTCAACTTCTTTGGGATCCTCTTGGGTCCAATCACGCATGGCAAACAATTCCTTTTGACGGAATTCACCATTGTCATCGAAACGGAATTTGGCATCAAGAGCAAAGACTGTGAGCGGAAGGATTAATTAAATTTTATTAAAATTTAAAACAATTAAGTTTTTTCAATTAATAATAGATAGCGGTGTTACGCACAAAAGGCAATTGAAATGAAAAGTATATATTAAAACAAATAATAAAAAATAAAATAAAGGCAAAGAAAAAGTATTCCTTATACCACTGGTAAGAAGTAGTTGATATATTTTAAAATGATACGATTTATTTGGAAGTCATTGTAAGCGATGTTTAGTGTGTTAAAATTTATCAAGTCTATATATTTGAAAAGGTGAAAGTTTAACGTATTTTCGAGAACTTTTGAGACTGTTAGATTTCTTTTTTAGGAATATAAATGTTTATTGACCTAGGAAATAAATAAAATGAATTGTTTAGAAATTAGTAAACATCTTACATAAAAACGTTTATATATTATATATTTGCATAAGATACTCTAAAGGATACAATATAAGGTAATAACTAGGGCAACCAAAAATATGCTTTAAAAAGGAGTTTTGTGTGCATAAAAAAGCTCCTAAAATCGGAAAATATGCACATTGCATCAAGAAATTATAAAATTTCTATCAAATTATAATATAAAAATTAGTGAATCGGATTTGAAAAATAGAAAAAAGAAAATGTCACTAATGGCAAATTATATAAAAAAGTCTATTGCGTGCAATATATGCAAAATTTGTCTATAAAGTGTAAAATATGCAAAAGTATGCTCTTTTATTTAATATATTAAGTTAAAAATATGCAAAAAATGTTATTTAAATTGGTAAGATATGCTCTAAAATAAAGATTTTCTATGGAAATATGACAAAATATGCTGTTAAGTTTAAAATATGTAATAATATGCCATTAGGATCCAAATATGCAAAAATATAAAGTAACAAATCGATGCCGAAATTCTTAGAATTGTCTGAAACGGATAAAATACTAACAGTTTGGTTTATTTGGAGATAATGAAAAAATATGATTTTACATATCTTTGGTTGCCCTGGTAATAAGTTTGAGGCTATAACAATAACAATGAGTTATTTAATATGAAAGTATTTCGTTATTAGTACGAGAAACAATGTAAATACAAAGATATTTAATAAAAGTATTACATTTTTATTTATTCTTCGACATTGATAAACTTTAATTAAATTTCGTGCAACTCTACATTCACTAATATTCGATTCGATTTACAAAACATGGTTGAATAAATATTTCTAAATTTATATTTAAACTAAAAAAAAGTAATAAAATTATAGATTCAATTGGAGTTAAATAACACAAAACAAATTAAGAGTTTTACACATAAAAGATTCAACAAATATAATAGATTTGTCTTACTTCTTAAATAATTTATGAAATTAAAATCCCTGTTAACGGGTTTAAAATGCATTTAAACCTTAAAAACAAAAATATTATTTACAAAAAATAAAAACATTAAAACAAAAAAAGTCATTTAAAGCAATTACTACTTTTGATAAAAAAAAAATAATTTTAAAACACTACTTACAGGCTGTTGAAATTGTCATCACATATGAATGGAAGGAATTGCAATGAAATTAA
This sequence comes from Protocalliphora azurea, assembly GCA_932274085.1. Classification (NCBI taxonomy): domain Eukaryota; kingdom Metazoa; phylum Arthropoda; class Insecta; order Diptera; family Calliphoridae; genus Protocalliphora; species Protocalliphora azurea. Next base: position 21,404,435 of record OW026519.1, on the reverse strand, counting down.
ATGAAATGTACATTAAAATTACAAGAAATGTTTGTAGATGAACAAGTTTTAAAACCAATTCAAAATAAGAAATTTAAAAAAAAATAAAAAAAATAAAATAAAAAAATTAATAAATATGGAAAAAATAAAAAGTAAAATAAAAAAATTCTTAATAAAATAAAGAACTTAAGACCTCATTAAAGAGCACAAACAAAAATTTTTTAAACAATTTTTTATGAGAAAACTTCGTAATCAAAATTCTAATTTTTTCCTTGATACTCTTTATTCAGATTTCAAAACGCTTCGTTTTGCAAACGACTAAAATGTTTTCATTCAAACTTTAATTTAAAAATTTTTTGTTTTTTGTTTCTAAAGGTCGCTTAGACGATCAAATTTAACAATTTGTATGATGATTCAAAAATTTGATAGTGAAATGTATTGAATATGACAGAACGACTACTTAAAGAAAATCAAGAAATTTTGATTTTTGTTTGGTTTGATGACAAATCGTACAGGTCATACGATTTGCAAATCAAAATATTGAATTTTTATTATTATTTTTTTTTTCTTTTTGTTCAATAAACATAATTTTTTAAGTTTTTATAGGAACACACAATTGCGTCGTATAAACATAGAACACGTAGACACACGTTCAGTCAAATTAGAACTTATACATGTTTATTGAAAAAAAAAAAAAAAAAAACTACGACCGTATTTGTCAATTGAAAAACAAAAATAAGGGCTTGATTTTATAAAACGAGATGAAAATTCGTTTCGAAATTTTATATTGAAAACAAAAAAAAAAAAAAAAAATTAAAATTTATTTGTTTTTTCAATACAAATTGTCGAAACGAATTTTCGCTTCGTTTTACAAAATCATGCCATAAATAAGAAAATTTCACAGTTTGTTAGTTTTTCCAATACTTATTTTAAACAAAAAAGTTATATCTACGTCGCAATACAGTCGTGGTACGTTCTTACGAGTTATGCCCACAATTGAAAAAATGCATTAATTTCTACAAGAAATTTTAAGAAAATAATAAAATAAATGTGAAAGTGACATAAAGCATTCGTGAAGTCGTCGGACATATCTGAACGTGTACTTTTACTTGTAAAACTTATCGTTAGAAATATTTAAACGTCTAATGGTCCCTTAAACTTGTTCTAAATTAAAGAAAAAGGAAATTTTGAAAAACCAACGACAAAAATTTTTAGTTTTGAGTTTTGCTTTAAATTGCAGATTGAAAATTGTTTTTTTAATTTTAATTTGTTTTTAGGTTTATACCTTTTTAATTTAAATATATAAAACTTCCTTATATTTTTTAAACTAAAAAGTTTAAATATTGTAAATCATAATACGAAAAAAAATTATACTTACAGCCTTCAATAGCATCTTCAGCATAAGGATTGATTTCAATCAGCAAGGCATCCTTTTCTAAGAATAATTTATACATGTTAAGCAACATGTTGACGGTGTCTTCGGCATGTTTTGGCTCAGTCAAACCAACCTTTTGAACAATTTTCATGGCTTGGTCTTTGGTCAAACCCTTCTTAATATCAATAGGTTCATAGATAATGGCATCGGGATTCTCGGCAGCGACTTCTTCAATGTTAACACCTCCTTGAGAAGAAGCAATAACAACGGGGCCCTTAAAGAAGTAAAAAATATATTAAACATTTTTTAGTTTAAAAGAAAAACTTACATTGAAAGCTCTTTCCATCATTACGGCGAAATAGAATTCACGTCTGGGGAATTTACGTTCAGCTACCATAACCTTTTTGCACAAACGACCAGCGGAGCCAGTTTGTTTGGTAACCAAAAGTTGATTGACCATTTTGCTGGCAATTTCTTCGGCTTCTTTGGGACTTTAATAAAAAAATAAAAGAATAGGAAGAATGTTAGAGATAAAATTAAGACATTTAAAAATTTATGTAAACCTACTCATTGACTAGACGAACACCACCTTTAAGGCCATTTTTGAAGGCACCCTTACCACGACCACCAGCCAAAACTTGAGCTTTCAACACCAAGTTATTGGTGTTAAGTTTTTTAGCGATTTCGCCAGCTTCTTTGCCGGATGTAGCAACGCCGAATCTAAAAGAAAAACAATAAATAATAGTAAAAATTATAGTTTACTTTCGATATAATATAAAAAAAATTTTTATACATATCAACTTAATTACATACTTGCCTAAATTAAAGGTATTTAATAAAATCTCTAAATAAAATGGTTTTTTAATGTATTTAGCATACAAAAAATTTAAATTTTATTAAGGACCTTAGAAAAACTTGGTATCTAGTTGAAATTTATATTTTTAAACAAATTTCCGTTTCTTTCTTAAAATTAATGCCGACATATCAATGTGCCAGTCTTGCGCCGGATAATTGCTTCTTTATCAGGTCATAATGATTTGGTCATTAAATGTTTATTTTTAAAAATTCAATTGGTCGCGCGAGACCATGCGATTTAACACCTTTGTACACTAGTTTTTAGATTTAATAGTAAAGATAAGATCCACTTCTTATATTATAACAGTGAATATAAACTTCAAAGTTAAATATAAAAATATATATGTATTATTGCGAAATTAAATCATTTTGAAAATAATTATTTCTAGGCAAATATTTAGCAGATGATGATTTATGATTTGTGATCTTAAAAGGTAAATCAAGTATGTGTTAATTTATTTGTTTGTTTCTTTGTGACGCAATTTTAAATATAGACGAAATTTAAGGTGGGAGGAACTATAAGTATAAATTAATTGCATTTTGATAGCAAAAATATTGTAGTTTTTTAACAATTAGTTTTTTTTTCGATAAAACGGAAACATCGATATTTTTAGAAAAGCTGAACAAATTTCAAAATATTTTTTTATTAAACTTTTAAATTCCATGCAACGCAGAGGCATTCAGCTAGTGCAATAATAAATTCAAAATATAGGTATTTTACTACTTTTTAGGGAATCCTTGTAACTAGATCGTGAAACAGATAGTTGATCTCCGTTAAAAATCTAGAATGCTTTGTGCACTCATCTTAGATCTTGGAAATTATTGTATAATTTGTTTCTAAAAAAAACTGTTTCGTAATTTATTGCATTTTCGAATGATTTTGTTTTCGATTTGAAATAACTGTCAGATAGTATATTTTCTAAACTCCAATTCTGAATCTTTTTTAAGTCACAATTTAACTTTAATCACGATCTTTAATCAAAAGTCTTATTGTTGTCTCTAATTAGCATAAATCATAGGTTATTTTAAAGTTCCTTATAAACTACAAATGTGGATATGAAATTGAAGTTCAAAGTTGACTTCAGCGGCAGCTGTCTTTAAAACCCCATCGCTGGTATATTTTAAATTTAAATTCAATTGGTGGCTTCTTGTAATTAGTTCCAAATTAACTTTTAGTCTTGTTATTGTCCCAAATTAGCTTCAATCTTAAGACTTTTTAAAATTCTAAATTTAATAAATTTTGTTTTTTTAATTGTAGTTCTAATGGCTTCAATTGAAATGTAGATGTTTTTAATGAATAAATTGTGCATTTTAATCGTTGATCGTTTTAAAATCCTAATTTAACTTTAAGTTTCTTGAAACTTTTCATCTTTCACTACGAAACAATATTTTCGTAAACAACTTTATTGAGTTCTTTTTAACTTTATTATATAATTTCATGTCTCAATTGCCTTTAATATTTTTAGGCAAATATATGCTATAACCTGTGACCGCAGAATTGTCAGCGTTCCTATTTATGTTGAACGAGCTGTTATTTAGATATTCTTTAATAGAGTTCTTTAAATTCACCATGTGTTTATGAAAATCATTCCTGAAATACTTTTGTTTGGATATCTTCAGGAGTACTGTTGTTGGACGTCAGAATAATTGTTTCCTCATGAATAGTGGGTTTTCTTTGGCAGCTTTGAATATATTTCTCAACAGAAGCTAGCACTTTGAAGACAATCATGTTTTTATTTATAAGCAATAGCATCAATCAATGATGGACAAAAACGCCAATGTCAAATTTTACGTCCTTAGTTCAGAAAATGAAGTGTTGCTAAAATAATTCATTGAAAATTATACCAAATTACCAGAACCAGAAGAAACTTCTTGCTAAGGTCTAGGAAAGTATTTTACTTGGCATAACAGGAGAGCATATCACCGACGGTTCTAGATATAATTTTATTTCTTTATCATACTGAGGATAAGAACTCCGAAACGAAATAGCATTCGAATTGTTAATTATGTGTATTAAGGCATTGAAAGATTGGTTATTAGGCAGAATTTACAAAGTCTGGAAAAGTTTAGAGGATGGAAAATATTAAGAGCTCTGAGGTACCAAAAAACTATTACATGAACAAATAATGTTTTAGAATACAATAGACGAGATTACGGGAAACTGATCGGTATTGTAAAGTACGAATAACCGTAATAAAATATTCTGTGAGGAAACTGTTAAGCATATTAACTGTAATTTATCAAGTCAACAATGCCACTAGTCTAAATGGATAATTAAATAATTTTACCACATTTTTTGTCTGATTCATCATTTATATTAGGAATATCGTTGAATTTTATATGTCGATGCCATTCACAAAAAATACCTTTGATTCTTGAGTTACCTTCCTTCTTAAAATAACCAATTCTAACTAGAGGTTTGAAATAATTAAATATTACCTTAGTTCCTTTAAATCCTAATTCTTAATTAAGAAATACTAGTTTTTCATTCAATAATACTTTTACCAAATACATAGCTTTATTCGAAGGCTTTTGTTCGAATGGAATTAATTCTTTATTGAATTAATTCATAAAGAATTACATAAATTTTTTTTAAATCAAATCTCCAAATTTATATTTCATTCAATCTTTTACAAAATTAATTAAAAAATATTTTCTAAAGCTAATTTGTAATAGATTTTTGAATTAAAGAAAATTTAAATAATTCCAATGATTTGAATTATTACGAATGCTTTAAAGGAATGACTGGGACATCAAATTTAGGTCGATTTTGAAAAGTGAATTAAAGAATTAAGCCTTTTGAAATGAATAAAAACAAAACCAACTTTTGCGTATCAAGATAAGATACGAATTCATAAAACAATAACGTGACGTTGTTTGCGTACGACAAAATATCTAAGTTTACATAATAAATCATTTGTTTAATAGTTTCAACATAAAAAACAACAAAAGATTATGTGGATTAAATCATAAGGGATACCTAATAATATAGCAAATAATAAATTATTTTCAAATTTGTTTATTGAGAAGTATTTAAAAAATATTTAAACGGTTTGAACAAAATTAGTATACATACTAACTGCTATAACAAAATACTATATTACGTTTTAAAAAACATTGTGTTATATGATTTTGTTCTTCATTATCGTAGTAATGATAATTGCAAAATAAATTGCACTATAAACTATTAAATATTTCCCTTGCTTTTTCAATTCATTTCACATTGTGACTACTATTATTATTTTTATCATTTTTTTACAAGTATAAATAAATACATTTGTTTACTGATAACCCCATAAACTAGTTATTACTTTGGTTTCTTTCATTTAATTACTTTTATAGCAAATGTTAAATTGTGTATTCAAAAAAATAAATACAAAAAATGTTATCATTAATCCTTAGCTACTAATCAGGGTCTAGCTAGCCATCTGTAACATGAATGATTTTTCTATTCGTTCTTGTTTTAAATTTCTTGCAGTGTTCAAAGTTCATTTTTTGTTTATTTTTATTTTTGTTTTTTGTTATAAAAAGAAATTTTTTATATACAAGATTACTAGATTGTTGTTTTCCTAATTTGTTTTTTTTTTTTTTTTTTTTTTTGTTTTTTTGGCAGTGTTTTTTGTTTAGTTATAGTTCATTGATATTTTTATTTGATGTCAAGTAAACAAAGAAATTTCAATACCAATTTCAAGGCATTTTAATTAATTTGAGATATATAAAATTGCCTCAATTATAATCCATTTTTTAAGTAATAATAAAAATTTATTTAATTTTCAGTTTAGATTTGATAAGAAAGAAATGCGGTAAATGATTGCATAGAAATTTTCTAAAATGCCTTCTTATAATTTCTAGTAAATTTATCTTGTTTAGAAAGTATTTTTACAACACATTTGAATTAAATATAAGTATGAATCATAGAAAAACAATTAAAAATGTTACAGTCGTTCAAGCACCACCATATGATACCCTCCACCATTATGCATTTATAGGAATTATAGGCTGATTCTCCCAAAATTTGATAGAGTTTTATGCAGAAAATAAATTTATTAGGGCCAATCGCTACTGACATTTGTATGTTTATGTTACATTCAGGTGAGGATTTTAAATGGGAAATACATCCTTGCATAAAAAAAATCATAAAATTATCTTTAAAATTGTGACCTGTATTTTACCCAGAAGTTTTACATTGATAGTAAGCCAGAAGGAGGGATTGTTAGGTTAACAGCCCTTGACTGAGAGATATCTGGTCATTCCGGTTCGTAGGACTGGCTGTCCTTACTTTGGTTTGGACTTAGGTTATCAAAAAAAACTTAAGTCTAATAATGTGTTTATAAAAAATTTCTTTGAAAGTAAAAACAATTCTAGTACGTGTACATTTTTTTAAGTTTCGTATCCATGTTAATATATATGTATCTAGTTCTTTCGATTAAGGAACATAATTCAATTCTAAGTCAGCATTTCCTTTTGGGTTGTCACCTGCGTAGTAATCCAAACTTTAACATCACATAGACCTTCGCAACGAGAAGAGCATACAGAGGTATTTATATGCAGGATCCATTTGATCGCAGCTCAAACGACGTCGCCAATTCCGTGTGTAAGTTCCAATAAATGTAGATCAGAAAATGTCTGAAGAAAGCTGGATTATATATACTAACATAAAGTGCTTTAGATAAGTTCCAATACAGACGAAAATTGAGGGACATATGCAATATGATCTCTAACAAATGTTCTATAGAAATTTATGATTTTTTACAGAAAACATTAAAAATACTTTTTTGGTTATTTGAATTTGCTGGGAAATTGAGAATTCATTTTTTCGTATTCCTACAAAGCAGAATGAACCTGGAAATAGCAAGAAGCGGTCTGCTTGCCATAAAATACATGCAACCACATTAAGTCACCTCAACAAATATTCAAAACATGTATCTCGAAAAGCACTACTTTTCAGGAGAGCAAAAAAAATATTTATCTTATTTGGCAAGTATGTAAGGAATGTTCTTCTACAATATTAAATAAACTTGTTTTTAATATTTTAAAAAGAGATAAGAGGATTTTGCATTTTTAAAATATTCAATGCATTTTAAAAAATACATTTATTTACCATTTAATGTATGATTTTTCAAGTTTTTAAACTAGTTAATAATTTAAAAAACAACATAATTCAATTAGGCTACTTTGTTTAGAAATCGGGCCAGAGGGAATGATACTCCCATACAAACAAAATAATAATTATTGTTGGAGTAAAAGTGTGAGAAGACAATAGGGCGAACAGCTCTAGGGAAAGTGTTAGACCCCATACAATTTTTTTTTAATTTGACTTTATTGAAACCTTTATAAAATAATGAATTACAATGTTATGAGAATTTACTTAAAATTATTACAGAAATTAACATCTAAATAATTAAATGAAGAAAATACTAATATCACAGTATTAAGGAAAATTTGAATAAAAAACCTTGTACATACTTGAACGTTATAAAAAATTTTAAAAACAATCACTAATTATCACTCTTCAAGTAGAAAAAGAGTCTTAGGGATTATTTATCAAATTTTTTAGTTTTTCATATGTAAACGTTCTGCATTTTTCAATAAATGATTGAGTCAGTTCCCTTTCAATTGAGTTGAACATTTTATGGTTAAAGTTTCTATGCAGTAGATCAGTAGAATATTATATGGAAATATAATAGCTTGTGTTTTACTTTTATTTTCTATTTATCAAAGTATTTGTGGGTGAATTTTAAGCTGTCTTCCATCCTTTGATGTATAGAGTAAAGAGTAGGTGATAATACCGACCCTTTATTATCTTTTGCAGATACGTTGGATAATTAAAGGAATCAAGTTTAAAGACTAGGCCATCTGCCATATTGAATCGAGGGATTTTTTAATGTCAAGAAAAATAACTTCAGAGCTCTTTAGTTGATGTACAGTAGAGTACTGCTTACGGAAACCAAATTGTTAATAATATTATTTAAAGTAGAAAAATCTAAAATTATCTTATTTTTTCAAAAACTTTATCCAAAAGGCTTAGTATACTGATTGGTCTATAGCTTGGAAATTGGGATGACTTTTACCTTCTTAAAAATTATAGGAGAATATCCTTCCATTAAAAAAGAATTGAAAAGTTTACATAAAATTTTAAAAAAGTTATCGGTCATATTTTTAAGGATAATGCTATTAATGCCATATAATCCAGGGGCTTTATTATTTTTTAATAAAAGTACAAACAATTTAACTTCAGCTGAATTGGAATTGTGTCGTTAAGAACATGAATAAATCTTGTGACAACTGTGTCCATAGGTAAATAATTATTTAAAGTAATGATGTGTGAACAATATAACGATACTTTAAACTTGAATGTTTTTGATAGAACTAAATAACAATTTAAAATTACTCATCTTTAAAAGCATAACTTTTTATTGAAATATTATTTTTATATAATTCTTTTTTCGTTTTAGAGTATAGCTTTCATGATTTTAATACCAGATAAACTCATTTCTAGACCTTCGAAAACTTTTTACAGCGATATGATTAAAAAATAACTTTTTCGAGAAATTTATAGAGCAAAACAAATTTCTCTAAGGTATAACTTTTTTGGACCATCGAGGTCCATCTCGAAATTTGTTTCAAATTGAAGGTTAAGGTATCTACTTTAAGCTTCAAATTAAATTGTTTGCCAAAACTTGGTGATTTTGTAAAAAAATCTATCTATCTATAATAACATAGTCTTATGCCATGAATTAAACCAATTCGATCAAAATTATCAAGAAATGTACTTTTTATTAAAGTAGTGCTACGATGTTTTCATTTAAACGTAATATAAACAAAGTTTGCTCAACAAAACCTGAGAGATATGTCTTTATTTAATATATCTGTTGTAAAAAAATTGATGTATACATATAATTATTCTTGTCGCGAACACTCCCAATTTCATAAATTCATTTGTAATCAGCATGCGCCTATATAAACGGAAATAAATTTTTGTAGTAGTATGGGAAGTGGGAGTGGTAATTGTCCAATTCCGCCCATCTTCTAACTAAATCCTCACATTAGCCTAGTAATACTTTATGCCAAAATTTATAAGTACCTTCCTACCATTGCCTTCCAAGATATTTAATGAAGTATGTGTCATGACTGAAGTATATCTAAAATAACAATCCAAAAGGTTTTCTAAAAACAGGTCGATCTTAATAGTATATGTCTGCTATATTATTTTCTCGGTTTCCGTTATTTATTTTTTTTTTATTTTTTATGCTGTCGCTAATGTCAAATCACCATTGGCAGTTATACAATTGACCAGCACATCTAATTGATGAAATAAAATTTTCCACTTTTCTTACCACTCCCCCTGGACCTAACCATCCCATTTTAGTCTTAATTATGTAACTTGATAAGAAAATTATTATCAGAAAAAATTTTCACTGTAATAGCTCTTTAGATATGTATAATTAACATTTACTTTTTATGGGATGTTATTCCTAAATATATTGTATGTACTCATATAATGATGTTATGAAAATTTCTAGAAAATTGGTCCACCTGTTAAGGTGTGCGTTTAATTAAAATGTAGTTTACCGTTCGACTCAGACTTAACAATGTACGTCCGTCTCCTTGTTAGGTTGACAGGCTGTCTGTTTTGTATAAGTAACAATTTTTGGTTCAAAATTGACCATTGCTCCCATATAAACCCCACTCCCGAAAATAATTTTAAAGTGCAGAAATCACATACAAATATAAGTATCAAGTTAATATTCGATACAAATAAGTTTTATATAAGTAGAAATCACAGTGACAAATTTTATGAGGATTGAACATTATTTTACAATAGCTCCCATTTAAGCCCACTTTCGCCCTAATTTAAATTTTCATTTAAAAATCATAAATATACTCACTTTGGTGTTGCAATGCCGGCACCATTAAGAAGGGTATAAGAGACATGTTCTTGGACGTTTAAATTACGCTTTTGTTGGCTTTGGGCAGCAACAACCGAACCCAAAATCTGTAAAAAAAAAAACTAAATTATTAAAACGAAAAAATATATTGTGAGGAAAAAATGTATTAGTTCCACAAATAACTGCGGAATGCACGAAAATATCTTGTACGTTCTATCCACCTTGGCTTGCACTGAATTGGTGTCATCCTCAGAACTAGTTTTGCAGAACTGGTAACTTATCAGTATCTATTCTGTGAAACAGTTCTAGAACTTGTTTTTTAATCAATAATTTTTGTTGGAAATTGTCACGCTAAGTACTAAATCTATGCAATTGTTAAGGATTAATTTTTTTAAACTTTCTTTTTGAAATTTAAAATTTTTAGTTAGTAAATTAAAATATTCTTTTTATGTTAATAAAGGTTTTACTCAAGACCTTCTTCCTCTGGACTCGCTGAATAAACTTTTTTTTAGAAATAAAAAAATTTTTGTAAGTGCCGGTATATGAAAAAAAAAAATAGAATTTTCCTCTCAAGGAATTAACGAATATGGTCATGTTATGTGTCATTAGAAAGGTATTGGAACATAATTTTAAATGATATTAATATATTAAGACTTAAGAGGGCCATAAGCTAAGAGCGAGCGAACAAAATTTTTTACATTACTTTAATCACGAATTAAAATGCTACTAAATCATTATAAAAATTATTTAAAAATCAAGTGATTTTTATTTATGCCTTTCTTAATATAAGCCTCAAAAAAAATTCTTTAAAAACAAATCCAAAAAAAAAAAAAAAAGATTGTTACCACACAGCGTCGGTTCAAGGTTAATTATAAATGCAGCATAAATAATTTGATAATCTGTAAATAAACAAAAACAATAAAAAAAAACAGCTAGATCTAAACCGAAAATAACAAATACCACGACGATAGAAAGATTGGTCAACAAAAACAAGTCACGCGATTAACAGCGTAAAATGAATCATATGTCCAACCGGCCGATCTATAAATCAACTATAATTTTAATAAAGTGACGTCAAATATGGAGCAGCAAATTAAGAATTTTTGCCGATAGAAGTGATAAGAAATTTAATAAATATTATGTATCGCTGACGAAAATAATTTAGAAATATTGCAATTAATTAATTAATAGGTTGTAATCTTATTTTTATTGTTATATTCTTCATTTCTAATTATCTCTATCTCCCATCAAGGTATAAACTGATCATTGACCATCACCTTGATCAACAATTCAGAAATTTGTGAACACAAGAAAAAATAATACCATCACTTTTTCGTAGGAAAGCAAACAACAACAAACATAAAAAGTTTACTACATATTCCCCTCTCCCTTTTTTTAATATGATAAAAATTTCGAAAGAAAATAGAATGGCAACACATAAAATTCCATGAGAAAAAATTTTCTATGTTACGTCACAATTAAAATTAATATTTTACGATGTTTTTCTGTTTTATTGCACATTTATATTGTTTTCTAGTACTTGTTCACATCATTTAACAATTTTTCTTTCCTCACTTGTACCCTTGAATTAAATCAAAGCTTTTTTCAATGGAATTTCGCTAATTATGTAAAAGTTAAATTTATTGCAATTTTTTTCTTGCTCTATTTTTATACCTTTTGGCCAACTTTTTTATTAATAATTTCGGCTACAACACCGGTGCGTGCTATCATTGATGCCATCGCTCTTTTTGATAAGAATCTATATGAAAATATTATTAGAAAATATAAATTAACTAATTATTATTACGTGTTTTATAGCACAAAAATAAATCTATAACTATTGAAATGAAAATTTTTTCAAAGCTTTCGTACCGTAAAAAAAAACTAAACGTCAAGTAGAATGGTTTTCGAATGGTGTTGATTAACATCTGGTTGGCACACCTGCCAAATAAGCTTTAATGTGGCAACATAATGCATAATGGCTGACTAGATGGCGCGCAATGGTTGGAATTTCAATATGGTAACGCTATATGATTAAAATGTACAATAGAGTTGCCGAGAGCAAAAGAATTTGAATTGCATTATTTCATGTTGGTAATGAAATGTTATTATATAAGTAAATAAATAAAATATGTAAGTATATTTTTTATTTCGATATTGTGAAAAAATTTCTTTTTGACATTTTAGTTTCCTTTTTAAAAAATATAAATATATATGAATAAAAAATAACATGCGGAGTTTATGCTGCATTTACTCTTATCGGACACGTTACAAGTGGCGGATGGGGGAGGTGGATTGCTTGTAAGGCACATGACGTGAACATTTTTTAATACGGTGCGTACTGGCCCATGATATGAGTGTTCAGATTATGTGTATTATCTCTGATCCTGAATGATTAGTTGGTGCCAAAACAAGCTAACAGCTAAGAGCTCCCGCTCCAATGCTTATAGCACGGGTTAGTTGTAACTTCATGTCGTCACTGTGCGAGATGGTCTTTTCATTTGCTGTCATACTTGTTGGGCGAAGTTGACAATTTAAATACATAAACTAAATCCAAATATGAGGCGAGAACAAGTAATAACACTTTCGTAAGTTCTTCCACATTTTTTTTTTTTTTTTTATTATGCTTTATTTATGACTATGATTCATGATTATGTATTTATGACTATGGTGCTAGTATATAACTTTGAAAACTATAGATTGAAATATTTTTGTTTTTATAACTTTTTGACCAATGTTGACTTCTTACCAAAGACTTCCTCACAGAAAAATTTTTTAATTTTTACAGTGTGTAATTCGAGTACATAAAATAGTAGCTTGAATTTGTATGATTTATACATTAAAAAGTTTTGATTCATTCTATATACAAAATTATCCCACACATGTAAAAAGAATATTTTATCTTTTCAAAAAGTGAAAACATATTTGAGTAAAATAAACTATTACATAAAATTGTTATAAAAAAATATTTTTAATTAGACTTTATCTTTTTAAAATTCTAAAATTTTTTATTTATCTTTATGAAACTAACTTGACTTTTTATGTTATATTTAGAAGCGATATTTTGCTCAAATATTTCCCTTATATAAAATATTTTTGATATTGAAAAATTTAGCAAAATCGGTTAATAAACTAGAAAAAATTATTGTTTGTCATACTTCGGTTCATATTTTCCCTCCAATATCTCCTAAAGAAAAATATGTACGGCAATGAATTTCCGTACAAATAGTTAAAAATTAGGGAGATACAAAAAAAGTTGCATATGGTGGGTATAATAGATTCGACCAAGCTGAATATAACAATCTTGTTATTTTCTTTTATAAATTTTTGTTTTGTAAAATTGCAATTTTTTACGATTATGCTTCTTTAACTCTTGGAAAACTAACGTGTTCTTTTTTTTCAAAAATTAAATTTGAAAAGGTAGCGATGTCAAAATAATTTTTACTTATTTATGCTATTATTATTATTTTGTAAAAATTAAATTGCATACTCTTAAAATCCACTACACATTTAATCAATTTTCACACAATTCCAAAAAAGTGCTTTTTCACGTATTGTGTTACCAAATATAAAAACTATTTCCCAACCCTGTCTAGCATTCTCTCTTCAAAATTTAAATCTCTCATTTAAAAACGAAAAAACAACAAATGAACCGTTACATTTACATATTTACTACACCAAAAAACTGGCAAAAAAATCAATTCCATTCAGTTGATTATTACAATTACGATTGATCTGCGATTTAGCGGTCGTCATTAAAGAATGCAATGTCAACAACAACTACCGCCAATACGTTTAAAACGAAATTAAACGGCGTTTTGAACGGTTGCACTCCAGCAGCATTGAAACAACACATAACCACGTGTCTACAACGTTGGCGGCAAAGAAATTCCTCTAAAACCAACAGAGGCCACAAACAACACCATCACCAACAGGTAACATCTCCGCAAGAGGAAAAGTGTTATTGCCACTGTCCGCAAAATTCGAGTAAATGGTTTGATAGACACACCAACAAGGAGTATTCCTTTGCTCAACGTACCACTGTCTATTGTAAAACATTTAACAGGAAATTCCACAAATTATTCTCCCTCCAACGACGCATCAACAAGAGCAACACTACGTCCGGTAGCGATAGTAAGGGCCCTCGTGTATATGGTCGTAAGGTTGAAATTGTTGCCAAACTGTTGTCTACCACTTTGATAGCCAAAGCCAAGACATCGGTATCAGAAGATTTTAGCCAACAAACGGATGAAACAATTTATAGGAGTTTTGAGGAGCAAATAAACGTTATTCAAAGTTCTAACACATCTTCGACGATTAATTACTATTACGCGCAAGGCGACGGCGGCGCAATGACTATAACGGATTTAACATTTCTTGAGTTGCGTGAAGAATATCCCGATTTGAATTCGGAAATACGTAGTATTCTGACAGCACGTGCACAAGATGGAGCAACCATATCGCAAATAAGGGGTGAGTGAAGATAAAAGTTTGTTTTATTTTATTATGTTTTTGTATTCAACTGGTTAAGAAGGCAATTCCTACAAGTGAATAAAAACATGTTCCTTGTTTTTTGCATCCTTAACTATGAATGTTTTTTCCTATCACAGTTTCATTTAAATGATGACAGGGATTACTTTCAAGGGAATAAATCAAGATTACCGGCACTGTTGATTTTTAAAAAAATTTTTTTCGGAAAAAGCACTATTTTCGGTTAAAAAAAGTTACATAAAAATTTTTCTCCGCTCTGTTAGTTTTCGAATTATAGGTACTTTAAGTTATGATGTAAGAATGAAATTTTCTCCTTCCTCCTTTAATGAAAATGAACAATATGGTTATCATTGGAAAGGTTTTGAGAAGGTCTTTCGGTTGATGTATAAAAAGTGCCAAATCATTTACCCATGGTGAGACAATATGATATTTTATTACCTTTTATTTTGACTTTTTTTTACAAAAGTATCGTTATCTCAAAAATATATCGATATAACGATACTCTCCTATACATCAAATCATTTAGAGAACATTTCAAGCCTTCATATGATCCCCACGTTACACTCCTAGCCCATTAAATAACAAAAATATAGCTCTTTAATATTAATTAATATTCAGAGAAATGAATCGATTTTTACTCATAATATATTTGTTAATATCATAATTTATGACTATGTATGTAATATGGATATCATTAAAAAGTTCTTGAAAAAGCCTATAGTCATGTATATAATACGGATATAATTGGAAAGGTCTTTAAATCTCAAAAATAAATAAATAAATAAATAAAAAAAAAATACTTAGTAAATATTTATTATATAATTTGCATTTTTATTTGAATTATATATAAAAAAATGAAAACAAAATTTTAAAAAATGTTTGGAATAAATCAAGCTGGTAACCTTGAAATTAAAATATATTTTTTTAAATGTTAATAAAGGTTTTTTTGTGTAGACGGCCTTCGGCCGGGCTAAAGGACTTTCACCTCCATGTATGTCGAACACCGGCTTCGCTGAATAAACTTTTTTTTGGAAATCAAAAAATTTTTTTAAGTACCGATATTCTTTTTAAATAATTTTTAATTATTTTTTCACAAAATGGTAAAAGTGATAAATAAATAAGACTTATTATATATTTTTATTTGTATATGATATTAACAAATATATTACTAGTAAAAATCGATTAATTTTTCTAAATATTAATTTTTAAAGTGCTATATTTTTGTTATTTAATGGGCTAGGCGTGTGACATGGGTATCATATGAAAGCTTGAAATGTTCGCTAAATAATTTGATATAAACGAGAGTACCGTTATATCGATATATTTTTGAGATAACGGTACTTTTGTAAAAAAGTCAAAATAAAAAGTAATAAAATATAATATTGTCTCACCATGGGTTAATGATTTGGCACATTTTATATATCAATCGAGAGGCCTCTTTAAGACCTTCAAGTACCCAAAACTCGTGAAGTAAGAGCGAGCGGTCAAAATTTTTTACATTGCTTTAATTACAAATTAAAATGCTACTGAGTCATTATCAAAATTATTTAAAAATCAAGTGTGCTGGTAATCTTGATTTATGCCGTTTTCTTGGCAATCCTGCATAAATTTGTGCATTATATATTTTTGTCTTTAAAATATTAAAGAATCAAAATATGTCTGGCGGTTCAAGGGAAAGGCACAATTTCTGAAACGGTCCGTGAGGTACAATACGATGTAACTCCTGCAGTACATCGTATTACGGAAGGTATGTATTTGTGTTGTTGTTTGTAACACCCAAATTTAATGGACCAATACGAATTTTGAAATATACCGATCGTCTCAGAATCACTTATTGCGTTGATTTAACGAAATCCGTTTGTTTATTCATGCAAACCCTGTGATGAAATTATAAGAGGAACTTTTGAAGACAACTTAATAAACCTTCTATGTATTCTACAGAAATTGGATGAAATTGGTTCATTATTTCGGCTAGCACTTAAAAATGCCCTATCAAAATCTGACTAATGGTCACAAAGATTAATATATAGCTATGCATATAAAATTCGACACAAATAAGTTCTTTGTAAGTAGAAATCACAATTTTATTTGGCAATTCATTTTGTGCCGATCTGTCTATCGCCGAAAATTATTTAAATTTTTATAAATTTTTAATATGTAAATAGAAGCAGTTTATCCAAAAAAAAAATTTGAAGTCTAAATTCTCAAATATAATATCTAGAATCCGCCAAATCAAATATTTTTGTTGTACCGGAAGAAAATTAAGTGATTTTTTTTTTAAATGTGCGACCAAGAATACAGTTTGCAATGTAGTGCACAACTAAGTATCACAATTGGCTGTTTTAAAAACGATATTGGGCTGAAATTTTATACTCTTAGTAGACAAGACTGTAAACATTCCCACTAAAAATGTGCGGATAGAATATCTGCCACTACTACACTGATTTTTTTTTTAATTTCGGACATATTTTTTATAAATTTTATTAAAAAAGTAATAATTTAAAGATATGCGTGGCAGAATCTAATCACACCAATCTTAGTATACTATTTGCATAAAAATTTTTAACCATTGCCTTGAATTAATTGAATTAATTCATAACAAATTGCAAATATGAGGTACCGCACATTTTTTTCTAATATCTTAAAAGATCGCAAAAAGTCGCAGGCAATATTTGAAATATAATTTTATGGATGTTCTTTTATATAACAATCGTATTTTTAAATTGGAATTCGATGGAACTTTTTATTTCTATTCCATTAAAAATAGAATTTCCAAAAAATATATATTTTAATATTAAGATTTCCTTTAAGTAAAAAAAATCTCAATATTAAATTTTTACTTAAATTTACAATAAAACATATCCAAAGTATCTTATTGTAAATTTATTATTGCATTCCAAAAAAATCATACCAATATTTGGGGTATACATTTACCGAGATATATGCAGTTAAAGTTATCATACTTTAAGTAAAATTAAAATATTCACTATATTTTTAAAAACAATTTAGAATTTATATTTTAAAAGTTATAGGTCAAAACGCAAAAAAGACAAGGTCAAAAATTATGTATATATAAAATTTTTAAAGTTAAATAAATACCTTTTAAAAAATAAAAGATAAAAAAACTGTACTCTAGTTTTTTTTCTTTATCGTGCTTAGTAGAATTCAGAAATGTAAAAATATTTAAAATTGATTCATATTTGTTAAATATACAAGCTCCGATATGTTTTTCACAATCCAGGCGGTCAACTTGACCCACTGTAGCGCCTATGTTTCAGTTGTACGCTCCACCTAAGTATTCTAAGAGCCTAACTTCTCTTCTGTCGATGTCCCAAGTTTCATCGATCTAGCAATTTAAGAGATCTAAATTTATTACTATTTATTTTGGAAGAGGCCTCACTGTGTAGTATGATATAGTTGATAATTTCGCCTCAGACGAAACTTCTTTCTCTGATCTAGATTTTCAGTACATTTTCTGATGAAGTTTTTTACCACAAAGTTTTTGTTAAGGGAAAATTTTAAGTTACAGTTTTAAAACTAAATCGATGCACGGAATTTAGTGTGAGCATTTCTCTTCTCATGTACTGAAAAAAGTATTTAGTAGAATTTTTCAAAATATACATGTTATTTGCCAAACCATTCTGCTAAATCTAGCAGAAAAAGTGCTAAAAAGGCAACACTTATATATAGTATAGTAGTAGTAGTTAATATAAAATTCATCAAAAATATTTTATTTAGGTAGAAATCACAACACCGAATTTTTGTCCATTAGTTCCTATAAAGACCACCTCTACAAAATCCCTTTAATACCCATAAATCTTAGAAATGATGAAAATCACAATGGAGTCTGATAATTGCTATACGACTCCATAGATATCGATATAAAATCCTAATCAAAGAAGTTTACTAGCTCTTACAAAAATAATGGATTTGCAAATCAATTAAATACTAATAAGTATTATAAAAATATGTTAATTCTGCATTAAAACACAAAATCTTTTAAGAGTCTTTTTACCAAAAAAGTACGCTATCAAATTTTATGGGATTCATATGTTAATCCAACTTTACTCCGAAAATGACTTTAGCTACCAGAAACCGAGAAAAAAGGGAGGGAGCTTTTACCCCTCCTGCCCTATTTCTCGTTCTAAATAATAAAAATTATAGGCTATAGTTCCTTCCAGATGTTACTCTATTTGCCTGCCAAATTTCAAGAAAATCGGTTTACACCTTGTGGCCTATTTTACTCCCTCTAGCGATATTAAATATATTTTACAACCTATTCTCATAAATAAGAAATGCACATTCAATTACAAATATGTATATATATGACGTATGCTTATATATGTTGTGTTTTTTTTTTTTTTTTTTTTTTTTTTTTTTGTTTTAAGTAAGAGTTGCTTGTTTTTAAGTATAAATATGAAAATATTAAGGCATAATATTTCTTTTTATTTGTTGGTAAAGTGGTATAATGCTCGAACTTGCTTTTTTATAAAACCATTCTCTGCTTTAATGTGCCAATTTTACTGAAACTTATCTGATATAAAAATGTACATTCCTAAACATTCCATTACAGATGATTATCGTAAATTAACTGGTTTAGCATTTCCCATTTATGAAGATGTTACGGAATTTCTACTAACCATACCCCATGTCACGGCCTATTGTAGCGAAAAGGGAACACGAATTTTTAACATTCGACCAATGGAAAAAACAAAACACATACATGATATGGTAATACATCAGAAACCACAACCCGAACCTATACAAAGATCAACATCAAATCATTATTATTATCGTGAGCGTCAAAGAAATTCAAATTATCACCCATACAATTGGCGTCACAATAACAGTCGAAGATTACAATATAATACGGCTAATATTTATATAGATCCGGTAAATATTAGAAATGCTGAGCCGCAGGAACAATTGCTACCCTCTACCGATAGTAATTTATCGAGAGAAGGTTCGGAGGGTTTCTTTGAGAACAATTGTTATTATCAGGATAATTGCAATTATTTGTAAGCTAAGGAAAATTATTAAAAAAAATAATTTATAATAATATTGGTTTATTTTAAGATTTAATCGCATTTGTAATCAACAACAGCCACCTTCAACTTCTCAGCTTATAGAAAATCCCCTTGTAGAAATGCCAGCTCCTCAAACATTATTAACACCAGCTCCTGCAGCACCTAGCCAATCGTCAGCTTTGAATAATTTTAATACTGAAATACCAACGTATAATAATATAAATAATTTGAATAATTTATTTAAACTCCAGCAACGTCAACATCAACAATATCAACCAATTGAAAATAATTTACAAACCATAGATACCAGACGTTCTTCCCTTAATCCCTTTAAGTCAACAATGCCAAAATCAAGTAGATCTTCATCGCCCATTGCCAAAAGTTGGTACACCAATGATTCGGCCTATACTGATAGTGATTATGAGGCTCATCTTTTGGATTTTTTACTATTGGGAGATGATTTCTTTTTGTATATGGCCCGCATGGAATTGAGATGTAAATTTAAGAAAAGTAAGTAAAATCCAACAAATACTACAATAACTAATAACTTTAATTTATGTACGCCTTTTCAGATCAGCGAATTTTACAATCCGGCCTTTGTGTCTCGGGTCAAACAATTGGCGCTTCTATTAGACGTATCAGAGCCTTGCCTGACAGTCGTCGTTCGATTATTTTAAATATTGGCTCGGTGGATATAATGCAGGGAAGGCAATTGATACAAATCGAACATGATTTTCGTGAGTTGCTACTGACAATGCTGAAAAAAGGCGTCAAACCGATTTTAACAACATTGGCTCCCTTGGCCAATTATAGTCACAATCATGATGTGAAACGTATGCTGGAAAGATTTAATGATTTTATCAAGCGTGAAGGTCAACAAAGGAATTTAGTTGTGATCGATATATGGAAGTGTTTGGTGAATGAAAAAGGACATGTGTTTTTCGATTGCTATCAGAAGTGAGTTGCTAAATTATGTATTCAGAAAACTGTAGTACAATATTTTTTTTCTAAATTTTTATTGAACAATAACATTAACGAAATTTTTCTATAAAGAGAAAATTTATCTAAAAATATCTATGAAAAGAAAATCCAAAAATTCTAAAAAAACCATTAAGTAAGATATAGTCCGTCAAGCAGTACCATATGATACCCTAATCAAAGAAGTTGCTTATATCCATTAGGCCACAAGGTGTAAACCGATTTTCTTGAAATTTGGCAGGCAAATAGAGTAACATCTGGAAGGAACTATAGCCTATAATTTTTATTATTTAGAACGAGAAATAGGGCAGGAGGGGTAAAAGCTCCCTCCCTTTTTTCTCGGTTTCTGGTAGCTAAAGTCATTTTCGGAGTAAAGTTGGATTAACATATGAATCCCATAAAATTTGATAGCGTACTTTTTTGGTAAAAAGACTCTTAAAAGATTTTGTGTTTTAATGCAGAATTAACATATTTTTATAATACTTATTAGTATTTAATTGATTTGCAAATCCATTATTTTTGTAAGAGCTAGTAAACTTCTTTGATTAGGATTTTATATATCCATTGTGTATGGCCATCAAAATTCGTGGAGGGGCTTATATTAGACATGTGTTTAATTTTGGACCAATACTTTTGCTAAGTGTATAAATGAATACTGAATATTACGTTAATACTAACATTTATATGAATTTATGCACTTTAGGGTGCTCCAATATAAGCCCGAAAGTTGCTTATATGGGAGCGATTCTCATAAAATTTGTTACTGTGATTTCTACTGTATATGATTTATGCACGCTAAAGTGATTTTAGAAAGTGGGTTTTATATGGGAGTTGTGGTCAATTATAGACCGATCTTCATGAAATTTGGCACAAAGATTGATACTTATACAAAACTTCTTTATACCGAATTTCATTAAAATAATGCTATATTTATAGCATTTATGATCGTTAAACCCCTATTTCGGGAGGAATTTTATGTGGGCGCTAGATGAAATACCGATCATAACCAATAGGCTTCGTCCTTGTGCCAAAATAATTAATTGTGCCGACCTGTACTTTGTTCATAAGATTTACATGGACAGACAGCCAGCCAGCCGACCAGCCGGATGGACGTCGTTAAATCAACTCAGAAATTGATTCCGAGTGGAACGGTATATTTTAAGGTGGGGGTCTGAAGATTTTTTTTTCTGTGCGTTACAAACATTAGGCCAAACCTATGGTGGTGCAGGGTATAATTATCGAAAAATGTCTATAAAAAACTATCGAAAGATTTCAATAAAAAGAAAATTTATTGAAAATTTCCTGTAAAAAGAAAATTGATCAAAATTTCCTATAATAAGAAAATTGATCGAAAACTTCCTTTAAAAAGATAATTGATCGAGAATTTCCTATAGAAGGAAAATTTTTCGAAAATTTCCTATCAAAACCAAAATTTATTAAAAATTTCCTATAAAAGGAAAATTTATTGATAATCTAATATATAATGAAAATTGATCCCATAGAAAGAAAATTGATCGGTGATTTCTAATAAAATGAAAA
This sequence comes from Protocalliphora azurea, assembly GCA_932274085.1. Lineage (NCBI taxonomy): Eukaryota > Metazoa > Arthropoda > Insecta > Diptera > Calliphoridae > Protocalliphora > Protocalliphora azurea. The sequence goes on along the minus strand of OW026519.1, from coordinate 21,382,302 downwards.
TTTATAGAAAATTTTATATATAAAGAAAATTGGTAAAAAATTTCCAATAATAAGAAAATTGATCGAAAATTTCCTATAAAAAGAAAATTTATCGAAAATTTCATATAGAAAGAAAATTTATCAAAAATTTCCTATAAAAAGAAAAATTTTTGAAAATTTCTATAGAAAAAAAATTTTTTTTGAAAAGGCCAAGCATTGTCATAGACATATGTCTGGGCCCATATTCTGGTCATTTATCTTTCAATTTTTCGCTACAGTTCCCACGGGTCTTTTAGTCGGTTTTAAGAGCTCATAATAGATGTCACCCTTCTGATCTACCAAATGCAGAGCATTACCTTGCCGTCATGGATATTTGGCTTTAATGTCGATTTTTCTTATTGGCAAGAGTCTTGATGGAGCAAATCATACAATTTTTCATCTTTAAATATTTTCGGCTGGCCGAAAATTTAATTAAAATTATTGTTATTTGATAAATATTTTAAAAGATTTGTCGCAAATGAAAGTAGAAATCCTCGATTTGCGGATATATCCCAATTTTTTGAATAGTACTAATAACAGTGGTCGTCAAAAAAATCCTCCATTAAACAAAAATAGGTAGCATTTTTTAATTATTACTAAGTAATAAGTATTTTTTGGCCTTGAGTGCTTTATATTATTGAATTAAATTAATAAATAAATAAATAGAATTTGACGTGCTAAACAGTTTTCTTTTTTCTATCATGTCATGTTTTTTTTATTTCTTTATTTTACCAACTTTTGTATGAAGAATGGAAATGAAAAATATCGATACTAATTTCCGAGTAATTACGAAACTATTGAGCGGATAAAAACATAATATTAAGATAACTAAAAGATAATCGCATTCATTGGAGTTTTATTTATCTAAATTGGACAAACCATTCCCGAGTTATACTAATGGGACCGTATAAAAAGAGGAAAATATTAAACATAAACTCAACTTGATAAAAAAAAAACAGAAAGTAGATTTGTTTTCTGCACGTCAAAATCCATTTAGTCCACCCATTTTTGATAGATAAGGAGAAAACAAGTTTTTTCTGTTTTTTGCCGACCAATGTAATTTGTTTCTTTGTTGTTTGTTATTTTTCCTAAAAAATATTTCGATTAAATTTGTTGTTTGAAGTTTTTTATTTTTATATTTCAATTTTATATACAATTGTCCAATTCACATCCTCTGTCGTATCGTTGTATCATTGTATGTCGTAAAAATGTTTAAATTAATTTATGTATGCTTTTAAAAATTTTGTTTGAAAAATATTTGAATCAGAGGTTGTGAATTGTACAATTGTATATAAAAAAAATTATGTTTCAGTACTTGTTAAATTTTCAGGCTTTAGTCAGAATAACAACAAAATACACAGAAATTCTTAGTACGGGACGATTTTTTATAAATTCTGACTAAAACTTGAAAGTCTGATAACTACAGGAACAGAGCTAATATGCATTCAAAATATATTGAATTTACCTTTTCTGTTATGTTGTCCTACAGCGAACCTCGAAATGTCACCGGCACTTCTGAATCCTATCTCTTTTGGAATAAAATTGGCCGTCAACGTGTGTTACAATTAATTGAATCTAAGTTGGAATATTAAAACCAACTTTACACACAACCTAAGAGAAGAAACCCCAATGTGATATATGTAAATGAAAAAACAAAAAATATGGATCCAGATTTTAAGCTGCTTTTATAATTTTAAAAAAGATTTCAAAACGCTGTTTTTATTTAAACAAAAAAATATTTAACTTTTATGTTTCTTTGTTCCTTAGTGTTGTCTTTAAATGTTTTGTTAAATTTTATGTTGTCTTTTTATATAAATGTGAGGAAATAATTTAATAATAAGTTATTCAAAATGTTTAATAACTAAATATTTACTAATTATCTTTTTTTTAAGAAAAATTAGCAGCTGTTTAGTTTTTAAACATTTTTATTTAGGTATATGTTAGGAATAGTTTAGTAAGTATATTATAGTGTAAGTTGTATATAGGTAAACTAAAAAGCTGGCTTTTTAGTTAAAAAAAATGTTCTTAAAATTTCCATAAGATTTTTTCCCTTGTTCTGCTCTAAAAAATCTAGCAAATTTTAAGAAATTTTTCTTTTGTAATCCTGTTTTTCCCTTTTTTTGTTGTATCCTTGTTTCCTCTCTGTGTTCCCTTTCCTCCACTTTGTTGTTGTTTTGAATCCTAGGTCTTGTCCCGTTGCTTATCTCTTCTCATTGGCCCTTGGCAAAGTAAATTATACTTTTGTATATTGGTGCACAAATATACAATTGCCTATATATTTGCTTTCAAAATCTGTTTTTGTTTTCTGAATGGATTTAGGTTACAATTGAATATTTGTTATAAAATGTATGCTTTTGTAAAATTTAGTTTAATTTTCAATTAAATCAATAAACCGCGGTTGATTTTTGATTAGAAGATTTCAAACTAAATTTTCTTAAGCATAAGTGTTAGTCTTCAATTGTTAAGTATTTTTTTTAACTACACTGAAAAAAAATTGTTAAGTTTTGCACTTTATATTCAAGTCGTAAAATTTTTTTTACACTGTAGTTTTCTTTTGTTTATTAAATGTTAAATAAGCTTAGTTTTATTTTATTATACAATTTTCCTTACATTTATATAATCGTCTCAAAAAAAAAAAAAAAAATTGTATATAAATTGTTAAAATTGTGTGTGTTAAAAATTGTGTGTTTGTCTTTTATGTGTATTTTTCTGTAAGTGTTTGGCGAGAGTGTAATTTATGTCTGTGTGATCCATAACAAGCTTTAAAAAAATAAAAAAAAAATAAATAAATAAAAATTGTGTTTTATTTCTACAAAAAAAAAAAAAACTTATTTTTCTAGAAATCTGTGCCAAACCACCTACCCCAGTGTTAAAATTTCTTGCTTTTAGTTTTGCTATAATTGCAACCCTTGTTACATTTTATTCTATAATATTCTTTCCTTCTCACCTTATAAAAATAAACCTTCAAGTAAACAGAATTGGGGATAAGATGTATTTTTTTTCTTGTTACTAACAAATGTTATAGAAAATTATTTACATTTGTTTAGCAAATGTTGTTTAAGTCGTTTGTTTTAACTAAATGGTGTATTGAACCCGGTAGTATTTACTTTTCGCAAATAAAAGCTTCTAAGAACTAGACAAATATTATTTAAAAGCTTGTTGGGTATGCATGTCAGATGATTGCATGCACACAACATATTTAGATATTTTTCTAACACAGTTTTCTATTATTCGAACAATGATATAATTAAATTCGCAATTTGAAATGTTTTTGTTTTTTCGAAGTGACAGTTTAGAAATCGTTAGGTACTAGTTAACTAATCATGAAGAGATTGAGAGGGCTTTGATTTATTAGCAAATGATTAAGTAAATGATAATAAATTTTTGATAGACAGACAGATAGATCTTCATCTAGAGACCAATGTCGGTCCCTTGTGAGTCCCTTCAATTGTAAGAGATAGAAGAAAGAGAAGAAAATTAAGAAAATAGTGACAAGAAGAAACTACAAAGTTATTAGGGGTATTCCCCTAACGCTCACTGAGCCAACCAATTCCCATAACGAAGCCTATGACGTCTACAAGGTTCCTATTCCGAACATCACATAGCCCGTCGAGAAATTGACTGCCTAACCATTTCATCCTACGATGCTGTAATCGTGGAGTATGTGTGTTACACACAATATGTTCAATAAACTCGGTCTCATCAACGTCCTCACACATTTTACAAAAATCGGTATTGCTTGCGTACCATTTAGACCTCATCTTCCCTATCATGCAATGTCTCGTTATGACACCTATCATGTTCCTTAAACTTTTCCTATTCAAGCTCAGAAGAGTACTTGTGTCTGCCCTGTTGAGCGTCGGTCATATCGCCCTCGATACCTTACAGTCCACTCTACTCCCCCAAGCCTGATTGGTTCTAGCCGAGATCCATTCATTGATCTTCCTAAAGAAGAAACCCGCTGAGGGTTTCACGTTGGTTTCACTCTCCGAAACACCCATCGCTGAGCCTTGCCAATTCATTGGCCATTGCCAGATATATTATAAGGCCTGGTAAGCAGCAGAGTCTCACCACTCCCTCAGTGACCTTTTGCAGGTGCCCACTACAATGGTTTTTACCAAGTGCGTATCCAAGGCCATCAGAGCCGCTTGGCTGTCCACATAGAGAGTCCTCAGAACCCCTCGCAACGTTCAATCTGACCAATTCCGCGGTCTTTGATATGCCAAGAATCTCTGCCTGAAAAACGATACATTCATCTGGGAGTCTAAATGGGCCTTTCAAAACCGTGCCCATAATATAGATTCCCGCACCAGTACCAATGTCCATCTTTGATCCGTCTGTGAATACTGCACAACCTCCTTACAGTTTCTCGGTGCCGGACCAAACCTCCCTATCAGGTATCACCACGACAGGGTTTACCCCAAAGTCCGATTCAGCTGCCATGTAATATGATGCTCTCGTGGAGGTCACCGTAACTGACCTCGTATACGACCCGGGAGTGACCTGTTCTTGATGCACCTAATAATCCTAATTCCTTAAGTCTCAGCAGACTCCTTGCCGTCATACACCTCACAAACTCCTCAATGGGTAAGAGCTGAAGCATGACATCCAGAGCCGACTGTGGTGTACTACTCATTGCACCTGTAATGCCAATTGAATCACACCTCTGTGCCTTCGACAAAAGGTTCCTATTACTCTTCCAGTTCCAGTGCCTGCCACCAAACAGAACAACCGTATGTAAGAATTGGTTGTTGTTTATCCAAGGCTCCTGGATTAGGGCCACGTCCACATGGTTCTCACTGAGGTAAGTTGTTAATTCGGTTGAAGCCGCTTCACAACGATGTAGATTTATTTGCACCATATTTTCTAGTAAAGTCAATTCATTGAATACAACAGTGGTCTTTGTAACAAACCTTCTAGGCAACTAGAGAAGCCATGTTCATCATTTATCAAAAACATTATCTCAAATTTCAGGAAGAAGCATTGGAGATGCCTTAGGTTATGAGTCATCAGGAATAATTTATAACTAATACGACTGATGAATATTACTTACTCTCCCAAAGATCGAAATCTACTATTGATTATATATTTCCTGATGGTATTTTTAAAGAAAAAATAGCCTTATCTAAAAATATCTAAAAGTAATCCTTCTACCAGATTGCCAACCTCTTTTTATAGAATTTAACATAATATATAAATATATATGTATATATATTTGTTTATATATTATATAAATTTATATATTATATATATATAATTGATGTTTCAATTAACAAAAATTAATGTTTCTATAGGGTACTGAAAAAAAAAAAAAATATATATATATATATATATATATATATATATATATATATATATATATATGTATACATATAAATACATATATATATTTTTTTTTTTTTTTTTCAGTAATCTATAGAAACATTAATTTTTGTTAATTGAAACATCAATTATAGCATTAGTTTATTCGAATTTAAAATTATTGAAAAAAATCCTAATTTTACGCTTACTTTCAAGAATTACAGTAACGAAAGATCCTAACTTCCCAAGGAGTAGAAAAATCCAAAATAATAGTCAGCATTAATGTCGCTCTTATTTTGAATTAAAACTGCATACTAATTGTTTTGTATCTAAATTTTTTTAGGTTTTATTCAGGTTTTTCGTTCTGACGAAATGACTTCTCTTCATCTCACTTTGTTCGTAAGGGGAATTTTCATAGGCTTTTTCAAGTCGTCTAATCTGATAGCCTGGATCAAAACAGATTATTATACAGAAATCAAATGAATTCGAATACCTAATTTATGTTATTGTAATACTAATTTAGCTTAAATTTTAAATTTTAAAGATAAATTTAAACCATAAGTCTTAAAACTGTCTCAAATTAGTTTTAATAGCAGGCCTAGAGTAGCATAGATTAGTATGTATTATATTCACTCGCGGAGAGAAAATTCCTTTTTGTACCTGCCAAACCTTTTTATATCGTCAGATATTTCGGAGCTTCTCGAACGCCGTACACCACCACACAGAAAAAAATATGGCTAAAATTTTTCTGAATAAAACATTATTTGGTCGATTAAACTATGTCCTTTCATGTAGCTTCCTCTCGTGATATAATTATGAGAAAGTAACTGGACTTCTGGACTTTAACTTGTTTTAATTTTTGTATTTCAAATCATTTAAAAGTATTTTGCGGAAATGGACATTTAAAAGGCATATTCATTTAGAAAATGCTGCTATTGATACCGATTGCGTTTCTGTTTTTGACGGTTTGGTCACTAATGTAATTTGGAAATAGTGTCGTGTCTTCTTTTATTTCATATATATATATATATATATATATATATATCTTTTTATTCATATATGTATATTATATATACTACTGTACATGAATCCATAAACTATCGGTTATGACACCATTATTTTTAGCCAGCATAATTACATATCTGTGTATTAATGTTAAACTATATTTCATCTTAAAAAGTCTCCATTAATTAGTTAATATTTTATAAAAGTTTCGCTTTTCTACACCAAATTTTCATACATCCATTTACATGATAAAATACAATACTAACATTCGATCCGAATTGTTGTACATATTATAGAAAATGAAAAAAAGTAAATATTAAATAAAAAATGTTTGAAAATCTGCAAAAAATTTAATATTTTTTTGTTGATTTTAATAAACCATATTATTGAATTTCTTAAGAATTTTCAAATATTCAAATTTGTAAATAGTAAAAATATTTTAATAAGAAAAAAATTAAAATTTTTTCAATAAAATATTTACGAATTCGAATATTTGACTTTACTCATTCAGTGATAGGTCCGATTTCAGTAAAGAATATAATTGGTTTTATAAATTTAGTAATAGAATACGAAATTTAATTTTTTCTGTACAACTTAGCTTTATACAACATTACATCATACTTACATATGTATTTCAAAAGAAAAGAAATGATCTTAAATTCTTTAACGTTGTAATGTTTGCCAAAACGGAAATTCCAATAAAATTACACATTTATATTTTATTATGTTCATACATAAGTATCTGTATATACATATGCATGTTGTACAATGTAGGTGGCATATTACAATTACCCCAGCAAACACTTTCTATTGCGGAAGTCACCAAGAAGAGTCTTCCAGAAGTTGAAATTCATCGCCGAAACTATTGCCAAAGTGTAATTAAAATTATTTTCGTCGGGAAAAAGTGTTCCTGGTGAAAGAGTCTTTCAGAAATCTCAAAGAGGACACTTCTAGATGTGTCGGAGAAGACTCATCTGTATGACACCCGAGCGATGCTCATAGAAGTGTCGTCTTAGTATCTTCTAGATGTTTTTGTACTTCTGTTTGTGTGTTTGTAATTAAAATGAGCGTTTTTATTTCGTAATTATTTTTATTTCACACATACAAAAGAAACAATTCACATAAAAATAAATTTTGTATTTAGAGAACTACAAACAAAATCCTCATTAGAAACTTCTGGTGAATTCCGATAATAATTTTTATAATTAAATTATATTTAGATACAAGCAAATTTTTGTTCTTTTAAATATGTAAATACTTATCTGTTTAATAGAGTTTTTTCTGAAATAAATTTAAATTGTGAGAAAATTATGTTTAAAATTTTAATAGGATTTGCTTACTTTTTTAAATATACTTTTTTGTTTACAAAACACTTAATTATCAGGAAAATTGTTCTTCTTATATTTATTATTACAGCCAAACTCTCTCTACCTATGTTTTTTTTATTACTGAAATACATGATTTTACTTACTTCTTTATTGTGTTGTTCTCTTTGTATAAAAAAAACTGACAAACTTCCTAATATACGCTAAGAAGATTAATGCGCAATAGTAATGTATTTTGTTTTTGTTAAATTCGAATTGTCGCCATATTACCTTCTGGAAGTGACTTGGAAGTATACTTTTTGAAGATGAAAGGACGATAGGAATTTATTTTGCTTTTGTAAATTACGTACAGACTTCTGACAATCATCTAGAAGTCACTAAGAAGTGATGTATGTACGATTAATGCGCAATAGCAATGTAATTTCTTTTTGTAATTTTTAAGCAATCTCCCGACAACCATCTAGAAGTCACTAATTAGTCACGTCTGGAATATTGGCAACAAATTTATCTTCCAAATGTGTGCAGGGACAATTCATCCAAACCTAATGTCAGTAGTAGTTGTAATGAATCTATACAAATTACACACAAATCATTACAGTTTGACTTGAGCACAAGATCAAATGAAGATCTTTTCTTTTTTTGTCAAATATCCACAATAGTAGTAGAACCTGTGAATGTCATATTGAATAACAAAATTTCTAAAAGATGGAGATGGTACCATCATCATTATCAGCACCATTATTGTAAAAGACTAACAATGACAAAGACGATAATGAGAATAGGAAAATATTTTATATGATCGAGTGTTTGTAATAACTCTTAACAACGAATATGTATGGATGTGAGGCTGGGGATTAAAAAGAATTAATTCTTTTGAGAATTAATTCTTTTTTGGCAAATAGATTTCTATAGAAAATCTGGGTCGAAAAATTTTCTAAAGAAAACCGAGGTAGACCTTTTTTTAATTAAAAATCGAGAAATCTTTAGAAAACAAGGTTAAAAAGTTTTCTATTGCACATCGAGATCGAAAAGTTTTCAATATAAAACCGCAATGAGTATTAAAGAGAATTATGTTTTCGGTAGATGTAAACTCCTTGATAGAAGAAGTTCAAAAATTATGCCTAAAAGTTTTTCGAAGAAGAAATTTTTACAGATCAAAGTCGATTTATAATTTTTAAAAATTCTGATTTGACTGCATTCATTGGTTAATATATTATATTGAAGTAATGAGTAAAATCAATAAAATTTAATATTGAAAAAGTTTCCAGCGGAATTTTAATACCAGAAAGCAAATGAGTTTCAAACATGTGCTGCAAGCAATATCAACTTAAAAAGTGGATTTCGGATGGTATCAGACCAAAATATAAAAAAAACTAATTTAAAAACTCTCTAACACACATTTGTAGTAATACTTAGATTTTTTAACTCAAGAGATTGTAACAGTAAGTCGTTTCCGAAATTTGACTGGAGCTGCATTGAAAGTTTCAATTTGTTCCCAATGGATAAATATTGCATTATACAGTCATACCGATAATTAGACACAGTCTTGTGATTGGAATGATGTTCTCTTCTTATGATTCCTATTCATTGTTAGGAAGTGATTTTATTATATACATTCATAGTTTTTATTAAATTTTATTTACAATTTCACTTTCTGGAAATAATTAAAAATATCTTCAATAAATATCTCAATAAATGTTATTTATTTATATATTTATTTTTGTAATTTGTTTATACTTTATTCTTTTAAACGCTTGTAATCAAATTTGACGTCGAAAAAATAAGTATCGTTTCAATACAATATTGCCACCGATATTTCTTAGAGAATGTCAAAAATAATTCAGCAATCATCGATAGATATCGATAACGACACGAAGAGAATAAAAATTTGTCACCACCAACGTCGTTTTGTATCGACAACGATAACTAGAATAAGGGTGAATATATTTATTTAAAATTCTGTAAAATTCTTTTCAAAAAATATTAATTTTCAATAGATAAAAAAGAAAGGTTAACAATTTTCACAAAAGTATTAATTTTCCAAAAGAGTTCAATTTTTAAAAAAGAAGACGTATTTTCAAAATAAAATACAAATTTTGTCACAACGGGGTCTCGGAAAAAGAAATTTCTATAAAATATTCTCTTCCCAAATCAACAATTTGTTGAATAGTTCCCAGAGAAGCTAAAACTGAAATCCCATTTGGTGTGTATTTCACCTATAAAAAAGAGCTAGGGAATTTTATTCTTTTTAATCTCTGCAATTTCTAAAGAGCTTTTTATACAGAAGAAACATTTTCAAAAAGAACTTTTTTATTTTTATTGTTGTTTGTTTATTTTACAAAAACAGTTTATAACAATTGCAACAATTACTATAATGGGTGTTAATAGCAACTGCTCCTAACAAATCGTTCACACTAGCTATGTAATTTTAAATATATGAACTTTATAAACCTTTTCCATTTTTCCATTTTCTTTTTTCGGAATTTGATTCATCTTTTATAAAGAAATTAAAGAATTTATTAGTTTTTAAATTCATATCATATTCAATTTATTGTTCTTTCTATTCCATGACTTGTGTAAACACTTTATTCCATAACATTGATGCATGTGGCGTTTACAATGGTGCCTACAACTATATGGGTTTTAATATGGCACAGGTTTTTCCGTTTATTTTTTTCATTTCATCTACTTCTGCATCTTATGTTAGAATTTTTAAATAGTTGCAGTTTGAAAATTCTATAGAATTTATGTTGGAATCATGTATGTTTGTATGTATATGTTTGTATTACATTTTAACCGGGAATAACTTGACAAATATATGCATTTTTTATGTTGCGAGTGTAAACTAAAACTGAAGTTTGTTTATACTAAGCAGGGATATAAGGGAAATCAAGGGATAAAACTATAGTTATTATAGCGATTATGCCTAAAGCTATGTTGAGGGGAAGTATATAATATAAAAAATATTCGCGGTTTTTTGTAAAATTTTTGAACTAAAATTGTCTCTTTGAAAATCAAATTTAATCAAATACATATTCGTCCTATGACCTTTTACCATTTTTCCATAAAGATAGTTTTGCAGAGACCGAAATAAATGGTGTTCAGACAGTGCAAGGTTCGGCCGGGCTATACGGTGGGGGCATCAAAACTTCCAAGCAAAGTGAAGTAAATGTTTAGTGGGTCTTCAAAGATATTGCTCATAATGCATAATTCGCATAAAGTTCCACCAAACACTCAACATAACCAGATTTGAAGTCTCTTGTGAAGGTTCATCGGCCTTTGACCATGATTTTTTTCGCTTAATATTATTGTAATGAACCCATTTTTCACCGTCCGTAATGATCCTCATTAAAAATGCTCGATTTCATTGCGTTTCACTCACAGCATTCTCACCGAAGAATACAAATTTTTGACTTTTCATCGCTTTCCTTTTTTTTTTTTGTAGTAAAAAAGCATTACATAGCATATTTCTTCAGATATTTCACTCATTTCAAATAAATGTAATTTAAAGAACTATCTTCACCAAAAATGTAAACTGAAATGTCACCTTTCAAATACGTGTTCCAATAAATCAAGAACTATATATACTGAACTGAAACTGAAATAGAACTAAACTTTCTAGTAAGGTAAAACTGAACTAAGTACAACTAAATTAGAACTGAATTATAACTGAGCTATAATTGAACTAGAACTGAACTAGAACTGAACTAGTACTGAACTAGCCCTGAACTATGGTAAAACTGAACTAAGTATAACTAAATTAGAACTTAATTATAACTGAGTTATAATTGAACTAGAACTGATCTAGACCTGAACTAGAACTGCACTAGAACTGAACTAGAACTGAACTAAAACTGACCTAAATGTGAACTAAAATTCAACTAGAAATAAACTACAATTAAACTAGAACCGAACTAGAACTAAACTACAATTGAACTAGAACTGAACTATAGTTCAAACTAAAGTGAACTATAACTGAAACTGAACAAGAATTGAACTAAATCTGAACTAAAGTTAAGCTAGAACTGAACTAGAATTAAACTAGAACTATATAAAAAAAGAACTTAACTAGACACAAATTAGAACTGAACTGTAAACTGAACTAAAACTGATCTAATTTGGAATTAGAACGATAATTACAATTATATTGATTTAAACATAATTCTAAAATCTTTTCGAAGTCTTGTAACAGTTTTCTTAAATTTTGAGTTTCCACGAAGTAATTTCCTTTGGTTATCCTTCTCTTATCATGTGATTATGATGAGCTGCAACAACTTTTTAAACATTTTTAATTGCAAATCACGTCTATATTTTCTTTATTTCCTTCTATGCTCTATACAATGTAATTATCATTATAACTTTGGACAAAAAACACATTCTACTCTACAATTCTCAAATCTCACATCATTCTTTAGATGAAGAATCTAAGTGAACTATTGGTAGACTTACAGAGTGCATGATGCATGTCATCCATCTTTAAGGAAGCAACAGAAGAGGTAGAAAACGCTTTAACTGTTGCACGTTATACATACAAATGCATGTATTTATCTGTGGCAACATTACAGTTTAAGGTGTTTGTTCATGTAAACTGTTCATTTTAAAGATTGAATGGTTTTAATGATTTTTTTTACTGGTTGTTCCTATTAAGTTATCACGCATATTGTGTACTTATGAAATAAAAAAATAAAAAATAATGCAAAATCTCATACTTAAATACAAATTTTTATATGGGTTGCTTGATTTGGGCTTAAGATTTTGCAAATTTTGTAATTTGGCATAAAGGGTGGTTTTTGATGAGAAGATTTTTGTTTTTTCGCATACAAATCAGCCAGCCACCCCTATATTTAACGATGACATACAGAGTTGTTGAAATGAACTTGAATGCTTTTCAACAAGATTTTCATTATCATCAACCTTTATTTCTTTGAAGCATTACAAAAAAATGGTTGTTTGTTTTGTTAGAAAATCAATATATTAAAGATGTTGTAATGATTGCATTTGGTGTAGAATTTAAATAGAAAACTTACTAGTTAAAGGGGAACTTAAGAAGCTTAAAGTATTGCAAAAACTAAGATTAAGAAAATTAAACGAATTAGAATGAGTTATAGATTATTTTCGCATTTTTTAATTTAATAATTTTTTATTTAGCTCTTTTGAAGGAGATATCGAATTTTTATTCAAGTAAAGAAACAAAAATTTTTGCAAAATATGCATTTATATACCATTAAAGCTGCAATATGCAATTAGAAAATGCTTTAATTATTCTGAAACGGATAAATAATAACAGCCGTATTCAAATAAATTTTAATTTATATTTAAAGCACACACTAGCTAATACACAGTTTAGCTCTTAAAGTCTTGTTTAAGGAAATCGTATTCAAAAAACTGTTTGCAGTCTACATTAACTAATAAACTGTTTTCTGTATATGTGTGTTGCCTCAGTTTCTCTCTCATTTATATTATGAGTGTTGTGAATAGTTAGAATAAATTATTCGTTAACTGTTTTACTCCATTATTGTTTTTGATGTCCTCTTATGTTTTTAACAATAAATAAATTTTTTATTAAAAAAATTTATTATTTAACTTATGTAAACATTGTATGAGAAAATCAATATTACTATTTCATATTTGGTTTTGTTTACATTATTTTAGTTGAAATTTTATTAAAATTTAACTATTTTAATAATTTTTTCTGTTAAAGTGCGTAATTTTTAAACTGGAATGTTGGTATTTTGATCCCAAACAGGAAAAGTATAAAGTATATTTTTATTCCTGTTTATGTCTATGATTTTTTGGAAATAATTCTGTAACTTGTGAACCGTTGGAGATTTCAAAATAAATTTCACATGATCAGAACCATTGAGTTTTCGAATTTATTTGGAGGAGCGCAGGTCCCTAGCGGGTCACGGAGGTAGAGGGTAGATCTTCAAAGTTGGTCATCTCGGGTATGTATTTTATTAAAAATTCGCCAAAAATTCTTTTACGACTTGAATGTAAAACAATTTTATATCTAGGTAGTCCTTATAAACCTCTTCAAAAAACATGCTTACATGTGTAGGTTATCTTTTTTAGTTTAGGAGATATTTAGGTTAAAGAAAAATTTTCCCTAATTTTTGGCCTAGTGTTTTTAGTATTTTTTTTTTTAACTTGGGGTCCTTAATTTGGGCCCTAAACTTTTTTGAAAATATCCACTAGATTTATTATAAAATTTTGAAATAATATTTCTGTAAGAATAATATATCCCATAAAAAGCTATATTAATCTGAAGTTGAAACTTAAGATTAATATAAAATTTCATATTTTGGGGTTATTTTCCAAAAAGGTATTAATATTCTTTTACTTTAACAAATAAGATAAGTTTATCAGTATTGTGCCAAAATTTCATTGGAATGCCTTACCTCGTTTAAATTTTATTTAGATTCGAATATTGTTCATTTCAACGATTTTTGGTTCTAAAAATGGCCTATTGACGATTTGACGATTTTTTCTAAAAGGAGATTTAGAACCCATGTTGGGATGTCATATGAAAAATCAATATTTTTTAAAATCAATGAAACAACAATAAGAAATGAACACAACGTTAATTAAAAAAGGTTATTTTGAAAATTTATGCAAGAACGAATTCCTTAACTTATATGGGAGCTTCAAAAAATCCAAAAAAGAATTTTGGCCGAAATCTAGGTTGAGTTCATTTCTTCGGTACAAAATTTTGAAAAAAAATCCAATTTTTTTTTTAAACGAAATCTCTAGCTATATAGGGGCAAAAATCCGTAGTCTGCAGACCGCAGCTTATATAAGTCTAAAAATGCGTTTTGAAATTTTTGGATTTTTTAAGGTTTTAATAAGTAGTTTTTTTCTCAAAATTTATTATTTTAGACCAAATTTATCTGGCAACTATGTCCACGGAAAAGAAAGTGGACAGATTCTTATTTTTAAGTTCCAGATCGAAAAATTTCATCTTATCTAAACTTTTCATTTAACTTCGAAGCTTTTATTTAAATATGATGAAGCACGCAGTGTTTAAGCTAGTTGGTTTGTAAAACCACAAAACAACGATCGTGTTAGACAAAAATTTGAAAATATTTTTTAATCATAATTTTAAAAACGACTTTCTCCATATGCATTCCAAATGAAATACCCCATATGAACATCAAACCTCAACAAATAATTTGTTTACAACCTTCTTCAAACTAGCAATGTATATCATACCCAACATGTAATATATGCATTTTATTCATAAAACTAACTAAATATGGCTACTTTGTTCGTATCAGACACAACATCCAACAAAATTAATCTTATTTGAAAGCTTTTTGGAAAATATGGCAATATCGTAAAAATAATAACGTTAAAATATATGTGTATGTAAAAATGTGTATGCATAAGGGAAATAAACATTTATTATTGTTTTCTTATTGTTGTTTCTGGATTTTATTTTTGTTTTTCAACTTTTGTTTTTGTATTTGGTGTTTTTGTGTATTTTGCCGTTGTTTACTTTTTGCTCTTTCATTTAACTAAAACTGCATTAAATACTAGAGTCGGTTTGCTTTTTCATTATTATGTTTGTTATTACATTATGATGTTGTTGTATGACTAGTTCGTTTGGTTGTTTTGTTGTAGACGAGGGGTTCGTGATAATGTTTTGCTTTAGAGCCAGTTTAGTCTTAGCGTAGATTTTAAACGTTATAGATGTATTCTATAGTGTAGTGAGTTTAAATATTGTCAGTGTTTTTTTTCCTTCTTATTCGATTACAAACGACTGTTGTTTTTTTATTTTGTGGAGTTTTTTTTTTACTCTGTTTGGGTAAATGCGCGTCGGTTTGTAAAGTTAAAAATCCAATGAAACAAACGACGTTACTGTGTATGACAAAAATCAAAGTAAAGAAATAAACAACAAAAAGGTCTTGTCAATCATTTATTTATTTACATATAGATTTTGTTGTTAATTCTGCAAAGATTGCAAAAAGTATAGAAATAATTTAAAAAGAAAATAAAAGTATTTAATTAAAGAAAATGATGATAATTAAAAATGAAATACAAATTTAAAAAATAAATTAACAAAGTTCATTTCTCTACAAAAATTAAGAAATAAAATACAAAAAATATGAGAAAAAAGTGTCAAGTTTAAATTAAAAAAATTTGATTAAGCATAATAATAAAAAAATTGAAAATTTCTTAAAATAAAAATGAGTGAAACTCCTACAAATTCTGCAACCATGACTCGCGAGGAGGAAGAAGAGGAAGTGCGCACTTTGTTGGAACGACACCAAGAACGCATACGTCTTGATCTGGCAAATACCGAGCTTTTAGCCGTTTTGGTAAAAAATTCTGTTCTAACACAATCTGAAGAGGATCTACTGCTTAAGCCCCACAATGCTGCTGCACAAACCTCATCCGCTCCCTCTAGTGTTGGCCTGACAAAACGTAAATTAAGCGCTGTTATCAGTAATGCTAGCGGTAGTAGCAGTAGTGCCGGTAGCACCACAAGTGCTACCATACCACCAAACAGTGTAGCCACTTCGCGTAGTGCCAGTGTTGTGGGTGATAATGCCCAAAGTGATAATCGCTCAATAACACCTTCAGTGGTCAATCAACAACAGAATTCCGATAATTTAAGTGATTTATATAGTACGAAAGATGAACTGAATCATCAGCATGATCTACTCAATGATGCCGATATTATACGTTTGCAATGCGCCAATTTAATTGAGATCATTGCCAAAAGTGGTTTTGAGAAATTCAAACAATTTTGTTATGCCATCGAGAATGAGTGTCCCCAATTGATAGAGGATTTAATAAATGATCGTCTAAAATGTGGTAAGCAATTTATTTATTTTTTCTTCTGTGTACTAATTGGTTTTTAGTGTTTTTGATTTCGTTTGTGGTTGACAGACAGTAAGTTATAAGTTTCAAGAACTTATTTGTTTTGTCTGCAATACAAGTTTTCTTTTTTTGGCTTAAAATATGCGCTATATGTTGAAAGAAGGTGTTATCAGATGATCTAGTTGGTTGTAATTTAAAAAAATATATACATTTTATAAAGATACCGAGATATTAAATATTTTGAATTAGGGCTTGTCAATTCAAAGGCTGATTTGAATTAGTTGTAACGGTCCAGTTGCTAGATCTCATTCAATTTATTTAATAATAGTTGGGAAATATAACAAAATGTTACACACATCGTTTGTAAGACCAATTCTTGCATGTGGATGTTTTGTTTGCCGACAAACTTGCAAGACGCATCTCAGCATGTAGGGGAAACAGTAAAGTCATATTTTTTTAATTGGAAAAGGAGTGGCTCTTAGAAAGAACCAACAACGCCAGGAAGAATAAGGGAGATTGCAGGGTGTCAAGGGCTCTATGGTCCGAATTAAACGCAGCAGGAGTAGGAAGAATCTTTGGATCATAATAGATAAGGGAAATTGCAGGGTGTCAAGGGCTCTATGGTCCGAATTAAACGCAGCAGGAGTAGGAAGAATCTTTGGATCATAATAGAATTTATTGCAGGGCATTGTTATGCAATATCTATAACTAATATTTGGGACAACGGCATGCCGTAGTACTGTAGGCTGTGCGTGGATGTAGATGAACCGATAGTCTTAGTGGAATCCCAGAGTGTGGACTGGAAAATATCATGGGAATTAGTTGGCTACATTAGGGCAAAGGTGGTAGGGAAAGCTCTAATGTGTAGATATAGAGGAGACCCATATAGGGACTTATATGGGTCTCCGAGTGAAAGTCATATATTCACCTCTTGATGTACATATGACTCCTTTATGAACCTAACTTAAGTCATCTAGTTTAATGAAAAGGTTTACTTTAATGCACAAGCGGCTGGATATCGCTAAATGAATCGCAAAGAGATTGGAACTATGTCCTGGCCATATACTTGGACTACAAGAGGAAAATATACATTCAATTGTCTGTTAGCGAAATTTGTATTAAATATGAAGATAAGGGACGATTGATTTATAGGAACTTGTTCGAAAGTCTTTATATATATATATATTGGATTTCTATAAGGTGTGCATATAAATACACAGATGGCTGCCTCTCCGTCCAGTTAAGTGTAATGTCATGACATGGTCGTCTTAGAGTATGGCCAATCCAACAACATTTTTACTTCTGTATTTCACGGGTTAATCGGGGTTTCTCAGAGCTCCGTATTCTAAATTATGTTGATCCATAAAATTCATATTAGATATTTATTAAGGCAAATTCGTAAGGTGCTGATGTTAATGGAAGTCATGTTCTGACTTCCACAGCCGTATGATAAGATCAATTTAACACAATATTTAAAAATATCAAACGAGTGATAGATATTTTCGTAGCACGCCAAGTTGGTCGAAAGCTAACAGAAGTCTCGTTTGCGAATTTAAGATTCCATATAGAGAATGCTCTGAGACCAGCTCTTACGGCCTTGATTTCCATAATTTAATGGTTTTCATTAGCGTTGGAGTAGCTGTGCGTTGTATAAATATGTAAGCACAAGCCGCATCATAATAACGCCAGAGAGAGAGATAAAGCGAGAGAGAGAGAGAGAGAGAGAGAGAGAAGAAAATGATGACGTAACGTAGGAATAATCCAAGACCCGATCTATATACAGATTGCTATTAAATTGGTGACCGAATAAGCTTCTATGATAGAAGCCGAAAAATAAGAAAATGCTTTCATGGTCAAAACCTTAAGAAACGAAGTATTCTACAGTGTAAAACATAGGCAAACTTTTATTCAAATTGTGGAATTCTTGATATAAAATGAAAGGGAGGATAGACAGTCTGGAGAACGTCAAACTCTTTCAAAAGATTGAAAAAAATTAAATTAAATTAAGGGCTCTTGTGCATGTCAAAAACTAGCAGAATTTTACTATTGCAAAAGACACTGACAACCTATGGGGAAAACCAAATCTTGAGAAATCGAAAAAACTTCTAAATTTTAGCAAGGAGACTAGTTACCATAATAAACGGTCACACAGAGTTGAAAACTCATTTAGCTCGCATGGTAAACATTTGTATTTGAGAGCTTTCCAAATGCTAGAGTGGTAGGCTTTTTGATGAGTATATGTTTTATGTATGATAAATCTAACCTGTTTACAGAGGAGATGCCTGTCAGCTTAGGCACTGAGTCTATTGCTTACAATTAGAGTATCCAAAAACGAAAACCGGTTAACCGGTTTTTTAACAACGCTATCGGTTTCGGTTTCTTTCTAATTTTCGTTTTTTTTCAAAACCGTTTTTTAAAGGCGCTTAACCGGATTCTTTAACAGTATTTTATTTAACTTTTTATGTAATTTTACTCAGAAAAAGAGTTCAAAAAAGAAAAAAATACATGACTACAAATAAGAAGTTTCATGTAACTAGCTAAATGCAATAAAAAATGACAGATAGCTTATTTAACCTGGACAATTCTCTTGAAATAGTTGAAATAAATCGAACTATTCAGTGCGCACAAAAAAATTTAAACGTTTAAAGTTTTGCTTTATAACTCTTGTTGTAGGTATATGTAAACATTAAAAATGAAATATGTTTATGAGCTCCATCAACCAAATTGCCTTAAACTCCGATCAGTTAAAATGCATTGGGCTTTATTCAACAAATATTTAAAGGTATTAAAGGATGCAGTAAAAGTTTTGCAGAAAAGCTTACAAGTTTTATTAAAGTCAATTCTTATTATTTAAAATTTAAAACTTTCTTTCATAAAAAATATACCAATAGATACTTCTATTGGTATAATTTTTATAACTAGAATTTTATGATCTAGTTTTTTAGTGTTTACTTATAAGTACAGGCGAACACGGTTATAACGAATTCGGAGGGACCAACAAATGTAGTTCGCTATAAACGTAGTCCGTTATATCCGTAAAATATTTGTTAACAAAATATACATATTTCATTACGATACTAATATCATTAATATTAATATTATCCTGTATTTCTGATTTTTAAATACTAATATATCAGGAAGAATATTTTTTATATTCATTGAATGTTTTCTTTTATTACCGAAGTTATGAAATTGGTATGTTTTGAGATCTATAAACTTTGAGGAATAGCGATTTTCTAATATTTGAATTTTTAATCCTCTTACAATTTCAGTTTCATTTTTAGTTATTTTCGATATATATGTTAAAAAGGATAACAACTATAAAAAAATTCTCCTTTTATTTGTGATAATTTAACTTGAAATCAAAATAACGAAAATTATTTAAATTTTTCCGTTAATTTTAATTGGAATATTATATGTTATATTTTCAAATACCAGGATTAGGAATAAAATATTAAAGAAAGAAAAATAAATAAATAAAATAATAATAATTTCTCTAAAGTTATAACGTGAATAAAAAAACTTTAATTCTGAAATTATGTACATCAAAATTTATTATTTTTGCAGATAATAAATATATGTACGTATAAATTTAGGCTTTAACTGAAAAAAATTACAAAAAAAAAAAAAAAAATATATATATATATATATTTTTTTTTTTGTTAAAAAATATAAATGACTGAAAACCGGTTAACCGGGTTTTTCTAAAGAGTCTAAAACGCGGCAACCAGTTTTTTCTAAAATGAAATTTTTCGGTTAAACCGAAAATCGGTTTTCTAAAAAAGACGTTTTTTTTGGATATTTTATTTACAATATAGTTTTTTGTTGGCTATGTTTAAAAGGATAATGTCCCTTCAATATTTGCTCTCAGTAATGTTGACTTTCTCCGGGACTTCAATAATCAATATAATAAATCAACTCATGAAATCTGTTAATAAGTTATGTTAAAGGTCTCACAAAGTAAAGACTGAGTTCCAAGTTTAATTTTAATGTCGAAGAAAATCATGACAGATTAAAATATGTGGAGTTTGAAAGTTAGGATTCGATAGAATCGTTATTAATAGTTAATTTTATGGTCTTATAAAACCAGGATAAAAACTGAAACTAGAGTCCTATAAACCATGATTATTAATTAAGTTATGGTTTTATAAAACCGCGATTGGAAGTTAAATTAAAGGTCTTAAAACGTCAGAATTAAAAGTTAAGTTAAATGCCCTATAAAACCATAATGTACAATAAAATTTAGGGACCTGCAAAACCACGATTGCAATAAATCTTAAGGTTGTATGATATCATGATTGAGAGCAGTTTAAAGTCATACAAAACCACTATTATTAGTATCGTTTAAGGTTCTTTTACATTTTAATAAGATTGAAGTTTAATATCCTGCAAAGACATGTTTCAATTCGGGGATCTATGAAATAAATTGTTATGTTAAAGGTCCTACAACAACAGTATTAAGATTCCTACAGAGCCACGATTAATATATAAACTTAAAGAAAACGTCCCTCAAAATTGTAGGTCCTGCTAACCACAACTTGTAGCTTAAAAAAAGTCCTAAAAGACCTCAACTTAATGCTGTCTAAAACCGCAATGAAGTGTTAATTTTTAGTTTGAAAGTTTAAAATGTAGAGTGCTTTTCAAATTCCCATTAGTCCATTATTATTTGCGCCATAATAAAATCTCATTCTTACATGTTTTGATTTGATTTCAATTTTAATTCCATGGCTGTTTTTAATTTTCAAATCTCGTTATTTTTTTTTCTCTCCACTTGGTAAAGTGTTGTTTAAACAATAATTTACATTCTTGGTGGTGTGTGAGTAAGCATGCTTTTTTATTTCGTATTACCTAATAGAGTTTTAATTTAATTGATCTTGCTTTTGAGTTATTTTTTCGCAAAATCATCATAGTTTTATAGTAGGAAATAACTAATGCCAGTTAGTCTATTTCAAGTAAAAATTAAATAATATACAACCAGTTTTTTAAATTTATTTAAGACTTTATATTCATTAAATTTTAAAGCTCTCTTTCAATTGTCCAAAGTACCTGCAAAAGATAATAAAGAGTTTTTTAGATCAACGCTCTTTTGTTGTATCTATAGATAACACGCTATATAGTGATAGACAAATTATTGCGGATCTGCCGCAATGATCGGTATTATCACCTATTCATTATTCAATATATATTTCCAATTTTACTGTTCGCAAGAATCAAGAAGTAGCTTTTTACACTAACGACAGTGCTTTTATTTGATGCGATAATCAAAAGAATGGAAGATAGATAGCAGGTACGTTGGGGAGTTTTTATTCCTCTGCAGGATAGTATAAAATATCTAGGAATTATCTTAGATAAACAACTATCATTTAAATAACACATCAATTACATTTGTCAGAAAGTAATCAAATGCGGCCGTGCACTTTACCTCTTACTCAACAGAAGATCTGAACTTAATTTAAATAATAATATCCTTATTTACAAAATGTGTATTCCTCAAATTTTGACTTACGGATGCCAAGTCTGGTTTTATAAAACTGCTAAAACTTACACAAGACAATTACAGATAATACAAAATAAAAATCTGAAAATAATTCATAACCTACACGCCAGATATTCTAATGATCTACTACATAGAAACTTTAATCATAAAATGTTTAATTCATTTGCAAGGGAACTGACTGTAATTTAATAAAAAATACAGAATACATATGAAATAATAAGAAATTTAATAAACAATCACTAACACTCTTTTTTTGCTTAAAGAGTGATAATCAGTTGTTGTTTTTAAAATTTCTTATAACGTTTAAGAATGCACAAGGTTTTTTTGACAACTTTAGATTTTAATTGTTGTAATACTTTTTAAGTAAATACCCATAATGTATTTAATTGATTAATTAATTAAATATTCCCATAACAATGTATTTAATTAATTATATTAATTAAATATTTTATAAAGGTTTGAATAAAGTCAATAATAATAAAAAAAATTAAAGCTCTTAATATAAGGCGACTTTTTTAGCGTATGCTACATGCCAATGAAATTAATATGTAGTAGATTAAGGAAATGTGGTTTGAAAAAGAAACGGGTCAGACAATTTAATTTTTGGCAGAGTTCAATGTAACATATTTCAATAGAGAACCATGCATCTTAATTACAAATAAGATAGGAGTTTTAAAATAAACTTTAAAATTATTGTCGTTAAATTAATTATAATTTTAAATAAAATATCGATTGCAAAAGGGTTAAAAATCTGTTATCTGTCTCAAAAAGTGTTCATGAATCTTTACAATTCCTCTTGAAAATCCTCTTGAGGTTCTACAAAACTATGATTGTGATTTAAACATAATCCTTCCACAAAATTAATAGTGGTTTGAGAGTTAAACTTAGCATTCTCAGCAAGCACAATTAATAGTTAAAACATAATTTTGAGCTAAACTTAAGGTCCTCTAAAACCATTTACCATTAAAAGTTAAACTTAAGTTTTAACAAAAGCTTTAGAAATAGTTAAACTTGAGCTGTTACAAAACTAGGATTGAGAGGTAAACTTAAGCTAAACATGAGACTCTATAAACCCTGGGTTTATCACTAAACTTAAGCATATACAAAACCACAATTGAGAGTTTAACTTAAGCTTCAAGAAATATGTTATTAAAATTAAAATTCGTGGCTCTATAAGATAACAATTGAGAGTTAAACATCCGCTTCAACAAACCTCCAATTACAAATAAGAGTTACTAAACAACCATGATTTAGCGCTAACTACGGTTAGGCTTAATCAAAAGCTGAATTAAGATTGAATTAGAAAGTCCAACTATGCATTCAAACGCAACTAACTCAAAATATAAAGGAAAACTCTAGGAATAAATGGTTAATGGTTATAACGGATCTAAGACCAAATTCATTTAACTTTAAAATTGTGCTCTTTGTGGCACCGCAAGTAGAGAGCTAGAAAATCCCAAATCTATGCCACAAACCATCCCAAAATCTTAAATCCAGGATTCACTTAACATCCAGACTACCCAGATCATCGAAAAACAACTCACGTCTCCTTTTCTCCGTCAGAGCTGGACATTAGCAAAGAAGGTGAGTGACACACTCATCCTCGTGAGAGCATGCTGAACAATAAGACAGTGATCCGATAGAATGACCACTAATTGAGAGAGTTTATATCTTTCGAAAGGTGATAAGATTCCAGATCGGCTTGAACTGAGCTCGGGCCAAAGACTGCTGGCAACTTGGCAAGTATTCTAACCTATCTAATGGTCGTTTTAATATCGAAGAATCAATTGAACTCTTTTTCGGAAAGATCTGTGTGGTAGTTACATTAAATTAAGTACATATCGTACTGCAGACAGATCCCGTTTAAATACCTGAGGAAGTTAGGGACCACTCTGGACGTCAGAGTATTGGCCGCAAGAGGCTTTGATGGCCGATTAACTATCCCTGTAAGAGATGACCTTACCTACATCGAATCGAGCAACCGAATCGAGTTTAAAATAATTTTATCAGATTTTGTATTTTTATTTTTTGTATATTTTGAATAAATATTTTTTATGACGTCAAACATTTGCATACTCAGGAAAGACATGGGATAGAAAAAAATATTTAAGTCTTCAATCATAAAACAATTTTAAAAACTTAAGTACGATTTTGTCACTAAGTGAACAGTATAATACCGGGCATAAAAGTTGTTAAATAATATCAAAACTAAAGGTTGTTGTCTCATATATATTAAATAAAATTTTTATTTAACTCTCCATACTCGCTGTGTTTGTCTGACTTTTAGGAAAATTCGAACAAATGAGAGCATTTACATATCTGCTCTCTCATATTGTAACAAATTCTCAAAAGCTGGGAAACGCAAAAAATCAAATTTGAGGCCCAAAAATATTTTATAATGGGGACTTTCTATTTTGATTCTGTTTAGGTGATTTTGGATAACTTCGGTAAGTTCGTCGAACACACCTACTATGTCTAGCACAAGCGATATGAATTACGTAAAATTATTTGCGTTATAATTTCCCTACCACTGGTAGAGATAAATTTGTATTTTTTTAATATTCTTAATTGATCAGCTCAATACCGTTCAATTCGAATCGTTTTAAGAAATCTATTGGAGCAAAGACACAAACGATAAAAACAATAAAACAAAATAATTTAATATAAAACTTAAAAATAATGCATTTTTTTTAAAAGCAAGTTAATTTTATGAAAAATTATTACATAGTTAAAATACCGAATTATTACATAGTTAAAATACCGAAATAAAAATACCGCTATGTACCGGTATTGAGGGAAACGGCATTTTTGGAAAATAATTGTATCGGTAACGTAACTTATTTTAACCATTTTAAATGGTATTTAACCGGTATCGGTATTTATAATGGTATCGGTTTCCAACCTTGCTAATAACACATTCCTCTGCCTATTAATTATTTTATCTACATAAATATTTTGAATATAATATTTTAAAATCTGTTTAAAACAATAAAAATGATTAAATTTACATGTTAGGAAAGCAAATTCCAGCTTTTAAGTAATTATTTTAATTTGGTGTATTCATTGATGCTCGAATTCTCCTGTGTGAATAAATATATATTTATGTATTTTAATAATTCCATGCTGATCTATTAACTTCTTTTTAATAATAACTTATTATTTTTGTTTCTAATATTTGCATAATACTTTTGTTTAAAACGCGTTATTTCTTGTTAAGCGATAAATACAAACCGGATGTTTCCGTTTTACTATATTTCCCGTTAGAAAGCAATGAATGAGTTCGATTTTTTAAACATAATTTAACGATATATTTCTTTGATTCAATGTACTTGTTCGTTGAGTAATGCTTCTTCTTTATTAAGTCAACGTATTAGTACATTGAATCAACGAGTTATACGTTGAATCACTATTTTTAAGTATCAAACAATGAGCTAATACGTTTAATCAAATAACTGATTTTTTCATTGTATTAAGAAATAAATTTAACGAATGGTTTTAATGTAATGTATCCTCCTAAAATTAGAGATTGATAGGTTTTAAACTAATCCCTCCCCCAAATATTTCGGTTTAATTATTTCGTTCACGTGAGCTGGACCATTTTTAAAAAAAACCTCCAAAAATATAGTTTTCGTTCAACAGTGTACATAATTTTTAATTTTCTGTCAAAAACATATAACATGTGATAGACAAATGACGTTTAATACATAATGAGTAAAAAAAATTTTTTAAATTAGTTTTCATTCTCCCAAAATTAAAATTTAAGTACAATTTTGGACATTTTGCATCGTAATTTGTATTTTAGAGCATCATTTTAAAAGACTCATTCAATACTATTGATATATGTATTCATTTAAACCTTTAGTTGCATAGGTAATATTCTGAGATTTCCGGTTCATAATTGGTTAAGTTAATTTTTATGTCATTTAAATGGTCAGTTAATAAAATAAATGTCACCAAAAGCATACATTTATCATAAAAACTATAAACTCGTGTGAAATAGTGATTAAATTTTAAAAATGTCTTTAATGCGATTTTTATCGCGGTTTTTTATTTTATTTTTTTTATTATATTTTTCATAAATTCATATATATTTAAGTATAATAAATAGTTCCGTGAAACTTATTTACAAAAATTGCTAACTTAATCTTTCGGGAATTAAATGCATAAAATTGACCCTGTTGCTGACGTACAATCTTCAATAGTATCAGGATAGACCATTGGTACATTAAAACTCAATATATGTTGAAAAATTTCCGAATTATATAAAATTATATGTTTGAATAATAAAAAAAAAACCTTAATAAAATCTTAATATTCCGCGACTGAAAAGAGACTCAAAAATTATTTAAATGAATATTCCAGGCCTTAGTATGCCTCTATTACAATTTGAAGTTAATTTTCTTTTAACGAAAATTTTGATAATAATGAAAGAAAAATGTATTTTTAAAGTATTTTGAAAATTGTCTAGCTCACTTAAATTTAAACATTCAGATTTTGGAAATCATATAAGAGCAGATCAATCTTCATTTCTAGAGGAGTAAATTTGCAACTTTTTTCGTGAGGCTCTTTACTGTTCATAAGGGCGTTGATTTTTTTCGTTGAATTTTAATGAATGTTTTCTTTGAAATAACTGATTAAGTACTTTGAATTAATGAATTCTTGGAAAAATTATTTCATGCTATGTATTTCATTCGTTAAAATTATTTTTTTCAGTGTAGTAAAAATATTCTAAAAATAAACAAAACGTAATATACAACGTTTATTAATGTAATCACTGGTCACAATAATTTTGTAAATTTTAGATGATAATATGGTATCCGTAGAATATATAAAAGCACACGAAGAAGTGAAGGAAGAATAAATAATCATAATCCTACTGATCTCTATGGACATCGGCTCTAAAATAGGCCGGTGACATCTTTAAAACCTAATATTAATTAAGAGTTAAACTAAAATGTTCTTTCTAAAAAAGTACCTTTAAGAGCATTAATTACCACATTTAAGAGTTAAATTTTAGAGCTAAAAAATAGTGCTCAACTTGAAATTCTATAAAACCACAAATGAAGATAAAGCAAAAGCTACGCAAAACCATAATTAACAACTAAACGTTAAGTTCTCTAAAAGTACAAATAAGTTAATTATAAACTTACATAAAATACCATAGTTGTAAGTTAAATTTATTGTCGATTAAAAGTACAATAAACGAAACGTAAATTTAAGTTTCTACAAAACCACAATTAAGAGATAAATATAATAAATATATCAGAAATCAGGTCTGCTATGTCAAGCATTTATTCTAAAATGTACTTTAAATCTATTACAATTTTCTTCTTTGCTAATTCTGGGCGTCACATCGTAGAATGTTTTCAAACATGTCTTCCATTAATAGCATTTCCTGTATAGACTTCTAAATTCAATTAAAATACGCAATTAGTCTAGTCAATGACAACAAGAAACACAAACAAAAAAGAAAAACTCGAAAATAAGTTTTAAAGAAAATAAATAAATATAATATATAATATAAATACAAAAGAAATCCTTGCGTAATACAAACTTTGCAAATTTAAAAAAAAGCAGTCGCAGCAGATTAACCAAAGCGTCAGTTTATTTAAAAAATTATTACGTACATAAAAACTACGAATTCATATACATATGTATGAATGTATTGTAGATTAATCCTAAAAAAAACTAGTTAAGAAAAAGTGCTGCAATAACTGAAAATAGTAAATAAAAAAAAAAACATTAACTCCAAACAAGAGGACTTTAAACTTTGCACAACCAGTTAAAGGAAAAACAAAACTAAAACTTCTTTTTGTTCAATAAACTAGAGCAAACATTGAAAATAAACTAAAGAAACCCTCCTTATTTTTCAAAACACTGAACTCCTCTAAAACTTCTCAACTATAAGTAAATTTAAAAACGGAGTAATAAGAAAGAAGGAAACTGCTACTATGAACCTGACATGATCTTGAAGTGATTTGTTTTTTTTTTCTCTCTAGAGTCCAGACATGATCGTCAGACATATATTTTTACGTACATAATAATAAGTAAACGTCAGACAGAAAACATTAAATTAACAATAAAATCAATATAATCAAATGTGTACAACCACAATTGCAATAGACCAAATCAATAGCACAATTCTATGCAAAAAAAAAAAAAATGGTTGAAACCCCTATAGAAAAAATAAATAAATGAACATTTACTACATGCTGCTTCGTCTGTCAGAACAGACTACTTACTTACTCTCCCGTAATGATCTTGCTATATAAATTATAGAAATAAGAGCAAAACAAAAGTGCACACACTCACCCGGTTTTATATATTTTTGTTGATTTTTTGGGATTAAAAACAAAAGTAGAGAGCAAAAAAATATAATTTACTTACGATAAAAAAACGACTTTTTTATCCACTTTATTTTTTATTTTCTTCGCAGGGTTGCCAATTCTAAAAAATTCTTATAAGAATTATATTAGTAAATGTAAATTGTGAATTTTTGCAATATACTAGGGTATACAATCGATTAACTATCATTTGGTTATTCGATTAATTTTGGTTGGAGTAATTTAAAATTGTCTATTTTCGAAAAACGAATAAACGATTAACCGAAATTTAGTTTTATGGGTTATAAAATTAGAATATTTTTTATTTATTTATTTATTATTATTATTATTATTATTATTATTACTATTATTATTATGATTATTATTATTATTTTATTATTGTTATTTTATTATTATTATTATTACTACTTTTGGAGGTAAATTTATGTCAGCTACATCTTTTATAAAATGTCTGTTATATCCCAGCAAAAATAAGTCATTTTTAGGAAAGTATTTTTGATTACTCTTGTTTTTGAGACGTAATATAAACATCATCCAAATATACATATTATTAAACGGAGATTCAAATGAATTGTTCTGCTATAAAACGTTGAGATTCGGTTGCTATTTTTGCAAATGCTTGTTACTAAAGAGAGCTGTTTTAAACGAACGGAAAGTAATGTTATGCATAATTTTTTTTATTAAAAAATTTCTTAGTTTATATAGAAGTTAAAACTAATTCTTTTTTATCCTTGCACCGATAAAAAGAATTTGGATGCCCATTGCATGCTTCTAGTTGACTCTTCTATGGTTCATTGCAATTTAGCATGAAGTTTTGAATATGACTTCCTTCTTAGTGAGTAGGTTTCAAAAAGAGAACATCCTCCAATAACAATGTTAAAATTCGGTTAATGGAACAATTTTCCATTTTAAACTCGAATAATTATTTGTCGAATTAACCGATTAATTTAAAAATCCGAATTGTTGGATACCGTACAATATACCCAATGGGAAAATATAACAGTCCTTCACTTTTTAGAACTTTTTAAATGCTAGTCCTCCTTTCGGTAGAGGAGGACTAGTCTACCGACACACCCTGTGACTTAAATAGTTTAGTTCCCACTGATTCAAAAGTATTTTATGGAAACATGTTTATATAATTGCAACTTTCTGACTTATGTGGCAAGATAGAAAGCTTGAAAAAATATGTTTTAAAAAAAAAATTATTATATTAAAAAAAAAAAACAATTGAGGTGTAAAGTCAACACGAATTGAAAACAATAGCCTTACTTCGCTATAGCACTCAGTAATTTATCTGCAAATAATTAAGAACATTTACGGTACTTATTTAAGTCTGCATGATTATTTTATATTTCCTTAAGATGACTGCAGAAGTTTTTATAGGAAATATCTATAAGTGAATGCCGCAAAGATCCTGTCCTATTAGTAACAAGAGGGCACCAAAAACTCCACTCCTCGTTGTTATTCGATGACAAAGGTATCCACATTGTTTCTATAAATGTGTTGAGTGTTCTGATAACCAGAAAGTTAAGTATATTTCTGAACTTCACTACAAAAGAATTGCGGTCAAATTAACACGAATTGAAAACAATTGCTTTTTAAAGACTTTAAAATTTCCGGGTTTTCATGGACATCCAATATGTTATAGTACTCTTGAAAAAATTTGCAAAACTGCTAGAAATAACTTAAATGGCCTTAGAATGAATGTGTTCTGATATAAGTTGCATCCAACAACATACTGGAAGGCGTTTAATTCTAAAGCGTTGATTAGTTGGTTGTTGATGCTACGGTGCTGTAGAGAGAGCAAATTTTACAAGGTGCAACAATTCACAGCAAAACGTTGGAAACTTAACATTGCACAAACGTGAAGTACATAAACAAAAAATATACAGCAGTTTAAGTGAAATCCCTCTTTTAAATTATATTGGTTGTGAGTGTCTGTTTATCTTTCAGAGATCAATTGAAATTTTGTGTTGTGACATGGCGGCAAGAAATTCTGTTGAAAACAGGTAGAGACAATACATCACCGCAACACAAAATTTCGTAAATTTCTCTACCCCTGGATGTTCTTTTTGCTCACATAGATCTTAAATTCTCGCAGAAATGAATTTGTAATAATCAAATTGGACTATTGTAACTGCAAAATGGAAATTCACTTCTCCAAATGTTCATTGTTTTGTGAATGGTGATTCCAGTTGCACTGGTCATGAAAGAGTCAAAACAGGTAATCTTGTCAGCAACTGCAAATTGAAAATTTAGTTTTGAAAAGTCAACTGTTGAGTGGGATTACGTTGCAGATGCACTGTCTTTTGTTCCTTATTCTTTTGTCGAATATTCTCTTTGGAAGCTTCCAGACTCTGTGGATGTTTCACATAGAACCATGACTTGAAATTCCGGAGAAATAAATTTGTAGTAGTCAAATCTTGTAAATACAAAATGGAAATTCACTACTCCAAATGTCTATTGCTGTGGAAAGTGCAGTTGCACTGGTCTTGGAACTGTCAAATCTGGTGATTTTGTTGGCAACTGCAAATTGAAAATTAAGTTTTCAAAATACCCATTGTTGTGTGGGATGAGAGTGTAGTTATACTGTCCTTTGTCCATCATTTTCTTTGCAGGTGTTGTTCACATAGGCGCGATACTTGAAATCCCAGAGAAATATTTGTAGCAGAAGAATCGTGTTATCTTGACGACAAGTGCAAATTGGAAATTTATTGAAGAGGGTTGCGCTATCCTAATAGAGCCACATCCACCTGTGGCAATTTAGGATTTTGCGGCAATCATTGTTTATATATACATAGTTTATCAGTTACACTAACAGCGTTACCGACAGACCTCCCGAAAAGAGTATAACACGTATTTCTGGACTAATTGTAATGGCTATTTTTGTAAATGATGTAAATGATGATGGAATAAAGTCTTGTGAAAAGTTCTGATCAGAATTCAGAAGAGATAGCGCTTAGTTTCTAATGGCCATTTGTAAACTAACGTTTACATCTTTCGATATATTTTCTGCAACCTTTATATAGCTGAAAGTTAAATAAGTTGAAAGGGACATACTATTTTCGGATATGTCTGGTTTATAAACTGGTAATCTTTTCTTAATTAAAATGCAAGTTTGTATTTCATAAACATTCCAATTGTCGGGGGACGGTTTTCTTGACTTGATGTTTAACTATTGAAATCAAATTGCAATATTTTCCCCACAATGGCAACACTTTTAATCTTGTTCTTTTAAAAAACCGTGTATAGAGAGATCTTTCTACACACACAAAACTACCTGTAGTTATTTACTAGGAAATAGGCAACAGTAAGAAGTTCTGAACGAAATAAAAAGAGAGGAAAAACAGAATACAAAAAAGTACAATAAAAACATGAAACAACCGCTTAAGAAAATTTGCAAAAAATTAAAGCAACAGACACAGGAACAGACGGAAAGTCAAATTAAGACAAATAAAAGTAATAAAGTATAAACCGACTGGTCCGATCATATGTTACCCTACATTTCTAGGTTATTAAAGGAGTATTAACTATCAATCACCATGTGAATCGTATTATGATATGTTCGATCAAGCCATGAAATTGTAATATTATTTTTGTTTACAATAACATTCTCTAAAGTTAACTATGTTTTTAGGAATAATTAATAAATTTCTGAAAGTAATGTTTATGAGGAATTAATATGGTTAATTAGGGATTGATCCTAACCAAATTTGTAAATGTAGTTCCTTAAAAAATCGTTAATGGTAAATACCTCAAAAACTTGTTGATAACTAGATCGGTAGCTCTACTAAAAACTTTGATTTGTGTAGGGTATAAAACGGCCAGAGAACATACAAAAAGTATAAATCGATAATAATCATAATGACTATGACGACGACAAACTAGAGTTTTATTTGTTGTTTTTTTTTTAACAAATCGAAAAAAAACTCTTGTTCTTGTTTTATGTCATACAACCAGCGTTGCCAGAATGATGGTTTTATCATATTTTTGATGATTTTTTAATCTAAATATGATTTGATGAATTTTTCTTATAAAATATGTTTATGAAAATACATACAACTAATTTCAAAATATATACTTATTGCAAGTTTGACAACAAAGATTCAAATTTATATGACAGAAGTACACGAAAAAATCCTTTCGATAACCTCCATATTCATACAGGAAGCCTGTAAAAGTATATATTTTTCGACAGTTTGTTTCATTTGACTTTCTTCCGGTATTCCAAATAGAGTATTAAATGGTTCACCACTAGGTCAAATATTTAAGTATTTGTCCAATGATGATAACGTGATAGTAGCAATAATGCTTTCGCAAGTTCTGACCAAGGTTGGCAATTGATTCAAAAAGGTATAAAGGTAACGGTAAATATATTTTGGATTATTTCGATAAGGGCTTTTGATCTGTAACGGTATTTTCGGTTATTTCGGTAACGGTATTTTAACGTTATCGGTATTTGGAGCTATTTCGGTATCGGTATTTTAGCGGTAACGGTATTAGTATTTATTTCGGTAGGGTAATTTTTTTCAGAAATTTCGCAAATATCGGTTCGCAACCATGAAATATAAAGTGGAGTAAAGTATTTAAAAGTCGGGCTGGGATAATTATAACATTCTTACAAGTTTTATTTTAATTTTGTTCTAAATAATAATTTTTTCTCAAACTGTAATAACGGTAATGTTATTTTGGGTTATTTCTGTATCGGTGTTTTAGCGGTAACGCTATTTTGAGCTATTTTGTAATTGCATTTTAGCTCTATCGGTATTTCTAATTATATCGGTAACGATGTTTTCGGGGTAACGGTAGTCAAATTGAATGTTTTTTTAGCCTTTAGAGTATTTTAGAGGTAACTGTAACTAACCTTGGTTCTGACCAGGGTTTGGGATTTCCCGCAATATTCATTTTCCCGGGAAGCAGGAACGAAAAAATCAATTTGCCGGAAATTCCCGGGAATTTTTTAAAACTTTAGCTATAAGAAAAAAAGGTCATGTTTTCTTATAAAGAAAAATTTTTTTATTAAATAAAACAAAACGAAACATTATAAATCATACTCAACTAACGAAAAATTAAATAATATAAAATATAACGCCATTTTTAAAATTAAAAAATTATAAATATTTTACGCAAATAAAATTAGTACCTTTCGTAATTTTTGTTAAAAACTGTATATCAAATTCTTACGACATTGTGTTTTTGATGCTAAAACTTTTTAAAAATATACAACAATAAATTTCATTATAAATAGCTTGCCGTCTATTTCCATTTTATTTTTCTTACTTACATTATTTTCATTACTTAACTAATTCTAACTAAACAATAATCTAAACATAAATCTGGAAAATACTAAAAAATGGTTCGCAACAATCTCTGTGTTCATTAATATGATGAATACAACATTATATTAGTTTATTTTATAAGTATTTTGTAGTTATAACATTTACATCTAACATTTCCAGATCCATTGCTTGAATAAAAGACGTTGTTTCAAAAGAAAATGTTGTCAGAATGAAAAAATTTTTTATAATAGTGAATAATTTTGATGTTCAACTTGTTTAATAATCATTTCTACAAATCTGTAATAAAATTAAATTATCTAAAATTTAAACATGATAAAAATAAAGTTGATTTAAAATTTCATATGAAACAACTTGTAAGTAAATTCTTTAATCATAGATAAATAAATACATAGATATCTGAGAGAAAAACCAAATTCAATAGTCAAAAACCTAATTCATGCAACACTAGCGTTCCTCTCAGATAACGTTCTAGTTGTATTATATGCGTTAAACTTTTGCAAGTACCATGTTTATATAATTGTTAATCTTTCATTGATTTAAGATATAGAAATGTTTGCTATATATTTTTAAAATTACGAGAATATTTAATTTCCCATTGTCCCAGGAAAATTTAAAAAAAAACTCAGGAATTTCCGAGAGTATTTTGACGGGAAATCCCGAGATTTCCCGGACCCCAAACCCCAGTTGTTATGCATGATCGAATTCTGGTAGGCAATTAAATTTTCGATGGAAAATTATTTAATGCTCATACAAGGGCACGTATTAAGTGTTTCAAATGTGTATAATCATTTTATTTTTACTGTTTAGAACGGCGAGTCTAATTGTTGTCAAATATTAATTTATAATTTTGTGGGGTGTTGAAAACAATGAAATGTAGACTTCCCAAGAGATTATTGCTGAAAATCAATCAATCAGTTTGAGTGTTCAAAGACTTTTTCGTAGAGAAATTGTTTTCTTTTGTAATTCGAATCCATAAAAAACTTTAAATTTATACATTGAATCGTTATACAGAATAATCATACAAATATAAAAAGTTGTTTTCTAATAGGGGAAAGTTAAACCAAGTATTATTAAAATTATAATTTTGATGATTTTTATAGCAAAATTATGATTTTTCATTGCTCAAATAATGATTTTTTAGCAGAGGTTTCTGGCAACGCTGCATAAAACTAACCTGGGTTTTTGTTTGAAGGGGCTTGTGTGCTTGTTCAAAACCTCATTAAGAACTTGTGTACAGGGCAGACAGACATTTTGTATAGCCTATGTGCTCATACATGTAGTTATCTGTCCGTCCGTCAGACGGTTGTTTTGTTTATTTAATGTTCTTATTGCTTTGCCGGTCGCGTTGATCGTGCACGATTCTCTGGTAAAACGTGATCAAGGGTTTGTTTTCTTCGTCTCTTTTTTAGTTTATCTGTTCGTTTTTATTCTAGGTTTATATTTTATTAACAAAATTTGTTGTTTAAACCACGTAGTTTATTAATGTTTCAAGCAACATTTTAGCTCTCTTTTTATTTGGCTTTGTCTTTTTGTTGTTTCAACACTTATTCTTTCCATGTTTAAAACCCTTTTTTGTTTTGAATATTTTTTGTTTAGTTTTCTTTTGTGTTTACTACGTTAAATTGTGGTTCATGATCATCATGGCGAAATGAAATAGATGGCAGCAGTTCTACAGAAACAACAATAAGCCGAAATCATTTATTTTTTTGTACATGATCATTATACATTTCATTATTATTATTGTGAGTGCCTTATAATGTTTATATTCTCTTATTTTCAGTTTTGCAGTCGTTTTTCTTCTTATTCTTTTTGTTTCTAAAAGTTTTTTTCTTTCTCTATTTCCTTTGTATTGATGTGTGTTTTTGCTCGTATGTCCTATATACTACATTGTACAGTGGTATAGAATCGAAATTTTTGGGAATAAATCTCCGACATAGACGATTTTTAACAGCTTGTTAAATGTTTGTTTATTTTTCAATTTCAAATAAAACATGCAAAAAAATAAATAAATAAAATAAAATAATAGCACATGCAAAAAATCATAACATTTGCAGTTTTCAAATTGAAAATCGTATATTTTTGGACTCGGGAAAGATATCGACTCAAATTTTACATTCCTTTTATTCGATAAATAATTTTGTTTTTTAACTAACTAGAATTTTATGAGAAAAAAAAAAAAAAAAAAAAATAATAAAAAATCGGATGAAAATGTTGGGCTGTTTATTTAAAAAAAAACTGGACCAAAATTTTGCAAAATTTCAAATGCAAATAACTTGAAAACTATAAGGGATAAATAGCACATGCATAGCATATGTGAAATCGGTTAAGAAACAAAAATTTTCTGCGTCGAAGGTACCCATTTTGAGCCCCAATAGCTCCGTTCTTAAGGGGTCTGAAAGGTCCCCCTTCCAAACTTAAAATTTTACACTCTTCTGCTACTGCTCCAATCAGCCGATTAGAAATTACAGATTAATTTCCAAAAAATTCCGATTCTTCCCCACTGTGCATTGAACATATAGTAGAGTTTCCTTGTTTGTCCAACATTAGTTGAATTATAATGTGCAAAATATTAGAGAAAAACAAAAAAAAAAAAAAAAAAAAAAAAAAAAAATATAGAAAAACAGAAGGGCACAGAAAGTGTTTGGGAAATCACAGTTTTATTTGCAGCTGTTTTTTTTTGATGTAGCTTCATTATTTTCTTTATTGTATCAGATGCCGAGTTAATTAATGTCGGTTAAGCTGACCATAGATTTGTTTAACAATTTATGTTTAAGGGTTTAGGGTTCAAATTATATAAATTAAAAAAAATCTTATTCATCTTATTTTTACTTTGTATTGGAAAATTAATTTTCGAATATAATTGCATAACCATCACTTTAGATGTTAATGATAAATACAGATTTGCAATTCCGTTTGTAATTTTTAAAATTTTCGTCTAAGACACCAAAAAATTTGTCCGCCCGTTCGTGTATCGGTTGTTATGGTGGTTATAAACCCTTCCGATAGATTTTTAATTTGTACTTCAAAATATGGAAAGGGATGCGAGAACTTTGCTATTGAAAATCACTAAAATTGGTTTCTAAAAAGAATGTACTACGATCTACGTTCTTTCACAGAAAATTAGGAAAATTTTCTGGCCATTAGTGATCGACATATCGGCTTAAAAATATTTTTAGACTTTTTGAAGCCTCTATAAAAACTGCGTACATCGTTCTTGTACAGATCTATCGCAAATATTTTTCTGAATGCAATCAACCAAATCGGTCCATTGACAAGCGAGTTAAAAAACATTTAGTCAGTCGCTTACGTCAAATTTGTAAAAAGTAATTAAGAAAAAATACCAAACCGAGGATTCAGATGCATTTGGTGTCTGGAAAATCGTTGTTATGTAGTTTTTTGTATATTTAAATAAACATTAAAAAAATTGACATTTTTATTCCCCTAATGATCCCAGCCTTTCGCTTGCACAAGTGTGACTAATGAGCCGTTTATTGCCTCATTAAACATTGGATTCGCTAAGGATTTGAGAAGACAAATATAAGAAATTTATTGCCACCACAAGTTTGTACTAAAAATGCCACGGAGTTAGTTATGGATTTCAAGACCGTATTCAGTTTGAAAATCTCTTCTATTCTTCATAATATCTAGATAATACAATAAACCTTGTAACATTTTTGCAAGGATGACGTAAGACCATTGGTCTATATAATTTGAAAAATTATTTTTCCTATTAATAACCTTTAAAATGAAGACGAATGGGTCTGAAAACTAGATGTTTGGAAATATTAAGATGAAAGCTCAAAGAAATGTATCTATTAGGGTATGCAAATTGTTCGAATAAAACAAATAATTCGAATAAGGCATTTTGGTTTATTCGAATTATTCCATCATGCATTAAAAAAATATTCGAACTGTTGGAATAATTCCAAATATAAAATAAAAATGTAAAATTTTATTGTAAAAGGAAAGCAAAAACAATTTAAAGATTAATATTTTTTTTTTTTTTTTTTTTTTTTTGTAAATATAAATATGTATGTACCTTGTGTGTGTCAGGAACAAAAACAAAAAATAAATCAACAATTATTTTAATAATACAAATAGATATTAACTTGTGTTAATACAAAAAATATGTATATTTAAGGAAATTACTTGGTATAATTTTATTAAAAATACAATAGAATTTAAATGTCTTGATTTAAACCAATATCGATTTTTAGTTTTTATAAAATTTAATTTTAATTAGTTTATAGTTTTTTGTTTAACTTTTTCATAAAGTTATTTTATAGAATAATTGTAATTAGCTTTATCGTAAACCATTCGTCTTACTTAATAACATATAGGGAAAAATAAGTTACAGCTTCCATTTCTCAAAAATTGTAAGTTAAATAGATGATGTTTACAGAGAACACCACGATGGGACGCTGAAGAGTGCTGATGAATGTCGTTGCGGACCAAAAAATGCATTCCATTCTGCCGAGTGTCCAATAAAACTTTTACACTGTATTCTTCTACAATTATTCAATGAACTTAAACCGAACATGCAAAAATTCTATAAAATAAAAATTTAATTTTGGAAAATATTTTTTTTTTTTAACTTTTTATTGTTGCATTCAGTTCTGATAGCAAATTACCATTAGATGCTTCAAAAGATTTTTCTGTTAATGATATTCTGATCTATTGAACATTTTGCAACATTTACTTATGTCGTAAGCAGCAATAACTTCACTTATAAGACATTTTTGTTTATATGTTGATTTCAAAATCTTTGTTTTGTTTTTTACTAAATAACAAATCTTAGAAGCAGTTCCTTCTTTTTTTAATTGTCCGAAATTAAAATGTTTAACTGATTTGTTCCTAGAATTATAACATCTACCTTTAACGTCAATGTATTTATAAAAAAGTGTTATCTGACTACTCATCTACTGTTATTGAAAAGCAATAAAAAAATTCTCAATATAATTCAAAATTAAATAAATAAATAATATATATATATATATATATACAAATAGTTAAAAATATAATTAAAAGAAGTATATTATTAAAAAAGAAAATTTATTAATTTTGTTTCAATATTCGACATCAAAATATTCGTTATTATAATACACGCACTTTCATTATTCGCATCAAATTGTTCAAATTATTCGAACGAACATTATTCGAATGGATATACCTTAGTATCTATACCCTTCTACAAGTGAAAAGATACCTTTGGATATTTAAAAAAGTTTCCAGATTCTAACCCATTTAATCTTTTCAAGATCAAACATAAAACGTTTTAGATTAATAGAAGTTATGGAAGTTATAGAAAAATTACTTAAGTATTCTCTGTGATCCAAAACTTTATGCGGAATGGAACCAGTTATATGCGATCTTTGTATATGATATTTTGTATCAAAGAAAATAAATGATTTACCGTATATTTCCTTCTTTCCTCATAATTATTTCTTTTAACGCTTTTTACAATATCCATTATATTTATATATTTTTTAAATATTATACATATGTTAAAGCTTGTAATTTTTCATTCTTACGCATTATTTATTGCTTAATTTTCATCTATCTAATCATTCAAACACTAAAGCCATTCTTAAACTCCTATAACTTTCCATTGCTTTAACTCCTATAAGTTTTACATTGTTTGAGTTTGTGTGTAGTATCATCATAATAAACTTAACCCACTTTAAAAGTCTGGAAACCAGTTTCTTTAAATCTTTAGTTGTTTGTTTTTTTGTTTATATTTAGTTTTTTGCGCCATATCATTTTCTGCTCGTACAAGAAAAAAACAAGAAAACAAGAAAAAAAGGCTCAAAATAAACATTATAAAAAAAATAAATAAAACTCCACTTGGAGGATGGTGAATCATCACAAAAGCCCGGTTTTGAGTTTTAAGTTTTGCTTTTAAAACTTTTGTTTAGTTTTCCCGTTTCCAGCTTGTATACTTACTATACTCGTACTACTTGCCTAGCACATGCAACGTCTGTTTGTTGCATGCAACAGTTGTTTTATAGCTTTTGTTACGATCGTTTTGTGTAGTCATGCATTAAACTTGTTATGAATTGGAAAAGTACTTTCCAACTTGTAAAATGTTTTGATTTGTTTTGGCGTTTGAGTTTTTTTTTTTTTCTACTTTTCTTTGTATGGTTTTTGTGGACTTTGTACCTTTCAAGTTTATTTGCGCATAATAAATTGATTGAGAGGAAGAATTATTAAAGAAATTTTAATTTTGTAAAATAATGCTTGAATTGTGATTTTAAATTGTTTGGACAGTGAATTTTTATTTTTATTTTTTATTTTTACAATTAGGAAGTAGGAAAATTATTAAATTCTTTTATATAACCAACAAACCAAAAAACGATACAGTATTATGAATGATATCGTAGTTTGAAATATATGAGAAAAAATTGTAACCTGGCTGAAACTGACTTTTAATCTTTAATAAGTTTTTTGGTAACACTATTTTAAACAAACAGGTTACAGATCTGAAGTCACAAGATTTGAAACTAATAGAAAGCA
Organism: Protocalliphora azurea; assembly: GCA_932274085.1. Classification (NCBI taxonomy): domain Eukaryota; kingdom Metazoa; phylum Arthropoda; class Insecta; order Diptera; family Calliphoridae; genus Protocalliphora; species Protocalliphora azurea. The sequence continues at coordinate 21,342,176 of OW026519.1, read as the reverse complement.
AAATTTTATCACCATAGGTTTTATTTTATAATCATGATTGTTGTTCAAAGTTAAAAATTTTAGAAAAAGGGCTAAAAATTACTTAACTTTTTTCCATTCTTCTAAACATTTTGTTCGCGCGTTTATATTTTTTGATATCATGCGATCTTAGATGAATCGGACTTTGTGGATATACTCTACACCTTATTTGTTGTTGGGCAGACTCAACAGTTACATACATTGTAGTCAAATTTTGATGACAAAATTTTTTAATTAAATTTTTTTATTTTTTTGGGAGGTGTCTTTGTGCGCCTCAACGAAATACAAATTTTGAAATAGTTATTGATACTTGTTGTAATTATGCGTATTTTGCGTTATATATCGTTGATGTGCAGTAAATAGTAGTCTATCAATTCGTTTGAGTTATTCATACAATTATTACAAATACTTCTTTGAATTATTTAAAAATATTCTTTTTAAAATATGAAAATAACGAATATGCGAAAAAAACAAATAATTTTTTTTTGCAATTGAAGTGATTTTATTTGATATATAAAAAAAATTATTTATAAAAATTTTTTCCTTTACTTTTTTGAAATTTACTTTTTCAAAATCAAATTTTATAAAAGCAAAAGAACAAAATCGACTTAAATGTACTCATTTAAATCTTATTCCTTTTTAAGTTAATTTCTGACAGGTTGCAGGTTTTCTTTTTAATCATAAAAGCAGCGTTGTATTTGCAACCAAAACGAGCAGGAAAAATTCTAAAATGTGCTAAAAAACGCTAATTTAACCAAATCCTTTTCTTAAAATTAAAATTTGATTTTTATTAAGAGTAACAACTTAAATATTATAAGAAATTTCAGATTCATACGATTATCACCAAGAATTTCAATTCATAAAACTGTTATTTTTGTGCAAAACCTTTGATTTAATCAGTCCATTTTTTCCAAAAAGGGGATTTCCTAAAATAAATAGGAACGTGTTTGGAAGAATCTAATAAATCCTTTATTAGATGGGATTTGGAAAACTGATAGATGCCTCAAATGATCACTTTGAACAAAAGAATTGTTATGGTATATTTTGTCATTTCGAAATGAAAAAAATCGTTTTAGTTTTTAGTGAACTCGAAAATTAATAAAAATAATATTCTGTGGTAGGAAATGTTTTTTCTCTGGTAAGAAAAATTCTTATTTCTATTGTGGGAAATGAAAACTTATTAAAAATTTAAAAATTTTATCATTAATCATAAGACATATAAATTTAATGCTGATATTATTTATAATATATTTTACAATATTGAATTATTTCTATCAATTTTAAAACGTCTAAAATTTATATAATATTGCCAAATTTATATACTTTAGCCTTATAAGCTAATAAAATTTTGTTTAGCACACTTTTTACTAAAGAGAATAATTTTCTACCGTTTCACACAGGGCCCACGATACTATTTTTAATAACTTAATAAGGAAGCAAAAAGTAAAACGGACCATTTTAGCACGACTTTTGGGTTCTTAAAAAGCGCAAAATCTAGCGCGAAAAGCGCTCAATTGGCAACGCTGCATAATTGATGACGGATTGTTTATATCAATCCAGCAAAAAAAAAAAAAAAAACATCAAATGTTTCCAAAAAAGAACATTTTCGCCACTTCAAAAGTGGAAGAAAGTGCATAATTTGAGCTTTTTTGAAACTTATTAATAATTACTTCCAAAAAAGTGAATATAAATGTATTTTTAGCAGAATATAGGTTAATTTCTGATAAAATTAAAATTTCACAAATTTTAAAGCATTTTTATTATTTTTTAATAAGGCTAAAACTGAATTTTTATTTATTTTATTAAAAAAATTTATAAAAATAGTTTTAAGAGAAGAACTTTAAAAGCAATGAACAAGAAGCATAAAAGAAGAACATCCTTCCAATGACAACCATGGGTTAAAAAAGAACTTCTGTAGCTTTTTTCATCTCTAAGTACTTCCTTCCAATGACAACACAATAATAAAATCATGACCTTTCCAGCACTTTTTCAGTTCTTTTTTTTTACTGGTAATCGATGTTATTCTAAGATTGTTCGCTTTGCGATATAGTTCAAATAAAATTAACTTTTTTATCGTATTTGGTAATTGTTTAAACAGTTATTAGCTAAAATTAATTTAAATTTAAAATTGAGAATTAGGAGAACTAAAGCAGCAGCTTTTCTATTTATAGGCAAAAATGTAGAAAAGCAAGCGGGTTAAGAAAAGTTGTTCATCATCGCAAAGATAAAAATTTCAGGGAATTTTAATTTTATTTTTCTAATTAGTTGTTTTCTATCTAACATTTTTTAAAGTTTCACAATACAAATTTAAATAAAATAAAATTAATATCTTGAATGAAAAAGCTTATGAAGATAATCGAATGACATCCGGTCAAAAAATAGTTTTATTTAATCTCTTAAAATGGACGATATATTTACATTTATATTGAGAATGTTTTCTTTAAAGATATTGCTAACTCTTTATATGTAATCGTTATCAATCAAATTTTTAAAGAAAAGAAAAAAAAAGAAATCATAAATATTTTTCCTAACTATTTTTTAATTATTAAAATTTTAAATAAGTGATCGAATAATTCGAAAAAATTAAAATACCTTATTCGAATTAGTCCTTTCGAACAACAGAAGAACAATTTAAATACCCTTCTAAATAGTCAAGGCATTAGATAGTTTGGAAAACAAGAGCGAACATTTTTCACACAGTTTTTCGAAAGGCTATGAATGTGCCTTCATAATCAAAGGAACAACCCAACAAATGACAGATACGCCTTTGGTACTTTTTGGAAATTCGAATGTTTAAGGGGTAAAAATCGTATCTATTTTTGGCACTTTTTTCATAAGATATTTTTTCTATTTATTGATGTACATATGAATATTTTATTATGGACCTCTACTACAATTTTGAAATTCATTGGAATACACTTTTTATTACATTTAATGATGGAAAAAAAGTACTAAAAAAATGGGAAATTACATTTTACTTAAACTAATTGAGTAAATTTTGATAAAATTTGAAGGATTGATTGGTACATTTAGTAACACAAAATAAGCTAATGGGACGTTGTTTGGAACTCGGTTAGCAAGTCGAAGATAGAACCAAATTCAGGTAAATAGCTTTTTAAAACATATTTGGGAAGTGAGCATTTTGAAAATTCCAGTTTAAAGAGCGAAAAATTGAACTTGTATTTTTTCCCCTCTCATGGTAGCAAAGAAGGAAATCTAATAGTACTATTTTATATATATTTGAGTAGGAATACATAAATACGGGACTTACTGGTATCTTTTCGTCCTTTTAATGGTACTTTTTATGTATACTATGAACTGAGTGAATGAGAACAAATATGAATGAACATTCTAGTATTTTTTAAATTTTCTATAATATTGAACGTAGAAGCATTAAATTAAACATACACGTTTCTGAGTGAATGAGATCCTATATAAAAAAACTTTTTGGTACTTTTTCGGGACTTTCCGAATATTTCTATAATATTGAATCTAGAAACATAAAATTAAAGATACATTCCCTAATTGAGTGGGAATCCACAAAAGGGAAACTTAGTGGTACTTTTGTTTGTTCTTCAAATGGTAGTTTTCTAATTTTTTGTAATAATTAACCTACAAACATGAAATTAAGGATATAAGGCTCTATGTCAATGATAATCCACAAGCGGGCACTTTGTGGTACTTTTTTGTTCCTCTAATGGTACTTTTTATTTTTTTTTTTGTTAATTGTGCTAGAAAAATGAAATTAAAGATACATGGTTTCAAGTAAGAGTTCTTTTTTTTATCCATATACTTTTAAATTTTTTATAATTAACCTAGAAACATAAAATAAAATATATGGCTCTGAGTGAGTGAGAATACAACAAAATAAACTTTATGGCACTTTTTTCTTTCTTATTGTTATCACCACAGTGCATTTCGACTTTCTTAACATGAAAATTTTCTCTGGTCAATATAAGGGTCTACCAAGTCCGCTAACGCAGTAACGGGTTAAATGCTAGTATAATCTTTTTTTCCTTCGGTAGCGAACTTCTGAACTAATATGTGATGTGATATCTTAGGACACAATTTATCTCTCGTCATTTTCGACTCAAAAAATTTTTAATGAATAATTATGTTTCTTGTGCCTAAATGAAGAAGAAATTACTGAAATTATTATAATTATATATACTGTTTTAAATAGATATTTTGGTTGAATTTGTTAAAAGTTTAAATGTGTCCTTCAGTAGATTCCATGGTGATACCAAAATACCAGTTAAAAGTTTAAATGTGTCCTTCAGTAGATTCCATGGTGATACCAAAATACCAGTTTTAAATTTAACAGTTTTCAACTTTTGTAATAATACAAGTGTCAATCACATCCAAATCACCCGTTTTGAGACAGAGAAAGAAAACTTTTAGTCGTTTTCTTTTCACATTTGTTGTTTCTGAAATAGTATATGGAAGTTGTAGTATTCGGACGTATTTATTAAGATTCCAGCTGTCAGTTTCTACCGATATTAAGTTCCAGAGCTGGAATTTGGTCAAATTAAACGCATTCTTCTCTCTATACATTTATCTTTCTGATTTCAATACAATTTTGTTTATTTTCTATTACCAATTTAGAGCTCTTTTAGATTATAATAGATGTTAATATGACAGAAGTGCCCGCCTTTAACTCCCAACTTTGTTAATTATGATTAACCATATTATAAAGATTTCAGAAACCTTTTTATTTTATTAAAACAATTTTTGGTAGTCTTATATAATCTAATCATCACCATCAATGATTATGCAATAATGAAAATGTTATTCATTATTTATTTAAATGAAATTGGAAACCGTAGTTCCAATTTATTATTTCAAATCTTTAATAAATGTTTTAAGCTTTTGATCATCTACTTAGTTTTTAAACATGTCAAATAATGCTTTTTTACCCTTCACTACAGATGTAGAGGGTATAATAAGTTTGTCATTCCGTTTGTAATTTCGACAATTTCATCGGAGAGCAAAATAGTTTATATTTTCTGGATCCTTATAAGAAATAATGTCGACAGGTCGATGTCCGTCCGTCCCTCCGTCTGTCCGTCGGTTGTAATAGTGTTTATTATGACTACCGATAACTGTCATCTATAATATATATACAACGATCGGAAATCCTTTCGGGAATTTTGTTATATTGAAATTCTGTAACATCGGTTTATAAATGATGGAGATATGTGTACAAAATCGGGATTTTTGATGGTTTTAATAATGTTTGTGAAACTTCCCGATAACATAGATTTATGATATATATCAAAAGGTCAAACATTTTTCCAGAACCTTTCTATTGACAGTCGGAAAAAATCGGTTCAAAAATAGCGGAGATAAAAAAACGATATCCACACTGGTGCAAAACAAAATCGGAAATTTCAGTCAGTCCATTTTTACAGAAACATCGGCCAGAACGCATTCCTGACCGATATCCAAGTCCTAAGTAAGTTACGAACTTGATTCTTATATAGATTGATCACAAATATTTTTTCTTGAATTTCGGTTTTTTGTATCAACCAAATCGGTTCATAAACAACAGAGAGTTTTGATAAATTTGTTTTTTTTTTATTTATTTAATGTCTGTTTCCCTTATAATTGTTGTTTTCATGGGTACTGAAAAACAACAACAATAAACTAAGTCATATTTGATATTTTCAACTTTTTTAAGCATTTATGTCAGCTAAAGACTTCGTTCTTTTACAAAAAAATTGAGTTGTTTTTAACGAGTTTTTGTGGTGAAAAAAATTTTAGGCGCAAACGCGTTGTTAGATTTTTTTGAAGCTACTATAAATCTATGGGACTCATTCTTGCACAAATTCGAATTTCGGTTTTTTAAATCAGTCAAATGGGAACATAAATTTTCCACCATACCATTTTTATACACTTCAGCACAGGTGTAATTTAATTTAATATTGTCTTACATTTATAAAATATTCCTTAATTATCTGCGGACTTTTGTAAAATTCCAAAGTATTACATTTGTTATTTACTAGCTTTTACTGGTGCGCTTTGATATCCTATTTAATGCGATAACCTATTTACCCTATTCGAAACTTGATATGAAAATTACTTTTAAATTATATTAAGACTTTTACTGTCCCTTAGATGAGAAAATTTATATTTACTTTGTATAGAGACTACATCTCCGCTTGGACCTATCCGTTCTATTTTCATTTCATCAATGCGATATCATAGTATAAAGGTCCCCACGAAATTTAAGAGCTTTCACTGTAATAGTTCCTTAAATATGCCATAATGAATATTTCTTTTATGTGGGGGGTACTACACCCTCTGCTCCGATATATTTTAAGCTAATCGGTTCCGTGGCGAAACATTTGAGCGTTGGTTCCCATCAAGATCCAACCTAGTAATGCAAAATATTTAAAGTTTTTAGTGTTTACATAAATATTTATAATTACATCTAATATAACGTATTTCATTTTAATATAACACATCTCAACACGGACGAAGGGTATATAAGAATCGGCACAACCGAATATATCATTCTAATTTGTTATAATATGCCTTTGATGGTCTTGTTTTTTTTTGTTTGTTAGTTTTTTTTTTAAATGTAATTCGAGGTGAATTTAACTCGAAATTTATTCAATTCTATTGCTTTGTGTTTCTTTATTTTGTTTTTGATCTGTTTTCTTTTTTTTTTTTTGATCTTGAGCTTATAAGGTTTTTATTGTACTTTTTTTTCTATTCAATTTATAAAAAAGATGATTGATTAGTTAAAGTTTATGAAGTTGCTGCTGCTGCATTTGATTGATTTTAATTGGTTAAAAAAATGAGTAGTTTTTTTTAATAAAAGATTTTTTTTGGTTATTTTTGGAATTTTTTTTTTATAAATAAAGATAAAAAGAATGGGAAATTAATTTTTTTAGTATTTTAAAGATTTACTTTTAATTGATAAATATGTCAATATCAAGCAATTTTAAAACTGGCAAGGATTATTATTTTAAAGGCAAAAAAACTTTTTGTTACGAAAAATACCAAAAAATATTTTCAACATTTTAAAATTTTTTTGTAAGAAAAATTCATAAATACTTTTGATTTCTTTAATTTTTTTAGGTTACTGAATTTGGTTTTAATTTATTTTCACAGCAATTTCATAAATTAACTTAAAATATTAGTAAAATATAATGTGCTAAATCGAATTATTTTACCTGTCATTCACATATCGCTTTGAGATTTATTAATAATTTATGCATACAAAATAATTCAATTGTAAAATTTATTTATTATTCAAACAATTCATATTGCTTTTTTTATTTTTGACAAAATTGATAATTCATTATTGTCTTTAGTAAACTAAAATAATATTTAATATTGGCAATAAAACGTGACTTTTAAATCAAAATATTTATACGAAATAGATTAAACATCTTAAAACATCAAATAACAGTCTTCACTTATTCAATCATTCAAATGAATGAGTAATTTATTTTATGTTTAAATATTGTTAAAGATGGCGATATGATAATTATGTTATACGAAAAATGTTCAAAAAATTTTAATAATAAAATAAATAATTTTTACTTTGGCATTTTTCTTAATTCGTTTTGATACTTAATAATAAATTTCTTTACAAATACTTAACTTATTAGATCATAATTTCATCTTAATAATAATTAAAATAACTAAATATTTGTTGTCATAGTAATTTGTAGTTTATTAGAGATTTTTTTATTTTTTGTTGTTGTCACAAGTCAACAATTTATATATTTATCTAGCTAAATGCAAAGAATTAATAAAAAATAATAATAATTGAAATTAAAATCTCAGTGTGTATTTTTTCTTAGTTGTTTGCGTAAATAGTATAATTTATGATGTTTATTTTTTTAATGGGCCAGACTGACAGATTTTTCTTTAAGTATAACAGACATATTTCAATTTCTTCTTTAGAAAGTCTTATCAAAAATTCGAAATGTTCATGTTTTGTGGTTGAGACTATTACAATTAAAAATGTAGATTAAATATATATTTAAATAATGATAGTAATGTTTATTTTCATTTATTTTAGGAAGTACAGTTTTAAAAAAAATTTTTTAAATGAGAGAATTTTCACTAGAAATATTTGATCTTGAAAATGAAAGAAAATAATTTGTTACAAATTCTTTACTAATTAGAAATTATTTTTCTTAATTTAAGCTAGACTTGTAATTTGGTAAATTCGAATGAAATACAATTGCGAATGCCATATTTGATATTCACTACCCAGCTAAAAATTAAATATATGCTCCATATATCTAAATATATGATGTTTCATATATCATTGGATCCGAAAATTGAGGATATTTGAACATGTATGTATATATTCATATGTTTCTCCATACATTAATATATTCCTCTATATACAAATAAATGTATATTTTACTCCTGCTATATGTTTATAATCAAAATAATTGCTTACTTTTTTATTAAAAATATAAGTAAAATTTTAAACAAATTATTAAAAATTCACAAAACTCAAATAAATCATAAATTCTTTTTAAAGTGGAGTTTAATTTTGAAAATTTTTTGGATCACTGCTTTATTTGTGATATCCATCCATTCTTTACTGCATATTCATTAAAGAACTTATCTCCTTGAGCCTTTGGGGTTTACCCATAAAGTTTGATCTTTCCTAAATAAGAGGCTTTTAAAGATGGGCCTGTTGCACTTTCATATACCGTTTTCAACATAAACTGTCATATTTTAAAGTGCCATCTGAAAATATAAAATACCAAAAGGATAGGTTTAAATACTAAAAAATGTTCAAACGATTGCTGATTAAGTGCATTCACTATTCAATATTGCATTCTTACCTGTTTAACCATATTTATCATAATTGCATTCTTTACTTACTTTTTTTAAAAACTGACTTTCTGACGGCGGCTGATTTTCCGTGTCGAATGTTTACGTAGCTTTCTTTTCAACAAAACATTTGTCTGAACCAATACTATTTCTTTGCGTATCAGAAAATGATTATTGTTATTTTAAGAAAATTATTGAAAAATTATAATTTACCTTTTCATCGCCATTTTTATTTCATTACCGACTTTGTGAATTATTGGCTTCTTTATTATATTTTAAATAAATTTTAAAAAAATTTCGAATTTTTATTTATAAAATATTTATGTATCTGAACTGAAATATTTTTGATGTTTTCATCATGGTTGTAAACGTGTGATTTTGAAAATAATTCAACAAACCTTAACTATAAGCAAATATATTTTAAGACATAAAAAGCAGTGTTTCTGCAATACATTTGCAATTTTTTTTTAATATTTAATACTGCATTTTGAAAAATCAAATAAATAATTAATACCAAAGTTTTATGTTTTCTTTTTTACTTTTATAATATTATGAACATAAGTATATGCCATTATTTAAATCTTATGAAATATTATTAAATATATGAATATTTTCATATATGTATTATAATTAAAAATGAAAGATCATATGTAATTCCACATGCAAAAAGTCCTTTTATATATAAATCATATATGACAAAAAATTACATATATGTATTTATATATTGATAACAAGATCATGTACGAATCCATATATCTATATGTACATAGGTACATATATAACTATATATGAACCCATATATATTCATATATCTTCATACATGGATCATATATTAAAATATATGATCGCTTTTAGCTGGGTAATCTTTTCTTGGAAATAATTGTGTGTAATAATTTTAGCGCATTGTAACGTCGTTTTTCTTTCATTCCCCATTTTAGCAAAACAAATTCTAAAAGCCTTTAATTTTCCACATAAATCCTATCAGTTTATTTATATTTGTTAGCATTTACTATGACCTCGTCGCAACATCTGTTTTGCAGAACTCCCTTTACTTTTACCCGATTCACGATTTATGTATTAATTTATTAATTATGGTAGTCAAATATCCTGGATAAATTTTATTTAATACCGCGCAGTAGCAGAGACCTGCGCCATTCGCTATAACAGCTGAATGAGCCGCCGAAAAATTTCAATAGTCGCCGCCACCGACAAAAATTTCGACTTCAGACGGCTTGAAATAAGCCGCCGTGTATATTTTTCTTAAATTCATTTTTGCTACATTTCTATTCCAAATATACATGTATTTGTAATAATTCAAATATAAATTAAAAATTTGTTAAATTTTGATTTAAATTTTAAGTTTTATGGTATCAAGAAGGGAAATTTGTCCAGATATATATTACAAATTAAAGAACAGTGTCTAATAAAGATTTCAAAAGCACAATTTTGTAATTTAAGTGATTGTTACAGACCAAACCAACAAGTACGGATTTCCCAGATTTCAATAAAGGAATAGTTTTCTTACTTTCATATCAGAAATGTTTTGGTGTTTTTAAACACATAGTTTAATTCTTATCTAAACTCAACCAAATTTGTCATACAGATTAGGAAGGGAAATGAAGAATTTTCCTTCAGTTTAAACCAATAATCTACTTTGAGAGGATCAGTGTTGCCAAAACTTTAAGGCTATGTCCCACCAGATTGTGCTTGAAAAACCACTAGAAACACTTTACACTCTAAATTAAATCACCGAATTTTACCGTTAAAATATTTCTCATAAAAGTATCAAATAAATTTTAATTTTTTGAGTTACGAACATGTTAAAAATTAATAGCTCAGATTGTAATATATTTCTTGTTTATATTTTGCTATATTCAACTTGAAACATTTGCAGGAAAAATCACTTATAGAATTCTTCATAACGCAAAATCTCAAAAATTTTATATTTCGATTCGAAAAGTAAATCATTCGAAATTGGATTTTAAATAACTTGATTATCGAAAATGCTTTCTTTTTTGAATCGAATTACACGATAACCCTCCAGTATTTTAAGGGTTCTGGTAAGTTATACTTTAGATAAATTAGTCAGTTTCAAACCCATGTTTTTACAATGTTTATGTTGCAGCCAGGAAAACCACTTACCGGTTTTATAGGGAAAGTACCCGGTGCGGACAATAAAATATCGGCAGATCTAGCGGGAAACTCGCCGTTTTGGCAACACTAGAGAGGTTACATGTCCGGTTCTGTTATGAGTGAAAAGTATGGTTAAGTTTGTACTTGCTTTATAGCTAAAAAAACTATGTATTATTTTAAATACAAAGAATTTTTAATCCTTATCTGCTTTTGATTGCTAATTCAGCCAGGATTGTATATTTACAATGATAGAATTGTAATAAAATATTGAAAACTTTATTAAGTATATTTAAATTTATAATTTAATTTTTATATAAATTTTACATCAATACATACATTGCTAGATCTTTGTGCAGTAGTTCGCTAATTTTATTCAAAATATCACAATTTTTTAGAGGTTGTTCCAGATTTTGGTCTGCTTTTTTCTACTAAATCAGTTTAGGTGCTTCTGTAAAGCAAACAGCTTAGCTTTTATATATATATATATATATATATATATATTTTTTTTTTTTTCTCTTCCATAAGAGGACTTTAATACATTATCGAAAAAGATAAAAGAATTCATTAGTTAGTTCCTTTTATATGTAGTAATTCTGGCCCATCTGGTTCTGTAGTAATTTTGGTCCATCTTGAACAATTAAAAAAAACCCCGTGATTTCCAGTAGCTGAATTATATATCTCGTCAATTCTTCACAATATTTCAGTAAGGGTTTTTTTAGCGGTAACGGTATTTTCAGTTAATCGGTAAAGGTATTTTAGCGTTATAGGTATTTGGAGTTATTTCGGTATCGGTACTTTAAGGGTAACGGTTGTTTCAGAAAGTCCGCTTTTGCTATATAATAATATATTTTATGAAACACCAAGCTTTTGGGGTAGTTTAGTGAAGATGCTTGAAGCGTCGTCCGGCTCGAAGGACCATAAACAAGTTACAGTAGATAATTGTATATGTATAATATATAATATGTATAATATATATATAAATAAATATATATATATATATATATATATATATATATATAACAACATGGAATGTTATTCTCAAAATATTCTGAAGTGTACAAATGAATACATACATTTCTTTGCAAAGGAAAATATTTCAAAAATTATAAAATTTAATTAATTTTCAAGTGAAGCATATTTAAAAAATGTTTCTTGATATCTTAAATCAATTTCTAACCTAAAAACAAAACTAAACTTAGGAAAATTTTAAATCTTAAACTTATTGCAAATACAAGATTCGGTGTAATTTTGAAAATAAAAAAAAAAAACATTACATTTGTTAACGACATCACCCATAAAAAATCTATAAACTAAAAACTATTAATCTATGTTCAAAATGATTTATGTAATATAAGCTCTGCTCTAGTATTCTAGTATTAGTCAGAAAGTGTGGTTAATAATTAAAGCTTTGTATATAAGTAAATGGTCCCCACGACCTACCTAAAATGTGGGCTGCGAGCCCCATTTGATAACCGTTGGTTTATAGTATCAATTTAGTCAAATTTACTTTTTCAGTTAAAATTGCTTTGCATTTTTTGACTTTTCTGTCTAATTTTGACTTAAATCTATAAATCTTACTGATATTGGAACAAGGCTATAATTCAAAGAAATTCTGTGTATGGCAACGCTTTACTGTAAATTCGGACTAAAACCTGTAAATCTAGATCTATATTTAGGAATTAGATTTAAAAATATTTTGATAATGAATGCATTTCCCCTCTTCTTTAATCCGGCTTAAAATTTTGTGTATAAGTAAATGGTCTTAGCGACCTCCCTAAAATATTTGAAAAAGTAAGCTTTTCGTTTTGATAAATTTGTGAAATTAGTTTTGGTGTTTTTTTTTTTATATAATTACAAAAGATCGGAATTTTTACATTGAATGTAATTTTACCATTTTTTTTTATCAGTTGATCAAATATTTGCCAAGTGTGACCAAAGTTATAAATATGAAACTTGTTAGTTTCAATTATTTATTTTTATTCAATCATCTAATAAAATAATTTTAATATTACATTTCAATTGCAATGAAAATTAAATTACCTTTTTGTTTTCTTTTTCAGGTATGTACTTTATGAAAAAAAAATTTTAAAAACTCTTCTATATACACAAGATAAGTACTTATATTTTTAATTAAAATATTAAAATATGTATTATTAATATTAATTCAATTAAATTATTTAAACATTTTAATACTATAACCGGTACAGTTTTCAATTATATTCACTTAAAACAATTTTATACATTCTCCAAATGCTATGTTAAAAACCTACCTAATACAATATTCATTTCAATATAAATCATTAGATATTTATTCAACAACTAATTAAAAATTAAATTAAACTTTTAATTCCAATACCATGTTAAACAACTAAACAAATAAAAATATATACAAATATTTACATTAAAATTTTATTTATTTAAACTTGCACACAAACACACACATACTGTGGTATTATCATTAGTTCAATACCAAAACCACTCCTTTGCTTAATTAAATATATCAAAATTAATTACATTTTTTGTTGTTGTTTTTATTTTTCTACTATAGAAAATAATTTTATAGACATTTGTATGTTTAAAAATATGTGTGATCTTAACTTTTACTACGAGAGTATTATGAGTATTAAAGTAAATGTTACTTACTCGTGCCCTTTACAAATGATAAAATATCAACTACATAAATTTATGATTTTGTTGTCTGTTTGGTTTCATATGTTTTACCTCTCATATGCGGTCTTATTTTACGTTTTTACTACTTTTTCTTTTTTGTTTTACCAATTTATAAGAGAAACAAACATGCTCTATATATGTAAGTCTCTTATGTTTATAAATTGCGTTTTATCTTGTTAGTACTTTTTAAAAAAGTAAAGAAAGTGTTAACCTTTTTATGATTACAACATACAACACATACACTGTCGGACAAAAGTGCGGTTTCCTATTCTTGTTATTTACTTCATATTAATTGTCTTCTAGGTACATCATGGGCTACTTTTTTGGTTTCCACCTATTTGTTTAATTTAATAAACAAAATTAAGATTTGAATTATTTGCATTTCGAGTTTGGGGTAAAAGTATTGTTTTGATCGTGGATTTTGTGTGACAAAATGAAGCCAATTTTCAATTTATTATTACAAAATGGAAAATCTTTACTATTTTACTTTGTAATCTTAAGGTTTCTTCCCCCTCAATTTCCTCTTTTAGCTTCGGATTCAGATAGTTTGCATCTTAAAGACAAATACCTAATGTCACTTCTTTAACCCAATCTAGAATCAAGATATCTTCCTGGATTGTGATTGTAGACTTCACAATAGTATGGATGGATCTGTCCTTATTTTTCAAAATTAATAAAAACATGAATGGAATTATATGAATAAAATATTAAAATTTAGCATTTTTTAAACATCTAGTTTCCATTTTGTATGACAAACAATTTATTATGGCTTTTTGTTGTTATTTTAGTTGTTTATTTAGTGTACATTTTCTGGATTTTTTATTAGGTTAACTTAAGAAGATTAAAAAAAAGTGTTTTAAAGGGTGGTTAAAATTAGGGTACGGAAATAATTTTGCTGACAACGATGTAAATAAGAATCTCTGTTAAATTTTGTGATATTATTGAATAGAAGAACATTTTTTTTATAAAAAGTAAATTTATCGAATATTTTTTGTAAAAAGAAAATTTATCGGAAATTTTTTACAAAAAGAAAATTTATCGGAAATTTTCTAGAAAAAGAAAATTTATCGGAAATTTTATACAAAAAAAAAAAAAAAAAAAAAAAAATAGCAAAAAGTGAAATTTAAAAGAAAAATTTTTCGGAAATTTTCAATAAAAAAAACTATAACAAATTTCATATAATAAAGTCGAAAATTTAGCAAAAAATTTTATCGGAAATTTTTTATAAAAAGAAAATTTATCGGAAATTTTTTATAAAAAGAAAATTCATCGGAAAATTTTTATAAAAAGAAAATTTATCGAAAATTTCCTATAAAAAGATTTTTTTTAATTATCAGAAATTTTCTATAAGGGTGTGTGTGAAACGATAGAAAAGTTCTATAGTAAAAATTTTTCATTCTGCTATGTGAAATGAAAAATGTAAAATATTGACAAATTTAATTCTTATTATAACAAAATTGAAATAGTTCTGTAACCATGTCCAAAAAAAAAAAAAAAAAAAAAAAATGAGTAATAAAATATAAAATGTTTTATATGAAATCTTTTATGAAAAAAAAAAACTTCATTTTGGCCACTTTTTGTGTTTAAATGGACATTTAATAATCAATATCAACCATTTTAAACAATGTATTGTGTTTAAAGTCTCAAAACTAAATGTAAAATTAACTTTTTTTGTTATTGAAATATTTTCTTCAATTTTTTAAACGTCGAAAATTTCTACACGTTTGTCAAAAATTCTTCTAGCCTTGTGAGCTAGTTAAATTTTATTCATTATTATTTTTATATTATATTATTATTTATTTATTTATTCTATCGTTTCACACAGGCTCTAAAAAGAAAATTTATCGGAAAAGAAAATTTATCGAAAATTTCCTATAAAAAGAAAATTTATCGAAAATTTCCTATAAAAAGAAAATTTATCGAAAATTCCTATAAAAAGCAAATTTAACGAAAATTTCCTAACAAAAAGAAAATTTTGCGAAAATTTCCTATAAAAAGAAAATTTCGCGAAATTTTTCTATAAAAAGGAAGAACATTTTCTATATAGTAAATTTATAGAAAATTTTTTATCGAGTTTTAAACAAAAAGAAAGATTATTTTATAAAGAATTTTTACTGAACATTTTCTATAAAAAGAAAATTTTTTATAAATAGAAAGAAAATTGGTAAAAAAGGAAAATGGATCCACTTGGTCATATTGACCAAAATCCCTCATAGAGCACATATGCGACCAAAGTTAATATTCAAAAAATTTTAAAAAATCTCATAAACACAATTCAGGAATTTCAATTACAGAATTAGAAGCATTGACTCCCGGGATCATTTTCCATATAGTGATATTCCTTGCGATGGATCTATTTGGCCATATTGATCAAAATCCTTCATAGAGGATATATGTGATCAAAGTTATTTTTCAAAAATTTTTTAAAAATCTCACAAACTTATTTTAGGAATTCAAATTACAGATGTTGGTAGCTATGACTCCCAAGATAAGTTTTCCATGGTATTCCATGCAATGAATACATTTACCCACATTGAACACAATCCCTCATAGAAATCATAGTTGATTAAAATACCTTTTATTATTATTATTTTTATTATTTTTTTGGTTTGGTTCCATGAATACACAATTTAAAAATATATTTTATCGATTTATGTTAAAATGGTAAGAAAATATCATTAAAAATATTTTTAAAACAATTTTTATTTAATATTTGAATATGTCGTTACGTCATAACGTATTCAACTTCACAGCTAAATATGTTATGGCGTAGGCCGTTACATCAAAACATATTTATCTTCACACACATTAAAATTCTATATAAAAACAATTTTTATCTAATATTTCTTATAAAAAGACAAATTATCAATATTTTATATAAAGAGAAAATTTATCAAAATTTTCTACAAAAAGAAAAATTTTCGAAAACTTCCTAAAACTTGAAATTATCAAAAATTTTCTATATATTAATTATTATAATTATTATTATATTATTATTTATTTTTTATTAAAAAAATAAAAATTTCGTATAAAACATAATTAGAAATTTTTGCCTATTAACAGAAAATTTATGGAAAATTTTCTATAAATATGTTAAAGTTTAATTAAAATCCTTTTATTTTAGGAAAATACAAAAAAATCTGCTTCCAAGTATAACTTGAAATCTCAGATTTGGGGGACTTACCTCCTCCCCTTACAACACTGAAGACAAAAAATCAGTGTTGCCAGATTTAATTTATATTTTATAATTTTTTAAAACATATATTTATCACAAATTTTATATACATAAATTGTAATTAATTTTAAATATATTTATTGATTAAAACATCTTCTAAAGTCAGATCAAATTCTTGAAATACGATAGTTTGTCCAAATGCAGATGGCAGTCAAAGAAAAATTTACAAAATAAAATTTGAATCTTTTTTTTACTTTTGATTTTACTAGATAATGTTGACTAATTAAATTTTGAGAAATTTATTACATTATTATTTTAATGATTCACTGTATTTTAGAAAAATCTGGATAAGAAATGCTACAAGTAGTTAATTTAGTTTTAATCCTAAAACATAACTTATGTTACGTTTTATTTGAACGCACACCTGATACAATTTTCGATATTTTTTTTTAACTTTCGAAACTTTTTCTTTTTATAGATAATTTTCTATGAGTTGTTAAACTAAATAAAATTCAACCAGTTTATTTTTAGTTTTTCTTAAACATTTTGCTATTTAAAATTGACAAAATTAGTTCAAAGAAAATAAATAATGTAATTTGAACTCTAAAATCAAAAATAGTTTTTTCCCTATAAAATTATTTAAAAAGGTGATGATTTAATATTTTTAAAATCAAATAATACTTTTTATAAAAATAATAAAAATACTTAATCACATATCACACTGTCACGTTTATTTTATTTATATACGAACATGTTGATAAGCTGTTTAAATAGTATTTATAATATTTGCACATGTCAAGTGTAAAAATTCTCTAGTAATATAATCCCAGTTTTATATGAATTTAAAACTATTTTTTTTTATTTTTCAATAGAATTTGTTTTAAATCAAAATATTCAAATACAGTTTTTTTATATTTACATTGAATTTAAATATTGGTAATTTCAGTCATTTGATCTTAAATATATGATCTTAAATTATAAAATCTTATAAAGTTATCTTGTTGCTAAAATGTTATTAATACACCTTATATAATTGGTGAAAAATGTACATAGCGATAATACATATTTCAGAGTTTTTCTTTTCATAAAATTATATTTAAAAATTTTGTTCATTTATATAAACTTTAACCGTTTTTATTTAAAAATAGCAGATTTTTGTTATAACAACTAATTAGCATATTCCAGTTAAAAAAAACAGATGTTTATATTAAATTTTTTCTTCACTACTGGATTTTTGCAATTGGATTTTAATATATTTTCTTATATGAAAAAAAGTGTATTAAATGTGCAACTGTTTTTTTTTTTATTTTTTGTATAAATACCGGACTGCTGGTGTGATGGTGTTAATTTTCATAGAGTTTTATTATAAAATTTTTATAGTAAAATAAATGTGAATAAAGACCTAAAATGAATAAAGACCTAAAAGTAAATTTTTTAATCATAGACCTATCGTGCTACGTCCATGTATATTTGAAATTTTATATAATGTTTTTAGGCCCTTTTGCTCTAATATGTTTGTTGCAATTTTTTTCAATGTGTAAAAAGTAAATGTAAAAAAATTTTAAATTATATTTGTAAAAAAGAATTTGCAGATATAAACAAAAAATGGTGTAAATATATAAGCAATCGCATATAGTATTTAATTATATGTATACATTGTTTAATATTTTTTTTATTTAAATATGTACAGTCGAACACGGCTATAAAAAAAAAAAAAATTAGCAAAATATACGTATTTCGTTATGACACTAATATTTGTAATTTGAGCGTATTTTTTATTTCTTAAATGTGTATTATTAATTTCAATATATCAGTAAGAATTTTTTTTTGCATTTATCAGTCATTTGACAAGTGGCAAATTGAGATTAATTATATCTTCTATACTAATTAAATGTATTCATTTATTACTGAGGTTATGAAATTTGGCATTTTTAAGTCTTTACTCTTTGAGGAATAGCGATCTTCTAATATTTAATTTTTAATACTCTTATAATTTTCAATAAATGCGTGTGCATTATGTTACAAAGATCAAAAACTATAATTTAAATTGAATTTAATAAAAGTTATTTCTGTTAGATTTAAAATTTTTGATAATTTTTTTTTTTAATTTTATTTATCTAAAACTAATATTTGTGGGAGTTCGTTATAAACGTAGTTATTTTAATGGAAAATTTCGGTAAAATGGGCCCGAAGAAAAGTGTTCGCTATAGCCACAGTTCGTTATAATCGTGTTCGACTATATAAAAATGTAGATTTTGCTTCTTTTTTTTTTTTTTTTGTTGGAAAAATTATGCAGGACTGTACGTTTTGTTGTTTTCTCTGCCAGTCTTGTGGTCTCTGTTGGTTTTAAATTCAGATAAACAAACAAATAAAAAATGAACGCTGGACACACTAAATAAACAGATATATTTCAACAAAAGGAAATGCTTTAAAGAATGTAATTTATTTCAACAAATTTTAAATTTCTATTTGTGTTTTAAAAATTTTATAATTTTTTGGCATAGAAATGCAATTTGAAATAAAAAGACTAAAATAAAGTTATATACTGGTTTAAAACTCAATTGAAGCAATTGTTCTTTTCTGTGCAAAACCCTTTAAAAAGCACTTCTTGGCAGTCGAGTACGCGAACCTATTCAATTTTAGGAAATCATATGAAAAATTATATATTTTTTAATCTAAATTAAAAATGATGCCTCAAATTTCATACTTCTAAGCTTTTTTTTCAAGTATGGCCAACAAATATAAAAAACTGAAAACAACAAATTTCCAAACTTTAAGCGGAAATTGCAAACAAAATAATCACCAAACATTTCCTTTAACGGACCATCCCAATGAAATAAATAAGTTTACAAAAACCTTTAAAATTCATAAGAAAAAATTAAGTGTTAATCGAAATTTATTTTTTTTCACTGGTTTTCCTAAGAAAAAAAATAAATAAATAAATAAATAAAAAATAATAAAAAGTAAAAATACCTCAAGTGGAAACAAAATAGTTTTTTATTCGCAGTAAATGAAGCATTTAAACTTGTGTTTATAGGAAAATTTAATAAAATTCTTATGAATATTTGTAAAGCTAAACATAAGTACAAGTACAAACGACTATTGCTGTAAAATATAATCTGAAGTAATTAATTTTTTTAAATTTTATTAATTTATACAATTTGTTTTAGTTTTTATTTTATTGGTTTTTATTTTCATGCAACATTAATGATTTTAAAGTATGTATGAAACTACTGCGGCCATTTGAGACGTTCAACGTTAAATTGTTTTAAATAAATGAGTTTAGTTTTAGAAAATTTAATTCAATTTAAATCAATACAATGGTATATGATATTTATTTATTTATTGAACAACTTTGAAATAAAAATCAATATAAAAATAATAAAACCATTTAAAGATTAGAATCTGCTTGTTGTTGAATTACTTGCAAGTAGATTTGTTTTTGATTTTATTGTTAAATTATAAGTGCTACTGAATAAAGTAACCCTGCAGTTTTAAAATTTGCCAAATATAAACTAAATGTAGTCTATAGGTTAGACTATATGGTGGAAGATTAATGTACGCGACACGCGACGACGAGCGACAATTAGCTTATCTTCTTTTTTCACGCGGTCGCTCGGTCCATATAAAAAAAGTCGAAAAAAATTCATCGTTGACGCGAGGTCCCAGCATTTACTAGATTAAATACTGGGAAACGCGGCAATCAGTTGATCTTGTTTCTTCACGGTCCATATAAGAAAAGTCGAAAAAAATTCAACTTTTACTCGCGGCCGAGTCTCCCAGCATTTACCAGATTAAATTTATGATAATGTTTTAAAATTTTTCATATCAATTTTTGTAAAGAAATTATTTATTTTTAAGCTTCTTCTAATAGTCTTAACTATAGTATGGTCTATAGGCTAGACTATAGCCTTAACTATAGTATAGTCTACAGGCTAGACTATAGTCTTAACTATAGTATAGGCTAGATCCGCAAGGGTATCACCAGGATGTGATAATGGGAGTAACGACCCCGCGGACCCTAGTTTTGGCAGGTATGGAGAGCGCATTAAAATAATTCATAAGCTTGTCGAAGTCCTGTCCCATCCACATGGGTACCCCTCTAGAGAGGGGTAGTTAGAAGGTTGACAACTTCGTGGATTCCTAGTCACCACATCTGAAAATCCAGGCGCGACGGTACCCAAAGTGGGCGGCTTCCTGGTCAGTGTCTGTTTCCAGGTTAGGAGCGGCTGGTACAACACCTGGCGGCTAGGTAAAAAACGCAAACCCTTAAAAAATACTATAATGGAAAAGAATAAATTAAACGTTACGGTGAAGGGAGTAATAAACCCAGTACCGGCGGCTTTGGAGAGTGTGAAAGCAGGTTCTCGGTCGTCCAAATCATATTACTGCAATACTTCTAACTCGGCAGCACACCTGGCTGAATTAGAAGTTAAAGCTGCAGGCAACACAAACAAGGAGCGGTGGAATGTGGAAAACCCTTTTCGTAGAAACTCCGGAATTCCAAGGTCACCACCATCAACACCAAATGTTATACGCCTATTATTCAGTCTCCAGTTCAAGTGCAGACGGCCTCGGGGAATACTCATTTCCTAGAACTTGGAAACTTAATAACAGGATTGATAGAATTTATGAAGGGCCAGTCTAATGTACAGCATGCCATAAAGGAGCAGACTAGAGCCATAAAAGCAATGTACAATAAAGTTAGAGACGAGGTGTCTTGCGATAAAACACTTTACGTCCCTGAAAAAAAGGAGCTGGCAACACAAACTACCCAAAAAACGTGGCCACCAGAAAAGGATCTCAAGCGAAGTAGAGAATCAGGAGAGGTATCGCCAAAACTCCAATTAGCTAAGAGAAGGAAGCAGGCAAGCAAACCTCAAAAGAAATTGGAAGTTATGAAGGATACTCCCCCAGAGAAATCCAGCACCAGCGAAGGAACCAACGCGTGGAGAACGGTGAAACCCAAAAAGAAACCTCGAAAGAGAATGGAAATGAAGGAAGTTATGATCATTTCAACGAAAGGAGAAGCAAGTTATGCTGCTATATTAAAGCATATGAAGTCAGATCCTGGCCTTAAGGAAATGGGTGAATGCGTTTCTCGCATAAGGAGAACCCAAAAAGGCGATCTTCTTTTAGAAATTAATAAGTCCAAAACCAAGAATGTCAAAGACTTCCAAGGAAAGGTGGAAAGATCGGTAGGATTACAGGCAAATATCGTATCGCACACTCCGGAGATTATGATTGGATGTAAAGATATCGATGAGATTACAACAAAAGCAGATATTAGGAGTTTCTGAACTAAGGGAAACTAACGTAAGGAGTCTAAGGAGGGGTTACGTATTATATATACAGTTGCTATGCCCCTCCTAGTGCAACAATTGAAGAGTTTGAGAAGATGTTAGATAATCTGCTAAGAGACTCAGATAATCATAATCCAAAAATTATAGCAGGAGACTTTAATGCATGGGCTGTTGATTGGGGTAGTCGAAAAACAAATACTAGAGGACGTATTTTACTCGAAGCGATTTCTAGGCATAACCTAGTGCTAGCAAATAGTGGAAATACACTAACATTCTCTACTGGAGGAAGAAGCTCTGTCGTGGATCTAACATTCATGAGTAGTTCCTTGGCAAGGGATATGAATTGGAGAGTCAGTGAACAAAATTTGGTACTAATTCCGAAACCCAATAAACCACAAGGCGATCCCTCTGCCTATAGACCAATATGTCTACTCGACACAAAAGGGAAAATTTTGGAGAAAATCATATACAATCGATTGCTACCCATTGTTGAGGAAAGAAATGGTCTATCGAATCGGCAATTTGAATTTCGAAAAGCCAGATCGGCCATCGATGCAATTCGTATGGTAGTAGATACAGCACGAATGGCGATAGAAAGCAAGGGAGCAAGTAGGAAGTACTGTGCTATCATGTGATGTAAAGAACGCGTTTAACTCTGCGAACTGGGGAATAATAATGCAAAAGCTAAACGGAATCGGCATTCCGGCGTATTTAACAAGATTATAGTAAGCTATTTCACAGACAGAAAGCTCTGTTACCAAACCGACGAAGGTGTCGTAACATACAATATCACTGCAAGAGTTCCACAAGGCTCTGTGCTTGGTCCACTATTGTGGAATATAATGTTCAATGATGTTCTAGAGCTTAAAATTCCAGAAGAAGCGAACATTATAGTTTTTGCAGATGACATAGCAGTTACTATAGTATACTCTATAGGCTAGACTATAGTCTTAACTATAGTATATATTATAAATAAGCTTGAATATAGTCTTAGCTATAGTATATAGTATATGTAGACTAGACTATAGTCTTAACTATAGTATAGTCTATAGGCTAGACCAAGGCGAATTCAAACAGATGATCACTTAATCAGCTCATTATTTTTGTAGTACTTAGAATTGTCAAACTCCATATAAGCACAATTTTTGCTTACTCGCTGAAGTTTATAAATAAAAATGTATGAATTCAGCGTATTGTTGTTTATGTAGAATAGCTGCCACCTTTTTCATTTCGCCATAGGTTAGACTATAGTCTTAACCTGAGGAATGTTAGTACAGAAGTTGACAATTGATACCTTCGAGCTAAATTCTGTAAACTACAGGGACAGAGTTTACGTTTAAATGTAGTGTAAATTTCATGTAACATCTGACTAAATTACATTTTATTTACTTTTACCACTTCGTATGTACAACACGGGTGCAACACTTTGTCTGTGGCAGTTTATGTTGTTGTACAAGTAAAATTGTAATTTATGGCATGCAGTAGAATTCTAAGAATGCCTTTGGCACAAAACATTTGAATTTATTTCTAATACGTTTTTTATTTATCATTCAGTTATTAGTTTTTTTGTTTTTTTTTTCATCTTGCCTTTGTGTCGCTGGATTGACTAAATAAATTGAATAGTGTAAAAAAGTTAAATCATCTGTTTTAGATTATAACTTGGGGAATAGTTGAAAATTTATTATAAAATTTATTAAACAAATTGCGATTGCATAAGGTGCCAAAGTATAATAGGAATAAGTCATAAAATATTGCAAAAAGTATTGATTAGAAAATATTGAATTTATTTTGGATAAATGTATGAATAAATTTTATTTAAAATTAAGAGATTTGTGTAGACAAGGACAAATTTCGTGACAATAAAATTTCTGTTGCAATTTACTAAAAGATATTTTATAGTTAAGCAAATTGTTTGTTAGATTTTATTTATGATTAAATTCTCTATCTTAGTTTATACATAAGAGTATATAAATAGCAATTGAACTCTAATGATTGATATTTTTTTGGAATATTTTTTATACATATTTTATGAAATCATTGTCAAAAGAAATTTGTCTTTATCACACAGATAAATTGAATTATCAATAATGAAGTTTAAATTTCCCCCCTCAGGAAATTTATCTAAATTGGTCAGTTGTTTGAAAAAAAAGAGTATTGAATGACAAAATGCATTCACACACATGCGGCAAACACAAAGACCGCCTAATGATAACTAATATTTATTGTTGAATCTGAAAAATGTGCATTTCAAACATTCACTCACACTTAGACCGGAAGTAAATGACAAACACTTTTTACTTCCCCTTTACGATAGAGTGAGAAAAACTAATAAAAATAGTAAATGAAATGCTTGTTATGAAATAAGAAAATCTAATAATACTAGAAAATCAGTAAATGGAGTTTCGAGAGACTAACACTTATACGTGTTTATTTGTTAGTGTTGGTAATTTGAAATATTTTCTAAAATCTAACATAAAACTACCGAAGATTGTAGACCATTATCAGAAGTTTGCAGCATGTACCATTTTATACATGTTTAAAGATACAGCACTCAGAGAACAAATATGGTTGTGGTGACTGTAATCTAAGAGCAACATATATGATTGGGATATATGATTACAGTGAAAAATTATAATGATTATAAATAATAATTATTATGATTCCACAATGATTCCTCAAAGTCGAGACAAAAAATAAAAAATTCAAAATTTAAGCGTAAATATCTTTTTGACTGTAACAGATAACTTAGGTCAGAAGGCTTACTTTTTCTTTATCTTGCCAAGCACTTTACAGAAATATAAAAATCCTTCAAATCGGACATGATTTGTACAAGTTACGATTTTTTTAAACTTTTACATATTCGAGGTAGTGATAACAAGATGATTTTTCTGAAAGCTTAGGTCTTCCTCTACAACCATTAAATTTCAGTTCGATCCCACCAGTAGTTTAGGAGATACAGATTTATAACCAAAAATTTTGCTTTGAACCCCACTGTGTGTTGCAGCACAAAAACTTAAGAAAATATCCTTTTGAAAATGTGATCTTTTACTATTTATTTTCAAATATATATCAGCCTGCAAAAATCATTCTCACTCTTGAAAAACCGTTATATGGATAAAACTAGAGACCCAGTTTTAGTCCAGGACTTAAAAATTTCTCTCAAAAGGACTTCAAAGTTTCGAAAGATGAGCAATTTTTAAGAACATTATAAAATATTTACGAATATTATATCGACCCAATAAAACAGCATCTTAATATTTTGTGTAATTAAATAAGAACTTTTGTTATATTTCAGGGATTCTTAGCTTTTATTTGACATCCATATCGGTTCGATATAATCTTCCAAAATATTTTTTTTGAAAGTTATGTATTTTTCGAAACTTTAAAATCCTTTTGAGAGAAAATTTGATGTTCTGGAGAAAAACTGATTACGTAGTTTTATTATGTATGGGCTCTAATTTGATGCATATATCGACTTTTTAAAGTGTGAAAATTTTTTTTGAAATTGTTGCACAGTTTTATTAGCAGGGCAACTAAAAATACGAATTAACCAAACTGTTAGTTATTTATCTGTTTTAGACAATTTTAAGAATTTTGGCATTGATTTGTTGTAGCATATTTTTGCATATTTTAGTCCTAACAGCATATTTTATCATATTAAAATATATTAGCTATTTAATATATAAAACAGTTAAAGTATCCAGTTCAAAATGTTCATCTAAAATAATTCAATATTTAAAATTTTCAATAATTTTTATTTTTAAACGAATGAATTCAACTACAATCGATTCTTACAACATAACTCTAATTAAATTCTTCATGCTATACTAAAATTTGAATAAAAATTACTTTTTAAATGCAATTCGGATTATACTATGGAGTATGTAACGAGTTGGGAAACGCCGACCATATTACCGAATAATCGGAATTATCGAGTTTATACTGTATTGCACTAAAGAGCATAATTTTTCATATTTTACACTAAAAACAAAATTTTGCGTATTTGCATATTTTTTACATAACTTACCATAATTTCTTTTTACTGTCGAATACTTTTTCAAATCTAATTCCCCACTAATACTAATCTTAACTTTTTAGCAATTGCTAATAAAAAAGTTATATTTGGCATAGAAAAGTAAGAGTATATTTTCCGATTAAAAAAAAAAAAAAAAAAAAAATGAATGCGCTTCTTTTCGATGATATTTTTGGTTGTCCTGATTATTAGTTTTGCATTTGCAGGAAAAGAAAATGAACATGAATTTATATTAAAGCCTTATTGGTAATATTTAGTAAATAAAACATATATTAAGCTTCTACAGCTTAAAAAAGAAAGCAACTTATTTTCAAATAGTTTTTATATAATTATGTCCTACATTGTAACATTATATCAGCAAAGAAAAATGGACTTGAATTTATATTAAATGTACGAAAAAGTCTTACTACTTAAGTACATACAATGCAAATTTAACTTTTACAGCTCAAATCAAGAGGAAATTGTTTTTATTAAATTATGTTCTACACTGTAATATTATTTATATTGAATACATGCCAAAAATGTCATTATAATACAATCATTTATCACTTGATTATTTATTGTTATATTGCACATACCACAAGGATGCAGGAAGGTAGAAAAATGAACATTTATAAACAGAAATTCAATTCATTAAAGTATGTCTGCCTATAAAGTTTTACTTCTGAACCCTATTACTGACATCAAAATAAGAGATAGTAGTACTATGAGATTTTTCTTTTGTCTCTTTTTCACCCTGCAATTGAACATTGAAATTTCATTATTGTTATTACAAGTACATATTTTTTTTTTTTTGTTTTCCAAGGGATGTCCTGTGGGAATACAAAAGGTGATTACACAACACATGCATATCACCGACATCGTACCCGTTCATTCATACATACATATTTTGACTGGGTAGTTAATTGCCAATTGAAGTTGCATGTATGGAATTAAATGGAATTTTTACATGTAAAATTTATGCGCTTAATGTTGCATGTAAAACAAAAACAACAACAGCAAATATTTCTATATGTATTTTATTTTGGCAAAATGTAAAACACTTTTCCACACATGACCACATGAAGGGAGGAGGAGATATTTTTTTATAATTTATTTTTATTTAGTTTACTAAAGTATTACTTTGGAGATTTATGGGAATTTTATTAGGGTTTTTTTCCTTTTTGCAAAAATAAATTAATATATATAGATATTCCGAGAAAAAATGTATTAGTTCTATAACAAGTTCTAGAACTCATGAAAATAGTCTGTACTTGTTCTGAACTAGTTCTGTAGAAGAGTTACCTTGCCAGTACTAATTTCTATGGAATGGTTCTAGAACTAATTCTTTAATTAATGATTTTTGTTTGAAATTGTCACATTTAGCATTAGTTCCAAAGAAGCGTTATTTTTAAATCAATTTAATTTTGTTAAACTTTTTAAACTTTTTTTTTTAATTTTTGGAAATTTTGAAATTTTCTATTCAAGATGTTTAAACGGTTCATTTGGGAACCAATAATATTTTCAGAGAAGTGATGTAGTAGTCATACATAATTAGTTCTTAAGGATTAGTTCTCAAAAACATTCCTTAAACCCGATTTAGAACCAATTTAGAATCATAATAGGCCTCTACTCCATGAGTGCCAGAATTGGTTGCGACACCGCTAGTTCTAATGATGTTATTAAAGAATCTGAAGTGGTTTTGATTACATCAGTTCTAAAACTTATGATTTTAGAACATGTTCTAAAATGTTTCCTTGGTTATAAATATAAAAAGTAATAATTTTAATTAAAAATATATTAAAATACTCGTATATCTAAAAAGGGAGAAAATCTACGATTTTAATAAAATAAAACAGATTATCATAGTCTTGAGAGTTAGCAATCATTAGCAGGAGAATAAAAATATCCGAAATCATCCTTTTATTGAAAACTTTAAAATCTACTGAAATTAATATTTTTTACTTTTTTATGTTTTATTTTTCAAATAATAACATTTTATTTTATATCCAATTAATTTTAGTCTTCTACACCTCCACATTGTAAATTGAGACAAATACTTGTATAAATTAATTGTTTATTAAATAAACATATTATTAAAAGTCTGTTCAAGTACTATAAAAAAAAATTCAATTAATTGCAAGTAATAATATTACCGATAGTTAAAAAATTATTAATTGTTAATTTAAAATTGTTTCCGTTGCGCCTTTAACATTTTTGTTTGAGTCTGTGTATGTGGCAAGGCAACGGACTACGCAAATTTTTGTATGTACTTGTATAATAAATTGAATTAAATTTTTTTCTACTACAGTTGTTGTAAAATAGCAAAAAATATTGATATTATTAGCCTGATAGGCAGTCAGTCATATAAAAAGCCTTTGGCCATATTGTAGATGTAAAGGTTACAAATGTTGATACATAAAATTAAAAAAAAGTGTGTAAAGATTTGAAGTACATGTGATTTTTGTGATATTGGTATATGGAAATATTCAAAAGAAGTAATATTACAAACAGAATTTATTTTGTTAAATAGTTCGTAACTGAAAGATCAGGTTTCGTAAATAATATGACCTTTATCATTACATGATACCACAGAGATTTGTAGCTTATTTAAAGTTCCGAGACATCACAAGTATAGCAGATAGTCAGAGCACTTAATAGAAAGTTCATTAAGAATTATTTGAGAACATTATGTTCTCTCAATCATATTTACTAATTCAGTTTCTTTAAGTTAATGTTCGCAGAAAGATTTTTTGGTGAATTATTCCCTGGTGTATGAGTATCGAGTCTAAACTTAAACAATTTCAAACAATATAAGTTATCACTTGCATTTTTATTTCCTTTAATGGCTTTATAACGGCCTTATTACTTATTTATTTATTTCTTTATTTAATTATTTATTTACTTCAGTTACATATATTACAAAATAGCTGAGACAAATTTACAATTGCTTATTCTTATGAACAAAGTTAATACAATTCGGGGTTCACACACAGCAATTTTTTTTGATAAAGAGAATATAAAAACTTGGTATTCCTCCTACAACTTTTCTCTTTCTTTTCTTCCTACAAACTCAGAATTGCGGCAAGAAAAATTGCTGTGTCTAAGCCCCGTCCAAAAGTTAAAATAAATAAAATAATAAAGACACTTATACTAAAAATTTTTAGAGTTTAGCAAATGAAGGAGCCTCGTTTTTATATTATTAGGTGAATCTGAGAAGTCAACAACGAATTAACTTCAGAACAGATTTTATAACATGCATCAAAGTTAGCAAAATTGGGTCTATGAAATGGAATGCCTAATGGATGGTAGGATCTCAACATTCGATTAGGAACAGTAACGGAAGACTTTACCTAGAAGAAATTCGGAATCAATTTTTATTTGAAGAAGGTCAATTATAAATGATATATTAGAAATCGTTCTTCTACTTTTCAACGTTGGAAGACTAATTAGAGCAAGTCGACTTCGGTACGATGGAAGGCGAATATTCAGCCTTCAATTTAATCTACAAAGACAAAACAACAGAAATTGCTTTCGTAGAGAATCCAGTTTATTTACATAAACAAGGATAAGGACCCCATATAACGAATGCGTTTTCTAAAATTGGCTTTACTAGGGATGTATAAAGATGTTTAGTGATATAAGGATCACTTGCTTTATTAGCAGTTATTTGAATGTAGGAGTTAGACGTTAGTTTCACATCAAAAAGTACTCCCAAATCTGTGAAACTATTATTTGTATTCAACTCAGCACCACCAAGATTATAAGCAAATATAATCGGAGTACGCCTATAATAAACCATGTGTTTGCATTTTTTGGGATTTAATTTCATTAAGTTTTCGTCACACCATTTGGAAAAACGATTTAAATCAGATTGGAAAAGTATTTGATAATTAGGATTAGTAATTGTTTTAAATATTTTAAAATCATCAGTCTACATCAAAATATTGCAGTGATTTATATTTAAGGGAAAATCATTAATAAAAATTCGGAATAGGATCGGACCAAGATGACTACCTTAAGTAACCCCAGGATTTACAGTTTTTATACAAAACACATTGTTTTCTTTATTTTAAATAGCAGTAGATCCATTTTAGAAGAATTTCGCTGAAGCCGATAGCTTTAAGTTTCATCATTAATAGTTCGTGGTTAACGTTATCAAATGCCTTGCTGAAATCAGTATATACTACATTTGGCAGGTTAATATTGTAGAAACCAGCATTTATATAGGATGACAGTTCCATTAGGTTAGTACATGTTGACCGACCTTTACAAAAACCATACTTATAAGGCGATATTATGGATAACAAATTGCAGGATAGCATATCTGTTACAATTTTCCCGAACAGTTTTGATATCGTGCTAAGTTTTGCTATACCTCTATATTTGAGTTGAAATAATAGATCTTCCTCCTTATTTATGGATTGGAATTATGAATAAGAGTTCCAGTACAATAGGAAATAGCCAGCATAATTTATTAAGATAATGCCACCACCATCAGGAGCAGGATTACCAATCCAATTTTTATATTTCTTAAATTTTTTAGGATTAAAGAAGAATACGTTGATGAATTTTGGAAGAATACGTTGATGCAAAGAACCGTGCAAAAACGTTGGATATATCTGCATCAGTCGAATAAAAAATTTCATTAATTTTTATTGTAGTAGGATACAATTCGAGTTGATGAAAATATAAAAGATTTTAGGATTTCTTCTAATATTGGATTTCACCTTAAACAAATATGAATCGTAGCATCTTTCATTTTCCATATATTATTTTATGTTGTTTGAAAAGACGACTTTTACGATTTTTCAGCCGTATTAATGTGAGAGAGTTCTAAAGTGAACCACAATGCATTATAGTTTTATTTATTGGAATAAACTCAGATATAAATGTGGCAATAATAATATAAAATCGTTCATGCCAGTTGACATTTGATAATAGTTCATTCGGTTTATAAAAATTCGTTTTCTTGTAACAGTATGCAGAAGTCAATTTTGACGCTTTATCAACTTGAAGAAATGACATCACTATACCAATTCTTGGATAGTAACGATCCTCAGATAAACTTAAAGAAATACTATCAAACAAAAAAGGATTTCTTTTAAATAAAAAAGGTTCAATATTGAATTTTTACCTAAAATTTTATAATAAAATAATTTGGATACATTTCTTATTATTGTACCAAAAAATCATATCAGTTAAGCTTAACATATTTCTTCAAAAAATTTTAATAGGCAAATATCGTCCAAGTCATTTGTGAAATAGAATCAACAAATATCATCAACATGGTCTTGGGGAATTGAATTTACATAAATAATAAAAATATTTCTAATTCTCATATATACCAATGTCGGAGGTGGTTATATGCTATGTTAGATCTCGATTGGATGCCACGCCCACATTTTACGCCTACTTTAAAAAAATCTATTTTTTAAATTTTGTACATTATCAATGTAGATATTTACATGAAATTTGACACACAGATAGTACTTGTATGGAGAATTTTATAGACTATGTATAGTACCAGTGTCGGAGGTGGTTATAGGCAATGTTAGATCTCGATTGGATGTCACGCCAACATTTTACGCCTAATTTTAAAAAATTATTTTTTTCAATTTTGCACGTTATCTATGTAATTATTTACATGAAATTTGGCACATTCATATATAGTGCTTGCATTGGAGAATTTTATAGGATATGTTGGATCTTGATCAGATGCTATGCCCACATTTTACGCCTACTTTTTAAAACTGTCAAACGGCTGGAACGATTGGCTTAAAATTTTCACAGCATCATCCTGTGCATCCCTAAATGCAAATATTATATTTTATTTCTCGATCGGAGCAGGGGGAGTGGTGCCAATCCATACAAAGCAAATATCCATTATCTTATATCTAAGGTTATATTATTGTGAGCACATTATCGTGTGAACATCTAGCGTATCATGTCGCATTGATAAAATGAAAATGAGATGGGTAGGTTCAGGGGGAGAGGTAGAAAGAAAATAATTTTCGCATATCCAAAGGAGTATTACAGTGAAGTCTTAAAAGTTGTAGGAGTAATTTTCATATCAAATTTCGAATAGGGCTGATAGGTCCAATGGGGTGGCAGTTCCCATATAGAGTAAATATTGGTTATCGCGTCAAATGAGGTAGCGAAGCGTACCGGGAAAAGCTAATTTTTAATCAAATCTTTATGCAAAAAGTCAAAGAAAAAAGTCAAGATATTTTGATAATAAATTTGTAATTTGTATTCCGCAGGTTCGACTAATATATAAGTTGACAAAATCGTAGCAGAGAAATACGTTTACGTTTGGAATAGACGCCTTAGGAGCTAAGCTATGGAGTATCAAGTTATTGCATCTAAACGCTTGACAATTTGATTCTCATCTGATTTCAAAGATCAAAATCAATATACCCCCATCAAAAAATGATGTTGGTCCATTGCGTTTGTCATTGTATATGTAACATGTTGAAATAATAATCTAAGACCCTATAAAGTATATATATTCTGGATTCTCGTGAAAATCTAAGACGATGCAACGATGTCCGTTCGTCAGTCTGTTCAGGGCTCTGGGCGGACATCCTAGGGAGAGGGAATTTGACTCAAAGTTTTCTTTGGTGCTGAATATAAGCAAAACCGGTTCATAAACAAAAAATTTATGGACCAAATACTAGGAAAACAGGGTGTTCGTCGTAACTACAGTTTATACTTTTCGCCCGATATCTTTTACAAAGAAGCATCAACGAAATTTTGTAAAAATAACTTAAAGACCAATATAAACTCGGAAACCAACAAATGGGCGTAGTCCTCCCACTTTACCGCCCACTTCCCATATAAGGAGAAATTTCAAATAGTTGCAGATTCGGCCAAACCGAGTATAACATTCTCACTTGTTTTTAGTAGAAGGGCACTTTAAAATTTCTTTTAAACTGTAGTAGCCTCACCTCGGGTACCACCATCTACAACCCATCAATGTCTGTTAATACTCCACCACTTAGTCGTACAAGTCTCTTAAAAAACACCATCCAAACAACAATTGCAAAAAAATATTTACTTTACGCAGCTGGAAAAAGTGTGGGTGCAAAATTTGTTTGTTTTTTCTTGGCTGCTATTTTCGAGTGTGTTTTTTTACGCGAGTCTACTAGAACGAACTCAAGTGATTTAATACATGTTGTTGGTAATGTAAACCGTAGGGGACGCCTACCTACTCCTCCGCCTTTAATAAAAGTTTCTATGGAGTGGATGTAGTTAAAGCAATAGTAGCTAACAGTTGTATATATCATTTCATGGATTTATATTTTTATTCTATTTTCTGTTTATAGAATTTGTTTTTTGTTTGTTATGAATTGTGTGCAGTACGAGAGTGTATAAAATTGTGCTACTTGTATTGCTATTTTGGTAATATAACAAAAACCCAATATTTGTTTGCTTTTTTTTGTTTAACTTGAAATAATCTTAAAAGAATCAACTAGCAATAGCTTTGATAGAAGCAGCAGCCAATGTTAATCAAACAAATTTTAAATAAATGAATTACTACTGAATGATGGACGGATGGTTGGTTGGTTGGTTAGATGACTGGCTAGCTGCCTAGATGTATGAATGAATGGATGGTTGAGTTATTATATGGCTGAGTAGCTGACTGGCAGTGATTTTTTTGTTTTTGTTTGGGCTCAATGGCCATTTCATTTGCGCTATTTTGAATGTCAGTCATGACGAAACGTAGATATGGTATATTTCAAACAACACGGTTTATTTTTTTGCTGGGTTTTTATTTGTTTATACTTATTTTGTTTTGATTTTTTTTCTTTTTGGGTTTGAAATCTGAATATAAAAATAAATTTCAACATCTGTTTGTAGAGCTTATTTTTATGCAGTGATAGATAAATTAGATTAAGTCCATTATAATCTGGCATCTGAACGAAGTGTTTTATGTACTCGAGATTTGTGAGAGTACATATGTAGTACTTTTAAGGGATTTAATGCTTAATTCAATTAGGCAGTAAGAGGGGTTCGCTTTTTTATTTTGGAACAAATGCGATGCACGAAATTTACATTTTATCCCAAAAAATATTTCTGCTACATAAGAAATAATAAAAAACATTTATAGAAAAATTTAGCTTAACTTTTTGATATAAACTATCAAAACAAACTACTAATAGAACAAGCTTTTTAACTAAGTTGGTCTAATTTGCCATTGTGCTTGCTGGATTTATATTTTTAAAAATTTAAATCTTATTTTGAAGTCTAACTCCATTTCGCTTTTTATAACAAACTTTGTTAAATTCAGTTTAGTATTTTCTGAGTTTTATGCATTTTAAGAAATTATTATATAATTAATATTAATCGTATGCCACCCATATAATTATTTTTTTAAAATTGGAATATTATGGTAATAAAAATGCACAAGGGTGGTCAAATACAATTGAATATTTTGAGGGCGAATTATTTAGTATGAAATGTGAAAATTAAATTATAGAAAAACGTTGAAAATTATACAAAACTATTTTCAAAGTTTATATTTTGTTAAAGCTGTGATTTTATTGAAATTTCTGCAAACAAGCTTTCGTCAAAAGTTCGTAAGTTGCGCTTGTTAATAAATAATACTTACGTTTACCGTCTTCTTAAATAGAATATTGTTGGACTGAGAAGTTGCATTTCATCCAAGAATATCGGCCTACAATTTATTTCACCAAGTTATATAAAGAAGAATTTGTCCAATTATTTTAGGATCTAAGAGACAACCATACAATTAATCAGACATTGTATTTTTCATTGACAAGAACATTTTTCTCATTGGATATAATATCAAAGCTGCAAAATTTGAAAATTAGCCGAAGATTATTCTTTTTGCTAAAGCCTTTTTTATTTATCTACAAATTTCAGTGTCAACTGAAATGAGTAGGATTTTATTGTAAATTTTAGAGTTGTGAAGTCATAAACCAATTGTTTTTCGTTTCAGCCACCAATATGCGTCAATCCAGTTTCATACGCTCGAAAAACCAGATAAAGGATCACCTAGGTATTTCTTCAAGATCCCATTATATATACCTACCTTAGTTTGGGCTTTTCAGAAACTTCAAATCAGTATAAATTTTGACAGAATATAACTACCGATTTTTTTGGGCTAAAATTGATGTTACGAACTAAGATTGTCATTGTCATTTCACTAGAAGAGTTCAAAATTTCGCGCAATCTATATTTTCAAAACTGCAATTTTAAATTTTTATTAAGAGTGCCGTTAAAAACCACTGCTCTCGAATTAAAAAGATTTTGAATTGAGCCTTCTATTTTCTTCGGTTTGACTATGCCTCTCTCATATGATCCCCAGTGTTATAATTTATTTTCAAATCTAATTTGTTTCAAATTAGATTTTCAGTAAATCCCCTTCAATTTTCGTTAACGATATTATTAATTAAACTAAAATTTATTAGCAGAAATTTCCTTGTCACTATATGTCTATCGTTTTCAGTTGTTATGGGTTAAATGTCTTGTTCTCTTTAAATAAATCTAAAAAGTTTTTCCATTTAAAATAGTACACAGAATGAGTTTTAAATAATCTGCCTTTAGGCCTTAACTTTTATGCACAAGTAATTTGTAGTATTTGGTATGATTACCAACGCAATCCAGCTAAAATGGTCGTTGAAAACAGTGGATAACAAAATAAAAGAAATGCATTTTTTTTTTGAAAGAAAAAATATTTTATATTTAAATAACGTGTTAATTGGTTTTTGGAATCTTTAATAGATTTCTATCATAAACAATTTTAAGTTAATTTTTTAAATTTTAAGCAAATTTTTCGACTAACGCAACCCCAGATTGTTGTGTAAAGATTCAAAAGATGAAATAACGCCAATTACACTGATCGGAAAAAACATTTTGTCTTCCTTGAACCAAAAATAAGTGAACTATGTGGAATTTGACGTGCTGAACATGAATCTGCTTTCAGTTTTTTTCTATCTTGATTTTTTTATAGGCATGTCTAATATTGGATCATATAAAAAGTATCAGCGGTTTTTGCAAAATTATTGAACAAATTTTTTGTTTTTTGAAAATCAATTTTATTCAAGTATACATATTCGCCATTATTATCTATGACCTCTTGTCATTTTTTCGGGTAGCTTCATAATTCCATCGCTGTAGAACTTCCCAGACAAGTACAGTAAATTTTTCGCGGGTTATCTAACAGTTGAGTTGTGAATAGTAGAATTCAAAAATGATCGTTTTGCCAAGTTGTAGCAGCTTATAATGGTTTGCCATCAAAACAGGCTTTGAACTCGTTTGTGGAGAGTTGCCGGCCTTTGAACATGATTTGTTTCGCTTAATGTTTTCGTAATGAACCCATTTTTCATCGCCCTTAATGATCCGCTTCAAAAATGGTTCGATTTCGTTGCGTTTCACTGACGCTAGTTCGGTCATCAAAATTTCTTTGCGATAATTCATGTGACACCCAAACATTGAGTTTCTTTGAGTAGACAGCCTTTTCCAAACTGTCATGTTGTGGATGTTTAATATCCTGATAGCTTGCGTGCGGTCTTGCACCACCAGTTGCAAAATTTCTTTCACTTTTTCGGTGATTGGTCGAACAAAGCGACGTGCATCTCTGACACCGAAATTTCCCGAACGGAATCTAGCAAACCAATGTTCCAATGTTCACTCACAGCATTCTAACTCTTTACAAATTTTTGCGGCGTGTGATAGCAGCGTTTTTTTTTTGTTTTTTACGGTAAAAAAGCATCGTATAATGTATTTCATCAGATTTTTTACTCATTTTCAAATCAATATAACTTTTCACACAAGCGGCGAGTTAAAAAATTGTTTTCAACAAAATTATAACTTGAAATGTTACCTTTCAAACTCGGAGAAGTCTATCGATTTAGTCTTCCCCGATATA
The DNA here is from genome assembly GCA_932274085.1 of Protocalliphora azurea. NCBI lineage: Eukaryota > Metazoa > Arthropoda > Insecta > Diptera > Calliphoridae > Protocalliphora > Protocalliphora azurea. Next base: position 21,305,157 of record OW026519.1, on the reverse strand, counting down.
TGTATGGGCATTAAGAACATGTAGTGACAAAAAACCGTGGATACTTTTTATATTAGTTAATTAATAATTAATAAGACAATTACACAAGTATATTTCACCATAATTCAAGAACAGTTGGTGCGATTTAGAACCAAAAGATGCAGATAAAAATTGTCTTCAAGTCATCTTAACATAATTTTTTTAATTGCTAAATAGTTTCGGAGTTATTTGGAAATTGTTGTTGTAAAAAGTTCTTAAGTTCTTTTAAGAAATTAAAATGGCAAAAATGTTCAGCTGTTTATCCTTTGACATAGGGCTGGTAATGCTACGAATAAAATCATATTCCATCTAGTTCATATATTATTTTTTAAGGGAGAATTTTTTTGTTTTGTTTTACTAAAGACTGTCCCTGAATTTATATCTACTACTTTTGGTCTTCACTATAACTCTACTCTACATCTATATTTCATCTAGCTGGTGGTGGCCAGCTACCATACTCAAAGCCAGCCATGATGGTGTGGCCTGGCTGGCGTGTCAACATTTATAAGGTGGTGTAAGTCAAGTAGCTTGATTGAATGTCGTTCATTCAATGGATGACTGAGTGAACGACTGAATGATATGGAATGAATAGATGAATGAATAACGATGGTATGTCGATGACAGCAACACTTTAATTTCATCATCATCATTTCGTTTATATTTTTTCTTTACTAAAATATGCATTTTGTATGCAAAAGGTTAGAGAAGTTCAACGCGTACTAAACAGATATAAATTGAACTATTTAACAATTTTAATAGTAAAAAAGAAAACATTTAATAGAGATGTTTAAATAAGAATCTAATAAAAATTTAATGCGGAGGAGAAAGAATTTTTACGTTTGTTTTGAAAAGAAAATATTTATTTCATAATTTAAAACATTTGTTAAAATTTTGTTCGTCATATATTATGCACAATTAATATTTTAGAATTGGATTTTAAGTTTCGTAAAAAACGTTTTATCTTAACATTATCTACATTACTTCTATACCTTTGATTTCAAATATGTTGTCTGTTGAAATTTATATGCCAAAGGTTTAAAATAACTAAGTGACGTAAATTAATGTAACGATAATGCTCCACAAAAAATTGCTATTCAAAATAACCAAAAAGCGGTCTATAAGTATATGAGTTATAAGTAAAAATAAAAGATTAATGACGGATTTTTAAGTCAATAATTTAATCTAATTCTTAAATTAACGTCAGTGGATTTAAATCGGCTTGAGCTGCCCTTTTTTAAAGTACATCGATTGTCAAGAAGTTTAAAGTTTAAAAAGAAAATTAAAAAATCTTCTGCTTTAAAAATTATACTATTGCCTAATTCACAACCTCTGTTGTATTGTTCTATCGGTGTATATCGTAAAAATTTGTAAATGAATAGGTCATATATATTTGGGAAAAAGAATTATTTGAAGAATGTACAATTCTTATACAAGGTTAAAAACTATAATTAAAAAAAAAAATCATAAGAAGTGCAAATAAAAATTATTTTCAAAAAAAGTAACAATTTTGAAAAAAGTAAACCATTTAAATAAATGTCAAAACGTACTATTTTTTAAGTACCATTTTGTGTGTTTTTTTAAGTAACATTTTACAAAAAAAAAAAAAAAAAAAAAAAAAATGAAAAAAAACTGTTTTAAAAAAAGTCATTTATGTTATAGTTTAAAAAAAATTTTTAAAAAATTCTATTTTGAAACAGAAGTAATATTTGGAAAAAATGGCTTTTTAAATTAAAAAAGCCTTTTCCAAAAAAGTAAAATTTTTTAGAAAACTTCACTTCAGTAATCCTTTTTTAAATCATATTTCTAAATACTACTATTGAAAAATTTTTCATGAAAGCTAAAAAACTGTTTTATTAACATTTTTCTATTTATGAATATAACGAAATTAATGTTATATTCATAAATAGAAAAAAAAGACATCTTTGACGCAAAAGCGAGAAAATCAACGAAAACTTTACATAGGTAACCTTGTAGAGCAATTTCTATTAAAATATGTTTGTGTTTTTCTTTTTGTAAGCTTATAAGTGATTATTAAGTCTGAACTATGAAAGGATGTACTATTTGTAGTATGTTGGTCAAATTGAACTTCCTACGATAATTGGGACGTGCTACTAAACGATAATTAATTTTTTTAATGATCCCAGAAGAAATTAAAAAAAAAAAAAAAATATCCTCACCAATATCAAACGATAGCTAAAGAAAAGTTAATGAACCCGTAATTCACGACTTTCCATAAAAAAATTTCAAGAGGATAAAATTTACGGTTTGATAAAAATTCGTTAATTCAGTTTTATTTTTTTATTACGTGTGTGCTGATGTTTGTAACATATAGAAGAGATCATCGGATCACCACTTTAAAGTGTACCAGAATTACTGACCTTCGGTCCATGTAAACCTTGTAATCAAATTACAGTTCGCATTTTTAAATATAAATCAATGAAATCTTGCATACAATCTTCTACTGGGTCCAGGATGAACCCTATTGAAAGTGGTAAGGATCGGTTTATTATTTCTCCAAGCCCCCATAAAAAGTTGAGATATTGACAAATGCCCAGTAGGGGATTTAAATGCAGCAATACAAAAAAAAATAACCGATAATCTTTACATAAGTAATCAAGTCACACACGAACGATATAGTGTATATATATATATATATATATATATATATATATATATATATATATATATATATCTTTTTTTTGTAAATTAAAATTAATCCAAAAATTATGATTCTTTTATCTTTCAAAAACTTTTCTTTTATTTACGCATAAAAATTCTTATAAAAAAATTTGCGATTTTTCTGTGAAAGAACAAATTTTCTAGCTTACATAGATGCTTCAAAAAGTTGAAGAAATCAAATATGCCTTAGTTTATTTTTGTTGTTGTTTTTCAGTACCCACGAAAACAACAAAAAATATAAGCTTTTTTTGTTCTCCGACGAAAATTTTGGAAATTACAAACGGAATGACAAAATTCTTTACCACAATTATATATAAAAAAATAAAAACTGTCACACTAAAATAAAAAGGTACCTATTAGTAAAAAATAAAACAATTCTTTTTTTCGAAAGTACTATTTGAAAAAGTTCCATTTTCAAAAAATAATTTTATTTACAAAAAAGTAAAAAGTTTTAAACTATTTTTTAACCATCTCTCTAAAAGAGTACTATTGACAGTACGTATATATATTTTTTTTGGAAAAGGTACAATTTTTCAATGAAAGTGAAGTTATTCCAAAAATTACGATATATTTAAAAGTATAATCTTTTGGAAACGCACATTTTAAGATGAGTGTTCTTCTTTCCTTTTTTCCATAAAGTACTTTTTTCAAAATTTGTAAAAGTATGCCAAAAAGTTAACATTATCAAAAAAGTACTATTTGCCAAAAAATTAAATATTTTAAAATAAAATTAAAAAGTGAAATTTTGTTTTACAAAAACTATTTTTTCTCAAAAAGTATCACTTTACAAATATTTGAAATAAGTAAAATTTTTTTACAGGAAAAAAGTACAATAAGTTCAGTAAAAAAAAAATACTTTTTGAAAATTTTTATTATTATTTTTTAATTAAAATTTTTTTAAAAAAATATATAATTTTTCGAATAAAGTATTACTTTTTTAATAACGTACCACTTTTCAGAAAAACTAAATTTTTGACACAATTTATTAAAATACCAATTATCAAAAAAAGTACCATTAACAATAAAAAAATAAAATAAATATATTGTTTTAAAAAGCACGGCTTTAAATTTTTTTCAAAAACGGATTTCTAGTCTAGTCATAAAAAGTAATGTTATACATAAAATACATTTTATTTAGAAAAGAAAAATAAAAGAAAAATTAAACATTTTTTATTTTATTATATTTCATTATATTTATTTAATATTTTATTTAGAATATTTCACATTTAACTGTATCTATAATTAATTCACACAGTGTTTTTTTCCAACAATGTATAAAACTTTTTATTTTAATTCCTCATTAACTTTTTGTTTCTCAGTTTTATTCATTGAAACTTTGTTCTTCCTGTGCAATTTCCAAACTAAAAATACAAAATAAAACAGATAAAATTATTTTAATAGGTTTAAATAACTTAACAATCCAATGAACTATGTGTGGCATTGTAATGGGAAAGTACACTACATGGGGCATTATGTAACATATAAGAATTTAGTGATTTTTATTTAATTTACTCTTTCTTAATGTTAGTCAAATTAAAATAGCTATCAGAAATTTGCATAGAATTTCATTAAGAATTTTTCGATTGTTGCTTCTTGTGGCATCGAATGATATTTGGCTATATCAAAATTACAAGTTGTGAGAAAAATGTTGTACAAATGAGTGGTTTATTTTGTGATATTTTTGACAGTGTATAACACGTTACTACACGCATAGAAAAAACATGGTTACAGCTTTATCACTACAACAATATTATGTTTTTGTTGCTAATTTTAATGAACTTTAATAACTCTGTGCTCATGATAACAATGATTTGGTTTTGTCATTTAGTTTTTTTTTATGATTTGATGTTTACACCCAATAAAAAAGAGGTGGTGTATTTTTACCAGAAACAAAATGTTGTTAATACGAAACATATCATTACTTGTACAACCATTAAATATTTGCAGTCTTTTTCCTTGTTCTTCAATCATATTTTGTTTTTAAACCATATTAATATTATTGTTCGTATAACAATAAAATGTTACAAATAAATATAATATTTATCCTTTTCTCAAACTTAGTGGAAAACTTCAATAATTGTTTGTTTTTAAATATATATATATATATATATGTTGTATATATATATATATATATATATATATATATATATATATATATATATATTTTTTTTTTAATATTTGTTTTTTTAACTTCAATGTAATTTTCATTTAGTTTATATATGAGTAAACAAGGTTTGGTATACTCGGTGTGATTCAAGCAATATAAGATATCTTGCATTTGAAACACATATGGTGGTACAAATGAATATAAGTAATAGTATGTAAATATTATTATTATTACTTATGTATATTGGAATAATAATATGATAAAATGGAATCATAATATGACAATGTGGTAAAATAATATGATAAGATTGTTCAATTAAATGTAAAACAATAATCATAATATGTTGCCACTACAACTATTTTTTTTCTCTGCATGTAGTCCTACTTTTTATAACATTATACATTAATTTGTGACGAGATTATTTCTAAAATATTCATATAATATATATAATAATATAAAATATAAAAATAATATAAAATAATTAGTAGTTTTCATCAGTAGGGTATTTTTATGGTCTTCTAATGATTGCTTGCAGATTTTTATTTCTTTACTTCTAAAATTATTTCATTATTTTCTTCAGCATTTTTACATAAAAATTCCTATTTTTTCCCATTTCCAATTCAATTGTTTTTTTTACTCTAATTTATTTTCCTGGCAACAATCGTATATAATAAATACAAAACATTTAAAAATTGTTTCTTGTTTATTGCATGTTTTATTTTAAACAACTTGTCTCGGGGTTTTACCCTTAATGCATTTGAATCATTTATTTTTTCTATGGCGAACTAAAAGGGGATGTTTGTTTGGAGCATTTTGTTGTTTAGAGTATTATTTACACCTCTTTTTTATTTATTTATTTATTTTTTTTGCTCAACTTCTTTTAATGTTTTGATTTTTTGAACTTTTAGTATTAAGTTTAAATGGAAAATGTTTTACAAATTAATAAACTAATGGATTTTCTTTTCTTATTCTCTTTGCAGGTATGTATTTAATAAATTTTTGCTGTTGAAGAAATGTTTGTAAAAGTACTAAAGATGAGTATAAATTTTGAGGTTACATAATATATATTGAAATTTGAATTTAAGTTAATGATGAGGTTACTAATACTTTAAAATAAATGTAATGAGTTGAATGAATTAAATTTCGGTTAAAATTCTTTTTTTGCTTATAAAGTAAACAAAAATTTTTAAAATCTTCAAATGTTAATATTTATGTACCTATAGGTCCTATCAAAAAATTTTCATACTTTTATAAAAATAGAGGCTCTAAGATATACAAATATGCTTGTTGTTTTTCTTTAAAGTTATCAGTCAGGAAAATAATATAAAAATTGTAAAAATTCCCAAAAGAAATGTATTTTGAACACATTTTTCACAACATTAAAAAAAAAAACAATTTTCTTACAATTTACTCGTTTTGTTGATACTATGTCGACAATAAATGTTAAATTTTTTAATTGGGTTCAATCCTGTTTAATGTTTTATGACACATTTTTATGAAACATTTTTTCGATTCACTTTTTGTTGCCAAATATAGTAGGAATATCGATCCGTACATTATTTATTATTTTAATTGATTATAATTAAAATAGATTATAACATCGTCTTTTCTTTGAAATATCATTTGCCGAATTTATCCTTCGATAAACTAACTTGTATTTGACTTGAAGTTGTTTGATGCAGGGTTTAAAAAAAATCGCTCAAAATTAATTTTGTGTTATATTCAAATCTTCTAGTTTATGAATAAACAGTTTAGATTTCATAAAAAACTATAACATGTTTATAATCTTCGGATTTCGAAGATTAAAAAAGTAACCAATCGATTTTATATTGCTAACAGGGACTGAACTATTTACATTTTAAAATGTAAACAAATTTCGTTTATACATTTTTTAAAGAAATTTGTCCAACAATTTTTATCTGAAGTTTTACAATTTTAAAGATATTTTGTTGACTGATCTCTCGAAACTTAAAATGTAAATGTATATATATTCTCATAATTTTATAGAATCATAAACCTTTTTGCTTTTTCCAATTTGCAATTTAAAATATTAACTATTTTTGGTATATATGTTTTATATATTGCTCCTAAGTTAGTTAGTGATCATATTATCTATTTTTTTGAAAAGGTAGTTTTCTATTTTTTTTTTCATGAATTTTAACTTTTTAAACATTTTACAATTAAATAAATTCTTTATAATTTTCAAAACTAAATTTGTTTATTTTTTTTTAAAGTCCCCTTCAAAAAATCTTTACAAATTAAATAAATAACTTTGCTTTTCCCTTAATAGCTCCCTAAGTAGAATAATTTTTTATTTAATAAAATAAAAGTGTAAATACTTCTTTTTCAAACCTCAAAAAGTGCAATAGAAAAACTAAAGTGTTTATAATAAAAATTTAGGTTAATTATCTAAACAATTTAAGGGATTTTTTTAAAGAAAATATAAGCAAACAAAAACATCAGGTGTTGAAATATTTTAAAGGAGTCTTAAAAATTTTATAAATATTTATACTTAAAAAAACATAAAAAATAATATAAAAAAAAACCACACACACCAGAAAAATTATAATAGAAGAAAAAATGTAACATTTTTAAAGAAGATTAAAAAAGAAAAATCTTAATTTAACAATAAAAAAAATAAATAAAAAAATAAAATAAAATAAACATCAAATAAACAAACTCTCTGTATAATACTAAAAATTCAAAATTAAAATTCTCTTTAAGAAAAAGAAAATGTTTAAAAACAAATCTCCCATCAAACAGCAGCAGCATTTTTAAATTATTCAAGCAAGTTATTAGCAATAAATAGTCACCACCACTATTTATTCTTAAATTATTTCAAGTACTGAAGTACCTTTTTTGTATTCATTTAAGTAGAAAAAAAGCAACGGGATTCTTTTCTTTTTTATTAATTCCTTATACTTCAAGGTGATACACTTGCTTCTAATTCACCTTTCAAAATTTAAGAAATATATTCTTTATTTTTTCAATATACAGAATTTTGAAAGGTTTAAAGGTATAAAAAACAAGCCTTTTGAAAAATAAAAAAAAAAAAAAAAAAAATAAAACCAATTGATACTTGGCTATGCTTGACTGGTTTAAAAACTTCTTACTTATTTTCTACTTATCATATTCTTTCAATAGACCTTTTAAACTTTCAACCTTTTAAACGAAAAAAGAAGACGTATATAAGAAGTCGTATAAAAGGGAGAAAGTACCATGATGGTGTGGCTTTTGTATTTTGCTGTTTAGTAAACATGAAATTAGAAATTATTTGATTTTATGCATGGTTGCATATTTGTTTTTGTCCAATAGAGTATCCTTTACATGTAAAGTTGTATTAGTCTTGCCATACACATACAGTGACGGACAAAACTAAAGCACGGATTAACATTTGTTCGTTTGTTAAAATATAGGTGGTGAATAACGATGAGAAATTCATTTTCTCTAAAACCTAAATTCTTTAAAACAAATGAAAAAGAATTCTGTTTCTTTGTCTAAACTAAAAAATTTGAAAGAAATATGAAATATACATTTTTCGTGCGAGACAAAACTAAAGCATATTTTAGATTTTTTTTTTTTAATGTTAATGTGATTTATATTTGGTACCATAGACCTATTTTTTAAAACTTTTACACATCTGCAAGGCATAGAAACACTTCATTTTGAAAAATCTTCTTAGAAATTTCTATTCTTATTATTTCATCAACATGGGAAATTTCGTCCTTCATTTTCAGATTATACGCATATTTTTACACGATCTACAATTCCCCATATGATTCCAAATATATTTTCTGTGAGATTGTATTAACCACTTCAAAACTGTGATTGTTTTTGGTCATAACACACTTTTTGAGAAAATTAGATAAGATTTTAGCTGTCGTTACTATGTTGATACCTCCATTTAAGGGACATGTAGAAGAATGGCATATTTTAGGGCATATCTTTATTAAATTTATTTTATCAATTGGTCCGATATAATGATGGAAGAACTACTTTAATCCAGCCACTTTAACTATACTATGATTCAATAGAAAATAGTACCTCTATCCAGTGAAGTTTAATTTGAAAAGTTCTGATGGTTTAATGATAGTACATTGATAAAACGGGAAAACGTCTTAACGTACAGTATACCAAAAGACATTGAGAAACCCGGGAAGATATTTTATCGTCCGTGTTTGTTTTGCCGGTTATAATATCGAACTAATTTATAAAAAAATATATAATAATGGAACGTTTTATACCTAACCAATGCCTTAAAAGATGCCCTTATTCCACATACGGAAGAGGAAATGGCCATTAAGCAACGACCGCTACAAACTCATCTAATTGTCTGTAAAATTATGCTATGACCAAAAGACCACAGTTTTGAAGTGCTCTGGTTAATCATTTGATATTAATCTCATAGAAAATATATTTGGAATTCTATGGGGAATTGTAGATCGTGAAATAAGAGCGTATAATCTAAAAACATTTCTGAGCAGATTTTCAAATTTAAGTGTCTCTATGCCACACGGATGTGTAAAAGTTTTTAAAAAATTAGGTCTATGGTACTAAATATTAATGAAGTTAACATTTGTATTTAACAAATAGAAAATTTGCTTTAGTTTTGTTTCGCACGAAAAATTTATATTTCATATTTCTTTGAATTTTTTTAGTTTAAATAGAAATAGAAAGAAACTCATTTCTTTTTTATTTGTCTTAAAGAATTTTGGTTCTAGTGAAAATAAATTAACAAAAGAATTGAAATCAAAATGAGTTTCCCATCGTTATTCACCTATATTTTAATAAATGCTAATTCGTGCTTTAGTTCTGTCCGCCACTGTATGTATGTATATATGCATGTATTGTTCAGAACAAAACAGGCTATTCGATGTTGTACTACAAATTGCCTTTGATATAAAAAATAATCTCCTTTTTCACCAGCTGTTTTCTTACTGCCTCTTTAAACTACAACTTGTTGTCTTTGTCATTGCAGTTGGTGTTTTTATATCCTTATAGGAAACAAAAAACAATAACAACAAATTAAATAAACAACAAGAAAAGTACATAACGTCTGCTTTAAGAAACACTTGTCATCGTTTTATGGAAGTTGTTAAATAGGGATACTCACAGCTTGTTGTAAAAAATATTGTTCCGAAGTGATTTTTCATTTCTAATAATAAAAACCTGTTAATGTTAATTGAACTAAATTGTTATAGCCTACAGCTGATATTTGTAACTCCCAAAAATAATGGCTCATTTTCAATTATTTTAATCCACTCGGAATCACTTATTTAGACGATGTTACAATTTCGTTACAATTTCGTCCATCTGTTCGTCCTTCGTCCGTCCATGTAAACCTTGTAATCAAAATTCTGGTCACAGTTTTGATGATAATTCTTTAAAAACTATTGCTTAATAAGTAATTACTAGGCTAACCAAAAATATGGGAAATCATATTTTTTCTTGGGCTTCAATTGAACTAATCTATTAATTATTTATCCGTTTTAGGGAATTTGAAGAATTACGACATCGATTTTTTATAAATATACGCATATTTTGGACACAACAGCATACTATTGCATATTTTGGCCTTATAAACATATTTGGTCATATATTCATAGAAAATCCTTATTTTAGAGCATATTTTAGAATTTTTAGCAAAAGTTAAGGTAATATTATATTTTGCAGCCAATAGAATTTTTTACACAGTTTACTATTAGCGAAAATTTCTTTTTACTGTCACATACGTTTTTCAAATCCAATTCCCTAATAATTTTCAACTTATAAATTGATATAAATTTTGTAATTTTCTGATATAAAGTATTAGCTTTGAATGTTTTTAAGTGCAAAAAGAAAAACTTTGTTAGCAATTGCTAATAAAAATCAAGTTAGTTTTAGCATAAATATAGATAATTTCAAATTTATCCCGAAAAACTATTAAGAGAATATTTTTTTATTTTAAGGGCATATTATTCGATTTTACGGACATTTTTTATGCACTTAAAACATTTTCAGTGTTACCCGGGGGAGAAACTTATAAATACAATTTCATGAATTCAGAATTGTGAAGAGTATGGTTTGTCTTAAAAAATTTAGATGTAAAACTAAAGGTTCTAGAATGGGGTTTTTATTTGGAAAAATGTGAAATGTTTAGGTGATATCGAGGTCAGAGCACCCCCTAGTTGTAAAAATGTTCCTTTTTTTCGAATTCTATTAATTTATTTTCTTTAAAAAAATGAAAATTTTTTTCAAAATAATATGATTGAAACTTCCTCCAAGAGATAGGGGAAACATTATATTGCTTAAGTCGAAAGCAAAGAAAAATTTTGCGAAGTTACGTAGTTAAAATGTATTATAAAATATTAATTAAAAATTAATAAAAATTAATTTAAACGCAAGAGTTCGTAAGCTGTAGCTTATGACTCCCAAGTGAAGAAAGAAAAAAGGAGAATATTCCGAAGTAGGTAGCAATTTTGTTTAAAATTTGAAAACAAGTGTCAATTCTTTGAAGAAAAATTAACAAAGATTAGCAAAATTATACACAGAATGGCAATTTAAAAAATGAATTCGATTAATGTTATGGATATGAAATTGAAGTACTCTGGGAGTATATAGAAACATTTGATTGATTTAAAATAAATTCCAGAATTAAAAAAAAAACACTTTAAGAGACACAATCCAATTTTTAATGCAATGGTTCAAAAATAAAGGTCTGTTACCTCCAATGGGGATTACATAAGCATTTCATTGCTTTAAGTTATCGAAAAATAATATTTTCTGAGATTGAAATAGATTGGCCTTTATATTACCGAACCCCAGGGGTTAAGAAATAAAAGATGTATTTCAAGGATATACAATCTTTGTAATCTAATTGTTGAAAGCAAATTAACTCTATTGGTTGACAAAGAGTATTTGCTGAAAATTAAGTATTCCCCAAGTAAATGTGTGGAAACAAAAGAAATCATTGTATTACATAGGCGACTACAAACCAAATTTTAGTAAAAATTCCAAACAGGATCATAATTTTGCATCGTGCATTAAGTTTATTTAGATTAACATTTAAAGTCTTGAATGTATGACAAAATTACACTACCTTAAACTTTGTATACAAAATTTTCATTTTCTAAATAAAACTTTGAATACCCTAAATACCTTAGATGATTAACATTTCATGCCCAGCTGACCACAAACTTCCACAATGAATATTTCTTTGAGAAAGCATTCGAGAACGACTATAGTTGGCGATCCGAATATGAGCTCGTCGTTCACTTTGTGACATCAAATATTTCGTTCTCGAAGGTTCGGTTATTGTATTATAGTATAGTGAATCTTTAGCGTTATTAATATTTATTCTACAAAACGTAAACGAAACGTAAAAACATTTCTTGCGATTCGTTTTCCATATCAAAAAATTTTTAAAATTAATCGAAATCGACATTGCTAACAGCTTGTGATTATTATTATTGGCAGTACTTTGAAAACGATAGTTTTCTATTTTGTTTCATTTCCATTTTGTTCCAAATTTAAAATAAGAAATTTATTTAATTTTTAAAGTTATATTTTATTTCAAACTTAACACAATATATAAAATAATAAAAAATATATAAAATAATAAATCATATTTTATAGATAATAATTCAGGAATGGTAAATAATTGAAACATTTTGTCCAAATTTCAATTTCACCCAAAAGGGTGTTCAATGTTTTTTCTTTCAATAATATTACTTTTTCTGTTGATCAAATCCGCATATTTTAGAACAAAATTTCCAGAATCAGTCTGCAAGAAAATAAATAATAAATATGCTATTTTGCAAATATATTTAGGCAAGTGCCAACATTACTTATCACTTTTTCTAAAACTTTATTATATTGTTTTAATATTGTTTAATATTGTGATATCGTTATTTTTAAAATTCTCGAATATTACGCGTATGATTACTATAGAGAAATTTTTGAGAAAAGTTCGATGTTACAAACATTCATATTTAATACAATTATTGATATTTTCTTGAATATTTTGTTTTGAAAATTCTTCGTTTTTAGCGAACAATCACTTTTTTCCAATCTCAGGTCAGGCGGGTGTTTATATACATATTTCTCTCTTTTTCTCTCTCTTTTTGTTATTGCTGCAAAATGTTGTAATTGCTTTTGAAAAAAATAATAATCCTCCTAGACATCATACTCGTATTCTCGTAAATGTCATATTTTGTGCATTCTTACAAAAAGCTATTAACATTTTATGACATTTGCATGTTTTCAACATGCATTTCCAACATATTTTTTCTCACTGACACATAAACTCAACAGTTATGTATTGTACGAATATTTATCAAATGTATAAATATTTCAACAGCTGCTTCATTTCTTAAAAAAAAAAAAATAAATAACAAATAAAATTGGTAAAATATTTAATTTTTTAGGGTGAAAAATCGTAAAACCTTTATTTTTATTTTTTTTGAAAAACGATAAGAATTTCACTTTAATCCTGTTATTCATTGCAATAATCCTTTTAGCAACAAAACATAGAAAGACGGAAACGAAACATGTTGCCAACTGCAGTTTAAAGAACAATAACAATTTAACATTTGAATTTAACTTAGAGAACAAATTGCAATTTCATGCAAATGTTTTTAGTGTAAATGTATGCTTTTTGTGTGTGTATTGTAGAATAAATATTAATTCTTGAAAATGGAGTGTACAATTTTAAGTTTGGAAGGGGGCCCCACAGATCCCTCAGGAACGGAGCTATTGGTACTTAAAATAGAGTACTACTGACATAGAAAATTTTTCTGATTGCTTTCCAAATTTTTGTTTCTTATCCGATTTCAAATATTTTTACGTCTTCTCAGAATTTTCATTATATAGACCAATATTTTCGTTCGATTTTGTAAATAATTTTTCAATTAGTTAAAGAATAAAATTATCTATCGATTAAAAAAAATGGAGTAGATATATTTTTGGAGTCCAAAATTAAACGATTTTGAAATTGGAAATTGTAAAAATTACGATTTTTTTTTTTTTTTTTTGCTGAAAAAGTGATTTAGTCTTTTTTCTCTAAAATAAAATTCTCCTTAAGAACATGCTAAAATTGTATACTTTCCTGAAAGAAAATGATTTTAAAATAGAAAACGACTACGATCACTCATAGAGCTAAGTACAGTCTCTCGCAAATTTGACTTACTTGGTATCGAAATTTTGACTTTAGCTGACATGTTCCAAAATCCCAAATCATGAATCTATAAATACATTGCAATTTTGAAAACTCCGATGTGTTCTTAAGAGTTTGTTAATGGCTTTTTCCAGATCTTCAATAAACGTAGAATTTATGGTCAAAATTAAAGAATCCCATTTTTGGACTTTTTGCCTTTTATTTTTGGAATTGTGAGATTCCTTTTCCAAAAATCTTAAATTTTTTTTCACTTTATCCTTTGAAATGATAAAGTCAACGATCCCTGAAAATTTCGTTCGAATATCTTGATTAATAAAGATACAATATTTATAGTTTCTCCAAAAACCAATTTTTTACAAAAAAATTACTTCAATTCCAAAAATCAGAAAAACTATCAATTGTAGGACCAAAACCACACTACTTTAAATTTTAATGAGTCACGGAAATTTTCAAAAATATAGTACTAAATATTGTGGATTTTAAAAAGTCATAAGTAAATAAATAATTTTTTCTCGTAGCCAATGTTCGAAGGTATGTGCGATTTGTTCTGAAATACTAGATATAAAAATATAACAGTTTTGGTGGGGCTTCCCCTCCAAACTTAAAACTGTACACTCCTCTGCTACGTATATGTGAAATTTCGTGCAAATCCAACGAGCTGATTAGAAGTTGCAGATTTATTTCCAAAAATTTTCGATTCTGCCCTACTGTGCATTGATTGCATTTGCGAGTTGAGAAAAAAAAAAAAATAAATCTTTAAAACTTTAATGTTCTTTTTAGGTAATAATAGTTAGGAAAAAAAGTGGTGTATGTTGTGAGTAAAATAATTTTGGATTTAGGTTGTGCATTAGACTACCCATGAATATAAAATTGATGATTTAGCATGCTCCACCAACAGTTTCTGGTAGATGTAACTAAACAAATTATATATGTGTAAAAATGAAGTCGACCGGTCGTAAACTGGACGACTTTGACTTTTGTCTAAAAAAGGTTTTAAAAGTAACTAAAATCTTTATTGTTTTTATTATTTTGTATAGTATGATTTGCAGTTTTGACAAATCAATACATTTTTCCACATATGCAAATTATTCTAGCACAGATGTACTAAAATTCAACTTTGAGCTATCGATTTTGTACTTGTTACACAAATATTGGCATTAAATGTTGGGTTTAGCATGACTTTTTGGATGATAACGAGAATTTTTAAATTATTGTTGTATGAAAGAGTCACTCAAAATTTAAGTGTTGCCGATTAACTGAAAATTATAAAAGCTGAAATTTTTTGCAGATAAACACTTTTCACTTCTTTTATTTTAAAAATCGACGTGATATATTGAAAACAGATAACATATTTCACAATAGTTGACAAATATTTAAATAAGAATATATTTTCAAAATGACTGGCAAATTCATTTATGTATATGAGTAATTCATAGAATTACGAATATTTGTTTTGTTTCGATTTCATCCTAAATTTTTTTCTCGGTTGTTGTAGTATTCTTTCAAAAAGAACATGTTTGCAATTTATTCAGTAATTTACCTCTAAGGCCAGTTTATGACATTATAAAGGTTAATTAAAAGTAAAATATTTTATTTCAGTAATTGTGTGCTTTGAACACTTTAAATGTAATTTTTTTTCATTCCAGATTCAGCACCTTTATAAAAAAAAGCTATTGTATTTATTTATTCAAATACCAAAATTCTCAAATAAGTTACTTATATTTTACATCCAGAATGTCTTCATTTTACATTACACTGCTGTTTTAGTTTTATTATTTTTTTGTAAGAATATTAGAAAAAAAGTTATTAACATTGCATATATTTATTTGTCTGTTTTGAATATATCTCACCGTTTTTTAAGGTAAAACAGGTATTTATATGTAACAATATTAACATTCAACTTTTAAAATTTTTGGTTAATCGGCAACAATTAAATTTCGACCGATTATTCCATCCAATAATAATTTGAAATTACTCGCTGTAATGATCAAAAGGTCATACAATAGCTGGCACTATATGCCGAGTACAAAATCGATACCTCTAAGTCATATTTTGGTACATCTGTAAAAAATGAAAGTTGGATCATAAGTATATCCTTGAAGGAAGTAATGATTGAATGCCACGCCCACTTTTTTAAAGTTTTATTTTTATTCTTAGTTATCAAATTTTAAAATTAATTAATTCATTGATGAAAGAGAAAAACCGTGGTACCCATTCTGGCTAAATTTTATAACATGCCGTATTTTCTATTCCTTGTGTATGTCCAATTCGATGTGAATTGTCTTAGTAGCATAAAAAAGGTAGAAAAATTTATTGTTACTGAAATTAGGCTAAAAACTGGGCGTGACAAAAAACTTCTATTTTAATTCATAGTTTTCTGCAAAAAATACTTATACTTAAATACTCATTTGAACTTTGAAAAAAAGAAAATGTATTCCAAAATATCCGAAGTTTAAAGTCCATAAATTAGTAATTCGAATTAACTTTGCAAAACCATTTGGAGATTTTATTAATCTGATGATATACTTTCATTTTATGTTCGAATCATTAAGGCAATATTTTATGACCTAAAATTTGTCGATTAGTGTAATCGCGCTACGATTGGTAGTGTCTAAGACGCTTTCTAAATGATTAAATTGGTTGTCTGATTGCTAGGTAATTGGATATCAATTCAGCGATTAGACTTGATGCTACATATCCGTGCCGAAGTTGGAATTATGGATATATTTATAACATGGAGTATACCGAAGTCCGAGAACTTCCTTTGGAGGCTTTTTGGTAGTATTGATACTTCTGTATATATGTAAGGTTCCTTTTACCTGACACGTTCAGTGTACTTAAGGTTAAAGTTTCAGTTGTTACCGAATTAAAACCATAACATGTGTCTGCGCATTCCCTGAATGCTAAGTATATCTAAATAAAATGAAGCGACTTTCAAGAGTTAAGATAGTTTGTACTAAAGGACATGTGTTGGGAACTATGTGGTGTATAAAATTGCCAAATAATATGCAATCCGTTAAATGAATATCTGACATGAACTCTACGGTATTGCTTAGGAAAGATGAGAAAATAACTTTGACGGGTTTCAATAATCACATGAGCCCATTATTGCCAATATCATCCTCAAATATGAATCTCAGTGTACGTTATTCGATGATACGTGACAGAATAGACCACTGAAGTATGCGAAACAATAGCCTAATTGAGAAACTATATTGGTGAGCAGACAATTTCGTGAACCGGACTTGTCAACTGGTCGTTTGATGTCATACCTCTGGATTTTTTTTGAGGTTATGTGAAATAAAAAGTTTACATCGATAAGTAGGCTACGATTCAAGACTTGGAAGCCAACATTACTCGCGTAAGTGTACGTTGAAAAGTGTGATCAATAATTAGGCGTTCCGAATGAACCACCTACAGCGTATTCGCGTCCAACATTTATAATGAATGTTCTTTCGGGTCATAATATAGATTCCCACAACCAATTCCATTTTAAGTGTTTTATTTAAAATAAAAAAAAACTAAAAGGATCACTTCAGAAATTAGATTCCGCAGCCTATTAAACTTAGAAGATGTTTAGTAATGCAGGCAGTAAGGAATACTCATTATAAAATAATGCGTTCAGAAAGCTATTCAGCTTTCTATTTAACGAATTATGACATCAACTAAATCTGAAAAAAACATATTTGCAATATTCATAATTACTTGTACATATATTGACTTCTTATTTAAATTTTCAACTAAGGATTTAAAATATGTTTAATTTTATATTATTAATCTAACGGCGTTTTGTACATCAAACTTAATAAGCAGAAGGTAGCAGCACTTGCGGTGTTTTTAAACAAAACCACAGTTTCAACTGCTTTTATAAATTTTCACAATTGTGGTAGGAAAATTAAGCTAATGTTTAAGGTTAGAAAATCTAAACATTAAGGTTTTTAAACGGAGAATTTTATTTGTTTTAAATAAAACATCTAATATAAATGTAACCTGAATGCATAGACTAAAAAATACAAAACTAAAACTATTTTAAATGAGGTAAACCTATAAAAATAAATTACCATACAAAAACAATATAATTTTAGTAAACCTCTTCTTGCGTTTGAAGGGAAACAAAATTGTTATCGATTTATATTTAGAAATTTTAGTGCTTTTTTCTCTCTTAAAGTTATTTTTAATTATTTGGCGCGTGTTAAAATCGCTGGTAATTCGGCATGTTGCCATTTGTATAGTCAAAAAGTTTGCATGTGTTTATGGTTGTAGTTTGTATTTAGACAAGTGAACAAAAAAAAAAAAAAAAAAAAAAAAAAAAAAAATGCATCTGCTAGAGCCCTAGTGATAAAGGGAGAAGATCGTGGTGATGATGCTGCCTCTTTTGTTTGTGGCATTCATACATTTTTTATACTTTCCGGCCTTCGTGCTCCCCTTTGTTGTTGTTTTAGTGTATGGGTATTTTTTTGTTTCCAACATATGGCTGTGTGGCAAGTACATGCCATGCATGTTGCGTGTCTGCAGCATATATGATTGTTGTACTATTGATGTACTTTACTATACATTTGAAACATTTTTGTAAGTGTAGAAACAAGACCCGCATAAGTTTGTTGAAAATATTTTAAGAAGGCAAATAAATTTACATGGATTTTTTTAATACTTTTTTATTTCATTCAGTACTTTGTGATTTTTCATTGCCTCTTTTTTTTCTGTGTATGAACAATGAAAAAAATTATTATTTTTCTGAAGTTATTAAAAAGACGAAGAAAAAGGGCATCTGCTTTATATTTCTTAACAAATTAAGTGTAATTATGAGTATAAGTTTGAATGTTTGTGTAAATGTGCATACGGAATTAAAAGACTGCATGAAATATCGGTCAATAAACCATGAAAGAAGGGGTGATATAAAAATAAAATTCAATTATGATACGAATAAAATCGAAGTATGAAGTAAAAATAGTTTAATCTCTAGTTTATGGGAGAGATTTTCTTACAATATGAAAGAAAATTATGGGTACACTTAATATTTTAAAGAGATTAAAAAAACTCCTGTAAATTTTCGATAAATTTTATTTAAAATTAAAATTACAAAAGGAAATTTATCGAAAATTTTCTATAAAGATGAATTTTATCGAAAATTTTCTATAAAGGAAATTTAAAGAAAATTTATCAAAAAGAATTTCGATAAAAACAAAATTTAACGAAAACAATTCTATAAAAAGAAAGTTTATTAAAAAGAATTCCTATCAAAAAATTTGTCGAAAAGAATTTCATGAAGAAATTCATCGAAAAGAATTTATATAGAAAGAAATTTATTGAAAAGAATTTTTATAAAAATAAATTTATCGAAAATAATTTCTATAAAAATGAAAATTTCTATAAAAGGATATTTTATCGAAAAATTTCTAGAAAAGGAAAATTTTCTATAAAAGGAAATTTTATCGAAAATTTTATATAAAAGGAAATTTTATCGAAAATTTTCTATAAAAGGAAATTTTATCGAAAATTTTCTATAAAAGGAAATTTTATCGAAAATTTTCCATAAAAGGAAATTTTATCGAAAATGTTCTATAAAGGGAAATTTTATCGAAAATTTTCTATAAAGGGAAATTTTATCGAAAATTTTCTATAAAGGGAAATTTTATCGAAAATTTTCTATAAAAGGGAATTTTATCGAAAATTTTCTACAAAAGGGAATTTTATCGAAAATTTTCTATAAAAGGAAATTTTACGAAAATTTTCTATGAAAGGAAATTTTATCGAAAATTTTCTATAAAAGGGAATTTTATCGAAAATTTTCTATAAAAGGGAATTTTATCGAAAATTTTCTACAAAAGGGAATTTTATCGAAAATTTTTTATAAAAGGGAATTTTATCGAAAATTTTCTATAAAAGGAGATTTTATCGAAAATTTACTATAAAAGGAGATTTTATCGAAAATTTACTATAAAAGGAAATTTTATCGAAAATTTTCTATAAAAGGAAATTTTATCGAAAATTTTCTATAAAAGGAAATTTTATCGAAAATTTTCTATAAAAGGAAATTTTATCGAAAATTTTCTATAAAAGGAAATTTTATCGAAAATTTTCTATAAAAGGAAATTTTATCGAAAATTTTCTATAAAAGGGAATTTTATCGAAAATTTTCTATAAAAGGAAATTTTATCGAAAATTTTCTATAAAAGGAAATTTTATCGAAAATTTTCTATAAAAGGAAATTTTATCGAAAATTTTCTATAAAAGGAAATTTTATCGAAAATTTTCTATAAAAGGAAATTTTATCGAAAATTTTCTATAAAAGGAAATTTTATCGAAAATTTTCTATAAAGGGAAATTTTATCGAAAATTATCTATAAAAGGAAATTTTATCGAAAATTTTCTATAAAAGGAAATTTTATCGAAAATTTTCTATAAAAGGAAATTTTATCGACAATTTTCTATAAAAGGGAATTTTATCGAAAATTTTCTATAAAAGGTAATTTTATCGAAAATTTTCTATAAAAGGTAATTTTATCGAAAATTTTCTATAAAAGGTAATTTTATCGAAAATTTTCTATAAAAGGTAATTTTATCGAAAATTTTCTATAAAAGGTAATTTTATCGAAAATTTTCTATAAAAGGTAATTTTATCGAAAATTTTCTATAAAAGGTAATTTTATCGAAAATTTTCTATAAAAGGGAATTTTATCGAAAATTTTCTATAAAAGGAAATTTTATTAATTATTTCATTGAAATTGATTCCGGATAAATTTCAAAAATTATTCTGAAAATTATAAAGTTCGAATAAAAATTAAATTTAAGTTAAAAAATTTCAATAGAAAGTAAACTTGTAAAAAAGAATATCAATAAAAAGAAAATTAATCGAAAATATTTTATATCAAAATTAATTTATCAAGTTTTCTATAAAAAGAAAATCGAACGAATTTTTTTTCTATTTTTTTTTCCTCTAAAATTGCTTTATGTCAATTTCACTTCCAAATTTTATAATATTTATTTACCACATTCGTCTCTATCATTTACCAAGAAACTATTATTTTTCAATAGCAAAATTACAAAAAATTAATAAATTATACTCATTTATTTGAAAATTACTTTTATTAAATTTACAAAAAAAAAAAAAAAAAGAAAAACAAAACAATTATTTATTTATTTTTGTATTATTTTATCATGTTATTAACACGTGTTTAAATTAACAAAAACTATACAACAACTACATCAACTTAAAATTCTCGATAATTGCTGCCAGCTGACAATAAAAAAAAAATTTATAGAAAATTGGCAACGTGTCAGTCAAAATAGGAACTCATTTTGATCACCATAGGAAATGCTGATCATCAGCATAAAACTACTTTAATTTTGTTAATGTCGTGATCTGTTAAAATAATAAATTAAATAGATTTTTATATTTAAATATATTTTCCATATAATTTTCATGAAATGATACTGAAATAAATTTAATGTAAATTGCAGGGTGATGACAACATTGCAAATATATATACATATATATATATATATATATATATATATATATATATATATTACAACATCATTTAAATGTAGAAAAAAAATGTGGAAAAACAAAAACTAGTCACTTAAAAACAATTTAATGCTTATTTTTGTTTTTTAAAATAATTTGTTGCTAAAGATTAGTTTTTATAATAATAATTTTTAATTGAACATAAAATCATTATTAGATGGATAATGATTTTGGGATTTAATTTCATGTTATTGAATTGGAAAATTGAGATTTTGTAATTGTATTAATTTTGAAATTGTCAATAACGTGTCATTGTTAGGGAATTGAATTTTTAGAGTTAAAGAGAAATATTTAAATTATTTCTCCTTATCTATTAGTTATTAACAAATTACTCGGAGTTTACAGTAGTATCCCAGTTATGAACGTAAACATTCAAATGTTTATAAAGGACAAAAAAATTAATTCTGAAAAGCTCCCAATATGACTTGTCAATAAATAGTTCCTTAATTTAAGTTCTGAGAAATTTTAAATAATAATCCTCAGAAATAATATAAATTACTATATATTGATTAAATCCGGACAATGAGTCAAACGTCGTCAATTTTTCTGTCTCCTGAAGTAGTCGTTGAATACAATACTCAGCCTTCTTGTATGAGTCCATATAATAGAATAATCTGTAATTTTAGACCGTACCAGTATTACTTATGTACAAAAGAATAAAGATATTATATTCGTCCTATAACCACAACATGTTTCTTGCATTGCAAGTGGGGCAGTTAATTTTCCCATCTTTAGTAAATGTATAAAGTTTTCACTGTTAACTTAGATTAGCCTTTTCTAAAGATTTACTGTCAGTAAAAGAACAAACAAATGTTTCCCGATTTTTCCGCCTGAAGTACAGGTTATAAAAATGAGACCTCTTCCAAAGACTACATTTATTTTACATCATAAATAGGAGAGCAATTAGTGAAATTATTTTTTTCTTTACCAGGTAAACCACAAATATGCTCTAAAAGCTGTTTTATGCACATTATGCAGTAGAAAAATACTCTCTAAAAACGTGAAAAAACACAAAATGTTTGTCCTTTTAAACAAAAATTAGTTTTTTTTTTTTTTTCATTAAAACAACTGTGTCGAAGGGCCTTATTTTTAATTCCCCATTTTTTTATTATATCACATAAAATCTTTATTGATCTTCCATTTGCTTATTCATCTAATTTTACACTTTAATATTAGTTCAGAGGCTGTAAAAAGATTCAAAATTTATAAAAAGATTAATTTTTCATAAGCTGATGTTATTCAGGTAAATTCAAAATCTAGTACCTATATTTTAAAAGTGATTTTAATAAATATCAATTGTTTGTAAATCTTCAAACTCCTCATCAATTTTTAATGAATTAAGTGGTAACAATTAAAATTAATTTTAAATAGTAAATATTTTCGGATCATTTATTTTTTTATGCAACACAAATCAAATTTTGAAAATGTCCTATTAAGTATAAAAATTATTTTCAAAATTTTAAAAATATACTTAAAAAGGGTTAGATATGCTCTAGAATTAACATGATATGCTATAAATATGCTCTAAAAATTACCATATGCAATAATATGCCCCTAAGGATAAAATATGCAAAAATATGCACTCACAATTTATTGATTTATATGTGAGTAAAGTGTTGGTTTTCAAGGCGTTTAAGTGAACGAGTTGTTTTAAATGGAATCTCAAGAAATGAGTACAATGTTAATTCAATATAATCAAATTATTAATCTTTTGCTTATGACATCAACATTTTTCATTCTGTTATAAATCAATCCTGTACTCGTTATAAAAAATTAATTGTAATGTAATTATGAGTCTCTATATCAATACTAAATTGAAGTAATATTTCCACATAATTGTAAAAACTCAAGGTGTATTATTTCTTTATGTCTAAAGATTTTTTAAATAGACAACAATATTTTTTTCTTGTTACTGGTAACAGTATTAACCTTGCTCCACTATAGATCTATAAAAATAAAAACATGTTTGTTTTGTAAAATTTAAAAGATCACTACTTTACACACTACCCAGCAAAAAATATTCAAACAACTGTTACTCTACTCAAAAAGCTTCAAAAAATGCAACCGATTAAAGCTGTGATCACATTTGGCAAATATTTGATAAATATTGCGTCACTACTGTTTTGCATAAAAATGGTTTCATTGTTTGATATTGCAAATATTTTATAAAACAAAACATCATCAAACTAAATTCAATATAATATCTGCTATGATTTATGACAAGTAATAAATATTTTTCGTCAAATATTTGACTAGTCTGAACGTACTTTAAGATAGTATTAAGTATTATTTCAGGTTTAATTGTGATTCTTTTCATTTTAGTCCGTTTAGCTTTTGGTTTCATTTCAGCAACTAATGACATTTAGACTCAGTTCAGCATTAATCTTAGCTCTTCCTTTAGTGTTGTTTAAGCTTTAATCATCGTACTTCTTTTAGTATTATTTTAGTATAAAATGCAGTTCTTCTTTTGATCTCAATTTAGCTTAAATCGTAGCTCTTTATATAAAGCAGTTTCACCTTAATCGTAGGTCTTCTATGGTGATGGAGGGTACCTACAACACCATAGGTGGGAATGGTATTATGCGTCTGCGCTGGTGTTTATAACACCCAAAAATATTGGTCTAAGACCCACCTTAATGTATACTAATCGGCTTAGAATCACCTTCTGAGTCGATTTAACGATGTCTATCCATCTATGTATTTGTCTGTCTATCCATTCATGTAAATCAAACTACAGGTCGAAATTTTATAGATTATTGTATTCCATACGCATGTCTTCATGGTCCAAGGACGAAGACTATTGAAATTGGTTTCGATCGTTCCATTATTTCACCTAGCCCCCATGCAAATGTCCCCCTGAATGGCGGAAATATTTCATTGAAAATCGAGTTTTATGTAGGTATAAATCTATATGTCAAATTTCATCATCAAATTTGACCATAGCTCCCATATAAACCCATCTTCCGAAAAACACTTGAACGTGCATAAATCCTATAGAAATGTTAGTATCAAGTTAACATTTAATACAAATAAGTTTTATACATGTAAAAATCACAGTACCAAATTTTATGAGAATCGGCCCATAATTGACTACAGCTCCCATATAATGCTCACGTCCGGGAAATCATCCTAAAGTAAGTAATAATATAATGTATACGTTAGTTTCATAAAAAGATAATCTTGATTCAAGTATCGGTTAACAATTGGCCACCGATCCCTTATAAGACCCCACCCCGATTTTGATACACATACAGGATATACCATATAGTCAGACTTGACTGGGGTTTGTAGTCCGGGAATTCCCGAGCGGGATTTCCCATCAAAATACTCTCGGGAATTCCCGGAAATTTTGAAAACTTTCTCGGGAAAACGAGAAATTAAATATTCTCTTGGTTTTTAAATTCCATAGCAAACATTTTGCTATTTTCAATACCTTATATCAATGAAAGATTGACGTTTCTCTAAACATAGTACTTGCAAGAGCTTAAAGCATATAGTGCAACTAGAACCCTATCTGTGAAGATCGTTATTGTTGCATGAATTAGGTTTTTGACTATTGAATTAGGTTTTTTTTTATATCATATATCTATGTATTTGTTTATTTATGGCTTAAAGAATTTAGTTACAAGTTGGTTCACATGAAATTTTTAATCAATTTTTTTTGTCGTATTTAAATTTTACTTTACTTTAGTTTTATTATAGATTTGTTGAAATGAATATTAAATAAGTTAAATAACTTTGAAAATACTCACTATTATAAAAAGTGTACTTAGTTGGAAGATTTTTCAGTCTAACACATTTTTTTTTTTGAAACAGCATTTCTTATAGTTATAAAAAAACTATATATAAAAAAATAGTTATAAAAAAACTAATCTCATGTTGTATTCGTATTCATATGTATGAATAAGATTATTTTCATCAGATTTCTGAACACTATGATTGATCCGAAAAACAATGTTGCGAACCAATTTTTAGTATTTTCCAGATTTATGTTTAATTTAGTAAGAATTAGTAAAAAAAAAATAATGTAAGTTAGAGAAATAAAGTGGAAATAAACGCAAGCTATTAATAATAAAATTTATCCAATAGATTACTGTATATTTTTAAAAAGTTTTAGCATCGAAAACACAATGTAAAAATCTGAGACACAGATTATGTAACATAAATTACGTAAGGTGCTAATTTTTTTTGTATAAAAAATTTTTAATTTCTTTAGTCTTCGAAATAGCGTTATACTTTATATTATTTCATTTTTCGCTAATTTTGTATGATTTGTAATGTATCGTATTGTTTTATTTAATAAAAAAAATAATTTTCTTTATAAGAATTCATGGCCTTTTTTCTTATAACTAAAGTTTTAAAATTTCCCGGGAATCCCGGGAATTGATTTTTTCGTTCCGGTTTCTGGGGAAAACAAATATTTCGGGAAACCCCAAACCCACGATTTAACCAACTATATCTTTCTTACTTATTTAATATCAGGCTTGTGGGGTAATGATGACATTCAGTAATCTATTACAATTATATGTAATTGTAATTGAAAATTCCAATTACTAATTAGATTTGCAATGAACAACTTGTTTTAAAAAGTAATGAAAAAGATATTCAAAATAACTCCAAATAAAAATCGTATATTGAATTTTCTTAATAATATGTCGATAAGATTTGATTTTAAAGGATTTAAAAGTAATTAAAAACTATTATTTGCAATTACATGTAATTGTAATTGAAAATTACATGTAATTGTAATAGAAAATGTTCAATTACAATAACAATTGAAATGATTTAATGTTAAGTTTCAGTTTTGTTAATCGAAAGTCTTCTTTTAGTCTAATTTAAGCCACAATTAATTTGTTGTTTAGTATCAGTTTAGCGTTAATCTAAGCTCTTCCTTTAGTTTTATTTATTTTTTTTTTGTCTCAGTTTAGCTTTAGTCAAAGTAATTTTGTAAAAAAAAATTTTCTTAGCTCATTGCTACGGAAAAACATTAAAATCTATTGAATTTTTTTTAACAGTTATCGCGAACAAAAATCAGCACCAGTAAGTGATTCTGTATTGATTCTATTTTTTGTGGGATACAAATGTAGATAACCGGCAAACATGCCAGCTTGAGCTAAAATTAAAAACTATTTAAAAACAAATGGTATACAAAATGATTAGTGAATATTATTTTTTAATTTTTTTTTTGAAGATTTTAAAAATTTTGAATTTGATTTTCAATATGTTTATGTTTGCTTGGTTGACGAGATATAAAAACATTTCGCTTTCAATAAATATTTAAGCAGCCATAAATTGTTTTAGAAAAAAAAACTTTTAGAAATACTCAAAGATATTGATTTTTTAATGAAAATAATAAAAATACTACTAACGGAAATAGTTAACAGACAATTATAATTATTTGTTAAAAAATATGAGTAAAAAATATCTAAAATACTTCAATACCCAGACAATTATAAAACAATTGAAAAAAAAGTTCACAGCATTTAAAATTCTGCTGGCAACTTGAGCCACGAACATAAGCACAACAAAAATCACGGTTACATTTTTTTTTTTATTTAAAATATGTGAAAAAATATCGTTTTATTTTTTTTTTTTTTAACTAATAAATATATGTGAGTATTAAGCTAACTGTCTCGTTTCTACTTTAAGCCTTCAAATCCCCCCTGAAAGATGGTTTAACGAGTTTTATATTGCTCCATTCAAAGTTAAAGCGCGTGCTTGGAATTAACACTTGTTGTAAAACGTTTTTAGCTGCTTTGTAATGTTTAGATGATACCAAAGTCAAAAGTTTTTAATTTTATTTATTTATATATGCGTCTTGAGTTTATATAGTAAAATATGAAGACAAAACGTATTAAAAAAGTTTAGCTGCTGCCGTGTTAAAATAAAGTTTAACTAATCTTCATTTATAGTGGACGGTAGAGGAAGATTTATTTATAATTTTTTTGGTGACATTTGAAATAAAAGAAAATAAATTTTAAAACAAATGACTTAGGGGTTTTACAATAGCTATATGAAAGAGTTTTATTTAGTATATAAAATTTATTTATCTTTATTGGTGAGAGATAATCATTATTTAATACAAAATTGTAAAAAAAAAAATAGAAATAAAAAATAATGTCAAATAATACTAGAATGATTAGATCACCAATATTTAAAAAAGCCCTTATTATTTTGCAAGTTATAGATATCTCTAAGATTTTTACTTTCATTTTAGTTAAAAAATTGTTATACAGTGCAAGCCCGGTATTCGCGACTACCCATTTACGGGACGGCCCCGTTATCGCGACGGCTTAATTTTTAAAATTGCTTTTTTTATAATTGCAACAGTTTACGAAAAGCGGGTTCTATTTTCGCGGCTTTTATCTGTTTTTTTTTTTAATTTGATTACAATTTCTATAACCAAAAAAGGGAAATCCCCGTCTTTTGGTATATTAACCTTTTTGGATGATTTTGTCAGTGTATTCGTGTCATTTGTTGTGTAAATGCATCTCTCAATATGGGAAAAGTTTAACATATTTCAAAGCCAACGTTTTTTAAAAAATTAGAGATTTAAAAAAAATTAAAAAGTGGAGATTCCATATATTCAATCTGCGTGAACTACAAGTTTCATAAGTCTTCGGTTTACCGTATTATAAAGCAAGAAAACGAAGATCTTTGGTACATTTGTAGCTCAAATTGGTACGGAAAATCTTTTCACGAATGCTGACATGAACAACTGGATTCAAGAAGAATTTCATGTGGAAAGTAATGAGGAGCAAATGGAATTATCAGATATGGAATCGGAGGATTTATACGATAGTGGTTATGAAGAAAACAAAATTAAAGTGGACGATTGTATAACATCGATAAATGGAAAATGATAAGCCGACAACAGCACTATATGAACTACGTGATTCAGCTGTTATTTTAAAAAAATAATTTGATAAAAAAAGCAACTCAAAATCTCCAACTTCTTAAAAAATGTTTGAAATATATCAATAAAAACAATTCTAAATTTAAAAATTGAATAAAATTTTTCAATAAAATTTTGGGTTCAGTTATCGCGAAAATTCAGTCGCGAAAATCGAGCTTGCATGTATTAATTAAATAATTTCAAAGAAATATAATAAAAAAAAATATGTAAGAAAAATATAGTCAGAGATTTGAATCTTGGGTCATAGTTCTAATTTATTATAATATAGCCCCGAGTTTTGATATAATAGTAGGATTTTATTTTTTATTGTAGCTGTATGTAAGATTTAATTTCAGGCCTTGTTGTTTAAGTTCCAATTGAGCTTTAATCGATGGTTTTTTTGAAGTCCAAATTTAGCTTTGCAAAGCTTTATGTTTATATTATTGTAAACTCATATCATTTAGTTGGATATTTGGTTTAATCTCAAGAATTTTTATATAGTCCCAGTTTTCATTTGTTGTACGATTTGATATAATCATAGGACTTTATATAGGCTCAGTTAATCGACTTAATCGTAGTTTAATATAGTTAAAAGTATGATTTATTTTCATACCTTTTTTAAATCCCAATTCAGCTTCTTTTTAAAGTCCCAGTTTAGATTTTATTATATTAAAAACTTATCAAAATGTTTGCCACCATCAAAGTTTTTGCATATTTTTTACTTAATTACCTTCTACTTACTGACCCACTTTAAAGTTTTAACTAAAAACCTCTCTCCTACCAGCTTTTGCCAGTCTCTAAACTACATTTACCAAACATATTTCTTATGGTATTTAGAACACTCCAGTCATGTATTTGATAAGCAATTTTAGTTTTAAACCAAAACAACAATGGCACAGGCATTATAATCTTCCCTTAGATTTTTAAAACCAAGTGTCATTCAAAACTATATATTTTTTCATTTAAGTTTTAGTTCATTTTGCTTAATATCATTATTTTTTATGTCATTTTTCTAATGTCTTGTACTAATCATGAGAATTTCTAAATTTGAAAGCAAATATCTTTTTGTGTTTCTTTCCACATTTTATAGCTGTTCTAACCGCAAGTTTTTTTAATGTATATTTTTTTTTTGTTCAAAAAATACGTTCACAGGAAATGTGACACCAAGAAGAAAAAAAAGAAAAAAATGGGTACGTAGCAAACTACCAGTATACGAGTAGTGACTACTTTTTACTTAAATGACACTGCAACAAAATGCAACTAACGAGAAAATACGTTTCTTATATGAATGTATGTGAATAGAACATTTACCAGGCTTAATTTTGTTGTTGTTTTTAACGTAAAAAATACTTTCTGAAAAAAACCGCAAGAAATTATTATAGTGTTAAATCATAAAAATACATTCATTCATCCGTCTATCCATTGAACTATTGAAATATACATTTGCTTGTTCGATAAAATATGACAGCAGTTTTATTGAAGTGAAGAAACCATACTTGTGGAAAAAAACGAATGAAAATAAATATGAAATGTTCTTTTGCTCTAAACTGATGTTGAATTTACGGTACGGTGGGACGAAAGAGTGTGTGTGTGTTCGAACAGAATGTGAAGAAGATATAATAAAATATAAAACATAAAAAAGAGGAAGCATTTTAATATAAAATATAATAAATTTTAGCAGCTTTATATGGATCCAGTTAAAAACTAATATAGTCAAGTGATGTTAGATGGAGGGAATTTTCCATTTTTGAGGGAATTTTAACGAAAATTTAAGGCATAGGAAAAAGGGAGAGAATTTAAATTTTTGGCAAAATAATGGGAATTTTTTAAATGTTTAAATTTTTTTTAAAGTATGAATAGAAAAAGAAAAATTAGATGTAAATCCTAATTTGCCGAATGGATTTTGTCAATATCATTTTTATCTTACAAAAATCATTTTCTTGATACTTATAAGTTGTGTTTAAAATATTTTTTTGTGGTTTTTTATTGAACTAGAAACAAATGTTATCAGTTAGTTTATTTTCCTAATAATTGCGATTTTAAGAAGGAGGAAAAATTGAAGGGAAAAAATTTTATAAAATAGGGAAAAAGGGATTTTTTTATACATTGTATCTGGCATCACTGATAAAGTCTGTTTTACTTAAATTTTTTTAGTCTTAGTATAGGTTTAATCGAAGCATTTTTTCCTTCAATTATTTTATTATTATTATTTGATAATTATTTAATTATTAGTTTTCAATAAGTTCCAATTCAGCTTTAATCGTAGCTATTATTTTCTCAAACTCAGTTCATCTTTAATAGTGACACTTTTGGGCTCTGTTTAGGCTAAAACGTAGCTTTTTTTGGGTCTTACCTTAGCTCAGTATTGATTTTTTTAGCTTTAGTTCAGCTTTAATTATAGCGTTTCCTTTCTTTTTATTAGGCTCTTATCGTAGCTCTTTTTGGAAACCCAGTTTAGCCTTAATCATCGCTCTTCTTTTAGCTTTAGTCTAGCTTTAATCTTAGATTCCCTATTAGTCTCAGTTTAGCTTTAATCGTTGCTCTGGTTTAACTTTAATCGTTGCTCTACTATTAGTCTCAGTTCAGTTTAATTCGTAGCTGTTCTTTAAGTTTCATTTAAGGCTTTAATCGAAATTATTCTTTTAGAGCTATTTGAGGAAAATTGAATTTTCTTTCGATGTTATGCAGCATTATTCTCAACTTCTTATAGTTAAACTATAACTTTAGCTTTAATCGCAACTTCCTTTTAAGTTAAGCTGTTTTATCCTCAGTGTAGTTTAAATTGTAGTTTTTTTAACCTCGATTAAGCAACAATCGTAGCTTTTCTTTCTTATTCTTAGTTTAGCTTTAATCGTTTGTCTTTTAGTCCCAGTTCAGTTTTAATCGTAACTCTTCTATTAATCTAATTTTAGTATTTATCGTAAGTCTTCGAATGTTACCAGTTTAACCTTAATCTTAGTTCTTATTTTAATATTATTTTAGGTTTAATTATAGCTATTCTTTGAGTGTCAGTTTAGCTTTAATCGAAGCTCTTCCTTTAGCCTCTTTTAAGCTACGATTGATTTTTTCTTTAGTCTCAGTTCAGCGTTAATCTTCGCTCTTACTTTAGTTTCATTTTAGCCTAAAATATAGCACTTGTTTAGTCTCAGTTTAGCTCTGAGAGTAGCTTCTCATTCAATATCAGCTCTGCTTTAAACGTTGTTTTTTTTAATTTTTACCGTAACGTTTCTTTTAAGTCTTCTTATAACATTAGCTTAGGTTTAATTGTTGCCTGTAACTAAGCGATTTTTTCGTTTCAGTTTAATTCTAATCGTAGCTTTTCTTTTAGTCTCGTTTAAGTCACAATTGACTTTCATTTTAATCAGAGTTAATTTTAGCTTTTCCTTTAACTTAATTTTAGCTTCAATCTTATTTCTGCTTTTAGTCTCAGATCTTCTTTTGTCTTAGTTTAAATTAAATTGGAGATGCACTTTTAATATCAGTTTAGTTTTAATCGTAGTTTTTCATATGATACGAGTTTATCCTTAATCGTAGTTTTTCTTTTTATATTAATTTATGTTTAATTATAGTCTAATACTTAGAGCATCTTTTCACCTCAGTTTACCTTTAATAGAAGCTCTTCCTTTATTCTCATTTAAGCCACAATTTTCATTACAACGAGCTATGGTCTTCGTTACTCCGCTCGGTTAGAATTAGAATATAATTTGTAATTGTATTGTAATTATAAAATAAATAAATAAATATTATAAATATTATAATAAATATATTTCGAATCCCTCTATCTCGAGAAGCACAGCTTTTTACAATATTTATTTAAAACCACGTCTAAATCTTACATAAACAGAATTTGTTTTTAATATTTTACAATATTGGGAATTTTAAAGAGAGATGATAAAGGGTTTTGCTCTTTTAAAAAATTCATTGTATTTATATAAATAAAATAACGATATAAAGGGTTTTTAAAAAAATAATATAATTTAATATATGAGTTTTTAATTTAGTTATTAATTTAAAAAACCAACATAATTCAAAAAAGCTAATTTATTTTGGTATCGGAGCAGAGGGAATGGTACCCCACCGTATAAATAAAATAATTATTATTAGAGTAAAAATTATTTATCGCTTAAATGAAAAAAATATTAGGGTAAATTTTCTAAAATTGTGTGAGAATAATTTCCTTATCAAGAATAATAACTGATATGAAAATAGGGCGGGCAGCTCTAGGGGAAGTGTTAGCCCTGATACAAAATAAATTTTAATTATTGCATATCTATGGAACTATTACAGTGAATAATAGAAATAATTTTCTTGTTAAGTAGCTTTACGGGGGTTAGTAGTCACCATACAAAGTTGTTTGTTCAAATTTATATTCAGCATATATAAATTAGTCAAAATTGGTATATGTTATATTTAAATTGTCAAAAAACAAAATAATTACTCATATAGATAGGTTTTGCACTAAAAAAATAAAAATAAAATATTTATTTTGAGTAATTCCATTTTAAATTTAAAAAATTTTGACCCTTGGTTACCGATTTAGATAAAATTTGGTGCATGTATAAAGGAGGAATCAGAGGCATGTAAAATGAATTTTGCTCATTTTTATTTTGCAGTGGGTTTGTCAAAGCTTGTATTTTAAGATGCCATATAAAAATTGTGGAAATATTTTTATTAACATATTTGCTTTTGTAAGAATTTTCTTTAATGACGTGTATCTAAAAAAGTCCATCTTTAATTGTTTTTTATATTTTTTTTGGTAGGAAACCTTATCGGCATACTTGCTACAGAGAAAATTTTTGAAATGTAAAAATTTTTAAATTTAAAATGGAATTGCTCTTTTATAAGATATAGGGATACGAAAATGTTGATAAAATTGGGAAAATTATGAATTTTCATTTGAAATTTATATCATAGATGAGCGTTGTTATAGGGAATATAATGGTATCAACCCTGAGATAGAGAGTTTGCATATAGGCCCTCAATATACAAAATTTTTTAATAACGATATTTTTTTTTTTGAAATGTTTTTCCGGTATTTTAGAATTCTATGGGCTAGCTGTCTTACACTGTCTTAATTTCACTATTCTTGTTAAAAAGCTTTTGTCAACCTACTAAATATATCTAAAGACATATTTTTCGCTTTCTTCAAATGCATTTTCCAAACTAACAGCAACACCGTAGCAGAAGCTTTTTGCGTTAATTACAATTATTTACATTGAATACATAGAAGAAAAAGAAAACTCAAAAAGATATTAAATGAATGAAAACATTCTGACATTTAATATTTGGATTGGTTTGTCTTTTACATGTTCTCTAGTTTTTTATGTTAGGTAACACAAAAACTCTATAGGAGTCCATACAAATCGAATGAAAAAAAAGAAAAAAAAACTACAAAATAAATATTATTGATGAAGTTGTGCTAACAGTAATCATGCAAACTGTCATGTCACTATAGCAATAAACAAAAGCAACAAAAACTATACATAACTAAGATAATCAAGCATATACAGGTTGAATGACATTTTATTAGAGATACATAGAGAAAACAACTAGGAGTCATGTTATTTAGTTATGATAATAATGACTTAATTGAAAAGTTTAAATAGAAAGTCTGGAAACATGGCTGCCAACTAAAGCCAGTTAACTAGGCAGCTATTGTGGTAAGAGAAACTTCTGTATTGAATCATTATTATTATGAACAGGATGTTCTTTAGAAGTCATATCTGTCAGTTAGACAATTTTATATGACGTATAGGACATATTAAAAAAAAAGGATTTAGCAAGATTAATTTAATTAAAAAGGTATATTACTATTTAAAAATTTTATAGGAAGTATTTAGAATTTAAATATATAGAAACACATAGGTTGATACTTTTATAATGACAGTTTTACTTTACACACTCTCAATTAAATTTTAATCATAGATCTTTATTAAGTCCCAAAATAGCGTAAGAGAAATCTGATGAAGGATTTATTTAACTCCAGTTAATTGTAGGTATTTGTTAGGGTATTAATTTTACTCGACTTTTTCATTGTTCGATTAATCAAATAACTCGAAAATGCTATTTTTAAATTAATCGAGTAAAGCTTTTAAATTATTTGAGTTATTCGATTAAATTATACTCTAAGATTTTGCTCGTTTTTTAATGTTTATTAAAAATTAAAACAACTGCAATGTTAACAATTATCTTCAATAAAACATACAAATTATTTAAAATATCTAAAATATGTACATTAATTAAGTATAATAATTCCATTTCAGAAAAAGTTTTCCAAAAATAATATGTAATTAAAATTTGAGTGTCTTTTTCTCTTATGTTTTTATAAATCTATGTTTCTCTATATTTACTTAATTCTTTTATAGTTAAATAAATAGGCTTAAGAGTATTACTTAAACTTGTTAGTGATCGGATATCATTGTAGATTAAAATCTAATAAGAGGCATTTATCTCGAAATAATAAAAAAAAAAACAATTTTGAATTATTTTACAAAAAGAATTTCAGCGATTCTTAACATAAAGTATAAGTTTACTACTTCTCGTTCCTTCTACATCACAAGTTTCATCAAAGCCATCACTTCATCTAAACCAGGCTGAGACTCCATTAGTATATCAATTCCATCTTACACATATCGGCTATACTGTCACTCGTGCGTATATATTTTTACAAATCAAGTTCAAAATCTTTCAACTTCTTTCTTACTTTTTATCTGCTCCAAATGCAAATAAAAAAGGACGTATATTCAATTACAAGTTGTATTTCAGACTAAATATATATTTTTTAATATAATGCCAATGGTGGTGTCACTTGGAGACCTAATAAAACCTTTAGATTTTAAATTGAAAAATATTTAAAGTCAGTTAAAAGACAAATATTTAAAATATTTTTTTTTTACGCGAATTATGCGATTATTCGTCATAATTTTCTCGAAATTTTTACTCGCGATTGTAGATTTTAATTTAATCGAACAATTATTTGATTTTAATTTGTCGATTAATCGAACAAACATTATTCGAATGAATACCCTAGTATTTCTTAAGTCCCAATTCGGCTTTAATAAAAGTTCTATATTTACACCCAGTTTAGCTT
Organism: Protocalliphora azurea; assembly: GCA_932274085.1. NCBI lineage: Eukaryota > Metazoa > Arthropoda > Insecta > Diptera > Calliphoridae > Protocalliphora > Protocalliphora azurea. Next base: position 21,269,686 of record OW026519.1, on the reverse strand, counting down.
TACTCCTAGGTCGTAATAAGTGCCAGTTTTATTTTAATTTCAAAATCTTATACAATTTTCTGTCATTTTCAATAAAAATGACATTTTATCATTTCTCTACAATCTTCAAATAATAAAAGTTCTGTTCAACTCAGATTTATTAAAATTGCAAATAAGCACAAATACTTTTTTAATGAAAAAAATCATTTTAAAATTTAATTTTAATTATATTTTCTTGAAACTGTCATTATCATGTAACATTATAATACGTCATTGGATACTATTAATTGTTAGTGTTTTATCATTTACAACGATTGGCTGCACCTAAACACGCCACAAGATCGTCAAAATTATATAAACAGCAAAAATCGAGATGTGATAAATTTTATATTTTAAACCAATAAAAGAAGATGAATCTAAAATGTTTATTAAATAAAACACAAAGAGAAAATATAACAATAACAAATAATTGTATGACAAAAAAAAAAAAAAAAAAAACAAAAACGTTAATAATAATTATAAGACTATAGAAATAAAAATTAACTAGAAATGATGTCAGAATCTTCATTGTTTTGTGATTGATAAGTTTTACTTTAATAAAAATAAAACTCCTAGAAGCAACAAAAACCCAAACTGCAGGTTTAATAATTTGTTTTATTTATAACCTTTTAGTACAACAATAATTTATAAATTACTGTATTTGCCAAAAAAAATATTACTCAAATTACCAAAATTAGGAAGCAAAAATTAATGTTTGGAAACATTTATATGATATAAAACCATGTTACGAGCAAAAACCGACTTGGTGAAACACTTCCCTGAATTTTTTTTAATGTAAGTAAAAATATTCGGTTTTGATCTTTATATAAAACTATAGCTCACTTCTAGTTCAGTTTTAGATCAGTTCTAGTTTAGTTCTGTTTCAGTTCGAATTTAGTTCTAGTTAGGTTTTAATTCAGTTCTAGTTTAATTGTAGTTCAGTTTGAATTCAGTTCTAGTTCATTTCTAGTTGATTTCTAATTCACTTCTAGTTGAGTTCTAATTCAGTTTAGTTTTAGTTCAGTTCTAATTTAGTTCTACTTTAGTTCTAGTTCAGTCTTAGTTTAGTTCTAGTTCAGCGCTAGTTCAGTTCTGTTTTGTTCTAGTTCAGTTCTAGTTCAATTCTAGTTTAGTTCTAATTCAGTTCTAGGATTAAACTAGTTTAGTTATATTTCAAGTCTAGTATCTTAGGTTTCTATAAATTTGAAGTTTTGTTTAATCCTAGGTCAAATCTTTGCCATAATAACAGATTTTTAAAAACCGCAACTTCATATTAATTACACAAGCGAACAAAATTGAACTTTTTTTTGTACGAACTGGTACTTCATTGCAAATTTTTTCTAATTTGAGGTCGCTGATTTCAAATCTAATCTCCATTTTTCTCTATCAGCGACTTTTCGATATATACCGTTATGTCCAAAGTTAAGGCACTTTCTAAATATATTGGAAATACTTGAAAACGGTTCACCATATTCAGTTAAAAAAAAATCCGAAACTGCAATCGGTGCAAAACTTTTGATTTTTTCACAATTTACTAAGAAAACTGAATTGATAAAAAATCGCGATTTCCACAAAAAAAAAAAAAAAACATTTTTTAATGTGTATGTTGGAACAAAATTGAACTTTGTTTGTATTGACTGTATGTATATGCACACACTTACAATTTATGACCTAATAGTAAAAAAGATTACCCAAAAAAGTTATATGACCTGTGCTCTAATTTTATTAATTGGGAACTTAATTGACCTTAATGAAAAAGTCACGAATTGAGTTCATTTTAAAAAAGAATAAAGTTTTATGACCTGAGCATTAAACTGATTTTTTATGCTCAAAACACCTGAATGAAAAATGTTTTTTTACTTTACAAAGTTTTTTACCTTTGTTTTTCCTAAATTCTTCTTATTGTCAAAACAGTTATAAATATACATTTATTTATATATTATTTATTTTTATATATAGAGCAAACGTGATTCATGAACCACAGCTAAGCCGAGAGAAAATCCTTCTTTCACCACTACACATCAAGCTTGGGCTAATGAAACAGTTCATCAAAGCCCTTGATAAGACTGGTGACTGTTTTAAATATGTATGTCAAAAATTTCTAGCCCTGAGTATGGAAAAATTAAATTCAGGCATCTTCGATGAACCGCAAATCCGAACTCTTATAAAAGATACTGTATTTTTAAACCATATGACACAACTTGAATCTGTAGCATGGCCAAGCTTTGTGTTAGTAGTCAAAAAATTTTTTGGGCAATCATAATGCACGAGACTATGCAGAATTGGTTGCTAAAATGCTTCAAAATTTTTACACATTAGGGATTAATATGAGCAATAAATTGAATTTTTTTGCATAGCCATTTGCACAGATTCCCGGATAAGCTGGGCGATTGCAGTGAGGAACAAGAAGAACGGTTACACTAGAACATCAGGATAATGGAAGAAAGATACCAAGGTCGATGGGATTGCCACATGCTGGCAGACTACTGTTGGACTTTAATAAGGGATTGTCCTGAGCAAAACCATGTCAAAAAAGCTTACAGAAAAAGTTTTTTCTAACTTTTGTTTTAATTATTGGATGATGTATTTTGGATGTATCTTTTTTGTTTTTATATCGTTATTATAAAGGATCTTAATAAAAAAAAATTCCAATGCATATTGGTATTTTTATTTAGTATTTTTCAGTGAGATAGGTAATAGTCTCAAAAACTAGAGTCAGTCTGACAAACCTAATAATTTTCTAGTATTCAGCACACTAGTCTTATACAGAATGGAAGAAAGTGCCTTCATTTTGGATATAACGGTATATCACGAAAACTCAAGCTGATAGACAAAAATGGAGTATTAAAAAATTGCTTATAAAGTTCCAGTCAATACAAAAAAGTTCAATTTTGCTCCAACATACACATTAAAAAATATGTTTTCTTTTTTTTTAATGGAAATCACGATTTTTATCAATTCATTTTTCTCAGTAAATTGTGTACAAAATCAAAAGTTGTGCACCGATTGCAATGAAATAAAGCTCATTTAATTCGAAATGTTTAACTAAATGTTTTTAGACCAAAACTGTAATTTTTTTCACTTTTTATTTTTTATGAATTTTTAAAAAACAAAATTTTTTTTTCTTTTAAATTGTTATTGTTTTCTTCAAAACTTCAACGATATCTCTGAAACCACTGGGAAAATTTAGAAACAATGTAAGCACTCCTTAAATATAATATTGTTGCCGAGTTTCAGACTTTTTTTTTTAAATGAATATGGTGATCCGTTTTCAAGTTATTCCAATATATATGTAGTGAAAGTGCCTTAATTTTGGACATAACGGTATATCTCTAAAAGTCGAGCTGATAGAGAAAAATAGGGATTTGAAATCAGCGACCTCAAATTAGTAAAAATTTGCAATAAAGTTCCCTAGTGTTATAGATTTTTATTCTTTACCAGTTTTGTGTAGTGTATTAAATACACGAAAAAATATCCATTATTTTACCCACTAAAGATTTAACCATAAACACACTCTTAAGGCAAATCGTCAGACAACAAATACAAGTATCATAATTAATTCTTACACATATCAAACATGATTTTTTCTACCATTAAGGAAAATTTTTTCAAAATATTTTTCTTTTTTTTATGTAGTACTAGTATTTGCCTTAAGCAAATATTATCGTAGTAATAAAAAAAAATAATAATAAAATAAAATGTTATGATTGATCAATAAAAAATGCAGTTTTTTTTTGTGACAAGTTGTAGCTGCAATTTAATGCCATTGAGTCGAGCTAACCGCAAAAATCTAGCTAATAAAAAAATCTTAAACAAATTGCAGGTGTTGTTGAAATAGTGATAAAAATTAGACAAATACAGTGTTAACAAAAATGTTATGAAAAGGAAAAATTGTTAAGAAAACATAATTTTTAAGATTTTATAAGGAAATTTATCAACACAGAATGAAAATAGTATAATTGTAAAAAGTATATAATTGTAAAGGAGAAAAATAATTGAAATAAATACAACTATTAAGCCTAAGCTAAGAGGTAAGGTTTTAAAATGAAATCGATTTATAGTGATAATAAAAATCAAAGTTCCCTTTCATTTCTGGCAATAGAGTAAATAAGATTTTTGTTTTTTTTTTTTTTTTATTATTTTTATAGGAATTATCAATTAGGAGTTATTTTTTCTAGCTACATAATTATATCACAAGATATTTTAAATTTATTTTAGTTAATATCTTAGTTAAAGAATGGAACTGATAATTTTCATATTGTAAATTTTTTTTATTTGCGTATGTCCATTCCTTTCGTAATACATTTGATCCATCCATGGTTGCTTATTTCTCTTGCAAATTGTTTGATTATGTTAACAACGTTTAACAACATCAACTACAACTTACCATTTGCGGTTTTATTTACAACACATCTCAAACAACAAATTCCAAAAACATTTTAATGTTTTGATTGGTTTTGGTATTAAAAACACACTCAGAGATTTGGTGAAAAATAATTAATCAAATAAAATACATATAAATTAATTAAAAATAGTAAAAGCTATTTTAATTGATCAAAGTCTCTAATGGATTGGTGGTGACTAATCGTTGATTATGATGGGGATAATTAGATTTAAAGCAGTTTAGCTGAAAACTAAAACAAAACTGTATACAATATTTTACATAGGGGGAAAGTGGGGTATCATGGCATATGGGATAATGAAGAAAATTTTACTTTTTTCGCGTATTTTTAATCTTTTTTTTCAAAAAGGTTTACTGGTAAATGTTTTTCATTATTGCACTATATTTGTCATCCATAAATTAGATATATTTTTTTGCTTTTCGAGCGCAAGCAAATAAAATGCACTGAAGAAGTTTTTTAATTGCTGATGTTTCTGTGGAAAATATCCAAATCAACAGCAGTTATAAATCGATAAATACGAAATTTAATACTTTATTTTGCACCTATTTAAACTGAAAAAGTGTTCTGTATATATGCATATGCTTTTTTTCAGCTCACTATTTCGCGTAAAAATTGTGGAATTGGGGTAATATCGTAAAAATATTTTGGGGTAAAATACGATGTATTATTTAAAAATTTCTTTTTTCACAGTTTGATGAAAATATAGTAGAGTATTCCAATTGTTCGGTTTTTCCATTGTTCGAACAAAATGAATAATTCGAATAAGGCATTTTAGTTTCTTCAAATTATTCGAATTGTTCATATAATTAAAAATAAATAAATAATGTAAAATATTTATGATTTTGTAAGTTTCTTTAAAAATTTGATTATAGAGAATAACAGTAATATATAAAAAGTAAGCAATTCATTGGAAATATATTTAAAAAACATTCTCAATATAAATGTAAATATATCGTCCATTATAGAAAAGATTAAAAAAATTGCTATCTTTTGACAAGAAATAATCATATTACCATCATATTTGGTGTACTACATATAAGCCTCTTTTATTCAAAATATTAATTTTATTCAAGATTTTCATTTTTCCACAAGTCAAAAAATGGACAAAATATGTAACTTCCAAAGTACTGAAGAAACTTTGGAAGTAATGAAAAAGTACTTTCTTAAAAATTACTTCCATTTATTTTTACTGGGTATTTTCTATTAGTTTTATCAGTTATGACCTATAGGTTTTCATCATTTTCTTGAATTTTGTTATTCGAGTGGCCTTATAAATGTAAAAATCATTTAAAAATATTTAATCAACATTAAATATCTTTAAATTTGCCATTTTTAATACTTTCCACTTTGCAACAACATTTCTAATTTTATCCAAAACAAGTTGATTTCAAATGTCTCATTTTAGTTTTAATTAATAATAATAATAATAATAATAATAATAATAATAATAATAATAATTCTTAATTTAAATACTTTTTGAATTTTTGATAACTTTCTCTTTTTCTTCTACTTTCAGGTTCGTAAAATTTTATTATAAAATAAAATAATTCTCGTCTACGATAAGTACACTTATTTAATATTATTTAATTTTCAAATAACTATTTTTATAACTTTTAAAGAACATTATTAAATTTTCTTTCAATTTATTTTCAAGAATTTATTGAAATATTTTCTTTAATTAGTAACCGTCGCATTTTGAAAAAAATATTTCCTTTCTAAATTACTTTATATTTTTTAATAACAATTTTAACTCAATTATTTATTATAAGTTCAAACAGTGTCAATGAATGCCATAAATACCTCTTGACTACCGGTAATTGTTTGGTGGCAAATCGTAGATAGGCTTTGTTTTTCTTTCAAAGCGATAAATTAAATATTTATAATATAATTGATAGTTTGTCACAAATTGTTATAATTAAAATGGAATAATAGGAAAAAAAAAACTAACAACGCAACGAGTGAACGAACCCAATTGAAATTGTCATTTGATCTCGTTTAAAATAAGCGCAGAAACATCAAAAGAATTAAATAAATGCAACAATTAAAGTAAAAAATAATTGTAAACTAAAACAGAATTAGGGCGAAAAGCGTTAGAACTACAAGCTATAGGGAAAAGTTTAGGATGATCTAATTCAGTTTTAGCGTAGATCAGTTCTAGTTGAGTTCCAGTCCAGTTCTAGCTCTGTTCTAGTTAAGTTCTAGTTCAGTACTAGAACAGCACTAGTTTAGTTCTAGTTTAGTTCTAGTTCAGTTCTAATTAAGTTCTAGTTTAGTTCTACTTCGGTTCTAGTACAGTTCCAGTTCAGTTCTATTGCAGTTCTAGTTCAGTTCTAGTTCAGTGCTAGTTCACTTCTTGTTCATTTCTAGTTCAGTTTTAGTTCAGTTCTAATTTAGTTCTAGTTCAGTTCTAGATCACTTCTTGTTCAGTTCTAGTTCAGATCTAGTTTGAGTCTAGTTTAGTTGTAGTTCATTTATGGTTAAGTTCTAGTTCTTCTGTGGTTCAATTTTATTTCTAGTTAAGGATAATTTGCTAGCTCACTATTTTGTCTAGCAAAGAATTCAAAGCTTATTTCATTTATTTAATTTTTATTCTGAAATATTTTCAGTATATTAAGACTATTTGCGCCTGCGGCTTTAAGTGTGTCTTTAATGCGGGCCTGTAGAATACAGATATAGAAAAAGAACTATTAAGGTGCAGCTAAATATACATAATTAGGGTTTTCTGTTTCTGGTTTTTTCTTTTTTATATGATTAAAAATATATTTTTTAAACAAAACACTATAATTATAATAATTTAATTACAGTAGAGTCTTAAACAAATACTTAGCAAAAAAACCGTCAACAAATATTAACTTAATTAATATTTTTAGTTTTTTTTTTTACAATTTAGTGCGAATAATGTTAATTACTATTTTGAAATAATTATTTCATGGCAACTTGTAAAATTGTCTATTTTCCTTTTTTTAAGTTAAATTATTTATATTCAGTAGCTGTTAAAAAATATTGTTAAAAGCTGAAAATAAAAATTATATTTAAATATGACTAACAAATAGACAATTTGGCTGCTTTGAACCATGATTATTTATGACTTTTAGTTTACATTTTTTCTATTATTATTTTATTATAATTTTTTAATAGCTTTTTTTCATTTTTTTTTATTTATTTGTTTAAAAAAGTGAAGGGGTGTGTTTTGCTATAAAGTTTTAACAAATGTTTATAAAGTTATACTCATGTTATGTTGATGGCAATACTTTGTTTAGTACTTCAGTAAAATATCTAGCAAAAATAACCCAGCAAAAAAGAACATCCAACAAGTCAATAAGATCCTGAACTTGTGATCCAGAAGTAGTGCAAATTTGGATCATTTCCAATTAATTTAACATAGGCTTATCATTGGAAGATGTTCTATTTTTTGATACCTATTCACTGAGTAGGAAGTCATGCTCTCGATATCATATAAAATTGATTTTTTTATGTACTTTTTTTTAATCAATTCAAGGAAACTATTTTTAATTTTTATGTAAATAATATTTTTTATTAAAATACACACACACACACACACATATATATATATATATATATATTTCATTACTTCCAAAGTTTTAGTAAGTTTATGGTTTCTTGTGCCTAAGAAGTTATATAAAAATCATCCAAAGATGTTACTAAAAAGTGATTCAGATGAAGTTTTCTGATAGAAAACGTTGAGAGTTTGCAAATACTTCTTACTTAATAACTGCTTTAATCTTAAGTATATATATATATATATATATATATATATATATATATATATATATATATATATATGTATGTATATTTTAATAAAAAATATTATTTACATAAAAATTGGTAAAAAAAAGTACATAAAAATAATCAATTTTATATGATATCGAGAACATGACTTTCTACTCAGTGAATAGGTATCAAAAAAGAGAACATCTTCCAAAGACAAGCCTAGTTAAATTCATTGGAAATGATCGAAATTTGCACTACTTCTGGATCACAAGTTCGGGATCTTATTGACTTTTTTGGATGTTTTTTTTTTGCTGGGATATATTTAAATAAACGCGCCTAAAATTTTTTTTAATAGGGTGTTGCTTTTTTTTAAATGCTTAAAGGGTTTTACGGCCATAGAACTATTAAGTTTTTTTTTCATTCTAGTTGTACGTTGTAACAATTATTATTTGTTGTACGTTGTAACAATTATTATTTTAATTAAAATTCAGTTGACGTTAATTTTCATTGGTTTGATTGATATTGTTTTTTTTTTTAAGTTTCAACTAATGTCAATGAATGTTTTGACATTTTTTTACATGCTGTCAGTTTAAAGATCCTTACTTACACTTATTTTTTAAAGCTAAGTACTGCCCTAATAGTTTTTGTATATTTCAATTCTATGGATAGAACTATTAATAAAGTATTTACTTTGCTCATATTGTCATTGAATACAATTATTGTGATTTTCTTTTCTAACTTTTTTGTTCATTTATTTATTGCTTAATAAACAAGTATGTGGGTGAAGTTCTAAAAGGCCAGCAAATCATATTTACTTATTTTTTTTTTTTACTTTTATGTATTTAAAAACAATTTGTTTAAATAATACCGCCAGACATAAAATTTTAGGCCAGAAATTAAAAGAATTAAAACTATTCAGAAATACTGCAAAGATTTTCAGAAGAGCACTATGCCCCATACATGTAACTAGTCGAAAACCGTCTCCGACACTTTATAACGTTTTCAATAATTTTTAATGATTTCATTCTTTATCCTTTCTATTCTTGCAAGTTTTGTATTCAATTAGTGATTTAGAACTGAAGTAGCAGTTAAAAGTTTTGATTCTACCAATACATACATTTTTATGACTAATAAAAATATAAACAAATTGAACAATATTAAATATTTTCTAAGCTATCAAAATAGAAAAAAGTAACAAATAATATTTAAAAGAAATCCTAAATCAAAAAGAAGATTACAAATAAGCTTAGTAACACTTTAAAATGATTTTACACTTTTTTGGTGGCACAAAATTTTAAAGTCATAATAAACGAGTATTTGTTACCTATTTAATAAGGTATTTAATATGGTATCCAATCATTCGGGTTTTCATATTAATCAGCTAATTCGACAAATAATTATTTGAGGTTAAAAGCTGATCGGTTAGTAACCGATTAATGACAAACTATTCGATTAACCGAATAGTTTTAGTAATACTTGTAAAATGTATAAATAACAAAAAATTTAGTGTTTTACATAATGTAGGTAAAAGGTTTATCTTATCAGTTCTCGTCCACTTATATGAAAAATTTGCATTTTTTAACCTAATATTGCAAAATATTCTGCTTTAATTTATAAATAAGTCTTTTTAATGCAAAAACTACCTTTATTTTCTGTGTGAGAATGATTTTTTAAAAAAATACAAATAAATTTTGTTGATAAAAATTAAAATTTTTATGACGACATTAAATTTACTTTATACAAAATATGTCTTCTTGTGCCTAAGAAGTTATATAAACATCACCCAGAGATGTTACAAAAACTGATTCAGATGAAGTTTTCTGATAGAAAACGTTGAGAGTTTGCAAATACTTCTTACTTAATAACTGCTTTAATCTTAAGTATATATATATAAATACATATATATATATATATATATATATGTATATTTTAATACAAAATATTATTTAAAAATTGATAAAAAAAAGTACATAAAAAAATCAATTTTATATGATCAAAAAAGAGAGGTTTAAGCGTTTATGAAGTTATAATATTATAATCATAGATTAATAAGTAAATTTTTATATGAGAGAAAAAAACCTCATTCAATTGTCAAAAACAACAAAATACATGTAGTAATATATATTTTGTTTTTGTGTTTTGAAAAAAATGAGTATTTTTTTTTTTTGAAAATTTAGTTCGAAGTACCTCTCACATAAACTTCTAGTTGTATTCTATGATTATAACCCTTTCATGTAGCATTTTATTAAATATTCTTTCCCAAAAAAGGACATCCAAAACAATAAGATCCTAAACTTGTGATTCCGAAATAGTGCAAATCCGGATAATTCCCAGTGAATTTAACATAGGCTTGTCATTGGAAGATGTTCTCTTTTTTGATACCTATTTAGTGAGACGATTGTTGACGATTTCATTCAAAATTGCAAATGAACATCCTAATTCTTTTTTATTGGCGCAAGGAAGTTAGTTTTTATTTTATTAAATAAACCAATATATTTTTTAATAAAAAAAAAATGCATAACATTATTTTTTATTTGAATCAAGGGCGCGTATAAGGGCATATAAACCAACTTTTTCAAAATGCGTTTTTTGTATAATACTGCTTTAGTAATCAATTTACACCTATTGTTACAAAAATAATTTTAAAAATCTGTAAACTTTACCGAAAACTTACTTTAAAGGCGCGATTTTATGGAATTATTATATTTTCATAAAAAATAAAATTGTTGTTTATTTTCTGTTGCCGTCTAAGTTTTTGTTAAATTTAACAATGCGGGCTATGTCAAGTAATCCGGGCTTGTTGCGTTTATACATTTAGACTGATATACAAACTTTAGAATATGAAGAAAACACTTAAAATTTATGTCATATTTACTCATGTTGCAAAAAAAAAAAAAAATATTATCTTGTGAGTTTTAATGCATCAAAGTAAGAACAAGAAAAAGGGCGTATATCCAGAATATAAATAGTGTAATACTTAAGATGATCTTTTGATGTGATTTTATTAATAGTTTCAGCAAATTTATTCGAAATACTAAGTAAAAAATATATTTTCGGTCAAATCCGATAATTTTAAACCCCAAACTATGCGTTTTTTATATTTGTGCAGGGATTGTTCTATGGGACCTATGGTCAATTGTCAACCGATTATTATAAGATTTAATGGTGTAAATTATATTTCTGTAAAACATATTTGTAATAATATCCTGATATTACCATTTAAATTACATTTATTATGCTCCTGATTCCCGAAAGTAGGTTTTATATTTGAGCTATAGTTAGTTATGAACCGACCTTGATAAAACTTTGCATAAGGTTTTCTACCCATATAAAACTTATTTGCGTCAAATATTATTGTTATACTAGCAATTACATTTTTCTACCTATTTTCATGAAATTTGGCACACTGATTTTTATCGTCTCTTGTAAAATTTTCTTTATGTTTTATACGCCCTTATACGCGTCCATGCTTCACTTGTTTAAAACAATTCTTTTTGGCAACTAGTATTTGCAAAAATAACAACCGAATGTCAACGTTTTATAGCAGAACAATTCATTTGAATCTCTTTTTAATACTATATTTGAATTCTATTTGTATTGCTTCTTAAGCACATGAAACGGTACACTTAATGATTTTTTGAAGTAATGGGAGAGCACTTTCCTAAAAATTATTTTTGTTTATTTTTGGTGGGATATAACAGACATTAAAAAGAGATGTTGTTGAGAAAAATTTATCTTAAAAATAAAAGACTTCTCTAAATTTTTAACTCCAGAAAACTAAATTACGGTTAAACGGTTATTCGAAACAAATTATTCGGTTTATTTATTATTCGAAAATATACAATTTTAAATTATTCGAACAGTTAATCGAACAAAATTAATCGATTGAATACCCTGGTATTTAAATAAAAGCTGTTCAAAGACATCAAAACTTAAGCTAATAAATTAATTCTAGTTGTCTTAAATACATTATGAATAACTCCAACACAAAATGCTTCTATTTAATACTAATTCAATTGAGGAAGAAAACTGTGGGATATTTAAACAAAAAACTAATTGATATGCTCTTAACTTTTAAAACTGAAAAATAACAAAATCGTGATAAAACTATAATGCTTGTTTCTTTTAAATTTTAACTATTTATGACATTAGACTTATTCACAAAAGAAGTCTAATGTCCATAAACCAAATAACGACATTGTGATGACACGTTATGTGACAAAATTGTCATGTTTTTTGAAAAATAATACAACAAGACAAATTGAAAGAAGATACAAATTGATTGAATTGAAATGATTTTATTATTAATTGGATTTGGTTTAATAGTAATGGGACATTTGTGTTAATGAATTGTTTTGGTAAATGTTTAAAAACTTGTTTTCGATTGATATGAAAAGTAACCAAAATATGGATTTAAATATTTTAACACAACGAGAAATGTTGAATTTACTTCAACTTTTAACAAATTTTATAGTTCAGTATAGTGTAGCATATAGTCTAGTCTATAGTCTAGTTTATAGTCTATAGTCACGTCTATATTATAGTCATTAGTCTATCTATAATCAAGCCTATAGTCTGGCCATATTATAGCCTATATCTAGTCCATAGTGTAGTTTTTAATCTAATCTATAGTCTTTAGTATAATCCATTATATATTCTATATTTTATAGACTATATTCTATATTTTATAGTATAGTCTATAGTCTGGTCTATAGTCGAGTCTATAGTCTAATCTATAGTCCAGTCTATAGTCTTAGTCTATAGTCTAGTCTATAGTCTAGTCTATAGTCTTTTTTTTTTTCTATTAGGCAGGTGGAAATCTTTCATATGATACCCGATGCCACTTAAGGATCAACGCGTTATGTTGGATTCTTACCGACTAAAACCACCTCCTTCGTCATCCTGCCCTGCGGAACTGTCTATTACGATATTGCATCGCAAGTCTGGATAGGCTTAGTTAGCCTCTATCGAGTGTGATAAAAAGAGTTTTCTTCTTTCCTCCTCCATCCTTAATTCCTTGTGGATATCAGCTACCATACTACTTATAGCTTCCCAGTGCTCTTTTTTGTTTATCATTATATTTATGATGTTCTCAGCATTCAACTTGTGACCGACTTTCAGCGAAGATTTTTGGCATTCTCGTAACTGCCAGTTTAAGAGCTTTATTCGGTATATTGTCCGGGCTCGGAGCTTTTCTGTCCCCTATTTTTTAGCAATCTGGGTTATTTTCTCCTCCGTTATTAATGATATGTCCTCTGTATATTCTTTTATATTTACCGAGTATCTATCTCTTTGATGTTCAGGAAACAGTGTCTTAACTATCTTATCCATTAGGAGTGGACATGTCGGTTGTGGGCATTTATTCCCTTTTAAGTCTCGAAGTGACTACCCTATAAGCCTTTCCCCATGGGTCTGAGTCTGCTTCAGAACATATCTGTTCGAAGCTTTTTCTTTTGCTTCTCAGGATTGCATGCTTAAATTCTCTTCTTGCTATTCAATATTCTTGACTTACTTCTTCAAAATTTCCTCTACCCCTGGAGCGTTGAGCTCTTCTTCTAGCTTTAAAGCACGTCTTCCGTAGATTGTTTATTTCATTATTCCACCAGTAGTTTGGTTGTCGCTTTTCCGTCATTCTGCGCCTTGGCATTGCAGTGTCACATGCTCCTTTAAGTTTAGCTATTATCTGGTTCACTTTGTCCACAGTGGGACCAATTAGGTCAGTACCCTGTGAGAACTGCTGCATAAAAACCTCTTCATCTAATTTTTTTGTAGCCCAGCCCACATATTTAGCACTACATTTGTTTAAACCATGATGATGTCGCTGCGGGTATATTGATCACTTACTGACCATTCTGCATTTCTTGCCAGTGAGGCACTCACGAATGTGAGGTCTACTATGGAGCTCAGTCCCCTAGCCGTAAACGTTGGTTTATTATCGTTATTTGATAGCACGAGGTGAGACCTTGCAAAGACTTCAAGTAAGATACGTCCCCTTGTATTCGTATATTTGCTTCCCCATTCAACTGCCCATGCATTTTGGGTTGTGTTGCTCTGAATCCCTTACTAGGCGGTCTAACATTTGTTTGTACTCCTCAATTGTTGCCCTTGGGCGGGCATAGCAATTGTATATATGTACGTATATATATATACCTCCAATTTTGGCTTTTACGAATTCTTTTTCTGGTTCCTGTGAAGTTTCCTCTATTGCCTTGTTTCCACAAACCCATATAGCCGCTTTACTGGACCTGTCCTTCACCCACACCATATTGTTTATATTTTTGTATTGATCGCATATGATGACGACATCAACACAAGTTTCGCAGATAATCTGTGAAAGCAAGTCCTGTGTCGCCTGGCAATGGTTAAGGTTTAGCTGAAGAAACCTCATTAGCGCATTGTTTTGAGAGCTTGCTTAAATACAGGACATCTTCCACTACCTGCAACATGAAGAGTATCTGTATTTCCTAGTTGTTTATAGAACATACATTCCGGCTTATTAACGCAGGTCTTCACGATATGCCTAATAATTCCACATCTTCTACACATCTTTGACCTATCTTGTGTACACGTACAGTTTGTTGCAATATGAGCGAATTCTAGGCATCTGAAACACTTTTTTAGTGACACCTGTTCCCTAACCCGGCATATTACCCATCCGATACGTATTTTCCCCATTTTTATCGCCTTCTGCCCTATATCCATTGGTAGGCTTATAATAGCGGATTGGGTGTCTCCATAGCTTCTTCTTAGGCTCCTTATGTCGGATTCTTTTATTTCTTCAACTCCAAGCTGATTCATGAATGCGTTACATATTTCTTCTTTTGTAGTCACCTCATCAATGTCCTTACACTCAATACGGATTTCCTGTTTACGGGTTCTGATATCCGCTTGTAAACCAATGCTCTTTTCCACCTGTCCGTGGAATTTGTCCACATCATTCTTGCTGGATGTTTTTATTTCCAAAAGTAAGTCTCCTTTTTGGGTTCTTCGTATACGTGAAACATTTTCTCCGAGATCCTTTAATGTTGGGTCTGCCTTAATTTTCCGCAGTATGTCAGCATAGGTGGTTTCGCCCTTTGTAGAAATAATCATCGCATCTTTACGAGCTGCTTTTTTTCTGGCTTTTTTACGTTTAACCTCATTCCTCTCAATTTTTATCTTCCTTGTTTGCACCCCGCACTTCCGCAACATTTTGCTTTTCCTTGCTGCATTTTTGGTTCACCTTCCTGATTCTGTTAGGCGTTGGGGTCTTTGTAGGACTATCCGCTATATCCCTGCTCCTTTTGAGGTCTCTTGCCACAACCAACGAATTGGGAGTTGTTTGTGTTGACTGCTCTTTACTTCCCAAAGTTTGTTTATTTTCTTCTGTTGTTACATCCTCCTTAGCTTTGTTATACGTAGCTTTGATAGCTCTTTTCTGCTCCTTAATAGCGTGGTGCACGTTGTTCCTATTTTTAACATACTACAATAATTTATTTATTAAACAACCTAGTTCGGCAAACGAGTTGTTCGGAGAACTTTGAGCTGGAGACTTGCTGGTTGATTTCACTGACGTCGTTGGTGTGGTGTGACTCACTATTAGTGGTGGTGATCTCTGCATTAAAGAGCTTCTCCTGAAAGGGTTCTGTACCACTACCTCTATATCACAGATATTGCCTGTAGCATTGTGCTCTATCCCAGCCAGGTTTGCTACTGGAGTAGAGTTTTTGCGGCAGCTGGATATCGACGACTGAAAGCCGGTACTGGGTTTATTACTCCCTGCACCGTAACATTTAATTCATTATTTTCCATTTTTAAGATTTAATTAGTAGTTTGCGTTTATTACCTATCCGCCAAGGTTTTATTTCAGCCGCTCCTTACCTGGAGAACAGGCGCAGACCAGGAAGCCGTCCACTATGGATACCGTCGCGCCTGGGTTTATGACTGGGGAAACCACGAAGTCGTCACTCTTCTTACTATGCCTCTCTTGAGGATACCCCTGTGGCTGGATACTTATTTTGGGGTGGCATCCACTCGCCTCTTCACAGGACTTCACAAAGCACATGTGCCTTATTGCAGCACGGTCTCCATACCTGAGTACTAGGGTCAGCGGGATCGTAAATTCCCGTTACTCTCTCCAGAGAATACTCTTGCGGTCAGTCTACTCAACAATCTAGTGAGTAATCTAGTCTATAGTCTAGTCTGTAGTTTAGTTTATGGTCTACAGCCTAGTCTATACAATGTATAACTAAACTAGGGCAGAAATATACATAAACTCAAACGGAGCTAGAACTGAGCCACAGCAGAACTAGAACTGAAGTAAAGCTGAACTACAATTGAACTAGAACTGAACCACAGCTTAAAAGGAATTAATTTAGAACAGAACTAGATCTAAAATAGAACTAAACTTTGCTTTTTTTAGTATATTCTAGTTTAATATGTGGTCTACTAAAAAAACATTCAGGTACTAACTAGGTTTAATTAATTGAACCTTCAGTTATTTGACGCACTGTATTCAATCTGTTTTTTAAGATTTGTTATTATTATTTTTTTATAAGTTTTTTCTACTTTCTTATGATTTATTGTGGATTAAATTTCAAAAATTTTCAAACGGAAGTTGGTTAGTTTTAAAAATTTAATACACATTCTAAATTATAAAATTATCAGTTTGAAAAAAAATCTTTAGAAGATATTTTGCGGTTTTGATTTAACGCATTATCTTTTATAAGTAAAAGATACTTTTCGTTTTGCCATTTTTTTTTTTGTTTTTCTTTTTGCCCCAACAAAGTATAAGATATAAAAAGTTTAAAAAGAAGAAATCTTCCCATAGCTAAAAAAAATTGTTATTTTATAATTGAATAGAGAAAATCTTTTCTCAGGCTTAGAATAGTCTTATATGTAGACAAATATTTCTAATTGCTAAAAGAGTATTTGATGAAAAAAGTGTTAATGAAGATGAATCCATTCATTCAACCATTATGGTAAATTAATGTTTCCATAATATTTGCTGCTACAAAAATGGTTTTAATCAATCTATATGTTTGTATATGGGAATAAAAACTTTAAATGAAAAGTAGAACTATTGTAATGTAATATAATTAAAAAATTATTAGTTGTTTGTAAGAGAAGAATTAGAGGAATTTAGATTTCTAAATTAACCGCTAATAATTATGATAAGTCTGATTCTCAGTTAAAGGAAAAGAAGAAAATTTTATTTATTGTTAATAAGTGCAAATAGTGGTAGTTTTAATTAAAAAATATTACAAATTGTTTTGGATTTTTTTTTTGGATTTAAAGAGGTTTATTTAAGTTTGTAATATATTAGTAATATATATTTTTTTTTTTACAGAGTTCTAAAGTTAATGATCCTATTTTTAGCTCCTTATCGAAAAAATGTTTTCGAATTGATTTAATGTTGTTTGAAAATTTTCTGTTTTGTTGAATTTGTAGTCAATTATATATTTGTCAGTTGATTTGATGAGCATGACCATTTTGAGCCATTCTTGTCAGATTGGACGTAAATTAACAAAGTTTTCTTTAATAGTTTTTAGTTTTTAATAGTTCTTAATTGATCGTATTCATTTAAATTTAAATGTATTAAAATTAGTAATTAGGTAATGGCAAATAAACCTAGAATTCTTCTTTAAATTTAGATTAAACTTCCAAATTTCTCTCAATTTAAATCAATAGTGTTTCATTTTAAAACTCTTTTTAAACATTATATTTTTATTTCTTTTAATTTAATGTGATTTTTATTTTTCTTTTGTTGTATCTTATAAAAGAAATCTTAATTTATTTGCCCCGCCATAAGTAAATTTTTGCACATGATTATTTTTTGTTTGCTTCTTTCATTAAATAACAATTTAATGGACTATTGACCTTGACAGTGAATCTTTTAAATGTTTTATTATGTTATTTGGCAAAAATAATCTTAGATATAATAAATTTTATATAAAATTCAATTAAATTTCAGCTCGAGAATTTATAAGATTGACGTCTACAACAATAAAGATTTATTTGAGAAAAAATTATAAAAAGAAACAACCAACAAGTGTTTAAAGATAATTATCAGTTTTGAGAGATTTTGATGAATAACTAAATTGTTCACAATATTTTGTTTGAAGTTTTTTTTTTAGTGTGAAAAATATAAAATATTATAAGAATAATGTATTTATTATTTGCAGATTAATTATCTAAACACATTAATCGTTTAATCTATTAAAATTTCATACAGTGTGTCTTGAAATTTTCAAGATTAAGATAAAATTTATTTAAGCAAACACTTAATTGAATTAAATTTCCACTTCATTTTCTCTTTTTTCGAATTCTATAAAAAGATTTATGCTTCTCAATTAGTCTGTTTTAATTCCATATTTCCACATTTATCTTTTATATTTATTCTTTTTTTAATGATTCATAAATTGTATTTAAAGTATTTATTTGTTCCGGTAAAAGAAATGGCTCAACTTTACTTTATATTTTATAAATTCATTTCATTCTTTCTTTACAATTTTCTCTTCATTATTCTGATTTAAATAGGATTACAAACAAATAAACAATAAAAATAAATCACTTAATATACTTAAAATGTGTTTGCCTTTCTTTTTAAAAAAATAAGTTTTTTTCCTTTCTCGACTGAGAAAATTATGTCAAATTGTTAAAAAATATTAAAATGGAAAAGAAAAAGCTTACAAATAAAAAATACCTTATTATTTAATACAAAACAACAACTTAAGTAATTTAAATCATACAGACAGAAAGTTTATCTACTAACAAAAAATTTTGTAAGTCTGAATTAAATAAAAATTAACTCAAGTATTTATAACTCGATTAAGTGCTCAGGAACAAAAAATAATAAAAAAATACCCAAAGAATTAAATAGAAATGTCTATCTATTCCTCTACAGAAAAACAGACAGAACTTCAGACATCTTTATGTTTAAAAATAATATTCAATATAAATACTATTTTTTATTACTATTTTTTTTTGCTTTCTTTTTAAATGCATTACAATACAATAGATATATGACTGCAGTCTGTTTGGTTGGACTTTGGAATTTAACAATGTCTTTTTGTGCAAAGCGACTTGTTTTGTTATATATATACATATATATAGAAAAATAATATGAAAGCAACAATTTTAATAACACTTACTACTTACACTTACATTTACAACATACGACTACAAATATCAATGTTGATATTTTTATAAATTTGTTTTTGTTGCTTTATATGGCTGTAATTTTATTTTAATTTTTTTGTTATTATTTTTTCTCTTGTATAAACAGCTTTCAACATTCATTCAAATGATTTAATAGTAAATTTATAGTTTGTATAGAGTAAAAAATTATTATTAAGGGTATTCACATTATGGCGTAAGTTACATAAATTTGATTTTTTTTAAATATGTCTATAAAAAGAAAATTTAACGAAAATTTTCTATCAAAAGAAAATTTAACCGAAAAATTCTATAATAAATAAATTTAACGAAAACTTTCTCAACTACAAAATTGAACGAAAATTTTCTATAAAAATAAAATTTAACGAAAATTTAATGAAAATTTTTTATAAAAAGAAAATTAAATTAAAATTTTCTATAAAAAGAAAATTTAATGAAAATTTTCTATAAAAAGAAAATTTAACGAAATTTTTCTGTAAAAAGAAAATTTAATGAAAATTTTCTATACAAAGAAAATTTAACGAGTTTTTCATGAAAGGAAAATTTAACGAAAGTTTTCTATAAAAGGATAATTTAACGAAAATTTTTTATAAAAAGAAAATTTAGGGAAAATTTTGTATAAAAAGATAGTTTAACGAGTTTTTTATACAAAAAAGAAAATTTAACGAAAGTTTTCTATAAAAAGGAAATTTAGAGACAGTTTTTTATAAAAGGATAACTTAACGAATATTTTTTATAAAAAGAAAATTTAACGAAAGTTTTCTATAAGAGTATAATTTAACGAAAATTTTTTATAAAAAGAAAATTTAGCAAAATTTTTCAATAAAAAGAAAATTTAGCAAAAATTTTTAATAAAAAGAAAATTTGGCAAAAATTTTAATAAAAAGAAAATTTAGCGAAAATTTTCGATAAAAAGAAAATTTAAGGAAAATTTTCGATAAAAAGAAAATTTAACGAAAATTTTCGATAAAAAGAAAATTTAACGAAAATTTTCGGTCAAAAGAAAATTTAACGAAAATTTTCGGTAAAAAGAAAATTTAACGAAAATTTTCGATAAAAAGAAAATTTAGCGAACATTTTCTATAAAAAAATTTAACAATATTTTCTATAAAAAGAAAATTTAGCGAAAATTTTCGATAAAAAGAAAATTTAACGAAAATTTTCGATAAAAAGAAAATTTAACGAAAATTTTCGATAAAGAGAAAATTTAACGAAAATTTTCAATAAAAAGAAAATTTAGCGAAAATTTTCTATAAAAAGAAAATTTAGCAAAAAATTTCTACAAAAAGAAAATTTAACGAAAATATTTTATAAAAAGAAAATTTAGCGAAAATTTTCTATAAAAAGAAAATTTAACAAAAGTTTTCTATAAAAAGAAAATTTAACGAAAATTTTCTATAAGAAGAAAATTTAACGAAAATTTTCTATAAAAAATTAAAAAAAAATTTTCTATGAGGAAAATTTAGCAGAAATTTTCTATAAAAAAAATTTATAGAAAAAATTTTATATAAAGAAAATTTATGGAAAATTTTCTATACATTTTATCTTTCGATGCAAAAAGCCACAAAAAATCTCTAAAATTGAATTTAAACTTCAAGGACAAAAAAAGTTACTAAAACAAGTGTAAAGTTATTTCTAGTGTATATCCCTATTATCAGCAAGTACAATAATAAGCAATTGTATATTAATTTATTTAATTTTTATACATTTATTATTGAAATATCGCCCATTTTAACAAGACAAACAATAATGACTTTGAAAATTGTCATTTAAATGATATTGAAAATTGTCTCTATAGAAAAACTCAACCACAAAGAAACACCCAATTGAAGTGAATAATACTCTTCATATTTAAACGTAATAATAAAAAGTCAAGTCCAAAAATTCCCACGATGATTTTAATAGGTCTGAAAAAAGCTAAATATAATATTATTATTATTAATAATACCATATTATTAAAAACGTTTTCTCTTTTTAGCTTCAAAATTTTTTTCAAAAAAATATTATAATTGCCGTAGTAAATAAATGATAACCAGTATAAATGTTTGTAATAATTTAGTTTTCAATTTTAAAGAAATATGTTTACTAAACATGATCACACCACTGTCACCACCCCAAAACTTTAAAAGCACACAGCTTGATGCAACTACATTTAGCCTTTGGCAAGCGTCATGTTGTCTAAATATTTTTATGATTTATTGTGAAAAAAAAAAAATACATTTTCCTTGATCATTTTGTTTTCTATCTGTAAACTAGTCTGAGAAAATTAACAAGATCGGTTTAATTTTTGATATTTACTGTAGATTTTTTAAAATGCAAGTGCTCATAGTTGACAATTAACACTTTGACATGTTTGTAAGTTTTGTGAATTGTCGAAGGCAACTACGAACTTTTTTGCAGTTAGTGTCGGTATGAGTGTGTAGAGTAGATACTTAGGCAATTTTTCCTATACTATTTTATATATAAGATATGTGCAAAAGATAAGTTTAATAAACGTGAAATAAAATTTAAAATAAAATACTATATCATTTGTTTTTCAAATTGAAATTTTTCAACCACCTGGGCTTAAGAGGGTTGTGTGATAAGTTAATTTATCTACTCTACTTTTGCATTGATTCAGGCGTTTTTTCTTTTTTATTGAAAGAAAGGTTAACCTTCTTTGCTGTATACTTTTATTATATTTTACTTATCACACAGCCCTCTTATTTAAAAATTCTTACAATTTTATAATATAATTAATTTATTGTCTACATAAACAAGTTCAAAATGTTTTATTTGTGACATTGACAATTATTTCATTAAAAATGCAATTAGTATAGGAATCAAAAACTTTTTAAATATCATAAATAATTTATTTGAATTATATTAATTTTTATATTTGTTTAACATGATTTATGGCAAATATGCGTATTTTATTAATAATAAAGTGAAATGTTATAACACATTTAGAAGTAGATAATTAAAATAATAATAATTTTATTTCGAGTTTCATAATACATAGGATAGGATTAGTTTTATTTATCAAACAAATACACCTTTTTGGTCAATGGTAGTTTAAAGTGTAGCTTTTTTTTATTATTTTTTTTATTGGAAGGGGGGACCATTTGCCATAGGGGTACATCTGTCATTATATATATAAAGCGAAACAGTATTTTCTGTGACCCTACTTAATTTTATTTAATATTTTACTATTTTAAAAATTTAATTGTCTTGAAAAATTAACGCGTTTGAAAATTTCTTTCTTCTTAAAAAAAAAGAAAAATGCAACTTAATTGATATTTTTAATTAAATATTTCTAAAATTTTTATTTTGGTATTTTTATTAAATTTTACATTTATGAAATACTTTATTAATTATTAGCGTATAAGCCTGCAAATTCCAGGAAAAATACTGTAATAATAAAAATATGCACAAAAGAGTCTGAAAATCTTTTAAAAAATATATGAACAACATTGCTTGATTTAATAAGCAAGCCGAATTTTAATTTTCTAAGTCGCCTGGGAACTTCAGCTCTGAAAGAAGAACACATGCTTAGGAAATTATATATAAATCCGCGTATCTTCGCTCCCTGATAGAAATTTCGAAATTCGGCTTGTAGGATAAAGAGTTTTATAAGCGTCGGATTTTAATTTCCTACATCTTTTAGGAGCTTCAAAAAGCTCTGCAAAGAGAAAACAAGCTTAGGAAATTATGTATATACTAGCGAATAAGCTTGTCAATGCAAAAACAAAAAAAAAAAAAAAAAAAATATAATAACAATATGCACAAACAAATACGAAAATCTTTTAAAAAATAAATAACCAACATTTTGACGCTTTTCCTCTCGCCAATCGAAGTTAAAATATTTGAAGTCATTATAATTATTCTTCGTAAATGCGCTCTCAGATCGAAGTACAAAATCAGTTTCAGATAGAATTTGGAGAACAAAGAATAAGTATAGTAAATTTAAACTTCTTAAAACCAAAACCGAATTAAAAAAATATTAAATAGAATAAAAAAATAAATAAATAAATATCCGTATATCTGCTCTTTGATAAAAATTTGGCTTCGTTAGAATTTGAAGAACGAATAGTTTTATAAGTATGCCGAATTTTAATGCCCTATGTCGATATGGGAGCTTCAGAAAGCTCTGGAAAGAGAAAACATACTTAAAAAATTTTATATAAAAATGCGTATCTCCGGTCCCTGATAGAAATTTAAAGATCTGGCTCAGTTATGATTCATTGGACGAATAATTTTATAAATAAGCCAAATTTTAACATTTTACGTCGTCTTTAGAAAGCTCTGGAGAGAGAAAACATATATATATATATATATTTAGATGTAGAAGATATAGATTTATTATTTATTTTTGGTTTAGAGTGCACAATGAAACCAAATAATTTACTTAAAAAGTAAGAAATTAAAAAGTCAAATAAAGTAAAATATAGACTTAAAACCAATATTAATATTAGATTTTTAGAAAGAACTTAAAATTTTTGGAAATATAACATTTGAACAGAGCATGAAATCCGATTATAAATCTAATCATAAATACTTCAAATTAACCTAAATTTTCTATTTATTTAAAAAATGATTTTCTATTATAAGCTACACTTAATACTTTGTCTTCTGCATTTGTTTTGTTTTAATTGCACTGACAACCATACATATTTGTAACAAAAACTAACTGTCTTAACTTCTTTGTAACTTAAAACAAATAATCTCCTTTTATATATCAAATGACTGGACTTTACTACCTAGTGTTTTATTTAATATATCTCCATATGTGTTTGTATGTCTGTCTACCTAAGCTGTCTTTTTATTACCTTACCAAACATTATTCTTCATTCTATCATTGTGTCTTTCGGTCTTGTTTATTTTTATTTGCGAAAAATTTACTTACAACTTACATGCAACCAACTTAACTTATTGGCGCACTACTAATTTAAGTTGTTTTTCTTTCTCACGCATTACCTTGGGATATGCTTCAGTTAATGGGAAATTACAGAAGCTCATGAACAAATACACCACTTGGTTGGCAAAACCGTTGGTAATACTCGTATATAAAAGTTTTATGCAGAAATTATACGATTATGTATTTTGATAAATTAAAAAAAAAAAAGTTCTTTTCGGCTTTCAAATGGAAATTAGAGCGGGTTTTATATATATAACATCATGAAAACTTTTTTGAGAAGTAATTTAAACAAAATTTACGAAAATATATTACTCGAAAAAAAGAAGTAAATTACTAGTAAAGGAAATGATAATTTGACACAGTATATAAAGATAAACGTGACCGATAGTAGTTGCCACACTGAAATGATTTCTTTTATATATATTTTTATAAAAAGGATGTGTGAATATGAATGTTTTAGCAAAAGTACATGATTTTTAGTGATTGTAACTTTTAAACAAATTATAATTGAATTACAAAAATTGGCATCTAGAGTACTTGTAATAATTCTGAAAGTTTTTTTTTTGCAGTCATGTGTTAGTGTATAAAATATAAACTGTTGTCCTTCAGGTATTTATTTTTTTTATTTTTTATTTCTCATGCCAAAATACAACATAAATTTTGTTTGTACTAGTTTATGTTTGTGTCTTAAGTCTTTTGTTTTCAGCTGGTGTCAAGTCAATGTTAAAATAACAAGTTTTTGTCATGAGTCTTTCAAGTTGTAAGTTTCATTTATTTTAAAGTATATTGTATATTTGAATGTTAAGTTGTTTGTCTAACTTGAACATAGTACGAATATAAAAGTATATGGTTATACAGACGAACAAGATTATAACGAACACCGGTTGTAACGAACTATGGCTATAGTGAACACTTTTCTTAGGTCCCATGATTTTACATCATAGCGAATTATTTTTTGTGGTCCGAAGAAGAATAATTTATGAAAAAAACTACGTTTACAACGAACTCCCACAAATACTAGTTTTAGATAAATAAAATTGCACATTGCCAAATGTTTCAAAAATGTAAAAACTAACAGAAATAACTTTTATTAATTTCAATTAAAATTATTGGAGAAATATGTAAGTAGAACTGATTTTCATTAAATTCAATTCAAATCATTGAACAAATAAAAGAGTAATCATTAAAAATTAAATATTAGAAAATTGCCATTCCTCAAAGAGCAAAGATCTCAAAACATGCCAATCTCAAAACCTCGGTAATAAGTGAAAACATTGAATTACTATAAAAAAAGATATAAATAATCTCAATTTGCTACTTGTCAAGAAAAAGTACTCTTCCTGATATATTAAAATTATTAATAAATACATATTTAAAAATCATAAATACAGCCCATATATTAGAGGAAAGAAATAGGCTTTAATTACAAATATTAATATCGTAATGAAATATGTATATTTTGTTAACAAATAAAAATTTTTGGTATTTGAAGAATACAGTGAACTACGTTTATAGCGAACTAAATTTGTCGGTCCCAATGATTTCGTTATAAGCGTGTTCGACTGTATATTTATAATTTCTAGACTACTGAACCGTTGTGTAAAAAAAAAAACAGAGTATAAGGCGTGAAAGAGTTTAGGTTTCAAAAATAATTCTATTTTAAGCCAGTTACGAAAATCTGTTTTAGAATAAAATACTTACAAAATATTTATACTGTCATGTCATTAGCTTATCTAGGAACTGTTTTCGAATATTTTATAAAAAAGATCTTGTTTTTCGATGCTTTAATTAAAAAGAGAAAAAATGAGTTGGAAATGTTTTTGACCATCATCTAAATAATAATCAACTAAATAATAATTGTTTGTTGCTATAAGTTAAGATAATGGATTAAAAAAAAAAAAAAAAACACACATAAGAAACTTACATTTGTCATTATTCTCAGTAGCTATGCTCTAAATTTTGTTGTAATAGCATATATATATTTTTTTTAATGAAAATTGAACAAAATTTATGCGAACGAATAGTTTAAAATTAAAATCAAATACACGACGAATATATAAAACAATTGCTAGGAATGCACGTGAGTCAGGAAATACATTTTCTTGAGTCATAAAAAATACAAGGAATTCTCGATCACAGAAAGGAATCCTGATAATCGAAGAAAAAGTTAATTTATAGATTGTATTTTCGCAGAGAAAATAATACGAATTTTAAGAGAACGTCTCTAAATCTCTGTATAGAATGTCACTCATTCATTAAATTGCTCTTTGTCCTTCATCAAAAGGTTTAAAAAAAAAATCAAACAACTTCGTAATAGAGGATGAAAATTATTTAGATTAATTTTTTACAAAAATATGAATGCTGTCTACTAAAAAGGGCGATAAAAAGTACGTACTGACGAAATTTTTATATCTTGGTGAAGAATTGCTTATTACAGATGTTATAGGATAAATGTTATAGATAAATGTTGTATAAAAAAGTTAAAATTGTCGTAGAAATTTTTTGGTCTGGCAAGCCATTTTGATACTTTTAACAGAGACATAAACGCAAACAATTAATTTTATTTAATTAATAATAATTAATAATTTTATTTAATAAATAATTAATTTTTATCTTAGTTTATATTTTTTTGTTGAACTTTTTTATAGTTTTATTTTAGAATTTTCGGCTTAAGTTCATTGAATAATTGTGGAAGAATACATTGTACAAGTTTTATTGAACACTCGGCAGAATGGAATGCATTTTCTAGTCCGCCACGAGCGTCATTAGCACTCTTCAGCGTCCCACCGTGGTGTTCTCTGTAAACATCATCTATTTAACTTACAACTTTTCGGGAAATGGAATCAGTAACTTATTTCCTTATATGTTATTAAGTAAGACGAATAGTTTACGACAAACTTTTTTTACAATTATTTTGTATTCTCTTTTTTTCCTTAGAAAACACAACTAATTCTAATTTGTTCTTCTTATTATTAAAAAAGTAACTGAGTGGTATCGGACAAATAGTGTTGCTATATATCAGAGGACCAAACTACTAAATTGTTCAGAACTCAGTCCATTTTAAATATATTAGGCCACAGTAAAAAAAAAATAATTAAAGAACATTTAACGCTGAGTAACAAAATAGAATAGAGTTTAAAAATAAATGAACGCATTCGAACAAAAACTTAACAGAAGTTGCAATTCCAGAAAATTTTAATTATTTTATTAAAAACTAATAAAACAAAATTATTATTCTTTTAAAATTAAAACTTGAATATTACAGTCTTTAACAAATTTCAAAAAGATTGAACCAATGGTTTTACTTTTATAAGCTGAATTTTATTTTTTCAGTTCTTATCAATGTTTGAATTTTTTTCTGCTACTGTAGCTATATCATTACAAAATTTATGATAAACTTGCCATCTTTAGTGAAAAGCATTTGATTTCAAGTTATTCCCATATAAAAGTGAGATTTACTGCCTGATTTATCATCAGAAACTTTCCTTTTAAAATATTTGAAACTCTAAATTCTAAGTAATATAAAAGTTATTTTCCAATTTTTATTTTCGAAAAGTTGTGCACAGTTGGTGCCGATCGCAAAAATTTTTGTATACATCTGTATCTCTTAAACTACTGAAAGAATTGAATTGAAATTTATATTGGCTCAATGTAAATATTTCAGTATCCATTAATTTGCTTTTGAAAATTTATTCACAGTATTGTACTACATCGTATAAACGATGTTTTGAAGGTTTTCAAATAAGTCTATATAATACATATGGTAATCAGTTTGTTCTGAAAAATATTTGTTTAAATTTAAAACGGTCATCTTTTGTATTCTGTATAATATAAAAATGTATTTTGAGCTTAACTCTATACAAAAAAAAAAAAAAAAAAAAAAAAAAATCTTCATCAACGCTTCAGATTTCACAAAACTTTTTATATAACTACAAATTGCTGTCAGCTTGACAATTACATTTGAACTTTATAACTTCTGAAATACTTTGACAATTAAGTTCATTTTTAGGACGTCTGGCAACCCTAAAAAAATCATCTTGTAGTCAACCTGTAATAACATTAAATAAGCTAGCTATAAGGTGTCAAAGTTGACCACCTCGTGTATTAAAAAGTTCCAAAAAAATTGTTTCTTTTAAAAATCAAGTCCGACTTCAATGTATTAAAACCCGTTGTAAAGAACTTGATGAGGTTAAATATGCTTACTCATCTATGACATCTCTTATGAGTAAAAAAATATTTGCGCTTAAATTTGGAAATATAAATTTTTTGTCTTGAATTTTTCTGATTTTTCTGGAATAATTTCCGTAAATTATTTTCTAAGATTCCCATACATTATAAAATAATGTGCTAAAAATTTTTTTGAATTATCTCAATTCGTCTAGCCAGCAAAAATTAAACGCTGTTGTAGTGAAAAATCACTCAAGAAATTAAATAGTGCAGGTTATAGATCTTCTTGTGGATATCATACGTTTTATTTGTTTTAAAAATTTTCAATACACCCTCAAAATTTCGAGCAGGTTTTTGTATAAATGTATTTCTAATTCTGTTATTCTTTTGTTTATTTTTCCTTCTTAAAATTCTTTGGAAAGTAGAAGAAACAGGCTTTTCAACCATATGTATTTGGTTTGTTTTGGTCAAATATTAAAAACTAATTTTCAAACAGCTTCTACAAAAAATGAAATTTTTCCAAAATTTTTCAAGCTTTACTGCGATCTATTGCAATTTTTTCTATAAAAGGCTATACAACGATGCAATAATTTTTAAGGTAATTTTTGTTGTGCACATAACTAAATTTAATATTTTTAAATTGGGAAAAAACTGTAGAGCTTATTCGATTTTATCTGTAATAACTTACTCAAACTTTCCATACATTTTTAATTTTATTCACAAAAAGTAAAAACCATAAAATATAAAAAAAATATAAAGAATATTTTGTTTTAAAATATATGCAGAATTTTTTCGAAATTTTTTAAAATTGTTTTGTGATGTCGTCAAAAAGGTCTACAACTCACATTAGATTGTTTTTCGAGTGAGAGTAAAAAGTGCCATTTTGTACCAGCGTGTTATCAAAATCAGGACCAAATTGAGTACGAAAAATTTTTGTTTTTGTTTACAAAAAATTGGTCTGATTCTTTCACTTCTTTCTCAAAATTTGTTTAACAAAAAATATTTTTTTTCACATATCTCGAAAGATAAGGCTTCAAGAATGGATAATAAAGAAATTTTTATTTCATTGAGATTTGTACCCTACCTCCAGCATTGGTCGAAAACGGTGAAATTTTGTACAAAACTTTCAGTTCATCGGGTTAGAAAAAAAAGTCATGCGAGATTTTTAATATCTAAAAAATAATTTTAATAACTACATATATACATATAGATTGATTTGACACTTAGTTAGTTCTCGCCTACTCAAAAATGTAGACAAAAGAGTATATTTTATGAAAATAGTAAAATTTTTAGAATCATATTTATAAGTGCACAAAAAACATATTAAAATTATTATACGACAACGATCTTTTGTGTACCAAAAATCATTTTGATAGCTTTATAAAATTTTTTTTTTATAAAATTTCTAATCTAAACAAATGTCTTCTAATCTGGATTGAGATCGTTATATTTGCTTTATTTGGAAAATATATTTCAACCTCAAAAAATTGTTATGTATAAGTTAATGCAAAATGTAATTATTTAGAACTCCAAAATAATTAACTTAACCACATTTTAATAATGACTTAGAGATATTCATGTTGTAAATAGAAATAAATTTAATATTGGTTATAAAAACTATATTGAAACTTTTACAATTTTATAATTCATAAAATGGTAATTATTACAATTTACGCCAATTTTAAACGCTTAGGAAATCATAATATTATTACAGTTTTTTTATTTCTAACTTATTTTGCTAATTTCATGCATATCAAACTATTATTTATGCTTTATTTTGAAGCTGAAGCAGTAACATATTAACATTGGTTTTGTTTTCAACTACTTTATTTGCAGACGGCACCTTCGATGAGGAGAAAAATGAGGACAAATTACAAAAAGAAATCGATACGATCGAATATATAGACAAGTAAGTAAAATCAAATAACAAAATTCTCCCACATATTTAATATGATTTCAGAGCGAAATGACACATAAAATAATACTAAAAAATATAAATAAAACTTTCTTCTTTTGGGAGAAAAAAAAAAAATAATAATAATAAAAAATAAAATAAAAAACAAGTAAGAAAGATATAGTCGGACTTGATGATCCCCCACACCATTGTGTATTTTCGTCAAAATTCGTGAAAGGGTCTTACATTAGACATTGGACAATTGTGGACCGATACTTTTACTAATATACGAATACATAATATTACGTTAATACTAACATTTATATAAATTTATGCGCTTTAGGTTGATTCCCGAAAGTTGGCTTATATATGGGAGCTATGGTAAATTATGGAGGGATCCTCATAAAATTTGTCACTGTGATTTCTACTTATATAAAACTTATTTGTGTCGAATATAAACTTAATACTAACATGTGTATTTGATTTATGCACGTTAAAGTGATTTTCGGAAGAGGGTTTTATATGGGAGCTATGGCCAGTTATGGACCGATCTTCATGAAATTTGGCATAAAGATTGATACTTATACAAAACTTTCTTACATCGAATTTCATTAAAATATTGCTATACTTAAGGCATTTATGATCTTTAAACCCCTATACTGGGAGGACATTTGCATGACGGCTAGGTGAAATAATGGGCCGATCATAAACAATTTCAATAGGCTTCGTCCTTACGTCATCAGAGTCCTACGTGCTAAATTTCATTGAATTATCTTCAAAATTGCGACCTGTACTTTGTTCATAAGTTTTACGTGACTTTTTCTGTGCGTTACAAACATCAGCACAAACGCATAATACCCCAAAAACCTATGGTGGTGTTAGGGTATAATAAAATTTACATTTTTGATTTTGTTCAAGCTTCAATTTCATTATCATTTCATTTTTTTAATTTTATTAAAATTAAAAAATATTCCAAACAAATTATTGAAAAACATCTCAACAATTTGAACAAAACAATAAATTGTTGATTAGTTTTAAAACATAAGAAAGAAAATATTAATTTGTGATATTAAATCTTTCAAAAATATAAACAGTTTTATTTTTATTAAAATTACATTTTAAAATTTTGCAATAAATCTATGCCTATATTAAAAACAAAAGATATTAAATAATATTTTGTAGTCAAATTTATAAACCAGTTTATTTTAAAATAAAAAAATTTATATATTTAGCATAACTAAATAATGTGTGAATATTTTTGCCAAAATCAAAATAAAATTTTATGCAAATTTTTCGCTTTTTGATAATCAAAAATAGCAAATTTTACCATAATTATGCTTAAAATGTTTTTTACTTTCACTGATTTGTTTCTTGATAATTTTACTTTTATTTTTTATTATAATTTTTTATTTTATTTATTTATTTTTTTTTTTGTAATAAAACTGAAATTTATTATTTTAAGACAAGTTAAATTACTTTATTATTTAGTTAAGTATTTGCAGCATTAAAACATAATATAGTAGTTTTCTTAGAAAAACAAAAGTGAATCTTCATTTCTTGTATATTAATGTTGCTTTTTTGTTAATAATTTAATTTACCAAAGAAACTAAAAAAAAGGTGTAACCAGTGTTATTATGTATTCTTGGTTTTAATATATTATTTCGTTTCTTTTTTTTTATCGCCTTTTTGTTTAGTTTTCAAAATTTAGTTAACAAGAAAGATGTTACTTTAAATCAAGCCTCTTTTATTAGTTTTTTTTTTTTATAGTTTTTATCTTTTATTATTATTTAATACCTCCCTAAGTATTTAATGATTATTATATTATAATTTGTTAAGATTTGTTTGTATATACATACTAATATTAAAAGGGAATTTTATTAATATTTATCAATTTTGGAACCAAAAAATTAAATACAAGTCATTGAGAAAACAATAGAGTTGATTAAAATGTAGTAAAAAATTATTTAAATAAAAGATTGTAGCTACAATAACCAGTGAAAAAGTTGAACAAAACTTTTGTGTCTTAAAAACCTTTTGTTGGCTTACAAATTCTGTATATAAAAGTTTGCGTATTAGGATTTGTTGTTTTATACGAAAGAAAAAAGTAATTTTGAAAATCAAAGCTTGCTACTTAAGTCTTTTATTTTATTTTTCTGGAAAAGACAGTTTTCTGAATCAAAGTTAGATACCTAAATTTTTTGTGTTAGACTGAAAAAAACATATATATAAAAATTCATAACCAAAATTTCCTACTCAAGTTTTTGAATTTGGCTAGTGTGAACTTTTGAAGTTTGTTTTTTAAGTCTTTTGTTTTAGGCAGAATGGTGAATAGGTCAAAGTTTTAGGATACAAAGTTTTGGTCTTCTTCGGTAATTAAAAGTTTGAGTTTTAAGTCTTTGTTTTATAATGAAAATGGCGATTTCAAAAAGCCTGTATTTAATATTTTTGTTTAGTTTAAAGTGTGAATTTAAACTTTAATTTTAGGCTATACAGTGTTTAGCCAAATTTGGGTAGTTAGAACCAAAAATTCTATGTTTAGGTTTTAAATTTCCAGTTTTCAATTGG
The DNA here is from genome assembly GCA_932274085.1 of Protocalliphora azurea. NCBI lineage: Eukaryota > Metazoa > Arthropoda > Insecta > Diptera > Calliphoridae > Protocalliphora > Protocalliphora azurea. The sequence continues at coordinate 21,236,853 of OW026519.1, read as the reverse complement.
CGTATACATTTAAAATTTAAAATATAAATTTGTATATAAATATTTTTCGACAATTCCTTGAAAAAAAAAACACCTGAAAAAGGACATTATTTTACCAGCTGTCTTGCAATTTCCATAAATATTTTTATACACAAACTTGGTTTTAATATATAAACCGTTTATGGATCTTGATATCAGTTTTCAGTTTCGCAAAATTGCGAAAAAGTCAAACAAATTTCAAAAATATGTACCTATGAATATCAATTTATCTGGTAAGGCTTTGTGAAAAATTTTAACGCCGTTTAAATCATTTAATTTAAACGGCGTTTAAATTTTTCTTATGTTTCAAAAATGAGAAAGATTTTTTAAAAATACAGTTTAATCCAAATGCATTTTTCATTAAATATGCTATTTAAATTCTTTGATTTTTTAAATTATTTGGAAAGTTTGGAATATTTACATTAAAATAAAAATTTTTAATTTTTGGGAAAAGTAAATTTACTATATGTACATAATGAAGTTAAAAAAAAGAACGTGTTCCAAATTTTCCATATAAAAATAATAAGGGTACTACTCATTTATAAAAGTTAACAACACGCAGAAAGTATGCAACTTTAAATTAAAAAGCTTTTGTCTTTTTTTAAGGAATTCATCCAGAATCTCAAAAATATCCTTCTCGTTCAGAAATATTTGCAAAATATAAATGCAATTTACAGATGCATTTTTGGCGGTTGAGAATTATTTAAATTTGAATTTTTCTTTAGGTGTATTTTGTTTTGTTTACTGTAAATTGCAATACTTATTGCTCTAGTCTGGTGCATAAAGGTTTACTGTTTTTAAGAAATTTTTAAAAAGTAACTTACAAAGTTGTTTAAATAAAATATATAAAATAATATCAGAAATATAGAATTTTTATATGAGTAAATGTGAATATGGTTTTGAAAAAGCGAACTTGTACATAGAAGATATCTGCGTCCCAAAAAATTGGATTGTTATTTTAATTTAAATATTCCATAATCTCCAAATATGTTAAAAAATCAAAAATTTTAAATCGTATATCTAAGGAGGAATGCATTTAAAAAATGCAATTGCATTAAAATGATTTTTTAAGAAAAATCTTTCTTATTTTTGACATGTTCGTATTAAAACTAACATCATTAAAATTCATGAAGCCTTCCCAGATATATTGATATTTCAAGTTAAACACTTTTTATTTTTTATTTTTGAGAAAGTGAAAAAGCGAAATAAAATCGCGAGTTTTCATAATTTCGCGAAACTGAAAACTGAAATCGATATAAATATCCCAGAACTATTTGCGTGCACACTTTTATAAAAATCAAAAGACACTCGGTAAATTTTTGAGAGTTTTTTCATAAAATTATCGTTATATTTTTTACATGATTAAGGAATTTTTGTCTAAAGTGTCAAAAGATTTTATGTTTAATATTTACTCCCATTATAATCAAAAAATTTACGACTCATCTTTTGTTTGAAATCAGTTTTACAATTTTAGAATTAAAGATTTGTATTTTAAGACTTTTGTTTTAGAATTAAAAAACCCAATACCTTATTTAAAAGCCTGATACTTGGTGCTTCTTATAAACTCAAAGAATTTGCGATTTATCCCAATCGGTCTGGATTTTTTTTAGCGTAACTACACTGTATATGACATTTTATGCGAAACTTAAAAAGTGCAAAGCTACCACTGTACTTACCAAGAAAAGAACTAATTTTTAAATTTTTGTTACAATACAAATAAAATTAGTTCCTTTAAATCAAATATAATTACCAAATGAAGTTGCCTTAATAACGAAAATCTAACTAAAAGCTCACGAAAAAAATTTATCAAAATTAGAAACCGTTTATTATTTAATAATTTAAATCTCAAAAAACATCGCTAGGATATTTTAAAATATGATTTTTTATTTTGTAGAAGAAAACTTTTTTGGACGTATTATCCCAAAAAAAACCAGTAAGTGTCATATTTTGTTCATTTTATTTTCAATTGGAGTAAATATTCTGCTACTAAAAAAACTTACACCTGTTGGTTTTTACAAATAAGTTTTAAATATAAAATGTCTTTTAAATTATTCATAAATATTTTGTCTTCAAAATGTATTTAAAATTTAAAATTCGTTTTTGGTTAATTTTTACATTTAAAAAATTTTCATTCAGAAACAAAAATTTTTGCAAATAAACTTAAGATAAGAACTTGCGTTTAAAAAAGATCTTGACACATGGACGAATATATAATAATCAAAGTGTTTTTATATAAAATAGTAAGAAATAGCAATTATTTAGCATTCATTTGAATGGGTAAATAGATAAAAAGTTGTATGGAAATAAAGCTCATTGCATTTTAAACATAATAGGTTTGTTCCAGTACTTGTCAAACTTTCAGCTTTTAGGCAGAATTTACAGGAAAGTGTTCCCGTACTCCATTCCCATTTTTTTTTTGACAATTTCTGACTAATTTTGACTAAAACTTGTAAATTTGGCAAGTACTGGAACAAAGCAAATGTAAAGTTTGAATTACGACAAAATTTAAACTATTTATAAAACCTTGTGAAGAATTTTCCATTTGTTACTTAAGCTAAGTTAATAATACGATAATATTTGACGATTTTTTTTTTAAAGTTTACTATGCAATAGAAGATAACAGTTGATTTTGTACAAATAAAATAATTTTTCCTTAACTAAAAATGCGACAAGTGTGAACATAGTGTGACCACAAGTTGCGAAATATTTTCCACTATTTTGAGCGAATTTTTGTTTGATCTTACAAAATAAATGTAAGATCAAACAGCGGCAAATGACAACTATTGTGGTGGACGGCTTGAGTTAAAAAAATCGTTGTCTTTATGTGCACAAACTTTAAATAGACTAAAAACAAGTGATCAATTTACATTTTATCTATTAAATAAAATTTGCAATAAATTAATATACTTTTTTTTAACTATAATAATACTTGATATTTTCTATACAGCAGAAAGTGACGTGTAAAAAAAGGGTCATTTTGGAAAGATAGGGCTTTCGGCTGCTAACAAAATAATCCAAAGCAAAATCGCCCAAATCAATTATAGAAAAATCACCCAAATGAAAAATTTCCCAAAAGAAATGAAAAATTTCCCAAAAATAAGAAATGGAAATATGCCCAAATATTTACGAAAAATCACCCTTATCCAATGTCTATTATGACGCATTCTGGTATGAAAAAAACTTCAGAATAAAAAAAATAGGTTTAACTTTGGCCTGTGTGGGATTCTGGTCTAGATTAAAACGGTTTCCTAAACAATTGGCCTTCAGCCGGACGTAGGAGTTTTTAAGTCGGGCTTCGCTAGATCAAACTTTTTCAATAGGATTTTACTTTACTTTCTCATGCTTGTTCTAATAATTTAAAAAAAATATTTAATAGCGAAAAACTACCTAAAATATCAGAAATGTATTATCAAAAACGAATTATAACCCAAAAATTATGCAAAATCAACGCAAAATTTTGAGATGTGACCTAAATTTGTATGGGAATTTTTGGGCGATTTTTCTATATTTGCTTTGGGAGATTTTGCTTTGAGTCATTTTGCTGGCAGCCACAATTTTCATCAATGTGCATATTAAATTTTGCAAACAATGGATTGATAGTAGTATATTTGTTTTTTTTTTTTAATATCTTCATCTACTGAAAATTGAATTTTCGCTTTATATTCAATTAAAAAATAAAAAAAATAAATAAATAAAAAATATTCCGAAATTCTCTCTGAAAATTGTTTTAAATTGATAAAACAAAATAAAAAATAAGATTTACCTATAAATTCATTTAGTAATAGATGTCGAATAAATTTATGGCCTTAATCTATTTAATCAAATAATTTTGAGTAAACAATAGACATTTAATCTGAACAAGCTTGAAATATATTTTCCCCTTCACGTAGTTTACGATATTTGGTAGCTGTTTCATCAAACAAGAATAAATAAGCGTAATGTGAACACAAAATCGACTCTGTATTTAGTTGCAAGAATTGCGTGTCAAATATTTGCCTAGTCTGAAATTAGCTTTATGTTTACAATATATTGAAATCGGGATTGGTTAGGTTCAAGATTTGTTGAATTTTTTCAAAAATTGTCATTAACTTTAAATCGAGATAAAGTTCACTTTCATAGCAATGATTTCAGTTCAGTACTATTATGAGAACTAATAATTTTCTACAACTGTTATTCATAACTTCGAAACATTGTCGAAACATTATGTTCAAACAAAATATCTTCGCGACCCGCCTGCAATATCCGTAAGAAACCCTTGTGGGTCCATTTGGGAACCATTGTTTTAGAAGACTATTATATGTCTTCAAGTTTGAAATAATAATTTGTTTTTTATTGGTTTCCATAAAAGCTCTTGTTATGTTTTCGGTTACTTTTTTTTGGAATTTGTCCACTCTTTTTAATCTCTAATTATTTTTTTATTTTATTTTTTTCTGATCTTTAAAATATTTTTTTACTGTAGTCCAATATATACATTTAAAATGTACTAAGTTCTTATTAGTTTGGTGGATTGGTGGCCCAGTTTGGTAATATAACAGCATAATGAATAGGGCCAGAATAATGAGGATACTTATGAAATAAAGAAATTTTTCCAAAGAATTCATTCACAATTATTTATGTATTAATGAAGCCATTAGTTATGAATGAAGTGACTTTTTTCTCTGTTCGTATAAATGGATTGCCAAAATAGAAACTTTTAGGGGAAATTTTATTTTTTTTCGCACAATATTTATAATAATTCTTGACAGGAAAATTGAAAAAAGCTTACCAGTACGAACGTTTTATCGTGCACTGTATGGCATTTTTGGTTTGAAGAAAATTCTTCTCAATTTTTTTTTTTTTTGGCTTTTCTATCGGGAACTATTTTTTGTTAGTAGCCCTGTTTTTTCATATTTTCTTTAACAATTGTTTTTAATGAATTATACGTTTGCATGAGTTTTGGTCAATTTTTATTTTAAGAAGAACTAACTTTTGCTATAACAATAAAATTTAGCATACGTTTTATGAAAATAGTGGCAAATGTAAACAGTTAACGGTACTAATTCTTTTCACATAACGGTACTAATTCTTTTCACATAACGGTACTAATTCTTTTCACATATAGTAAAAGTTATAAAATGTGCACAATTTTTTTTGTGCGCACTCCTTATTGTAGTATTGAATTTTGATTTGATGAGAAGGTGAAACTATAAAAATTAGTTTAAAAAATGGGTCCATGTTTTGGGTTAGAAAATATTTCTAGACTGAAGGGAATATAACTCAGCCAATTTTTAAACGGCAAAAAGTGCCACATAAAGTCTTTTTCTAAATTAATAAAACAGAGTCGAGATACTGAGATACTTCCTAGAACATGAAAAAGTTTCGATATAGTATATTTTTGGACCACTAAAAGAGACCACTAACAATTAGATCTTTTTCTGTATTATAAAAAGCGGTACGATTAGTAGTGTTCCTAGGCTCGAAAAGGTCAAAGAAAGGATTTTCTCAAACAAAAGATCAGCAGCTATGATTTTAGGTATCGGGTCATAATGACATTCAGGATAATTCTGTTGAGGAAATGTTAATTAAAGAAGTTTCTTGGCTACAAGATTAATGTGGAACAGTTTGTATGACAAATTTTTGATTTCTTTATTATTATTATTTTTTATTTAATTTTTAGCCCCTATTTTCATTTTAAATTTTTAGCACTTTTTAAATGCAAATTATTTGTCTATTTATACTATTTATTTTTTCGTTCTTTCGCTAAAACCTGTATTCTTGCTAAGAAATAATCTCTAATAATAAATAATTTTTTCTAAGCGTCAATTTATTATTTGTTTTTAATATAATATTTACAAACTTGTCTCAAAGATAAACATTTCATTTAAATAATAATTATCAAATCTAAACACGTGGTGGTAAGTCCACATTTCAAACATTGAGATTATATATCAAGATTTGTAAGCTAATTTTGATTTTTAATTTATTTACTTTTTTTTTTTTATCACTAAATGTAGGTTAGAATAAAAGCTTAGAGTTAAGCTAAAATAAATTAGAATTAAAAGTGAGTTTTTTTTTTAACGAAATAAAAAAAGAAATTAAATTTGTTATTTAAAACAAAATCTATAAAAATCATATGCAAATAAATTGTAATTGCCATGTCTACACTGAGAGTAAATGACTTATCAAAAACGGCAACGATTATTAAAGTTAGACACTAAAGTGGTGTCAAGTTAATAACAATACTATATCAATTCTTTATTGTTATACATACAGGTTTGACATTGTATGGTGTCATTTTGTACACATTCGTGTACAATTTCTGTATTTCTTTTGATATATATGTTTTTTTTCTTGCTTTTCCTAAATATTTCTTAAGTGAATTTCTTATTTATTTTATATAAGTTTGTCTTTAATATTGATTAAATTAAAATCTTTAACTTGTATAAGTATTGTCTACATCAAGCAAGTTCATTTAATTCGGTTTTATTAAACAAATTTCAATATACCTTCGATATCATAGTTTGTGATCGTGATTCAATAAATTAAGCATTTTAATTGTCGTTTAAACATAAAAAACTAGTAAAATAAAAATGGTAGTAGTATGGCATAATTAACTTGTCCAATGAATTGTAATGTGTGGAATAATTTGCAGTAGAAACACAATAAAAAAAAAAAACGAAAATTTGTAACGTTCAACAAAATTACTAATAATGACAGAGAGACTAACACCAAATAACCAACCTTAAATTTAAGTTAAAGTGCTACTGTTTGGCTGTGACGAATCTTAAATACCCTTAGGATTTATTTTATTATTTTTTTTTTTGGAGAATCATTTTAAATCACAGAGAATTTTGTAATACGTTTAAAGATTATTCAATAATATTACGGTCACTTCAAATTTTTTGGCTTTAGATTGTTATAGTGTATGTAACCTTAAAATGACTGGGGCTTTAAAAAACAATTTATTTACTCGATTTGAAAATGTATAAAAATTTTTTTTTGAACTAAGCTTTTGAACATTCTAATTAACTCCTTAGATTGCAACAATACTAGTACATTTTCATCACTACAAACAGTTTCTTAAAATTAATATATCGTCCTTAAACAAAAGAAAAACTGTAACATATAGTCTTATATGTAAGCTTGTATGACAAACTCTTTAAAACAGACAGATTGTCTACATGTCTAACTTGTGGTCTGCTCTTTTTATTTTTATAAACTTAACGGTTTCATTGGCTGCAGTTTGCTTCATATACCCAGTACTTGTGATGGCGACCAAGCCCAGTTTCATGTGATTTTTGTTAGTAGTGCAAAACAGAGCAAAAAAACATTTTCACATTATGCAGTAATTTTTTAATTGTTTTATTACTAACGGTCATGAATGGGTTGTAGTAAATTTAACTTTTATAAGTTGCTATCAAAGAAATACAATAAGAAAATTTACCAGTTTTTATATATATATATATATATATATATAAAAGTAAAACATGATTTTTATGATTATGGTTTTAGTTTCCAATTTTTTTAATTTTATACACCAAGTAATTTTTAATAATTATATGAAGCATTTTAAATGATCTCAAACAAAAAGATAAAAAACTGTATTGAGCATAAAATAATGCAAAAAATGTATAGTTTAAATTACATGTTTATCACCATAACTAAAATGTTTTGTAAAACGCTTTCAATTACAAAACGGAAATTTAAAAGGTAAATGACCCGTCAAATTTAAAATTGCAAAATTTTGTAAGGAAAAGAAAAAAAACTTCAATTACAATTTCAATAAGCGGATGATAGAAAATAAATAATGCTTGATAATTTCTGGGAATTTATCTTAGTTTATCATCATGTTTGTTATTTATTTATTTCTTTTTTTAATTTTAAACACTTAAAAAAACGTTTAATTGTTTTATTATCTTGAGATGAAAACCTTAAATAAAGTCAGCCATTGATGTTGAAGATCTAATTTATTGGAATCTGTTTAAAACGAAGATAGTTAGATTTTTTTTCAATCACTTAGATTTAAATGAATTCTTTGAATAAAATATTTTATGATGTTGCTTTTTTTATAACTCTATAAATTTGTAAGTTATGCGAGAAAAGTGTTTTAAATTGAACTTTAACATAATCAAAAAATATAAATGTACGAGTATTATGTTGAATAGATTTAGTTTAGGTATAACTTTAAACAATAATATATATAATATATAAAATATAATATATAATATATAATATATAATATATAATATATAATATATAATATATATATAGAATGTTTATGGTATAAATCTGGATTTAGAACACTTTACAGAAATCACTTAGTCTATGAATACAATGTATTATCGACTACAGCGATGAGCAAAAATTTGATATTAAAATACATTAAAAAAATACAAAATAGCAAAGTTTGCTTTGTTCTAAAGCTTTTGGCAAAAAAAAAAAAAAAAAATACAGACAAATTGTTTCAGAGACAATTTTTTTGACGTTGTTTCATCTTAAAAATGCTTCGTAATAGCAAATAGCCCCGAACAATTAAAGCAATTAAATGTCAGCTGTAATTTGTAAAATGTTTAAGATGTTTTTCTAAATAAAAACCAATTGAGAAATACTTTACGTAATGTTCGTCGAATATTTGCCTAATATGATCATTAGACTGCACCAAAATTTATCGACTTTCGAATTTGGACCGTATCTCCCCTTAGAATCATTCAATGGATTGTAAAATTATATTTTGTGAAATATTAGTGAAATCGAATATCGTTAAACCATGCCGTATGGGACCTGAAGTTTGTAGGATGCGTTTATATGGAGAAAATTGGGCCTTTTTACAGTCTTTAGAAAAATTTTGTTATAATGTACATAATTATCTATCAAACAGGACAAAAAAAAAAAAAAAACAAATCATTAAAAAAAAATGTTAGTTATTACGAATTCCAGACCATTAATATGCTTTAAAACACTTGTGTAAAGAGTGTACATACAAATTTTTAATTTTTTCAGAAATGTTAAAATGAAATGCTATTTTTAATTAAATTTGAATCAAAATTACTGAAAAATAAGTTTTTGTTTCTGCGCGATAATTCAAACCTCTTCTCATGATTGGTTAAAAAAATTTTAACTTTTTTAGGGCTGTTACAAAACTCCAATATAAATTTAAATAAATATAAAATTAAAAATTTTGTTAAACAAATTTAAAAAAAAAGTTCGAATAGAAATATGCAGGTTTATAGACAACACCACAGGAAATAAATTTAAGAAAGAACTAGGTCAATAACTTGCCTTACTAAGCCGTACCTGCGATCTGTATTCTGAAGATTTCGGCAAAAAGGCATTTTTTAACTGATATTCAGACTAAACATGACTTTCCTTGATAAAAGACATTAATTAATAAAACTTACTTTATAAATATTTAAGAAAATTGGAGTTTAAAAAAGCTGACCCCAAGCTCAGTTAAATTTTGCCTTCTTACTGTAAATATCAACGAAAGACTTTCAGTTATATTTCTATAGACTTTTATCGAAATCTAGACAAAAATAAATAAGTTTACGTTGGTTGTGTCTTCATTAAAACTTTCAAATATTTAAGTTTTTTACATTTGACATACGTGTTTTAAAGGTTATCTGAGGTATGGGTTATCTTATTATAAAATAATTTTGTTTAGTATGAATATCAGTTCAAAAAAAAAAAAAAAAAAAAAAAACTTTATAACCAAAAAACTGTAAAAAATGTCTTTTTGCCGAAATCCGCAGAATTAAAATCGCTAGTACGGCATAGCCGTACAAGTTATTGACTAATTCCTTTTTAAATTTATTTCCTGTGATGATGCCTATAAACCTGCATAGTTTTATTTAAAGTTCTTTCAAATTTTTAAAAGTTTGATATTGGAGTTTTGAAACAGCCTCAAAAAAGTTAAAATTTTTAAACCAATCATGGGAAGGGGTTTGAATTATTCTGCAGAAACAAAAACTTAATTTTCAGTAATTGTGATTCAAATTTATTTAAAAATAGCATTTCATTTTAACATTTCAGAAAAAAAACTAAAAATTTGTTTGTACACTCCTTACAAATTAATGGTCTAAGGAATTCGTAATAACTTTAAAATTTTTTAACCGATTTGTTTTTTATATGTCGCGTTTGATTGAAAATTATGTGTAGCTTACGATTTTTTAACATATAGTTACAAAACAGAGTACATAATAGCAAAATTTTTCTAAAAACTGTAAAAAGGATCAATTTCCCCATATAAACGCATCCTACAAATCTCTGGTTCGTTGCGGCACGATATTCGATTTCACTAATATTTCACACAATATATTTTTTGAACCCAATAAACAATTCTAGGTGGAGTTATGGTAGAAATTCAAAAGTCGTTAAATCGTTCAAAAGTCGTCTTTTAAAGTATTTACGAAATAGTCTTAATTTGATTTAAATGGATTATTTTTAATTTAAATTAAATTATTTTTCTCAAGAAATTGTAATTTTCTCAAAGTCTCAAACTAGCACTACATTTAAGAATTTTAAAACGCCTGCTCTTAATGACTGCATTTGCACCAGGACTGGTGAAAGACTTGTAGGACTATTTTAGAAGTCTGTAATCGAATGGGCAAATAAAGTACAAATTTACAAATCTTACATGTCAAAATTAATAATAGAATAAATTTTATTTTCTATTATTAAATTCTTAAACTCAATATATTTTTTTAATGAAATCGAACCTATAACAAATTTGTAAATTCTAATACTTAAGTTCGTGAATATTTTATAGAAAAGAAACTTTTTTCTTTATAAAAAATAATTATACTACTTGTTAAACAAAATATTAAAAAACTAGAAAATCAATAATTTTCTTTAAAAGAAGAATTAAAATAATTTTTGTTTTGAATAGAAATTTAAACAATAGCCTTGTTCCAGCACTTGTCAAACTTGTACTTTTTGAGTCGATCTAACGATGTCCGTACGTCCGTCTGGCTAGCTGGCTGTCCATGTAAACCTTATGTATGAAGTTCAGTTCGCAATTTTGAAAATAATTCAATGAAATTTGGCACGTAGGACTTTCATAACACAAGGACAAAGCCAATTGAAATTGGTTATGATCGGTCCATTATTTCACCTAGCCCCCATATAAATTTCCTCCTGGAGTAGGGGCTTAACGATGCCTTAAATATAGAAATATTTTAATGAAATTCGGTGTAAAGAAGTTCTTTATGAGTTTCAATCTTTGTGGCAAATTTCATGAAGATCGGTTCATAATTTACCATAGCTCCCTTATAAAAGCCCACTTTCGTGAATCACCCTAAAGTGCATAAATTCATATAAAAGTTGGTATTTACGTAATATTCGTATATTTTATTTTACACTAATTAAAATTGTCGGTCCTCCACGAATTTTAATGAACATGCACAATGGTGTGGGGTATCATGTGGTCGGGCTTGACCGACTATATCTTTCTTACTTATTTATTTTGGTAATATTTTCCAAACACAACATTTTTAAGTGAACAAAAAACAGCTGTTTTTGTTTATATTTAAGGGTTGACATTTTTGTGTTCGAAATGCATGAATTTGTATGAAAAACATTTACAAGATGTAAAAATTAAATATAATGACAACAATAACATTTGACAACAGAAAAAACATAATGTAAAAGAATGTAAGATAGACGAGTACTTACAAAAAAACTCATTTTCTTACGTACACTTGCTTGTCTGAATCTTCACATGTCTTGTATAAACAGGCCATTAAAAAACGTAGGACAATATAAAACCGAAGCTGGGCAGTACATGTAGGGAGGCTAGGAGAAATATAATAGTTTATATGGTTTCGTCTTTGAACCGAAAATATCTCATGATAAAATTTATAAAATTTTTTTTAAAATTGCTACATTTGCTCCAGGTTGACATTGGCGAACCAGAAGCCAGTCATTCTTTAGGACGGACATCATTAAATCGTCTTTAAAAATGATTCTGAGTCATTAAGTAATATTCTGTCGGCATTTTTCCTTCGGTTAGAAACTATAGCTCAAAAGGCAATAAAACCCCGCGCTTGTGGTGATGTAAGGTATTAAAATTGCAATACGTTAATTGTATTTTACCTGTAAAAGACTTAAAAAGAAGACGACGATTAATTGCCTTATAATTTCAATTGAAAAAATATATATATATTTTTTTATATTTTGTTTTTGCTTCTTTTTTCAATTTGTCAAAATTCAAAATTGTTTTTGCTTTACCATTAAGGTTTTAAATAATTTTTATTTAATAAAACGCAATAATAAAATCAAACAATTTTTTATTAGATTAGAATTTAAATCCAATAAGTGATTTATTTAAAAAAATTCTAGTAATAATTTTTTCTGTCTGCTCCTGTGCGATCTGTGAAATCCATCCTCACAATTATTACTTGAATACTCCTCATCTAATGAGGAATATAACTTTACGTTGACGGCAGCAGACTGTTGGAAATCAGTGATATCCAGCAAGAACGTTGCTTTTCTGTTAAGCTAACAGGTATAATTGGAAACAAAAATAAACTACTTATTTTTTGCCTGAATAATTAGTTTTTTTTGTTCAATTCGTTCACAAATTCATGTAGTTATTTTTAGACTCCAGGAGTAATCAAAAATATATACCTAAACGAAAATAAAAATAATTTTTTTTTTGCCGTCAGTGGGATTCGAACTTGACACAAATTAACTCTTCGTTTTTAATGATTAACGTCTTACTCAGTACACCACTTAGTTTCCTAAGCGACAAAAACTTTTTTTAGAATAAAATATCTTTTTAGACATTTTGCTGAAAAAAACTAACAGCATTAGAATGGGGTTGAACCAACAACCTTTTGGTTGTTAATCAATCGCTATAGCCAACTCATCCACGTGATTGCAATATTACTGTGCTATTATACTATTTATTTAATATAGAGTAGGCAAATAATAATGACGCCTCATTACCAAGAAACTACTTTAATAAGTAGTTGCTATTACGGAGAACCAAAAAGTTTTTGCTGGGATGTTTTGAAAATATGTTCGTTATTTTATTACTTGGCAAAATTACTAGCAAAAATCGCTAAAATAAAATAAAAAAAAATAAATAAAATAAAAAAAATAAATAAAATAAAAAAAAATAAATAAAATAAAAAAAAATAAATAAAATAAAAAAAATGTAAAATTACTTAAAAAAAATCGGTGAAATATTGGGTGTATGCATTATTTCCCATTGTTTTTTAATGAAAAATTTATTTTAGTTTCAAGATAAAGAATCAATGTCTTTTTTATATCGATATCGATTTTTCTAATTGGCTGGGTTCCACATATGATTTTTTTGTCCTTTGGATTATTATTTTGGATTATCATAATTGATATAATTCTCATCGTTCGTAAGGTTTCGATGCAGAAACGACTTCATTTTATGGCACTGAAATAGCATTTCGCCTTTCGACGTTTCTCTTGGCTTCAGTTCATGCAACACTTTGCTTTTGGATGAATCCGAATGTTCTAAAACGTAGTGAAATTGTTGCTTTACCTACTTTCAATGATTCTGCAAGTACTTCTTGCATTTGTGACGAGTCTTGATCGAGAAAAGTCTCTAATTCTTCACCTTCAACTTTTTACGATTGCTCAGGTTACTCCTGATCGTGTACATTGAGGTCGCAAATTTCAAATCACCTAAACTATCTACAAGTTCCACCAAAATATGTACGATTGCTTTTCACAGTAGTTAAAAAAAATAAAATAAAAAATAAAAAATCTCTTTTTCATATTCATCATTTATCGCCACTAGACTAGATTGAAGATAATCAAAAAATTAAGTACACAAATTCAAGCACAAATATCTTTAAAACTATAAGAGATGATTAGCGATATACATATGTTTTTATCTCATCAAAGTTTTCACAACAGCCGAAAATTATCGGCTACGATATTTTAAATAATTGCAACAAGTGAAAATTATATCATATTGATTATAAGATAATTTTTCTGAAAGTTTAGGTCCTTTTCTACATTATCTTTCGATCGGACAACAATTGCTCTAATCCCATCTAAATCCCATCCCACTTAAATGAGCTTTATCATGTAAGAGGTGCGAGAAATGTAACTAACATTATAGACTTCTTTTTTTTTTTTTTGAATTAAATATATTTACTTTACATGTTCAATAAATATTGTTAGAAAAATTCGTCAATTGTATTAATAAATTTATTGGGAAATAATTTTTCTTGTCCTTTAAATAAGGGTCTTAAATAAATCAAATTTTAAGTTATATATGATTCTTTCATAGTTTGCATTAAAAAAGAAGACCATCGAAGCTCTTCTAATAATTATGCTTATATTTTTGAATTTCGAACGACGGTGCTACTGTCTCAGGAATTTTGGTTATGCCTTGCAAAATTAAAAAATGAAACAGAAGGATTCAAGAAAGTCCACTTATTTTAATGATGAGTTTGATTTTTTTCTAAGCATTTTATGAGAACCATCACAAATAAGTGGTTTATTAGGGCGTTCCAACATTTTATCACATTATATTTTAATGCATATTAAAACCATTACTAAAAGTATTAAATGTATTAAATAGCTCTTTATATTTTCAAACTTCGACATTTTTATTTTTATGTTTTAATTTATTATGATTTACTATGATTACTTGATTTAAAATACCCTAAATACTTAAAACTAATTAATTATCCAAAATTTTCCCTTTCAATTTATCTTATTGCATTTAACTCAACCAAGTTTGTTACATAAATCTTTTTTATTTTTTCAAAAGTTTCACAACTTGTTGATGGCCTAAATCTTGCTACTAGTACGTTCGTGTGTATATAACTAGTTTATGTCTTAAATCTTTTGTTTAATTTCTTGTTTATTCTGAAGTTGTAACACATAAAAAAACACGTAATTACCCTAATTTTTCCAATCGATTTTTTATTTATTATTGTTATTGTTTTGCTTTAGTATGATTTTCTTTCTTTCATTAAAATTGTTTGTCTGCTAAAAAGGAAAGAAAATGGGTCATTGCAATATGCTGCATTTAAAATATTGAAAACAGAAACCACCAACATAGTAGACGGTTAATGACCACAAGAGTGGAGTACATAATGGCAACATGTCCAACACATAAAATTGTAAATGCAACCAACCGACCACCTACATTTGCTAAAAGAGTGGGATTTTCTTTAGACATTTTTTTTTGGCGTATGGATACAACATGGCACATAAACCTTATTATGGCAAATGGGATTAAGAGAAAAAGAAACATGAGTTTTATAGGAGCAGCGAATATAATGAATATAGATAAAAAGGTAAAGGTGAAAGCAAAAATTAAAAAAATTATATATTTTAGAAAAGATAACACAATTTCCTATCCATTGATATATTACAGGGGTGGGCACGAAAATTCCTTGAAGGGAAAAATTTTTAAATTTACAGATCCAACGAGATCCGCAATATTTTATTTTGGAAAAATATCGAAAAAAGAACAAAATAAAATAAAAAATACTTATTTTATTAAAAAATTATTAATTGATATGATTACTAAAGATATCAATTTCATCTCACTGCTTAATCATCATATGATGACGGATTAGATTAGAGGCTTAAAAAATATAAATGAAAATGCTATTTCGATACCTCTTAACCTCAATACAGATAAAATATTTAACAATTTTTTAAATACCAGCATCTGAAAATCATAATTCTAGTGCATTTAGAAAAAAAAAAAATAATAAAAAAATAAAAAGCAGAATAAAATTAGCGCAAAACTCATTTTTTAATGTTCAAAAGTATGCATTTAATCCTTATTGATTAAAAATATTGAAATTTTTACCCATAATGTATGTATTATATGAATATTTTTTATAACGATCTCAAAGCTATGAACATTTTAAAACCTATTTCGAGAAAAAAAAATCAAAACTCTTTTTTGGTCAAATGTACTAGATCCGCGATTTTTAACCACTAGTGTGTAAATGAACTCATCAAAACGCATCGTTTCGGGAATATGCCTACGCTTGTTTTCCATATAGTTTGAAGATTTTAAAAATATTTAAATTTATTTTCAAAATAGACATTATTTTGTTTATATTCCCGGAAACTTCGTACATTTTAAAAATATGTAATATAAATGAATATAACTTTATCTTAAAAAAAGTGGAAAATATTTACAAACACTTTTATACGAAAACAATTTTAAAACAAGATTCTTCCGACAATAAAACAACGTGTGGGTGAACAATGCTGGTTATCCATAACTTAGTTTTATAACTATAATGCAAAGCAGTTATCGAATGAACTCAGCAGAAAGGAACTGAAAATGCAGAAAATGTCATGATTTTAACATTGTGTTGTCATTGGAAGGAAGTACTTAGTGCTGAAAAAGAGCTGAAGTAGTTATTTGTTTAACCCATGGTTGTCTTTGGTAGAATGTTCATTTCTTATGAAGCAATGCTTTTCAAATTATGTTTATAACATTTTTCAATAAAAATTCTGTCTTTACCATATTGAAAGATAATAGGAATACTTTAAAATTTCAATTACTTCGAAAAGAGCATAAAATATGCACTTAGTTCTACTTTTTAAATGATGAAAATATTCTTTCTTGGATGCACTTAATCGTTTTTTGCTGGGAATTTAAAGAATCTCCTAAAAATATCAACGAAATTTAATTTTGTGTAAATTAAATTTATGACTTACATTTTAATATTATTTTGTGTTCATCATCAACACAAAAACACAAAATTTCCTCCAATAAAAATTTATTGATAGAAAATTATTGCCTGAATAATTTTAAAAATTAAAGTAAATAAATACTCAAATAAAAACATCTCTTTAATATTTTTTCCCGTTTTTATTTAAATTTGGAATGTGCTTGTCGGTTTTTTAAATGTTGTTAACAGACTTTTATATTAAAATAATAGCATTTACTGTTATGGTTGTTATTACAATATGAACTCAAAAAATAAGAAAATTCTAAGTCAATTAAACACTTTTTTATATCCCAATAAACTTTTTTGCTGGAATTCCAGTTGAAACCAAATGTATTTCGAGCCTTGAATTAAACTTGTATTACACTTTAATTCAATAGCGTTCTCCAGTAAAAAAGAAATTTAAAATCAAGTCCAATTTATTTCACTTGAAAATGTTTAATTTTTTCAATCGCATTTCGTGTTTAAAATTCTTCTATATATGAATTCATGTCGGATTCCAGCAAAATTTCCAAAAGCTTGAATTTTTAAACTTGTGTGCAAATTTCTAAAATTCCTTCTGGAGCCGCAGATGCCCATGATTGACATATTATATTATGTACCTTTTCTCTACCAAACTCCATTTAAAGAACACAAAATTTGATTTTTCTACCGCAAATACGGAAATTAAGCACATAAAAATTTGATATTTTTATTATAAACAATAAAACACAACTTCTTTGTTAAACTTATGTTATTTTATATTTATTTCTCTTGTATATTTTTAATCTTTCATCTTCAAATCTTTTTGAAAATGTGTTAAAACAATTACCTAAAACATTGTATAACAGAATTTAATTCTATCTTACACTCCAAACAAATTTATAGTTGTTCGCATAACAAAAATAAAATCATACATAGAAAATTTTTCAATTAGTCTTGTAACAAAAGTAGAAAATAGAAGCGTTAGCATAAAACCAAAAATAATTTCTAGAAAGCTTCAATTATTAGAATAAAAGAACAAATAAAATACAATAAAACTTATATACAATACATATATATGTACATACTACAGATAGTCAGCTAGCAGTCTGTCAGTTGTTCTTTGGTTTCTTTAGTATGAAATGTTTTACTTGTAAGCCAAACAAATCACGTACTTTTTTAATTCAAATAAGAAGAAATAAAAAAAAATAAAAAAAGCGAAGAATTGATAATTTTTATTCTTAAAATTACAGTTGTTGTGCTGTTGTTTAAGGTGTGATTTATTTCTTAGATTTAGTGTAAACAATATGTATATGTATGTATGTATATGTATGTATGTATATGAGTGTAAATAACAGTAATTTGAAGAAAAAGGAACGAGGGTAGCAAGATCAAAATAAGTCAGAATATTAAGAGGTTTATTTAGATCCTAAAGGCCTGTGTCAGATAATAGGAATACAAGTTCCAAAATTTAAAATGAAACGAAGAAACAAAGGTATATCAAACGTGGCATTAAATAAACTGCAGTATTTTAACATAAGTAAAAAAATATATATATATATATATATATATGTAAATCTAAATTTCTTCAACAATTGTTATTTTTTTTTACACGATATTTATTTGCTACATTTCTCATAATATCTGTGATATAGAATTCTTGACCTTTGTAAAAAGTTTGGCAGTACGTTGCCCTTTAGACGCATTCATAAATTAATCTCAATTATTTTATTCCTCTCCTTTGCCTCCAAATTTTTTCTAGCGTTTGTATTAGGAACTTTTTTTTATTTTGTGGGTCTTTTAGCTACCTTTTTTATAATTTTCTGATAAAAGATATAGAGCAATTTAATTAATTAATTAATTTAATTAACTTTCCATCCAGAGATGTAGAGGTTTTCCCTTAAAATCCAATTATTTTATCTGCCTTTCTGCAGTCTGTAAGTTAACTTTTTCTTCGATTATCAGAGTTTCTTTCAGTGATCGTGAACTTTTTGTATTTTTTTTTTTTTTTTTTATGACAGAAAAAAGTCTCTAATCACCTAATATATTAGTAAATAATAATCATATAAAATAATTATATCAATTACTAAAAACTGTAAAAAAGAAAGAAAACAAATAAATTTTTGCAATAAAAAAATTTATCAAAACAATCAAGGACATGATTGAATGAGTTAAAAATTTAAGTGAGAAATAAAGTTTTACTTAAATTTTATTTTTATTTTATATTTAGTTGAATATATTTATTAAATTTCAATGCAAAATTCAACAACTGTGTTAATTGAAAATTATACGGTAACAATTGTTTTATATGGCCGACATGCGTTTTGATTATAAATTTTAATTATGCATTTGTTCAATTTTGAATTTAAGAAAAATTAATTATGCTATTGCGCCAAAATTTAGCATGTAGTTAAGAAGAATAATAGCAAATTTAAACAAGTTAATGGTATAGATTTACTTCATGTATGATAAAACTCACCAGCCTTAAAGCATGAATTATTTTTTTTTTCGTGCGCAGTCCTTATTTGAATTTTTGAGATTTTTATTTCACTATGGTTAGTCTTTGCCCAATGTTTCCTAATATTACGGAAAATATGGAATCCTATTCTTAGATTCTAACATTTTGTTTTATATTTTTTAATTGAAAGATTTTCAGTCCTAAATTCCTCAAGATAACGTAATACTTTCTAAAAATTAATAATTAATTTCTAAAAATTAAAAATTAATAATTAATAATAATTTATTTAATTTCATATATAAGAAGTGAGAAAATTTTCTACAATAGATGGAGAGACAAACAGCATAAAAATCTGTAAATTGATTAAGTCTAAACCAACTCAAAACCACAAGAGAATAAGAAACAAGGACTTTAAACGCCTGAGCAATAGCTTCTTCATGTAATCCTTTAAATTAAATAGAATCGTCTTAAAAAATTTATTTAAAAACATCTCAAATGTGCTTTTCTGACTTTATTCCATTATTTATTTAGTTTTTTCTTTTATTAATTACTATTATTTTAATCATACTTCTGTTACTTGTTTTCCAACAGTCAGCTGTATTTTATGTTTTTTTTTTTAAGTATGTGTTCATATATTTTATGTTATATCTTCTCTGAAATTATAAAAAAAACAAGAACCGTAAAATAATGTTTTATCTTATTCCCAAACATCTGCTGTTTAAGCCATATAATTTTTTTTTTTTTAATTTCTTTACAAAAGTTTCGTGAGTCATCACTTATGTGGTGCTGCTGTTTTTCGGGTTTAAACCTTATTTTTTAAGTATAAATTGGCAACTCGTGCCAAGATGGTTTAAATGTAAAATTTAAAAGTGAATATGTGTATTTCAATTACCAAAATTAAAAAAGAGTCAACAAAAACCAAAAGTTTGTATTTTAAAACTAATTTAGTATGCTTCAGAGGGTTTTGGGATTAAAAAAGTAATGGTTTCTTGTTTTTTTGCGAGCGTAATTAAAATTTTTGTTTAGTTTGGTAAGGGGAAATTTTTTTATGGATAAAAGAAAACTGTATTTTTGGGACTTATTTAATTTCTTTAAGATTTCAAAAAAAAAAAAAAAAAAAAATTTTTTTTTTGAATATTGATTTGTATTCAATTCAATTTCAAGTATCTTAAGGCTATAAAAAAGCCATAAACCGGAACTATAAAAAATAGATCGTTAAAAAAATCATTATAATTTTCAATTCATATAACTTCTTAAAAAACATGAAATTATAAACAAGTTGATAAATTTGTTCACGTAATAGAAAATATGTTTCTGGTCGAAAAGCAATTGATTTCAAATAAATTCAAAATTTAATTCTTAAGCAAATTTGACATAAACTCGTTAAATCTCAAAAAGTATTCAAGTACTTCTTAAGTATTCATGAATAAAATTTTGTATGTGTTTTTCAATATTCAGTGATTTTTTTTTTAATAACTTATTTTTTTTTTTTTGCTAAAATACTAATTTAACTATAGGTATTGCTTATTTGTCTTAACTCGCGACATGATCATTAATCAAATTTCAAATGTTTTAGGCCTTAAACTTGGGCGCAAACAGTAAAAGTAGTATATTCTATTAAACTTGATTTTTTTTTTTAAGAAAACAAAATTAAACAAATTATAATGGAATGAAAAACGTAATGAAGGAAATCTCCCGCAACGAAATTTAAATTAAATAAGTCTGAAATTATTTTGCTTATAATTAAGCAAAAAAAATAAATGAAAACAAAAAGCCAAAGAAAAAATGGTTAGTGAACTCCAAAAAAAGGTATTTTTTAAAAACTATGGATTTGTCTAAATAAGCATTTAGGTGTTTTCCTAAAAAAAAAAAAAAAATACGAAACAAATAATATAGCATGAAAACGTAGTTAGAACATAGACACGCAATTTATAATTTAAACATCTAATACTGTGGAATGGTATAACATTTTTAAAATAAAAACATGAAATGTAAACATCATAAATAATTAAAGTTGAAGAGAAAAGAAAAAAAAAAAAAAAACAATAATGATTTTTGCATGTTAAGTTGGGTATTAAACAAACACCAGTGTGACCATTTTAGCATTTTTCTTGCTAGATTTATCATTTGAACAAATTACAATACATTGACATTTTATAAAAATATGCTAAATGCTTTTTAGCACTTTCGTTACAGTATTTTTTAAATCAATTCTTTTTATAAGAATTTCTTAGTAAATTTGGGGGTATTAGTTTTCAGTTTTAAAATATGAGCCCTTTTTTTACTTTATTTCCCTGCATTATAAATAATTCCGAAGAAAAATTATTTTAAGTTGTCATTTGAACTATATTTTATAAGAAACAGGGGCAATGAAAATAACTTTTCTTTACAAAATAGTTTAGCATTGTCATTTGCTTCTGTGGAAAAATTTAGCATACTTTTTTTCTTATTTGAGGATTTAGCACTTTACCAATTACATTTTCTGGCAACACTGCCAAACACGTGAATAACATAGGTAAGGTGTAAATTTACATAGACGGCGACAGGCGACAAAGCGTTACATTTTTAACAAGATTGTCAAATTATGAGAAAACTGCCTTAATATTTATATTCATAATTTTAATAAGTTTTTTCTTATTCAGATGTGGCCACCAATATCTCTTTTATGTACCTTGCACAGTGGGGCAGAATAAAAAAAAAATTTTGGAAATAAATCAATAACTTCTAATCGTCTAGTTAGATTTACATAAAATTTCACATAGGCATAACAAAGGAGTACAATTTTAAGTTTGAAAGTGGGACCCCACAGACCGCTCGAAAGCCCTGCCATGAGTGCTAGCTAAAGTTTGTTTGTTGCCGAATTTCAGAGATATATATTCTTAAAGTTTTCAATTGTTTCTTATAGTTTTCGAATTATTTGGATTTCAAATTTCAACTATCTCAATTTCCTAGTGCAGTTTTTTTTCCATATATAGCCAACATTTCCGTCCGATTTTATTAAATTTTTATATAATTTCTTAAAAACAAAATTATCTGTCGAATAAATAAAATTTTATTTTTTAATTTGAAATGGTGAACTGTAAAAAAATTTAAGATTTTGCTGAAAAGAATTCCGCAATTCCAAAAAATCCTGTAAAAATCCCAAAAATGGGATATTTTTTTTTCTTTTCTTTTTTCTTTTTTAAATTTTACACATAAAGTCAAAATTTGTTGTAGGTCTGGAAAAAGCTATTGCAAACTCTTTAGAACACATTAGACTTTCCGAAACTGCATTTCGTTTGTAAAGTCTAAATTTCGATAAAAAATAGGTCGGATTCGGGAGGGTATGTGCTTAGTGTTATTGGGTGGTTGGGCTCGTTTTTAATTTAAAGCCATCTCCGTGCATATATCTTTCAGAAAAGTATAACATCCTTATATATTCTTAAGAAAAATTTTTTTAGAGAAAAAAGAGTGTAGACACTTTGTGACATATCAGGAGCAGATTTTGTCGAGTTCTGTTTTAGTATCTTTGAGTTTTTGCAAATTGAAATCTGAGGCCTTTTCTAAAAGCTGAATTCCATCAAACCATATTGATTTAATAAGCTTTTAATTCATTTAGGATGCCGATCGATATGTATACCGACGATGGCATTATTTTCAGTTATAAAAATACATTTTGGTTCATTTGTCCTGGTAAGTTCTTAAATAACCACGACTGATATGTACATCGAAATATTGGCAATACTTTCGAGAATGTTGCTATTGAAAATTATGACAATCATATTTTAATATTTATAGATTTTTTGATACTCCTATAGTAATTAATTTAATTTAATTGGTTCGTTTGTAATTTCGATATTTTTCATCTTAAATTATATATATTATGAGTCCTTATAAGTCCTTAAAAATCCGTATCCGCTTTCGTATTTCTTTTCTTCCCAAAAATAAGGGCACAAAATGAAATTAAAAAAAAAACGCCAAAAGAGAAAAAAAGCCAAACCGAAAAAACGCTAAATTTTACTTAATGGGTATATAAAAGTCGGTACAGAGTAATATATCGCTCAAACTTGCTTTCTATTCTCTTATCACAACAACAAAAATTTCACGTGACCAGAGCTGTATTGTTTTCGAGTTGGTTTGTACTAAAACTGGTCCCTGCAGGTTCAAGGGTTGGTAATTGGACCTCTAATGTTAGTCTTCTCGAGTATTTTTATTTTTTAATCACCAAAAATTATTTTATGTTCTTTTTGGAAATTTTTACAAAAAATAATCTCTTTTAGTTTAAGAATTATTTTGGTTAAGTTTTTTAAACTTCACGCCTCAATTTTATTCCTTTATTTTTTACGTATTACCCGTTATTATTTTAATTGCAGCCAGAATCATATAAATATAAAAAAAGGTTATATAAGAAAAAAAAACATTTAATGAATTTCACATTTCAGATTTTGAATCTGTATTATTTTATCGAATTTTTTTTTACTTTACTTGCAATTCTATGAATTTGTTTATTTTGTCAACTACAATATTAAAATAGAAAAAAAAAATAGAATTTAATGGCAAAAGTATGTTTTATTTAATTTTTGATAATTTTGTACTATCCATTTGGTGAATTTATCCTATGTGTGGGGTAGTATCAACGTTTTCTATCTGTTCAGAATTTACAAATATTGTTTACGGTTATGGAAGAGAGCACTTTAAAAAAGTGGTGAATAGTGCCCGTTCTACCCTACTATAATATACTAGAATTATGTATTTTCATACACAAGTCCTTTATACAATTTACACAAATTTTAAGCAGAAGGAGATATCTTTTGATAATAAACATTTCTTTCAATATAGTTTTGTCGTCTGACGTCCCTATTGTGATTACACTCCAATTACATTTGATTTGAGTGTTTTTCCTATTTTTATACCCTACACTATCATAGGTAGTTGGGGTATTATGCGTTTTTGCTGATGTTTGTAACACACAAAAAATATTGGTTCTAGACCGACCTTTAATCAACTCAGATCCACTTTCTGAGTCGATTTAACGATGTGCGTCTGTGTGGCTGACTGTTTTTCTATGTAAACCTTGTGACGAAAGTACAGGTCACAATTTCGAAGATATTTAGTTGAAATTTGGCACGAATAATTATTTTGGCACAAGGACAAAACTTATTGAAATTGGTTATTATCGGTATTAAAATGATATATTTTATATGCCTAGTCCCTATACAAATATCATTACGGAGCAGTGAATAACGATCATAAATCCTTAAACGCATTTTTTTAATGAAATTCGGCGCATGTGAATATAAATATTAGTGCAAAATTTCATGAAGATCGATCTATAATTCACCATAGCTCCCATATCAACCCCCCTTCCGAAAATCACTTTAAAGTTTATAAATCCCATAAAAATTTTAGTATAAAGTTAATATTCAACATAATTAAGTTTTATATAAGTACAAATTTCAGTGACAAATTTTACGAAGATGGGTCTAAAATTTGCCATAACTCCCATATATGTCCCACCTTCGGAAATCACCTAAAAGTGCATAAATCATATAAATGTAGTATTAACGTAATATTCTGCAATCGTTTGTTTTATTTCATACCTAATACAAGTATTGGTCCACAATTGGACACAGGTCTAATAAAAAATCCCTCCCCTAATTTTGGTGCGCGTACACAATGGTGTAGGGTATTATATCTTTCTTACTTGTTTTGTTTGCCTTTTTTGTGGGAGATTCTTTTCAGGTGCACATTTAGTTTTTTCATTTTCCCCTCCCCCTATCCAAAAACAAACATCAATGATCTTTTTATGATTTTAACATGCAAACAGCCAGACAACAGCGAAGACACTTGTTGCTTGAATTAAATCTTACAACAATTTATTATATATATTATTTTTTGTCTTATTTTTAATTTCAAGAAAATAGATTTTGACATTTGAATTAAACGCCAAGCGTCATAGTCTGCTATATATTTTATGTAAAATTTGTTTAATTCTTTTTTTTTTTTTTTTTTTTTTTTTTTTTTGACAAACAGCCAATAATTGTGAAAAAAATATATATAGATGCATACAGTTCAATTTGATTTTTTTTAAATTAGGATTTTTGAAGTTTACTTTTTACTAACATTAAAAATAAACGTTGCCATATTTTGGATTTTTTTTAATTAAAGGAGTTTTTTTTTATTAAAAATATGTAATTGTACTATTTAATGGGTATATTTTAAGAAATAATTTAGAGTTGGTTCATAATCTATTTATAAGAATATATCTCCCAGACTTAACGATCAAATGTGAAAATTGGGCTGTAGTTTCGTCTACTATTTTTGGATTTTTAAATTCTGGCTTTTAGGGGTACAAAATAGGGGTTAAAAGTGCGTTTTAGATAGAAGTGCGTTATTTTAATTAATGTGCTTTTTATTAAAATGTCTGGTTTAATTCTCCATTGTGTCAAATTTAATAAATATGAACGTTAACGAAGTAGCTTATGCACATACATATAAAATGCATTGAATATCTCGAAAATACCCAAAAATTTCTATACACAATGGTTCCGTACATCATTGTGTATGCACATCTGAATACATTTTGTTATATAACTAGCACAGGTTATATTTTCTAAATTACCTAAAGTGCCTGTGATACCCTACACCACCATAGGTGGTTATGGTATTATGTGTTTGCGCTGTTGTAACGCACAGAAAAATATTCCTACTACCCCTTGAAGTATACTGTTAAACTCAGAATCATTTTCTGAGTCGATTTAACGAATTTCGCCAGCCTGTCCATCTCCGAAAAATCATTTCGTTACACTCACAAATTGGTGCTTTGCGTTCGTTGAGATTGCACTTTTTTCCAATATCTGACGTTTATTGTTGAACGGTTTTTTGGGCAAATGTTCTTCGTATGTTCTACATTCCTCCAGCTCTTTTATTGCTCTTTTCTTTAAGTTGCTTGATTGAAGAAAGTGAAAAAATATAAATTTTTATATTATTTTAGGTTTATAAACTATTTACAATTTAGTTTGATTTTTTTTTATTAAATTATTTGTTATTGTTCTTTTTATTACAATTATTATTTTTTTTTTTTTTTTGTTTTTTAAATTATGGCCACTAACCTCGCCTTTTTGACTTTTATGACTTGAGCATAAATTGTCTATTGATTCGTAATATTATTGATATTTTAATATTTTTAGAAATTTATCACGAATTGCTTTTGCTGATCACATTTTAATATTTAGAGCGATAACATGGCTCAGCTGTAAAACAGTAGCTTTAATTTACTTTAAATGATTTTAAATGGAGTTGGGGGGAATAATGAATAGAAATGAAAAAAAGTTGAATGAAATTTTTTTAAATGAAAATAAAGACAATGCATAGTAATAAAGATTTAACAGAGAGTATAAATGAGATTTGTGTATTAGATTTATATAAATAAATTTTGAGCTAAAATGAATTAATAATTTCCTAAAGGACTAGTTCCAGAATTAAATTTTGTATAGCTTATATATTTTGTGCCTTATAAGCAGAGCAACCAAAAATATGCTTCAAAAACGTGTTTTATTCGTATTAAAAATGCTTTTAAAATCGGAAAATATGCTCTTAAAATTTAAAAATATGCTTTTAAAATATTATTTTCCCAGTTAAATTTAAAATGATATATTTTTATATGCCAAAAATAACTTGATTATTAGCAATTACACTTAAAATTTTCAAA
The DNA here is from genome assembly GCA_932274085.1 of Protocalliphora azurea. Classification (NCBI taxonomy): domain Eukaryota; kingdom Metazoa; phylum Arthropoda; class Insecta; order Diptera; family Calliphoridae; genus Protocalliphora; species Protocalliphora azurea. Next base: position 21,210,056 of record OW026519.1, on the reverse strand, counting down.
ACTGATACATTATATCAGAAAATTATAGAATTTCTATCAATTTATAATAATAGAATAGAATAGAATTGAAAAACGCATTTGACAGTAAAAAATGGCAGGTTATGTAAAAAAATTCTCTTTTGGGCAAAATAGGAAAAATTTTGGTCTTATGCTATTTAGCGTAATATAAGCAAAATTATGCTTTCAAGCATAAAATATGTAAAAATATAATATATATATATATATATATATATATATATATATATATATATATATATATATATAACAAGGATTTACTGTGAGAATAAAAAATATGCTATTAAGACAAAAATATGCAAAAATATGCTATAACAAATCGATGCCAAAATTCTTAAAATTGTCTAAAACTAATAAGTAACTAACAATTTGGTACATTTGAAACACAGAAAAAATATTATATTGTATATTTTTTGGTTGCCCTGCTTATAAGGTACATTTCCTTAGCTTAAGATTTTTTAAATATATAGAAAGACAGCAATCAACTATTTTTGCTTCTTTTGCACATTTACATGTTGTCGGTGCGCTAACGAAAAGTTCTACGTGCATTTTTTCGAAATCTTTTACTGAACCATTTGAAAGCTTTATTGATCGTTCATTCTTCAATGTCAATATATTTTCATATATTTGGATTACTTTCGAAGTTATCACAACGATTAACATGTAATTTTGCAAGGCTTTCATTCAAAAAATAAATTGTTTTTTCGATCTCCTGAAAAATTGTTCAAAAACACATACGGCTTTTTGTCAGTGCACCGACTGTATGTTTATATAGGAAATATGCATCCTCAGCAGTTGTTTCGAAGAAGCTTTCTAGTACTAAAGTGTATGCAATAGATATATATTAAATGATATTTGAGCCTCCAGATGTCTTAAATTAAATATTTTAATATTCAACTCAGATAGTGTAAAATTAGCTCCAGCAATTACTTATTTTTCAAAATATTTTTTTATATTTTTTCTTATGCTGCTAATGACAAAATTTAGCTAATATTTTTTAAAACATTTAAAAACAACACCTCCCATTTAAAATTTGTATACAGCAAAAAATTGAATAATTATAGTGAAGCTCGTTTAATCATCACTTAAAAATGCCTCTAAAAAGAAAAAAAATTAAAAACTATTTAATAACTTGGAAAGAAAAAAAAAACGCGGAAGTTAGAAAATGAAGTGCTAAATTCAAAAACAAAAATATTTCTCACACATTTTCATATCGCCACATCGAAAACCATTTAATTGTATATTTAAAAAATTGCAAAATAAGTAGCACTTTGTAGAGTATTTTACACTCTATATGTGTATATTTTTCATAGTATATTTAGTGTAGTAAATTTTAACTATAATCAATGTTTTACTTATGTTGTTATGAAACGATTAAAATCCAATTTGTACAACTCCCTAAAATGTTTCTTTTTTCTTCTTTCAAGTTTTTTTTTTTATTTTTTCATTTTCAATTGTGTAAATTATCGCCAGACATTTGCAAACTAAACGGGCTGACATACACAGTCAGACAATCATATTAATGACTTCACTGACCGAATCCTATGTCTGTCCAATAGTAGTGAAAAACTAAAAATTGTGTTGAAATCACTAAACAAATGGTAAGTGTGAAATACAATAAAACATAATACATAAGCAAAATAAATGCTACGCAAATCCATAAAATGCACATTCAATGAAATTGCATTTGTATGCAAGAGGTGGTGGAGTGCATTTATAAACACAAAACAATAAGTGCATTTTATGAATTTTGAAGTACTCTGTATGAAATATTAAAAAAAAAAAAGAAAAATTAAATTTATTTCTTTATCTTTAGGGTGGGGGTTTTTGTAATAGGTTTTTGTGATGCAGATATTAATAATAATTTCATGCTTAATTTTAAGACAATTTAATTCAAAACTTATACTAACAAATGCAGAAAAATTTTGAAGTCAATAGCATGTGGCATACAATTCCAAAGCTTAAATATACAGTACTGTACAGAACGTAAGCAACAAAATCATACTTTATTTTTTGAAGTATTCAATTCGTAACTGCGGTATCCAATTATTCGGGTTTTCATGTTAATCGGTTAATTCGACAAATAATTATTCGAAGTTAAAAATTGATCTGTTAATAATCGATTAATGTCAAAATGATGCGATTAACCGAATAGTCATAGTAATACATGTAAAACATATAAATAACACTAATTGTAGTATTTAATCTATTGAAATAGTTATTTAGAAACATAATGTAGATCAAAATCTCTTACAAAAGGTTTTTTATCTTATCAGCTCTTTCGGCCATTGCATGAACAAATTGCATTTTTGACATAATACTACAAAATATTCTCGACAATATGATACCCTACACCAGTTTTTATGAATCAAAATGATTTTCAGAAATGAGCCAAATATGGAACCATGGCCATTTATGAACCGATCTTTATAAAATTCGATACTATGATTTCTGTTTATATTAAACTTTTTTATTTCAAATATTATCTTGATACTATTATTTATGTGGGATTTATGAAGTCATTTTCTAAAGTGGTCCTAAAATGGGAGCTATGCTTATTATGGATCGATCTTTTTGAAATTTGCCAATCCAGTTCATACTTACATGCAACGTAATTGTAGCGACTTTTTTTTCTTTTTTTTTTTTTGATTTACAGGAGAACAATTCATTTCAATTTCTTTTTAATAATATTTTGGGAAAAACTAACTTTATAAAATTGATAACATATTTGAGGATAAACAAAAACTTGTGTTTTATAAAATGTGAATTTGTTTCTTCTTAAAAAACGAGAAAAAAAACTGTTCGCTATATAAAAGCGTGTACAACAAAACCAACAAAATTTCTAAATGTACAAAATGTGGCAAATTTTAAAATTTGTTGGTATTTTTGTAAAGTTAAGGGAAGCTTTATAGTAAAAATATCTGAAATAGCATTATGATCATTACTGCTCACTGTGAAGTTTATTCAATAAAGGTAGGGTAGAAGGCGGAGCATTAGCTACTTTTGTGTTTAAAATGCGATCTTCTCATGACCGTTAACGATATCTGTAAACTTTATTTTGTACTAAAGACTTAGATATGTTGGCTTTATTTTGAGTCCTTTTGATCCTGACTATTTCTCCGTTACGTACATTTTTTAAATTTTTGAACCCATGATAAATTCAAAAATGCATTTTGGCCGATATCTCTGTAACTTATGGACCGACTGAGTTCATTTCTTCACCAGAAAAATTCATAAAAAATATTTAAATTTTGTTTTGCAAAAATGAAGTCCGTAGCGTTTATAGGGACTTCAGAAATCGAAAACCAGTTTGAAAAACATTTCCTAATAACATATTTCATAATAACTTATATCGGGAGGCTTCCCAAAGGCCATATCAGACGAAAAAACCAGGTTTTTGCCGGGTTTTTGCACAATCTCCGCCATTCCAATCTTGCTGAATTTCAATATAAAAATTCTCGAAAGAATTTCCGATCGATGGATATTATATACGGCACAAATAAAGGTCCTTATCCCATTTAAATGCATATTTACGAAGATATGAAGGTTTAATGATTTTTTATAAAATTCATATAAAAAATCGATTTTTGGTCAAAAAATCACATAAAATTTAAAATAAAAAACATTAAAATGCATTAATAATCCCCAAAATATCTCGGTTCAATTATTTCGCTGTCGTGGGCTCGACCATTTTTAAGATATCTACAAAAATATGATTTTCGATCAACAGTGTTCACAGTTTTTAACTTTTGATGAAAAAAACACATATTAATATTTCGTAAATGAAAAGATATGTAACAATTATTTGAATGGATATTAGCATGTCTCTATTATATTTTGAAATAAATTTTCTTATAACGAAAATTTTGATAATGCTATTGAATCCATATACACACTTAATACACTACTTTATAAATTATCAGTCCTTACAAAAGTAATTGTTTTACGATTATTATTTAAAAGGGCGTTGGCCAATTTTACCCGAACAATTTTAATTTGCATGTAATAGTAGAGATATTTGAGTGACAACATCAAAAAGGGTCAATATGACCCAACCTGACCGTCCTTGTAACTTTTAGACACCATACCGACGCCGCACAGTGGGGTAAAATTGGGAAAAATGGCGATTAATTGAAAATTGAAAATTAATATTTTGAAAAAGTAATAGATTTAGGTAAAAATAGATAAAATGAAGCATTATCTGTTAAAAAAAAATTCTCCGTGTAGTGCACTGTCAAAGTCACACATTGTTTGCAATTTTTAATCACAGTGGTAAAAACTTAAAATTGAAAATTTTCAAGTTTATATTTTTGTGTTTTATTTTATAAAAAGTATTTTGATTTTATTTGTTTATTTTTTTTTTACAATGTAGTTTTTAAGCATAAGTGTTTAGATTTATATTTACGTAGAAATATATAATCTAGAAATGTAGAATATTTTTGCAGAAATATTTTAATATTTTTTAATCGGTCTAAAAACGGGCATTTTTTTAAGAAAATATTTTCATAAAAATTTCTAGTAGGTAAATGTGTTTGTTTTCATAGCAAAAACTAAATAAAATCAAAGTAATAAAAAAATAAAATAAAAATTTTATTAACTTTATTATTATAATATTAAGATAAACTTTCAAAAAATACACATATACGAAAATTTGTTTGTGTGTGTGTGCATGTATATTTTGGAAATTACTAAAAAAAATGTTTTTTTTTTCTAAAATTGCTTCCTTTTAATGATTATTTTATATTAAAAAAACATTTTTCTAAAACTTGTGCTAAAAAAGTGCGAATTTCTTAAATAAAAAGGATATCTTTACTCTGTAACTAATTGAAAATAATGATATCTTATAGGATTTATTAAATCTTGAATAAGGTGAACCTTATTTAAGATTTACAATAATATGAACAAAATGCCCAGCAAAAACTTTTTGGTTTTCGGTAGTAACAACTACTTATTAAAGTAGTTTCTTGGTAATGAGGCGTCATTATTATTCTCTGTATTATATTAATAAGTACTCAATAGTATAATAGCACAGTAGTACTGCAATTACGTGGATGAGTTGACTAGAGCGCCGGATTAACAATTAGTTCAACCCCATTCTGAAGCTGTTAGTTTTTTATAACAAAATGTCTAAAAAGATATTTTAAACTAAATAGAGTTTTTGTCGCTTAGGATGCTATGTGCGAGATGGTGTACTGAGTAAGACGTTAGTCAGTTAAAACGAATGGTTAGTGTGTGTCCAAGTTCGAGTCTCACTGACGGCAATATTTTGTTTATTTTTGTTTTCGTTTAGGTACATATTTTTGAGTACCACTAGAGTCAAAAAATAACTACATGAATTTGTGGACAAGTCGAACAAAAATAAATAATTATTCAGGCAAAAAATAAGTAGTTTATTTTTGTTTCCAAATATACCTGCTAACTTACCAGGAAAGCAAAGCTTTTGCTGGGTGGTTACTCTCTTCTGCCGACGTTATCTCACATCTCACATATTATATCAGCATTAATCTCAGTTGTAGACCTGGAGTATTGCGAAAACGTAAGTGTGAATTTGCGTTAATCCTAGAATACTAACGATATTTTTTATTCGGTAATACTAACGATACTTAAATTTTACGTACACATGGCTGTTCCTTTAAAACACTTTATTTGTGTTGTTTTATCAACTAAATGCATTTTTAACATTTATTTGTCTTTAAAAAGGCTTAAAGTAAAGAAATAAATTCAATAAGATTGAAACGTTAAAATAATCTTTAAAAATATATCAAGGTTTTTTTTATGAAAAGTCATGATAAATTATGATCTGGTGTTCACCAGAGACTTGAGATGTTTATTAAATATGATAATAAGTTCTAACCTTTCGCTTTTTGCATAACGTCTAAATTTTTAAAATATTTTGCTTTCCTTTCTTTAGAGAGTTTTTAATATAACGGTAATCCCAGCATTCATTTTTAATTTGCTTTTAATTATTATATTAATTTCATTAAAAAGTTATAATTAACGACTACATCCACCAAATTAAGATAATCCGCGGAATATTTCAACATTTACTCTGCAATTTCGAATCACAATTCCAAATTTATATTAAAATTTATAGTGTTAATACTGAAGAGAAGTTTATACTTCTAATACTAACGATACGTAAATTTTACGTAGTAACTTTTTTTGTATTTGCAGAGAGAACACGTAAACGTCAAAAATTTTATTATTTTCTTTTTAATATATGTATAAAAGCACTTGACAAAAGAACTTCTGGAATAAGGATTTGAAAAAATGTATACGTATATTAGTATTCTAGGGTTAAAGACCGATCATTCGGAAACTTGACTGTAAGACTTATACTTAATTGTGATTTATTTTTACTAAATTTTATATTTGTACGATCATTAGGAATGATGAACAAAAATGTAATTCCGATATGAGTTCTTCTTGTATGGGAGGTACGTACAATTTTGCACCGATCTTCATGAAATTTGGTATATGATGAATTTTATTTAAATACAGATATATTTAGGATATTTATGAGCATTTGACCTATTTTCGGGATAATTTTAATATGGTAGCTGAGTGAAATAATGATAATATTTCAACCAATTTTATTGGATTACATCATTGGCCCAAAATAGGCTCATGTATCAAATCTCATAAAGTTTCCTTTAAAACTGCTGCATACAGATTAGCAGAAATTATGGTTTTTGACACACAGACAGAAAAATGTTCGATATTAATAGTCTAATTATTGCAACAAAATTATAAACAAAGTGCTATACATCTTCCCTGACTTAAACGCAATTTTTGGCGATACTATCCCACCATGCTCCAGGTTAATTTAAAAACAAAATAAATGTTGACACATTTTCGTGTAATTAATACAAAAGTGTAATATAAAATTTAGTTTAACATAACAATTACACCTTAGAGGGTTAACATACTATTAACCCCTTTTCCCCTGTTACGTTAAGCACAGTTTAATAGTTCAAAATGTATGTCACTCAGCTAAAATATTGTTGTTGTCTTTTTTATCTTTATTGCACGTCTAAACATTTTGTTGACAATTAAAGTTGTTTCAGTTGCCTGACTGTTACATGTTGCAGCAAGTGTTTTTGGTGCTGCTGCCACTATTTTATACCACCACTGATTTATAACACTTGTTAAGTTTTTAATGACTCACTGACGGACTAAATGACTGACTGACTTTGGTGTTTTCATTCACAGTGTGGTGATGAAGTCAAAAGGAAAAAAATAAATAATAATTTAAGTTTAATTTTATTGTTTGTGTGTGAAAATGAAACAAGTTTTAAATGTTTGCTAGAATCTGCCTGCATCATCTTCTCTAGTCTTAATCTCTAAAGACTTGTTAACACAAATTTCACAGCGTTTTTATATACTATACACTACATAATTTTATGTTCGTTTTTAGTTTTCTTCTTTTTATCATTTTAAATGAAACGTAACGTGCGACTGACTGAATTGATATTTTTTTTTCATTTTTTTTTTTTTTTTTTTGCATTTTTATGTGTCGGAGTATTTTATGCATCTTATAATGTGTTAATGGCACTAGTTTTTGTTGTTAGTATATTTTGTACATACATACATTCTTATGAAATTGTATTTAAGTGTATGGCAAATGTCACTATAATTATAACAGATATAAAAAAAGAAATACACAACATCATCTTTATAAAATGTGTGTCATATTCTTAGTGTTTTCAAATTTTTTTACTAGTCTAGTTTGTTTTTCAATTTGTATTTGTCAGGAGGTACAGCGTACAGCGAGAATTCAATTGACGGTTCTGATTTGCGAAAAAAGTTTTATAATTGGCGGAAGCTAAAATATTTTGAAAATAGGACGGTCATTATTAATGGGTGGTTATTTTGAGAATGAAATTGTACTTAGTAGAAGTTAATACATTGTAGATTTATATTTTTATTATTATGGATTCACTTATATGGATTCTATATTAAGCCTTTTTAATATTTTCTTAACTTCATAAGATAACATCGCTTAATAAAAAAATATATTTTATATCTTGTCAATTTATGCCCCATATCGAGGCCTTAGTGTATGTGTATTTTCTTCTCTCTAAACACAACAAATTGTGTGTATTTATTTACGTTTTTATGTCGTTTTTCCCAGAATTTCGTCTTGAGGTTTATTTTTATGTTTATTATTCCCAAAGCTATTTTGGAATCTTTTTAGTCTCATGCAAATATTTACGAATATATATGTTTATGTTGGCTAATTGCGTATGACAGTTTGATTAAGAATACACAATAAAATTAAAACAAAAGAATCGTATAAAGATTCAGCAGATTTAAAAATGATTAATAAGAAATCCATAAATTTGCATTATTCTTCGTAATAGAATATTTAATTCGTAATAGAATAACAAAAAAAAAAAAAAAAAAACTACGGAAAATCATTCTAACGCCAAAAGATTTAATTTGTTCAAAATTTCAATTTTATGCTTTAAAAATATAAGGGAATACGTGAATTACTAAGAAATATTGTTGTTCATAAAAAAATATTTCAATGAATTTTAAAGAAAAATATGCATTCCATCCCAAAACGATTTCTATTAGATATATCGCACAGGTATATATATTTACAGGTATTCTGTGAATTTTCATTAGGTAAAATATCTGAAAGAGTCAATTTGGAAGAGTACCTATACCGAATTCATTGATATTATATGTTGCTGTTAGGTATCACCGGAAAGGATATTACCTGCTCATAAAAATATAAATTTTGAACCATCAGTAATAGATAAATGCTGTAGCTAGGTATCACCGGAAAGGATACCTGTACATTGCCACTAGATCATAAATATATAAATTTTTAACCATCACCAATAGATAAATACATTTGTTAAATTTAGGTAAACACCATAAATGTAAACTAATAAAATACTTATTGATTAAGTTAAAATAGACATTTTTTATATGAATGCTTAGGAAAAGGATAAAGATTTACTTAAATTTGGGAAATGTGGCAACCCTATTAAAAATAAAAAAATATTTATTAATTATTTTTATAAAAATATTTTGTATATAGATATTATTAAAAGTATACAGAAATATTCCTAATTTTCTTAGTAATTATTCACGCAAAGCTAAAGGCAAAAGTTGCAAGTTTGTGAAAATATAGTCATTGGAAATATAAAAGTTTAAAGGCACATATTTCGGAAATTAGGAGCGATATTGACTTGAATCTTTTGAAATTATATATGCTAAAGGATAAGCTTAACTTGGAATAAATATTTTTAAAATTTCTTTCGCTATTTAGAAACAAATGGCCCAATTTGGGGTTTTTGGAGACAATACTAATTTTTTAATTGTAATAACATATTTGTTTATAAAGATATCTTAATGAAATTAGCAGGAAATGTGGATGTTATTAATATAAATAAAAGCAGGTTAACCAAATTTCAATCAAGGGTAGGCTTTTCCTGAATTCCAAAAAAAAAAAACCTAATGAAAATTCCCAAGAATGGGATTTTTTACATTTTTGGCTGTAGAATCCACATTTTTCCGAAGTCCCGCAGATTTTGACTTCAAAATTTTAACAACATATTGGAGATTCTTAAAATATATTCCGCTTGTCGATTCGTGCTTTAGGATTTGAGTAAATATGGTCTAAAATCAAAACTTTCATATAAAATGAATCGAATTCGAGAAGGTGTGTACCATGACCAATTGAGTTATTGGGCTTGTTTTTTATCTTAAAGTCACCTCTGTGAAGTTACCTTTCAGAAAAGTGCAAAATTATTATATGTTGCTAAAGAAAGTTTTATTTTAGATAAAAAAGAGTGTAGATACTTTTTCGGCTAAAAAAAAAACACAAAAAGTCGTCTTTTTTGCATTTTTCAAATTCAAAATCGTTTATTTTTGGACTCGGTAAAAATATCGACTTAAATTTTTTTATTCAATAGATAATTTTATTCTTTAACTAGTTAAGAAAAAAAAAAACTAATAAAATCGGTCGAAAATACTAGGATATATATGAAAAAAAAAACTGGCTCAAAAACATGCAAAATTATGGTGCTTAGAAATTCAAACGCAAATAACTCGAAAACTATAAGAGATAGATAGGACATGTAAGCATGTCTTTTATAGGTCTTATTAGGGCTTAAAACAATAAATATAATATATTTTATATAAATATTTGAAATCGGACGAGGAACAAAAATTTGACAAGTGATTAAAAATTTTTTATGTCAGATGTACCTAACTTTCAGCCCCCTTAGCTCCGCCCCTGAGGGGTTTGTTGTGCCCCCCTTCCAAACTTAACATTGTACACTCCTCTGCGTGCACAAATGGAAAGCTTTTGTATTCAACAATTTATTATCAATAATATAATATTAATAATTCATAACTTTTTGCTATTAAAACTAATTCTAAAATATATTTAGCAAAGCTTTTAAATTTAATATATTTTTTCCATCAGCCATAATCCAATATCTCTCAACACCACACATTTTCAACACTAAAAATATTTCTTATCAATAATTGTCATCAATAAAATTGCTTATAATTAATGAATAAATTATGAAATAAATAATTTTTATAACCACACACAGTGTGCAGCAAATATACATCTCCCTCACCCGTTCGCCTATAAATTACTATAAATTTCTAATTATGTTGCACCTACAGATTTTTCATTTAGACATCATATGCTCACCAATAAACTAACTTGTCTGTCTCTTTGTTTGTCTTTTGTATGTCAATAATTTATAGATTTAACAAATCAACATATTGGAACTGTATCCAATTTAAACATTTGGTGGTGGCCCACATTGATTGAGAATAAGATTGATATTTACGAAATAAATAACAATTATAGATGCAAATGTAGTTTGTTTTCGATTTTTTGACACTTTGTTTACGGTGCAGTATTTGAAATATTTGGGCAGCATCTGGAGTATAGGGTGGAAGATTCTGGAATAATTTTGAATGAAGAATAAATAAAACAATGTGGATGAATGATATACATTTATGTATAATTTATATATATATATATGTATAGTTGGTGTTAATAGTTGAGGAAATATTAGATAGGAATGTATATGTGTTTAGTGGGTTCAATTTTCATTTGTCAAAGCGGAAGTATTATAATAGAGCAAGAAGGCACCAACAAGTTTAAGGGGTTAATAAATGTTTTGAATTTAAACAAAAAGCTTTAGTATATATTAGCTTTTCTTGAGGTTTAATATAATTAGCATAATTTCTTCTAAAATTCAAAGGATATACAATGTCCACAGACATATACTCTGACCTTCACAAATCTGCATAAAATGAATTCATGCTTTTTTTTTCCTGCACACTAATTGCATTTTTGTTACTGTTATTTTAAAAAAAGTATTGTACATAGACAAATAAAAATATAAAATAAAAATAATATAAATCGGCAAATTAAAAAATTTCTAAAATACAAAAAACATATAAAAAACAACAACAACGCACTAAATTACAAAAAAATAAAGAGCTACAAAAGACTAATTACAAAAGACTAAATTACAAAAATAAAAAATAAAAAAATAAAAATCGCTGCTTTACAAAAATCTAAAAGCAACAAAAATCGCAAGTTACCATAAAAAACGCTAATGTTTAAAAAAAAAACTCAATTAAAAAATACCAAAAAATTTACTAAAGTATACAACAAAAAATGTAAAAAAGGTTAAATAAAAAATTGCCTTATTGAAAAAAACTTGCAAAATTACAAAAAAAAAACGACGAAGTGAAAAAAATCTTTGTTTTGTAGGAAATCTTCAAGTTATAAAAATAGCTCAAATGCAAAGAAATTAAAAAATACTCATCAAATTAAAAAATATCAAGTTACAAAACACTAAGTTATAAAAAAAATTGAAACGCCAACATTAAAAAAAAAATCGTTGATTTACCAGAAAGCTGCAGTTATAAAAATCGCTAAAACACAAAATTAAAAAACACTTACAAGATTACCAAAAATAAAAAAACGAAATATAAAAAATGCTAAAATTTAAGAAACGATAATTTACAAAAACACCAAAAACTTTCTAAAATATTAAAAAAAAGCTATAAAATAAATAAAACGCTAAATTAAAAAAAATACAAAAATCACAAATTACCAAAATACAAAAAAAAAAAAAATGCTGAGATATAAAGAAGTACACCCAAAATAAAAAAATTGCTAAAATATAAAAAGCGCTAAAATTTTAAAAACGACAATTTACAAAATCCCATAAAAAATAAAATACAAAAAATCGCTAAAAAAAAAGTAAATTACCATAAAAATTATAAAATACATAAATAAATACCAATAAAAAAAATAAAATCTATAAAAAACTGTAAAGTAGTTGCTAAATTACAAAAAAAAAAACTTTAAAATAGAAAAAAACGATAAATTTCAAAAACTATAATTTACTAAAATACACAATATTGCTAAAATACTATAAAAATCCCATAAAAAATAAAATGTAAAAATCTCAAAGAATTGCTAAATTAAAAAAACGCCTTATTCAAAAAGTAGCTAAATTACAAAAAAAAAAAAAAAAAAAAACAGAATTAAAAAAATTTATTTACCAGAAAGTTATCAAAAACGCTAAAATTCTTAGAAGTTAAAGAACTCTCAACAAATTTAAAAAACGCCAGAATACAAAAAGTGCTAAAATTTAAAAACTATTACTTACAAAAGTACAAAAACATTACTAAAATACTATAAAAATTGCCAAAATACACAAAAGTTGTTGAAATAAAAAAAGTTACAAAAATATCACTAAAATACAAAAAATTCCATTTTAAAAAAGTAAAATCGTTTAATTACAAAAAGTAGCCAAATTACATGAAGACAAGAAAGAAAATAAAATAAAAAACCGTTGAATTAAAAAGAAAAATGCGAAAATACGATTTATCAATTCATTTAAAATTAATTAATTTTTTAAAATTTTTCTTTTTGTATATTTTTGAATAACTGATTTTTTTCACCAAAATTTTCCTTATTCAAAAAACTTTATGTCAAAATATTTATTTAAAGCAACAAACTTTTTCAACAAAATAAGAAACAGAAAAAAGCCACTTGACATAAAACTAACAAACAAATACCAGATTGTTTTGGTGTCACTTCAAAAGATCTTAAAACAAAAATTTCTTGCATTTTTCGGCAGCCAAAAAATGTTTCAAAATCTTGTAAACACAACAAGAAAACGAATATATATTTTGTTTAAGAATTTGGATGACTACTTAAAGTTCTTAACGATGACAAAAAATAAATAAATTACAAGTGTCTCATGCCTTATACAGAGACATTTTCCAAAATTAACTTAACACTCTAACAAAAAAAAAAAAAAAATGTGTACAAAATCAATGGGAAAACTAATAAAAACAATATACTGAAGATAAATTTAATTTTAAGTAATGTATACTTTAAGATAGACAAGTTTTAATGGTGTAATTTAATGCAATACAACTCAAAAGATAAGAGATCTTATTACAAATAAATTTCAAGTTTATTGCCAATTTAATACTCCCTTCTATGCATTTAAAGTTTTCATAGACTTCTCTTTTACTCTTTCTTGCTTTAGTATATAAAATAACATTAGTTTTGTTCCCTAACAATTGTGTGATTTTTGTCAGCAAAGCCCGCATTATTTTTAAAATTATGAGGTACTCAACTTTACTATTTTTTTTGTAAAATTGTTTCAATATTGTTGGGTTTGAAATGTTATTCTTGTGATGGCATTTTGCTTTTCTGTTTTCATGTTAATTAAATAAAAACAAAATCTCAGATTTGTTCATTTAAACATTTTTTCCATTACAAACCCTATTAAGAAGGGGATTTGCTAGACGCTTTTAACACATGACAATTTACTGAAAATAAATGCTGGTTATAAGATTTATTATCGAGACAAGAGTGTAAATTTTGTAATAAAACATTTCAATTAAAGCCAGTATAAACCAACTTTGTTATTTTCTTAAAATGACTAAAAAAAAAAAACAGTTCAATAAACGCTGAAAATTTATTAAAAAAATTTTTTTATTTTTAAATATCTCCCTTTTTTGTGTCTATTTGTTTTTTCTACAAATAAATAAAAAGCTATTATAAATTTTGTAATCCTATCTTCCTAAAAGAGAAATATTTTTATAAAAATCTTTTTTTTTTTTTTCTTAATACCAAAATTCTAAAAAAAGTACAATTACTTAGGGTCTTGGCATTCCTTATGTTCCCTACTTTTTACATTTTCCTAAAGCTTAAAATGCAATTTCAAATTTTATTTATGATAATCTTAAAAGTGTTTTTGTTTTTCTTGTGTCTTATTAAGGTATTTTAATTTTAAAATATTTTTCTCAGCTTCAGCTCTATAATCATTTCCTTTTTTAGACGTTTTACTTTAATTTAATAAATTTATTTAAATCTCTTCATTAAATGTCATAAACTGTATGACATTTGTTATTTTTTCTTTACAGATATTGTTGTTGTGATATTTATATTTAATATTCAAATTATTTTGTTTTATTTGTTGTACTCATTTCTTTATTTCTCATTCATAAATCTGACAATGGGAGATAAGTAAAACAAAAAACATAAAAAATAATAAAAATTTATTTACTTTTATATTTTATGATGTTTAAAAGAATCTTAAAGTCTTTGCAATAAAAAGATCTGTAAGATCTTATGAGAGAGCGTAATGTTTACCTATACCTCCCCCCTAATTTGATAATAGACATAAGTATGAAGTGTACGTCTGAATTGTGTATAATGTGAATAAATTTGTATCAAAATAATAACTATATGATTTAGTATGGATGTATGTAGGTGATTTTTGCTTTGTTTTATGCTGATAACAATACTGCACAATGGGTTGAAAAGTGGCACATGTCATATTTTGCTTGCTTGTTATTTTAGTACAACAGAAATGCAGTTTGTAAATATAGAGATCCCTATAAATAGTATTGAAAAAATCATATAAAATTCAGTTAATTGTAATAAATACACCGTACAGCAGCATTTTTCACATATGAACGAAACCATATACACACGAAAGCACAGGCATTTTATGGTAGGACTACGTACAAAATTTTTCAGTTCGTGTTTGAAAGGAGTTTTAAATTTCAAAAATAATAATTTTTTTATAAATTATTTTAAAATCTGTCACTTGCTCAATAGTGATAGAATAGGATTTAGAAATTCCAGTAAAATTATTTGTTTAAACCTTTCACGGCCTTATAATATCAAAAATGTCCTTCAAGTATTTTATTCTTAAATATCCTTGACATTTTCCAGCAAATATTTCTGAAATTATTATAATTTTAAACACATCAAAATATGTTTTCTTAATCTCACATTTTGTCCTTTTAGCTGCAAAAGTTCAAATTTTATAAAATTTTTAAAATGTCCTGTCAGTGCTTATGTAAATTTTATTTTCGATTTATATATTGCAATTTTAATTATCATATAATAATAATTGGCACAGTCATTTATTTTGACCCAAGGACATGTGCGGTTATTTTAGTATAAATCATGCTATTAAATTTCGCAAACATCGGCCACTATCGTCAATCAGTGACCGATATTTGCAACACCAATTTCACATTGTCAGTTATAGACACATAAATGTCATATAAATAATTTATTTTGTGATTTTATTTGCAACAATTAAAATTTATATAGCTATAAATGATACTACAAAATTTCAAGAGGATCATTCCGGAAAATCACTTTAATGTGCATAATTTTCATAAAAATTTTTTTGAAAGTGTATAAACCTCAGTATGAATTTTAACAAGGATAGATGAAAATAACAATGGTAAAATCATAAAATTTTGGTACTTGAAACTGGATATTGACATATTTAACATATATTATTCTGGACATTATTTGTTAGAAACTTTCAAGGATATTAAAGGATGAAATATTTGAAGGACTTTTTCCAACTTTTATTTGGACTATTTTAACAAAAGATTAACGTTATAATGCCAAAATCTTTTCATTGATATCCATAACACTATATAAGATTAATTATAAAACAGTAAAGTTAAAAATTAACTTCGTGCATCCTTTAAAACTTTAAAATCCTTCGAAAAGAAAAAACGAACACGAAATGAAAAACTGAAAACCCAGTTATACTATATTAGGTCTATATTTTCACATGTATATGGAATTTATAATGTGTGAGTCAAATTTTTGATTTTTGTTGTACGGTGATATACATAAAGGCATTTGTCCCTTTCAAAATATAAAAAGATTTAAAAACATAGATCAATCCCTTTGAAATTTTGTTTTTATTAAAGGCTTTTATATTAAAGTTTTAAATTAAAAAAATAATAATAATAATTTTTTATTCGTTTTTAATAAAATACTTAATATTTTCAAGAATACCTCCATAAGACCTTCATTGTGTTTTCGGTTACTTTTTTATTTTTATTCTTAAACTTTATTTTATTCTTTAACTCTATTTTTTTCAGTCAGCTCTAAGTATTCCTTAAATATTTTTTTACTAGAACTCTATAAATTTAAAATGAACAGATTTCAGAATAGTTTGGTGTATTGGCCTCCTTTGATACATAGCAGCATCATTTTGATACCACTCAGTTACTTTTTTGTTTTAATATTGAAAGAAAGATAAGGCCAAACGAATTAGAATTTGTTTTACTTTCTAATGATAGGAAGAAATCTTTTCCTAGACCATTCATTTGCGTACATTTCTCTGTTAAAAGTGTCATTTTTTATGAATGAAGTGCTTTTTTACTCACATGTACAAATGTCTTGACAGACCGAAAGTTTATTCGACAATTTCGTTTTTTTACACGACATTTATCTGATACATTTTACATAACATCTGTGATATGAATTCATGACCAAGTTGTTGTAAAAAGTCTGCCAGTACCTACTTCTTATCATCCTTTAGGTAGCATTCATGTTTTTGAAGAACATTAGTTTCAATAATTTTCGTCCTTTTGACTTTAAATTTTTTAAAGCATTCCTATTAGGAACTTTTTTACTTCGTGAGCGTTCGGGCCAGCTTTTTTAACTTTTCTGATTAAAGAAATAGAGCAACATAAAGAATATCTATATCTCCATTTGGAGATATAAATATTTTCTCTTAAAATTCGTATTATTTTGTCTGCGATCCTACAGTCTGTAATTCATATTTTTCTTAGTTTATCGGGGTTCTCATCCATGATCATGAGCTCTTTGTATTTTTTGTGACTCCAAAAACTGAACTTCCTTTCCAAGGCGTTTGCATGAATTTTTTTAATTTTTAATTTTAATAAAAGCTAAACAAAATTTAGCATATAGTTACTGAGAGTAAAAGCAAATATAATAAAAGTTATAAGTCTTAAAATGTGCACAGATTTTTTCGTGCGCAGTCCTCACATTTCTTTTTTTATTTTAAAATATAGCTTTTAGAGTTCATTTTTGAATATCATCAATTATTTTCCAGTTATTGTTTTTTTGCACTGCTTTCTAAGCAATAAAATCTTACTAAAGAAATCTCTTGCAGACGGCCTATAAGAAATGGTGGTCAAAAACAAGGTCTTCCAAAAAGTCTTCCATTTAAAATTATTTCATAATAAAGTTTAGATTGATAGATAGGCGAAAGTGTGGTCGGATATCTTTAAACCGAATATTTCATGATTCTGAGTTGACTAATATCCTAAAGATCATAATGGTAGGATATGATATAATTATTACATTACGGTATTCATCGAAATGGTTCAATTACATTAAAGAGTTTGAATAAATTTAGATGTTTAGAATTTTTAATTGAAATATTTAAGTTAAACATTTTTATATTATTTAAAAATAGCGATTTCAAGTGAACAAAAAAAGCTCTTTCTATTTCAGTACTTCTGGAATTATTTTTCTCCAAATTACATTAAAAATTGAACTTTAAATTTTGAATTATATATTATATTGAATTATATATTAAAATACACAAATATCTTACAATAACATTCAAGGTTTAATTTCAATTACATTCTGCTGCTTAAAGTTTTATCAAGTATCGGTCATAAGTGTATAATAAATATTTGGTTATATTTCATTGAAACTTTAAGCTTTAGGCCAAGATTATTCAAAATTTGTTTTGGATAATATTTTCTTTAAAGCATTATTGTATTGTTGTCCTAAATATTGAACAAAATATTTTTCTAAGAAAATGGATTGCTAATTAATGTAAATATTTAATTTTTTAAAACCCAAAATATTAAAAAAAATTATCAAATTGTTCGGGACTCTTGGTTAAAGGGTTAACTGACGTTTTTTCTATTTCAGTATTATATAAAGGTAAAATTTCAACGCTCAGTATCAATTCACAAAAAATATTTTTCTAAAATAAAAATCATGTTCATTAATATATTTTTTATTAGGGTCCCAAATATCTTACAATTACATTTAACATAATTTATATATTTTAGGGATTATATCAATTATCAATTAAATATTTTCTCATGTCTATTGTAAACTTTACTAAACTTTACCCACTTAATGTTTATTAAAAACTTGCGGACCTGGCGAACTTCGCCTCACCCAAATTTTAAGCCTTCAGACAAACTTTAGAGTAATAATACAACACAAATATTTAAATTTTCAATGTGATTTATTTGAATGGAATCAGTAGAGAGCGATTTGATGAACAATGTTTTTCGATTTGTTTTCCGGCGCAAACACAAATAACAAAGACGTGCGAAAAACAGGGAAATTCGAGATTAATCCCACAGACTTTTAGCGCTAAGTCTAAGTCAACATATAACGCCATCTATCGGATTTTGGCTGAGAGCTTTCTATTTTTTCATTTGGAAAGGCATTAGGGAATAATTTCACACAAAATTTCATACAAAAACTCAATTTTCGATTTTTCCAATTTTCCGACTTTTCCGGAGGGATTTTCCAAAATTTTCTTCCGTAAAAACCTTCTCCTCGAAAATACGAACAACTGACAAAATTACTTACATTTTTTACACCATTTATATATATATAGATTATCCATAGGTAATATTTGTATGTATTTTTGTGAAAGTTCACTGTTTAAAAATTTGTTTTGTGCTAATTTTCATCCAAATCCTTTAAATAGTTAATTTAGTTTTTTGTTTCCGTTATTTTTCGGAAAAAATCAAACTTATAAAATTTTTGGGAACACTCTATTCCTAATTAAATCTATTTTTAAAATTAAAATTTTTCATTTTAATTTAGTTAATAGAATCTTACAAATATTTTTCCCTTTAGAAAAATATATGATAAATTTATAATCTCTTGCCCATTGTGCGCTGCTACTGCCTGTTGCAACTACAAGTAGAGGGCAATTAAACCATATCAAAGACAATGGGATCATGAGACATAAACGGGGAAACATAATAATAAAAAAAATTTTTGTAATAATAATAATAAACGTGCGTCTTTAAGTCTGCCAAGAGGCAAGTTGTTTGTTATTGCAACTTTTTTCTCTCAAATAATGCCTATTTTCTTTTCTTTATCTCGAAGAGCAGGAGTATGAGAAGATAAAGAGGCCAAAGGGGGAAATTAGAAAACTGCAAGGCAAACATGAAAAAAGACGGCAAAATTATGATGAAAAGAGTTTAAATATAAATATTTAGTGTAGAAGCGGTCATTGGAAAACGTCATATTTTTATGTTGCTAATGCTTTTCTGCCACTATGTGTTGTTCCCTCCATATTTTAGCTACCGAATGTGACACATTAAATGGGCACTTGGCAGCCTACAGTTTTATGGGACAAATGGTCGGATGGACGGACGGACAGATAAACGGACGGAACAGCTATTATTTATAATAGGTTTTTCATTTAATTTCGTGAGTTTTGCTTTTTTTTAAATGTTGCTGTTGTTGTTGGAGGAAAATTGTTTAAACTTAAAAAAAAAACAGAGAGTGAGAGCGTGTAGATTAATCAAAAATAAAAGGGGGATATTTTTACTTTTCTTTATACGTAGTGTTTGGGTGTATATTGCATGTTTTGCCGATGTTGTTGCTGTTGCTGCTACTGTTGATGATGATGTTTTTGTTTTTAAAATATCAGCAAAATCCAAAAGTGAGATTATTTATTATTATTATTTTTTTCTACTCATTCTTACTTTTCTACCGCCGCCGTCATTTGGCTGAGTTTCTATAAAGATTCAGTTGAAAATTTGCTCGCGGTAAGAACATTTGTATAACGCCGCCTATTTGACTCTATCGAGCTGGCTGACTAAACGCGCTCAAGGAAAAAGAAAACAAAACAAACCATAACCAAATACAATCAGACAATTTTACGTTTAACGTCCGGAATTAATGATTTTTAAGAAATAAACGTATTTTGTATCTAATACAACATCAATTTCAACGCTAGAAAACAAAATCTGTTGCTTTTTTATATTTATTTCTTGGCACGAGTTTTTCCGCGAGCTGTAAATTAGAAAATTTCGAAATTGTATGAGTGTCCAAAGGCATTAAGATAAATATATTTTGATTAAAACTATAAAAAAAAGTTGGAAAATCCAGTAGAAATAAAAACAAATTTTTAAGGCGCCTTTGGTTTGAATGTAGCCAACCAAATTTGTTGTAATACTTGAAACGTGCCTGTTACGCGAAAATCTCCAAAAATAAATGTAATTTTAAATAAAAAGTGAAGTTTGTAAATGTTTTTTTATTTTCTACAGAAAGCATAAAAGATTTAAAGCGTATAAACAGACAAGTTGTAAACTAGAAAAGATGGAGATAAAAAAATAATAAAATTAATTCAAAAGTGAAGTGTAAAAATAGTTTAAAAAGAAGAAAAAATGCGGGAAAATTACGCTAAGAAAACCATGCCGTAACAAAAATTAAAACATGCAAAAGAAAAAAAATATTGTAAAGATTTTAAACATTTTTACAAACAAATTTTAAAATTGTTAAAAGCTTAAATATTAAATTAACACAAAAATGCAGCTATTAATTAAAAAAATAACCAAAAATATTTTCAAGATGCAAATATATCTTTTTTAAAAATATCAAATATTAATACTTTTTAAAGAATATAAATTAATCAAAGTTGTATAATTAATGAAGCATTACGCATATTGTTAACTTAAATACAAATTTTGTGAAAACCAAAAAAATACAAAAGTATCTTGTAACCAAATTTTCGTGAATTAAAAAAAAGAGTTAAAAATAATAAAATATCTCTGTCTGTATTCAATGAGAAGAAAATTCTTTAAAAAGCATTAATTATTTAAAAATTCTTTTAGTGGAGGTTGACGCAAATGTTCATAATATTAATGTAAAGTTTTAAAATATCTTTGAAATAAAAAAGTAACTTTTAATGAAAATTAAAAAAAAAAACTTTTTTTAACCTAGAAACATTCGAAATAAATAATATAAATTCCACTATTATATAAGAAATCTAAAAATATATTTAAGATACAACTGTATCTTTTTGTTTAAATCAATGCTAAAGCCTATTTAAAAGATTTTAAATAATTTAAAATTATTTTTATAAGAGAGATTCAAACTATTATCATGTATAAAATATAATATTTAACAAATTTTCAAAATATCTTTGAAATAAAAAAGTATCTTTTAATGAAAATTCAAAAAAATTTACTTATTTTTATCATTAAAACGTTTAAAATAAATAATACTTATCATAAATTTAACTTTTTAAAGATAAATGTAAAATATTTTTAAGATACAAAGAAATATTAATACAAAACAATGCTAGATCATCTTTAACAAGTGCAAAATAATAAAAAAACACAAAGTTTTATATTTAAAATTACTATTAAGCGGACAAAAAAATATCTTTGAGATACGAAAGTATCTTAATAAAAAATCCAGAATTAAGTTAAAATTAATTAAAAATTAAAACATAATATTTAAGAATATTTTTAAAATATCTATAATTAAAAAGTATCTTTCAATAAAAATTCCAAAAAATTAACTTGTTTTTATCATAAAATGGTTTAAAATAAATAATACATATCATAAATTTAACATTTTAAAAATAAATCTAAAAATATCCTTAAGATGCAAATAAATCTTATTATAAAACAGTGCTAAATCATCTTTAACAAGTGCAAAATAATGGAAAAATACTTTAAATTATTAATAACACAAAGTTTTATATTTAAAATTAGTATTAAGTAGACAGATAAATATCTTTGAGATACAAAATTATCTTTTAATAAAAAATCCAAAATTATGAAAAAATAATTAAAAATTAATATAATAATTCAAAAGCTCCGATATTTAATAAGAAATTTAAAAAATATCTGTTAGATACAAATGTATCTTTGTCTCTAAACAGGTATTGAAACCACTAATTGAAATTCAATAGAAATCATAATATATTTTAAGTTTCAATTCAATCGTAACTCATTTCATTGTACTAGTTTTGTATAGTTTTTTTAAATAGTATTAATTTTGTTTCAATTGTAGCTTTTAATATGGTTACTTTTTATATATTAGTTCCAGTTTATTTGGCTTTTTTAAATTTGGTTTCAATAGTAGCTTTTAATATAATACCAAATTATCTTTAATCGTTGTTTTTTATACAGTTGAAGTTTAGTTTTAATCGCAGCCCTATATGTAGTCTCATTTTAACATAAATCGTGGCTCTTTTATAATCTCAATTTAGCTCTTGTTGTGGCTTGTTATATGGTCCCAATTTAACTTTAATTGATGCCATTTATATAGCCTAAGTTAGGTTTAGTAGTGGCTCTTTATATATACCCAATTAAGATTGAAACGTTTTCTTCATATAATCCCAGTTAAACTTTAATTGTAGCTCTTTACATAGTTCCATTTCAGTTTTAATAGTGCCGTCTTATATAGTCCTAATTTAATTTGAATCATGGCTTTTTATAGGTTCTCATTCGGCCTTAATTGTGACTCTTTATATGGTCCATGTTTAACAATAATGGTAGCTTTTTATATTGTCCCGATTTAGCTTTAATCGCAGATCTTTATATACAGTTTAACTTTTATCGCAACTTTCTATGTAATATTGGTTTAGTTTTAATCGTGATTTTATATAGGTACGTAGTGTCAGTTTAGCTTAAATTATGGCTCCTTATTAGGTCTCACTTTAGCTTTTATATTGACTCCATGTATAGTTCCAGTATATCATTAATAGAAGCTCTTTATATAGTACCAATTTAGCTTCATTTGTGGATTTTTATATAAAAATAGTCTCTGTTTAGTTTCAATTGTACTTCTTTGGTTCCTTTTTACCATTAATTGTAAGACCGAAATTTCAAACATAAAAGTGTTTCCTATAAATTGTCACAAATTTCAGGTAAAAATCTTATTTGTCTTAATATATATCTAAAAAAATTTTAAAAACACAAATTTTAATAAATTAAGTGGTCACAACAAACTATAAATTCTTAAGCAATAAAAATATTTCAAATTAATAAGACTAAACATAAATTTCAACCATCAAAACTAAATTTGTCATCTAAAACCACAAAGAATACAAATGTATATTTTAATACAAAACAAAAATATCAACTCTAAATTACAACAAAAAATCAAAACGAAATTATTTCACAATATCACACTTTATAAAGAAAAAAAAAAATAACTAAAAACATAAGGTTTCAAAAAAAGTAATTGATGTTTTAGAAGTAAAAATTGTTAAGAAAAATCTTAACATTTTTTAGAAAAAAAAAAAAAATAATAATAACTTTTAAAATAAACTGCTAAATAAAAAAAATATATAAAATTAAGTCATAAACTATAAATTTTTAAATTTTATCATTATAAAAAATGTAAAGTATTTTAGAACCTTAAAAGAAAATCCATAGAATGAAAATTTGTCTCAATGAAACAACAAGTACATCTGGTGATAAATAGCTTAAAAACACTAAATAAAATACTTAAGATTTTACTGCCTTGAACAAATACTATAAAAAGCTATTTTAGTTTAGAAATAAACTAGCAAATTAATTAGATTTTCTTAAAATATATTTTAACTGTAAAACAATATAAATACAAATTAATTTAAAACTAAACAAATAAAAGCATTTTTTCCTAAGAAAATAAAAATAATTTATAGCAAAAAAATGAAAAAATAAATAAATAAATATAAATGTAAATTTTACAAATAAAAGTGCATAAACAAATGTTTAAATTAAATATTGAATTTTCTTAATAAATCAAAAATATGGCTGAAATTATACAAATATTTTTTTTATAAAAAAAAAATAAATAAAAAAATATAAGACAAATACTTAAAATATAAAGACAAATTAAAAAAATTTGTCTGAATAAAAAAAAAAAATAACTTTGAAATTAAAAAACGTAATATTTCTTTCATTTTAGTATCCTCTTCAATTCCATTACCCTTTAAGATACTTTTATATTTGACCAAATTGCATAAATTTCCTCTCAAAAGCCTATTAAAATGTCAAGGAATTTTATTCTATACATAGAAATACACAAAAACCTCCGTATAAATTTATCTGCATATAAAAAAGTAAAAATAATGTAATACAAAATATTCTGTAATGCAAAACACTTTGCACATACACAGCCCTTTTATTTTGCTTATTTTACATTTAACCACAAAACAGACAAAATGGAGACATACATATTTTTAATGTATCTCAACGAAACACCAGGGGGAAATTTTTACAATTGTAATATTTTATATTCATTCATAATGCTGCATTTGATGATCTCTCTCTCTCTTTCTGTGTTTGGTTTGGGTTTTGTTAATGCATTGCAGAGCTTTAAAAGAAAATTATGTATTTTAAAAGTTTTTTAATAAATATGTCAGATTTAAAAATGAAACACAGTAAGAAGCCGTAGTAGATCTTTTCATAAAGGTTCCAGTTTTGCTATAATTTTAGTTCTAAGTTTAGTTTCAATCTTGACTTTTTGTAAAATAAAACATTAGATTAAATTTTAAATTGAAGTTTAGATTAGTGCTGCCTGTTTAGCTATAGTTGTAGTAATTTAAATTTAGTTCTAATTTAGCCTCAGTCGAAGCTTTTTGTATTATCTCATTTTTGCTACTTTTGTAGATCATTATGTTGTACTAATTTCGATTATATTCAAGCTTTTATACAGTCTTAGTTTCGTTACTATTATAGCTCTTTATGTGGTTTTGTGTGAGCTTCAAACCTAGATATTTATATAGTTCCAGTGGAGCTTTAATACAAGATATATGGTAATAGTTTTTCTTTAATCATATATACTCAGTTTAGTTTAGGAAAAATAGTTTCCTTTTACCACTAGTTATGTAGTTCCAGTTTTGCTACTACTGTAGCTCTTCCTAAAGCTTTAATCGTTGCTCATTCTATAGTTCCAATTAAACTTCATCTTCAAAAATAACGCAGGGCTGGAATCAGCTTCTTGTTAAATTGACTTTAATTTTCGAGATAAATCGAAATATAGATTGCTCTACATCAGGGATGGAAAATGAAAATATTGATATGATATAAAAATTTAATAAAGTTTGTTTTTAAACTGTTTGACAATTTTTACAAATTCCTTTTCCAACAAATTTCTATGTACTAAAAATACTAAAAAATTCCTTCCCTGTGTGGAAATTTAGGCTTTAAAATATATGAAAAAACAAATCAATTTGTTTGTGTTTTCTAAGAAACGATTCGTTTCTCAAAAAACTTCTATATGTGAACATAGCAAAAAAAAAAAATGTGTTTATTAAACAATTTAAATAATTCTTTATGACGGCAAATTCAATTTATTATTAAAAGCATTTATTTTTTAATTTATTGCCTTTAATTTGCAATTTGTCGCAAAGTGTTATCTTTTAACTCCTAGATATTTCAAAAATCAAATTTATTTAATTATCATAACTACACAAAAAAAATTTCCTTATAATTTTATAATCTGTTTTTTTTTTCCTTTTGCAATTTTGAAGCAACATTAATTACATGTGCGCGCTTAATAGTATGAGAAAATTTGAAAAATAAATGTTTTAGTATAATTTTATTAATTTTGAATAAATTTAAAATACACCAAACTTACCCAAAACTAAAACAATACCCTTAAAGTAACAGGTATTAATATTTAGATAAAATTTACATAAAGTTGAATTTTTGTTACAAATTTAATAATATGAAACCAGATTTAAATTATGCAAGATTATAAATTATTCAAATATCTGTAGTTACAAATTTAATTCTTTTTACACATTTAATGATATGAAACCAGATTTTAATTTAAAGATTACAAATTACTCAAATGTCTGTAGTTCCTAAAAGAAGACCTCGAAATAACATATGTTTTGCTGTTATTATTTATAATCAGCTACTTTACTACTACTTCAGTTCCCACTTAAGGTTTTGAGATAAATATACTATAGATAAAAGAAGAATAATATAAACCTTATAAGCAGGTCAACCAAAAAGTACTCTTAAAATGGAAAAAAGCCCTTAAAATTAAAAAAAACTGCTATTAAAATATTATTTTTTTCAGCAAAATTTTAAATTATCTGCTATTCACGCTAAAAATAATAATTATAATTATAATAATTATTACAACTATAATATAGTATAGCAATTGCTAATACTATATATATTTGCACTTAAAAGCAAGCATCCGAAAGCTTTTTAATTTTATTTTTTAATCATTATAAATATCTAAACTGTTTAAAATACTTTTTCATTTGTTTAAAAAAATATGCGAGGAATTTTTATTTTCAAATATAAATATCCATCACGATGAAAAAATAAATAAAAATATACCAGTATGAAAAAAAAAAATCAAAGGATTGTTTTTAAGCTATGTTCAGATTTGACAAATATTTGATCACAATTACGTGACCACTAGTTTTACATAAAAATTGTTTACCGTTGTTTACCGTTGTTGTATTTTTAAAAGAAAACCGAGTCAAACAAAATTCAATAAAACGTAATCTGTGATTTACGATAAGTAAAAAACATTTTGCAAATTGAAAAAATAAATTAAGAGTTATTTTATTTAGTGGTTACGTTTTTTTCGTCAAATGTTTGACTAGTCATCCGATGAAAAAAATGGAAAATAACTTTCAACTTTTGTAATAAATATCACAAATGATATTTATATTTTTTATTTCGATCAAAATTAAAAAATAAAAATACTCTATTGTTGAAAATAAAATAAAAAAAAATATGATGGATTTCTATTATTGGACACCAAAGATTATTTTTCGATTGAAATAAAAAAAGTTTTTTTTTTTTGTATTAAAACACGGTTCTGAATAAAATACCACAAAATTGTAATTCTAAATAATTTCGGAAATATTAAAAATTTTATAAAAAAAAAAAATTCTACAAAATTTAAATATTTTTGTTTTCCAAAAAAATAAAAATAAAAAGAAAACGATAAAAAATGCTTCTTTTTTTCTTTATCGTAATGCTGTATATATTACAAATAAAACGTGATATATTTCATAGAAATCGTTGCACAAATATCGGCTTTATTCGAAAATAAATGAAGGTTTCGCTTTTTGTAATTTATTATATTTTAGATTTTTTAACTCTACGTCTCCACGAAGAAATTTTTATTTCCTGTTATTTCGATAGAATAACAGAAACAAATTTTTATTTCCAACTTTATATTAAAAGTTGCAGAAAAATACATGAGAAATTTAGATGTTAAATTTCCTTTTTTATTGATTTTTTTTTTTGCATTTTTATTCTTTATTTTTCTTTTTAAAACAAAATTAATTCATTTTGCACCGTTTTTCAGTTAAAAACAGCAAAATCTTAAAAAGTAACAATAAATTTGACAGCTTATTTTAAACACTATTGATGAGCTTTGTGTTTAAACATTTATTGCGATATAGATTTCTTATTGGTCCACACGTAAAGGGAGAAAGAGAGAGAGAGAGAGAGAGATAGAATTTGAGAATTGCCAACATAAAAATGCCTACGTGTAGACTAAGGGTTATAATTTTTAATAAACTTTGTTTTATTTTAAACATGATATAAAGATATAGAGAATTTTTTTTTTTTTGAAGTTTAAAGGATTTTTTTAAAAAATATATTTTTTTATAATTTTTTTTTTTTTTAATACATCAAGGGAAAATTGTATTTAGGAAATTGTTGTCAAAATTGTGTAATTACCCAGCAAAAACTTTTTGGTTTTCGGTAATAACAACTACTTATTAAAGTAGTTTCTTGGTAATGAGGCGTCATTATTATTTGCCTACTCTGTATTACATTAGTAAGTACGCAATAGTATAATAGCACAGTAATGCTGCAATCACGTGGATAAGTTGGCTAGAGCGTCGGATTATCAACCAGAAGGTTGTTGGTTCAACCCCATTCTGAAGCTTTTAGTTTTTTATAACAAAATGTCTAAAAAGATATTTTAAACTAAATAGAGTTTTTGTCGCTCAGGATGCTTTGTGCGAGATGGTGTACTGAGTAAGACGTCAGTTAGTAAAAACGAATGGTTAGCGTGAGTCCAAGTTCGAGTATCACTGATGGCAAAATTTTTTTCTTTTTTTTTTACTTTTGTTTTCGTTTAGGTACATATTTTTGAGTACCCCTAGAATCAAAAAATAACTACATGAATTTGTGGACAAGTCGAACAAAAATAACTAGTTATTCAGACAAAAAATAAGTAGTTTATTTTTGTTTCCAATTATACCTGCTAGCTTGCTTAACAGGAAAGCAAAGTTTTTGTTGGGTAGTTTTAACAAAAAATTGCGTCTAATATATAAATATTCTTTTCGCAAACCTATCAAACTACAGCAAATATATCTAACGTATTGTTAATGGGATGTTGACCTTTGTATTACCATAAACATAGGTATTTAACATGTTATAGAGCAGTATTTAATTTTTTGTAATTATTTAAATTTGGGAATATAGAGCGATAAAAGTATCACTAAAATAATAACTACTAAGTCACTCGAACATCGTATAATGGAAGGTAAAATAATGGATTATAAAAATGTGAATATTGTAAATAATCTTTATTATGAACATAAACCCTAAATTTTATTTTAATTAATATTCAATTAATCAATTGATTGAACATATATTTCATTTAAAATTAAATTTTAAAAAACCCGGATTTTTTAAAGAAGATATGGTAGCACAATAAAATAATAAATCGCTCAAACGTCCGAAGGCTAGTATGGCGACGAAAAGAGAGAAACGCTCTACTTTTACGTCTTTGTATCATAATTTTAAATATTATAGTTTTAATCACATATGCATATTAGTGCCTTCTAGACACTTTAGTATCTTAAAGATGCTAAAGTATGTTGATACCTGCTTCTGTATGATTTGAATTTTGAATATTTTTTGGACGCTATTGATTATAATTTAAAAAATGATTTTAGAAAATTTAGTACTTTTTATATAATTTATTATGATGTCCTAAAAACTGTAGAGATTTTGTATATTTTAGCATCAATTTTCATTCATGTTAAACCATTCTTTTTAAACTCTGTCCCTTTTCACCATTTGGGCGTAAATGATAGATAAAAAAATTTACTTTTTTTAATGCGGAAATTTATGATAGAGTTTTTGTTACAATTTGCTTCCCCTACTTTTTGTTTTTTTTTTTTGCCTTTACTAATTGTAGGAACTACTAAAAGTGACTTTATTAATATTTAGAGCTATTTATAAAATATTAAACAGCTCGAATATTGCTATAAAATCTGATAACAACTTAAGGTGCATAATTAAACATTAACAATGTTATAAATGATTAAATGCACATAATATTTAATATTTTTTCTGTAAGATGATTAACAAATAATTTAGTTATGTTTGGTATGAAATTATTGAAAATATTGCAGTGGCCAGAAAATAAAGATTATGACTCAATGAGCTAAAATTATTTTTCGATTATTACAGATTTTTCTCTGCAGACATAAAAAAATCTGTGATTTTTCTTTTAAGCAAATAAAGAAGACGTTAAAATTAAATAAACAAGTTTTTTTTTTTTTGCAAATTTAAATATTTGTTTTATAAAAATAAACGGCACAGACAAAAAGATTTAAATATTGATTTTATTTTAATTTTAAAATTTCCCAGAAAAAAATTGTTTAATGCAAAAATAAAAGATATAAACAATAAAATTTAATGAAAACCATAGAATTAAAGGCAATTGAAAGGGTTTACAAAAAAAATATGTGTGTAAAATTCTGAAAAAAAAAAAAATACAAAATGTATCTCAAAGATATAAAATTATTTTAGAATTCTTAGTGTAAACTTTTTGCAGTATTTTTAGCATTTATTTTTTTTTAAAGACCATGTGCTTATAATTAGACTTCAATAACGCAGTAAAATAATTAAAAACATATAAAAAAATTAATAACATTAAAAATCATAAGAAACTAAATCACTAATGACATTAAATGAACCAAAAAAAAAAAAAAAAACGGAAACAAAAAAAAGCAACTGAGAAGTTAAAAAAATGTATATTAATTACTGTCAATTTCCCTATGTCAACTAATTATAGAACATCAAATATAAAAAAAATCTTACAAACATGGCTCAAATTGACTATCAAGCTCACAATTTCACCTGTTACACTGTACCTGAATGTTCTTCTAACGATGAACTTGAATTACGTAACGCTAATTCTGGCAGTCAGTATTCTCTCAATTCTACCGAATCAACTACCTCTTCTATAGATAATAATATTTTGCGTAAACATCAGCAACAAATTAAATATTATAAGAAACATTTTAATCCTTATGTGACGACAGCAACAATGCAGCAACATAGAATATCTATGCCTCTAATGATGAATTCATCACAGATGTCAGCGTATCAACATTATGTTAATTCACCTTATCAGCGTCAGCAAATGCCACAACATTTGCAAGAGCAGCAGCATCAGTATCATCAGTATCAAACTTCTTCAGTACAATCTCCTCAATTGGGTTACTTTGTACCATTTGCTCCGAATTGTTATTTTAGTCCACCGGTGCAGAGAAAGGGATATAGGTAGGGTTTTGTTGTAATATTGTTTGTAATATTTTTTCTAAGATATTTTCAATCACTTGCACTAGGAGAAAAATACTGGTTGTAATTGTAATTTTTACTTGAATATGAAATTTCAAATTGTGGATAGTTTTAAGTATCTTTCAGATACTAGATGAAACTAGTTGGAATATATTATTGAGATTCTTTAGTATATTTAAGATACACTAGTATTCTTAAGATACCTAAGTATTCTTAATATACTTTACTGCATCAGTAAAGATAATAAGGTAAAGAAATAAGGTATAAGGATACCAATGTATTTTTGAGAAGCTTTAGTATCATTCAAATACTTTAGACTTTCAAATAATTAAGATTATTGAAATATTTATTTCCCTACAGAAAATTTAGTATCTTTAAGATTCTTCTGTATCTTTCAGATACTTGTTACCTTTCAGATATTTTACTATATTTCAGTTAATTTAATATACTTTTGTATATTTTAGAATATTAAAGATTCTTTGATATACTTTAATTTCTTCAGTATCTGTCGGATACTTTTACATCTTTCAGATACTTTAATATCTTTTAGATAATTTTGTATTTTTTTTAGATACTTTTGTATCTTCTAGATACTTTTGTATGTCTTAGATACTTTTTTATCTTTTAGATACTTTTACATCTTTTCAGATACACTTGTATCTTTAAGATACTTTTATTGGTAAATGAAGCTTTAAAACTGTATGGGAATAATGATTTATCAAGTTTCATAATTCAAATGAAAGTAGAGCGGGCGGCTCCAGGCTTAAGATTTTGTGGGAATAATTTTCTTATACAGTTCCATAATTTAGATGAAAATAGGTTGCGTATTTTTGCAGGGGGTAGTAGCAGCCATATAAAGTGAATACATATTATTGCATATCTAAAGAGCTATTCAACCGATTTAAATATTTTAGTCAGATTCATATTTAGAATGTATAAATTAGTCAGAAATAATTAGGGGTTGGGGCTTCCCGTGATATTTCTTTTCCCGGGAAACAGAAATAAAAAATTCATTTTCCCGAGATTTCCGGGAAATTGAATTTTTCATATTTGAAAACTTAAATTATAAGAAAAAAGCACTGATTTCTTATAAAGAATATTAAAATACATTATAAACCATAATCATTTAACAAAAAATAAAATATTATTAAAGTATGATGCATCTTTCAAGATTTAAAGAATTTTAAATATATCATACAAATAAAATAAGTACCTATTGTAAGTTATATTAAAATCTGTATATCTCAGATTTTTAGGTTAATTAGTTTTCATGCCAAAAATTAAAAAAAAATAAATAAATAAACCCTAATATATGGTACTATATTTAAGTTTCAATAAAAATAGTTTTTCTTATTTATCTTCATTTTACCTTGTTAATTAATTTTTTCTAGTTTAGAGATGTAAAACACAATTCTGGAAAATATTTAAAATTGGTTCTATTAATCGGTTTAAAATTCTCAGTTAAGTTTTGACACTTTAACATTTATATATATTTTTTACAGTTTCCTTTCGTGTATAAGACATGCGTGTATGACATGTCAAAAGAACTGAAACATGTTGTGTTTTCAGTGAAAAAATAATTTTTCTATAATAGTGAATATTTTCGAAGTGCAAATTATTTAATATTCATTTCTACAAACCAATAATACAATTAAAAAATCAAAATTTAACTTGCAAAAAGTAAAATTTTTTTAAAATTTCATTAAATTCTTAAGGCATTCTATGACGAGAAGTATTAATACTTTTGAAAAATAAAATAATTCGTTATCAGCACAGAATACAACTAGAAGTTTACGTGAAAGGCAGTTCAAACTAAATTTTCAAAATTCAAATTTTCTCTGGAAAATTCGAATTTTCTTATGATGAACAAATTTTACACTTTTTCTGTGCCAAAAGAAATCATTTCTCCATGTTAAATTTTGACATATTTTTTGAATAAGACTTCACAAACTTTTATAAAATTTAATATATTTTTAATAATTACATACTTTTTATGAAAAAAATAACACTTTTATAAAATAAACATTAAATTGCGCAACGATTTTAAAATAATTTATTTTATTATTTATTTTATAATTGTCAAAATTTCTATTCATTTGTCAATAATTTATGTAGCCCTATAGGCTAATGAAGTTTTATTCACCTCAAAACTGTCAAAAATGTACTTTTCTAAATACTTTGCTACCGTTTGGCACACATTCTTTGTATCGAATTTTTGACAAATCTTAATATTCAGTATTACCATCTAAAATATCTCTGAAATACTTTCATACCTTTTGAACATTATTAGTACATTAGTACATTTACTGAGAAGTATTTGAAACATTTAAGAATCCCCAACAAATATTTAAGAAACTCAATATCTTTTAGATAAATTTTTGATACTTTTAAAAAATTCTTAAATTGATATAAATTAATTTCACTATTTTTCATTTTTTTTTTTCTCTTGCAGAGACAAAGAAAACGATCGCAATCGTCGTGCAGTCAGCTATGGTGGCATTACCAATAGCACCTCCATGTCTACACTCCCCAGAGCTGCTCCACGTCGTGTTAATCTTATGAAAGAACCACCACCGCCACCTCCACCAAAACCCATACTCCTACAGCAAACATCATTGCAATCTACAACATCCACCACCAACAATTCCGCACTCTCGATACCCAGTAAATATCCACACTCTGAATACAATCTTATCACCAAACTCGAATCCACTACATCATCACTCACAGCTCCTTCACACTATCAGGCACAAAATTTCTATGCAAATGCTTCCACAATTGCAGCAGCCAGTACCAATAACTATTCCTCTTTACTGTGTCATTCGAATTCAACATCCAGTCCTTTGGCGGTACGTAAGCGTGAGAAATTACTGCATCGTTTTAGTGATGCAGCCACACTGGGTCGTAAGCTTAAGAAGAAAAAGAATACGAATCGTACATGTCGTTCGATGACTGAGGCCATTGAAATGTTGGCCGATCCTGTTATAGAAGATGAATTTTTTGTAAGTACTTTTATTTTATCACTCAAATTTGTTATAATATTTAACAATTTGTCACGAGTGTTTTGTTTCTATCAATCATATAAAGGGGGAGTTTCTATACATATTCTGTAGAGCATTTATATCAGTTTTTTAACCATTTGATTATCATTTTTTGTTGAAATAAAATGTCTGTAATATTTTTCCGGATTCTCTTTTTTTTATTTATTTTTTTTTACCAAACAATTAAAATTCTTATCTTCTATTCTTTGGCTACGCGTATTGTATTTATGTTGATTTCTTTTTTTATTATTTCAAAACAGATTATGTTTTTATTCAATTGTTCTTTTTGTTTTTCAATTGCCCCTAAACAGTTGACAATTGTTCTTTGGCGCGTTCATATCGCAAAAATTAAATCGAAAAAAAAGAACGTTACACAAAAGAACGGAAAACGGATGTTGTAATTAATTAAATTAATTATAGGGTGTAAATGTATTATAATTAATTTAGTGCAAAAAAAGTGAAATAGTTTTTTTACAAAAATCTTTATAGTTTAAAGTTGAAATGTTAACCATAACAAAGGCAACAGTGTTAATTTTATTAAAATATTTTATAAATATAATTTCAAACACAATGGGTTTGATTTCAAGTAAAATGAAAAATATTGATCTTAAACCAAAATGACTGTATAAATTAAAAATTGCAAATGCTATTGTTTAAAACAAAATCAAAAATATTGACTTCTGCTTATAATGCTGCTTAAAAGTACATAATATCACTAAAAATATATTAAATATTGTTGATTATTAAGAATCAAAAATAAATATTCCTAATTTCAGTTCAAAATTTTATTCTTAATGCTCTAAAATTCTAAGATATTTGATGTTGTAATAATACTCAAATACCTAAGAGAACTTTTCTTTTTTACTGAATTAAAGCTTAAAGCTTTTATAAATCATTTAATAGTTAATAAGTATCTAAACGTCATTAAAATTAACGGGTTGGACTTTACTTCAGAAGCCTTTCTCAATTATTTGCGTGTGTTCAAAGAAGGCAAATTTTTATTTGAAAATTTTACCTTTTTTCTCTTTCACGATATCGGCAAGTTTGTAACCCTTTCGATTCCCCTTTCCTATATCTACTAACAGCTAAAAGTAAACATCTGAACGCATGCTTTCATTAAAAGAACTCAAATAGTATAAAGTTATCTTTATATATTTTTAAAATGAAATGTTTATTTAATATTGAAAAACATGACCTTTAACCTATAGAAAAAGGTAGATTGTATCTTTCTTAATGAAATTGAAGTTAAAAAATTAAAGTCTTGCTAATTAAAGATTTTCTCCAGAAGTCTGTTATCAAATATTTAATAAACATATTTACATAAAAAATTGCTTTATAAAAAATGTCCACAACAATAAAATTTTGAAATGATCTGACTGAATATTTTTGAACCATGTTTTTTTTTTTTTTTAATTACTGTTTTTAAATAAGGACTGCGCATGAAAAATTTAATGCATACAATTCAGCTTATTAAAATTAAACTAACAGCTCAATCTCTTTGATTTTGTTAAAGGCTGTTATATTCAAGTTTAATTAATATTTGTTTTTAAAAAATTATTTAATATCTTCTAGAATACCCTCCGTTAAGAGCTTTATTGTATTTTTGGTTACTTTTTTGTTGGAACAGGTCCACTTCTTTTTAAACTCTATTTTATTTTTAGTCAACTTTAAGTATTTTTTAAATATTTTTTACTATGACCCAATACATTTAAAATGAACAGAGTTCTGAACAGTTTAATAGATTGTCCTCCTTTGGTACATAGCAACAACATTTGTTCAGTTACTTTTTTGTTATAATTTTTAGAAGGAGAAAAATTAGAATTTATTGTGCTTTATAATGATAGGAAGGAATCTTTTCTGACGGCGCTCATTTGCGTACATTTCTCTGATAATAGTGTCATTTCTTAATAATGAAGTGTTCTTTCCCCACGTGTACAAATGTCTTGCCAAACCAAAAGTTTATTCGACAATTTCGATTTTTGTACACGATATTTATTTTGAACATTTTGCATAACATCTGTTATATGTAGAGTTTCCAAATTCCCAGACTTTTTTCATACCCGAGAATCGGGAACATTTTTGTTGTGTTCCCGGGAACCCGAGAATTCTCCACAAAATTAAATGTACATACAATAAACAATAATTTTTACTTTTCTAATTTTTATTCACAACATTAATTCTGAAGAGAAGTCACTTTTTCAGTTCTTAACTGTTATATAAAATAGTGTTTATCTAGAAGGGGTTAATATAGTACCTAAAATTTATTTAGTTTACCTTTTCTTATAAAATTAAAAGGGCAATTTCCTTCGATTTGTTCAACTTTGTAATCATAAAGAAAACTAATAATACTACAAATTTCGACTAACTTGTTCCACTTTATACTAGCATTTCTCAGAACACAATTACTTTTAAAACAATTAATGCAAATTTTCCGCAATGTAATCAGAGCAGGTAACTAAGAAATATTATACAAAATGTTTTTTTTTTTTTTTAGAAATTTGTTTTTTTCAACGGGTTTCCACTAGAAAAAAATATTTTTTTCTTTTTAGTTTTTTGGTCCATAAATTTATTCGAGAAATATTTTTGAGTTATTTTAATACATTTTGTTAAAATATCGCCATTAAAAAAGAAATTCTATAGTTTTCACATTTAAAAATCCTTTGTGTTAATGTGGTTCGATGTATTTTATGAGCAGCATAACATTTCGTACCATATCCAGGCGCATGCTGCTTTATAGGTAAACGAGAACCGATTTTGATGTATAAAGGCATTTTTATTTCTTTAAAAGCAGTAATCCCGAAGTAGTTATTTTTATTCTTTCGAGATAACAAATAAGTTTAAAAATCTTTTTTATTTTTCTTTCTTTTCATTTAGGCATCAGAGTTATTTTTGCTCGACTCCTGATCTATTTTGAATTTTTGCAAGACGCTAGTTAATAAACGTTTAGACTGACATTAAACTGTTTTAATAAATAACTCAAATTATCCTTTTGTAAAAAAATTTTAATACAAAAAATTTATCCATGCCTGCACATTGGGGTAAAATATGTCAAAAGTGGCGATTAATTGAATTTTAAAAATTAATTTTTTGTAATAAATTTATATACCGAATAAAAATGGACAAAATTTTGTATCAATAGAAATATTTAGAAGTCATTAGTCTAGGTTACGTTGTTTTTGTATACTGAGCTTTCGAAGTTCAACATTTTTTTTTTATATTTTGGAAAAAGAGCAAAAAACTCGATTTTCTTCAACTTTCGATGTATTGTTTTTTTTTTATTAATAAAAAGTATTTTAAAACAAAAATTTGAAATGGAACCAGTAACTTCGGATATTAAGTGTACTTTTCTTCAAGTATTTGTAAATAATATTTTATCCTTTTTTTTTTTTTTTTTTTTTTTTTTTGAAAATTGTCCTAAAATAAGTTTCATGGATTGCAACTGAAAATGTTACAGGATGTATCTTGTAAAAATTTTCTGAAAAATAGTACATATTGTCTACTTTAATATTGTGAAAAAAATCGAGTGCATACGTACCCCGATTTTAGAAATTAAAATTTTTGTGAAAAACTCAAAAAACACCTTAAGTGCGGACTTTACCTTTTCTGACTTTGACTTATTTTCGTTGCTTTATTATTATTATTATTATTATTATCATTTTATTTTAGTATTTTTAATAAACAAAACAATATTATATATATCGACGATAGCAGTGAAGGGAAACCCTATTTTTTATAATTTCATTATTTCATGAAGTACCAACATTTCGTTAAGAGTTTTTCAGAGTTTTAGTTGAGTTTAGGAAGTCTATTTGTATGAAAACTTCATCAAATAATTAATCGTTTTGAATGATTTTTGTATACCATATTTCTAGATAAAAGTTATCACATATACAAAGTTTTATTACATAATCCTTAAAATTAAAAGAAATACATCCATTAATAAAAATTAACGAATAGACGGACCGATATTACCATTCTGCCAAGAAAAAAAAATTAGAATTCTAATTTTATACTTACTAATAAATAAAAAAAACAAACGTGATCACTAAAGTACTGATATGATTTTTTTCGCAGTTTTTGACACATTTAACCCCAATGTATAGACGAAAGGACATTATCATTCTGCAAAGAAAAAACCTTAGAATTCTAAAAATGCATTTTTTACTAACTAATAAACAACAAAATAAGTCGTGATCATTAAAATATTGATATAACCTTTCCCTGAATTAAGCGGCCATTTTTGACTCATTTAATCCTAATGTATAGAAGGATGGACATTACCATTCAGCCCAAAATAATCGCAGTATTTTAAAAATAAATTTTTTTACTAACCAATAAATAAGAAAATAAATCGTGATTATTAAAATATTGATATAATCTTTCTTTGAATTAAGCACCCATTTTAGACCCATTTTACCTCAAAAGAAATCGTCGAGTTCTGAAAATACATTTTTTTACTAAGTAATAAATAAAAAAAGAAATCTTGGTCATTAAAATATTGATATCACTTTTCATTGAATTAAGCGCTATTTTTGACTCCTTTTACCCCAACGTGTGCCGATGGGACAACATTTATTAAAAATAAATTATACATTAGAATAAAATAGTTAAAAACATGAATTTGTAGTCTAAAATTCTCGGGAATCGGGAAGTGGAAAATTGTGAATGAAGCCCTAGTGATATGGAATTCATGGCCAGGATGTTGTAAAAGGTCTGCCAGTACGTACTTTTTCATTTTCCTGCCTTTTATTAAGCAGTATTTATATTTTTGAAAAAAAAAAATGAATCTCAATAATTTTCTAGCATTCCTATTAGCACCTTTTTATTTCGTGGGTCTTCAGGCCAGCTTTTTTAACTTTGTTTAACTTTTAAATAATGAGTCACATTCCATCCAGAAATGTAGAGATTTTAAAATTCGTACTATTTTGTTTGCGATTATAAAGTCTGTAAATGAACTTTTCCTTTAGCTATCAAAATTCTTTTCGATGAGCATGAACTCTTTGTTTGAACGAATTTTGTTCAATTTTCGGAAAAACTAATTCAGTTATTACAACAAAATTTAACATATAGTTACTGAGAATAATAGCAAGTATAAACAGTAAACGGTACAAATTGTTTTACGTTTAAAATAAGTTATGTCTTAAGGTGTGCACTGATTTTTTTTTTTTGCTTTGTTTTAATTTTTACTTATTTGTTTATTTCAAGCGCAAATTTTGCCACTTTCACTAAAAACTAATTAATTTAATTACAATCAGTGCAAAACTATTGTGTCGCAAATAGCTTAGCGATTAATTTGTATTGACAGACAGATTATTTATTACCAAAAGTCTGTCAAATTAGCATAACAAAATGTTGGAAATATATGAAATCTTTTCAATAAAATTATCTTAACGATTAAAAAATTATATTAAAAAGACTCTATTTTTTTCACGGTGTTCAGAGGTCATTTCTAAATTCGACACATATTGTATTCAAAAACTGATATGTATTAATAAAATAAATCCCGAAACACTTAAAAAATATTAAGGTTCTATTGTTTTTATATCATTCATTATTTTTAACCAATAAGTTCTGAGGTCCAGTATAACCCAAAGTCATGATTTTAACATTGTGTTGTCATTGGAAGGAAGTACTTAGTGCTGAAACAGAGCTGCTGAAGTTCTTTTTTAAACCATGGTTATCATTAGTAGAATGTTCTTTTTTATGTTTCTTTTTCATTGCTTTTGAAGTACTTCTCTTAAAACTATGTTTATAAAATATTATATTTATAAAATAAAATACTTTTAAATTTGGGAAATTTGAATTTTCTTAGAAATTATTAACCTGTTTTGCTGCTAAAAATACCTTTATTTTCACTTCTTTGGAAGTAATTATTTATAACTTCCAAAAAAGCACAAAATATGCTCTTAGTTGTACTTTTGAAGTGCTGAAAATGTTCCTTTTTGAAAGTATTTAATCGTTTTTTTTTTTTGAATTATTACATTAATTCTCAAAAATTTTGAGACCAAACTTACAGGGTATAAAATTTATTACTTACAACTTGTTTTATAAAAAAGTGTTAAATTCTTAAATTATTCTTGATAAATTTTATTTAAATAAAAATACTTTTCACTTATGAAAGTGTTTAGCGAAATAGAGAATTAAAAAAACAAAAAGATCTCTTTTTTAACTAATATTGTTCTTATATTTTTAACGATCATATTAAATAATTTTTCATTATATAAAGTGCTTTCTTTGAAGGATTTAAGATATTTTGTATAAAAAAATAGCTCAATTAGTGAAAAAAAAATTAGAAATGGCTTTAATTAAAACAAAATTAGCGAAATGATATCTTTTTACTTGTTGAACAAAATGCAATAGAATAGACTTAAAAAATATAAAAAAAAAATTAGTATAACAATTTTGGGGAGCAAAAAAATTTTCAGTTCCGAATGTTTTGATTAATACTGTAAGTCCATCATTTAGTAACAAGGCTGCCACAAAAAACAAACTCATATTTTTATTTAGAAAGAGGAACAGTCACTTATTTAAACCAAAGTACTGTGGAAAATGTTAGAATACTAGCTGATCATATTTTTTTAAAAGTTTTGAAATTTTATAATATTTTTGATTTACTGTAAAGCTAACATATCATGAGCTATTTTGTGTGAAA
The DNA here is from genome assembly GCA_932274085.1 of Protocalliphora azurea. NCBI lineage: Eukaryota > Metazoa > Arthropoda > Insecta > Diptera > Calliphoridae > Protocalliphora > Protocalliphora azurea. The sequence continues at coordinate 21,169,457 of OW026519.1, read as the reverse complement.
ATATTGCAAAATTCCAAACAATGTAACTGTCTTAAAATATTCGCTAAATTTAGTATACAGGTAAACCTCGATTTACGCGGCTTACTGGAACCGTACAAAGAACGCATAAATTAAAAACGCGTAAAATAAGGTTCAGAATAAATAAAAAAAAAAATATATTTTGTAATTAAATGAAAAATGTAAGTTTGGTACTTAAAAATTGCTTTAAATTAAAACACATAAAATTATTTATTTCTTTGTATTTTTTCCAACGATTTTCTATATTTGAACACATAGGACATTTTGGTATCGATTTTCATACCATACTTTATAAGTTGATTTAAACTGTGATGGAAATATTTCAGTGGCATTTATCATTCTCCTTGAATTAATCAGTTTCGTGAAAATGCTATTGATAGCCAAAAATTACTTTTCCAGCATTCGTTTTCAGGCTGTTCCAAGCAATCACAATTTTGTAAAAATTTTTTGTTCAATCATAGTATTTTTAATTTGTTTATATACTGTTTTGCTTTGCTTATATTCAAATTATAATTGTACTATAATCTTTTTCTATTAAATTGTCTCGAAATTCTTTTGTTTTGTATCCTTTTTTAAAACATTTTCTTAAAATAACTTATTTTTGTAATAACCATTTCCGCACATGTTTTAGTAGACAGTACTGAATTTGGCTCAATTCGAGGTTCTTCATTAGTGTTTAAACGCGTATTTCAAGAAATATTATGGAATCGTATTACAAGGAAATCGCTTAAATGAAGTATCGCATAAATCGAGGGTTATCTCTATTTAAAATAAAAATTTTTCGAACAAACATTTTATAGAGTATTATTTTCGTATCTTAACTATGTAGAATATAATTTATACCATTTTGGATGGAGTATTTAGCGCAGATTTTATTTTTGGTCATAAATAATAAAAACAATGCAACCGTGGTTAAAATTATTTTACAGATTACATTCAATTATTTTGGTTGAAAAATAATTTGTAATGCAATGCGTCTTTTTTGCTCCCTTTACCTCCGCGCTTAAATTAATATAAAACGAACGATTGGTATAATGTGTATTGGATTTTTAAAATTTTATTTGCAGATATCTGCAAATGTAGCCAGGATATATCCATCTGATCTCAAACCTTGTTTGTAATATCCCGTTCGAACATTTTGCAAACATTTCTCTGACAAAACATATACGAATATGAACACTTTGTGGCAGCAAATCTTTCAATCTCGAAGGTTCGTCCATTTAGCGATATCAATAGCGAAACGTAAAAATATTTGTTAATGATTCTTTTACGATATCAAAAAATTATGAATATTATTCGATATTGATATTAATAACGACTTGTGATTACAGGGATTATGACATACTTTTTGCCTAAAAAAAATCAATTTTTCAATTTAAATTTTTTTTAACGCCTTTTCCAAATATGCAAAAAAACTTTTTTTTTTTGATTTTTTCAAAAAAAAAAAAACAAAAAAACTAACAGTAGCAGTTATTTTTGAGTTTTATTTTTTGCTCAATTTTTTCTGATTGTTGTTTTTCGATAAAAAAAAATAACTATTATTTTTAATTTTTATTTTTTGTTCAAAATATAACGATTATTTTTGATTTTTGTTTTTCGATTATAAAATAACGATTATTTTTTTCTTTAGCTATAGCAAAACTATTTTTAGGAAAAAAGTTAACCATTATTTTATCGAAAAATAAAATTCAAAAAATGTTCATTATAATTTGAGCAAAAAGTAAAAATCAAAAATAATCGTTATTTTTTAATCGAAAAATAAATATTGAAAAATAATAATTAAATTGCGACTAATAATAATAATAATAATAATAATAATAATAATAATAATAATAATAATGTATAATTGTAATCGTTACAGTCCCTGGATTATTACCATTAGCAATAGTTCTAAAACGATAGTAGTTTTCTGTTTTGTTTCATTACCATTTTGTTCCCAATCTAAAATTAAGAGCTGAATTAATTTTTAAAGTTATGTTTTATTTCAAACTTAACACAATATGCCAAATATTAAAAAAAATATAGGTATCCAATAAATTACATTTCAATAAAATTAATAAAGTCATTTACATAAGAGCGGTAATATTTGAAGCATTTTGTTCAAATTTCAACTTCGTCCAGAGAAGTCATCAATGTTTTTTCTCTCAATATTATTAATTTTTATGTGGCTCAAATCTACATCTTTTAGTTAAAAATTTTCCGAATTAAACTGCAAAAAATATGTATATTAGATATTTAGTTAAATATGTTATTTTACAAATCTATTTAGACAAGTATTGACATTACATTTGTCATTTTTTCTAAAATTTTATTATATTATTTTTTTTATTAAAAATTGCACAAAATTTAACATATTTAGGAACCAAACAAAATTATAACTCAAGAATGACACTCAATTCTTTTTGTTTAAGTATTTTGCATGCACAAACTTTTTTATTAAATAATAAATCCTAGAGAAATTTAAAAGAATAGGTAATTTCTTGACGAATTTGGTTTCAAGATTTTTAAAATTCTTGAATATTACGTGAATGTTTACTACCGAGAAATTATCGAAAAAAGTTCGATGTTACGAACGTTAATTTTTAATATAATTGTCGATAGCCTCACGAATATTCTGTTTCGAGAATTCTTCGTTTTTAGCGAACATTCGCTAATATCGAAACTCGGGTCAGGCGGGTAACTAAACATTTCAGCGCCAGATGTACGGACGGACATATTTATACCAGCAAAGTGGGTTAAAGTAATAATGGCAAACATATATGTGAATCACTATTGTACACGTAATAGCTCTGTAAATTTTCATTATGATTACTCAATTTATTTTTGAGTTATAAATAAAAATGACTTGGTCTTGGACTTCAATCTTCCTACCCTAATTCTTCTATATGTCTTAAATTTTGTCATAGTTTGCCAACTAATTTGCAAATGGATTTAGCTCATATTAACTAATATTACGAAAAATATTCTCAATATTATTGGCGCAAAATTTTGTTCATTTATTATTAAAGATTTAAAAGTTACAGTTATATGAACAGAAAATGACAAAAAATTTCTTTTACAAATAACCAAGACAATCAAAAATAGCCATATTATATTTTTTTAACGTGCTTTAAATGAACAAACATTTTAGTTATTTATCCCTTTTGCAGAATTTAAAGAATTTTGGTATTAATTTGTTAAAGAATATTTTTCCATTGAATTGCATTGAAAATACACATTTTAAAGTTAATATTTTCCATCTGTTCGTCGTTTGTTGAAAAGGCGTTTATAAAGCCCACAACTGCAATATATATCAAACGATCGTAAATCCTTTCGCTAATTTTTCTATTGAAATTCAGCAAAATCGGTTCATAAACGTCGGAGATATGTCTGAAACATCGCTTTATCACCAACACCGTTACGCTAAGTTGTACAAGAGATGTAAAGTGTTCCCAATTCTGTATTTTTGAAATCCCTACGAGAGTTGTGCGATCAAATTTAACTGTTATAATTCATTTATAAAATAAAATGTTGGTTTTTACACGGTATTACGTATTTTTTATACTTTTGGGTACATGAAGATATTTGATGCTTCTCCTGGTCTGTATTATAAGACCAGGGCTTTCCGAAATGGTGCTTTGAATAATTTACATTTTCACCAATTGTCTTTTTATATTCTTAGAAGAAATTTATGTTCCAGCGAATTTTGATTCGACTTAGTAGCATTAGAGGTCCCCGGCTTAATAAAATTATTTGAGACTTTGTTCCCCGAAGTACATTTTTTTACCCCGAACCTTTTAAAATTGCTTCTAAATGCTGCCTATTAATTGAAAATAAAATTATCTAACTACATATATCGATCAATCTCTGTACACCGAATTTGCTTGAACCTTAGATTTTTACCATATTTTTGAGGTTCCTATTCCATAGATCCTTTTTTATACTAATAGTTCTTGTCATTAAAGAGTATTCTTATCTTTCTTCTGTTTTTAATTGTTAATTAAGTAAAGTTTCGGAAAAAAATTACAAACATTTAAACAAATTTTGACGAATTTACTTCTGACCCTTTTTTATTGGTCCTCACTGAAAAATTAGTAATTGCGCTTGAGACTATGTACCGTTATTGGATAATTGCAATGATTTCGCACTAAAAGTTTTATTGTATTACATAAACTTTTGTTGAAAACTCAAAATGTATAAAATAAATGTACTTTTGTCCCTAACTGTATAAGGATTTATAAAATTTTAATTCTTTTTCAACTTTATATGAAAATGTAAATTATTTAAAATTGTTAGTATTTACATAGATATAGAACAGATAAATGTATTTGTAATTACATCATTCTTACGGGAGAAGGGTATACAAGATTCGGCACAGCCGAATATATTTGATTTGTCAATTGATTTATTAAAACAAAAAGTACCATGTATAGACAAATGTAGGTTTTATTTTTTATCCATTTGCCAAATTTAACCCAAGGATGGGGTGTTGTCTCCTTTTTGAATGACTTCAGAAAATCATAAATAAAATATCAACAAAAACTAGAGATAGTCGGGACTAAAAACACTTAATGTCTAGATATCTAAGATTTTAAGACAAAAGAAAGTTTGCAAATATCGTTCTACCTTAATCTTAAGAGAAAAGTGAAATATGAATTATTTTTGAAACTGGTATATTTTTCAATTTGATTTCACTCTTTTAAATCCCTTGAGCATTTTAACTCGATACATTTAATTCAAATTTCTGTCACTAAAATTGTGGGCGTCAATTAATAGTAAAAAAATACTTTAATCAACAATTAAATAATTTTCAAAAGAAAAAAAAAAAGCAAATCAATGACTACGACAACAACAACTACAAAAAGTAATTAACTGTGTATCTAATATTTTGAAAATAAATACTTTAAACTATTGGGGTCAATACATGTATTAATTTGTTAACTGACATTACAGAAATAAAGCAAAAGAAAAAAAGTTAAGCATGTCAACTAAAATCGTAAAGGAAAGAAAATTGTTTTGAAAAAAAAATAAAATAAAAGATTAACAATGACAGATTAACTACAGAAATTAAACTAAAACATAGATAGACAAATAAAAAAGGCAATAAAAAAAGGAATTTAAATTACAACAACTAAATTAAAAACTATAATAGTCTAGATGGCGAAATCAGCAGTAAAAGAAGCAAAATGTAAAAAGTGTGCCAATTTTGTTAAAAAACAATAAACGCCATACGTTGGTTTTGTATTATTGGAAGGCAAAAATATTGTAACGTCAATCTTTTGGTATTGCAGTTGTTTCTTTTTTAAGAGTACTTTACTTTGTGTTTTATTCATATATTTTTACCTTGTAATCAACAGTGAACCGTAAAGTAGGGAAATTGCAAGGAAAAAAATATGCACAAAGAAAGTGGAGGTTCTGAAAAATGTATGACCAGCATACAAAAAAAAATAATTTTCTTTATATTAAATAAAGAAGAGTTGATATAAGGAAAATTGTAAAAAAATAAAATCATTTTCATGTGGAGGTTTACACTAGCAACAAAATGTCAATCAATTTTAAAATTGACAATCAATTTTAATATTACAATTTGTGTATCTAATGTTTTTGGAATTAAAATTTTATTACCACAAAAAGTATTTTTTCAAAGGCATTATTAGCCTCCAAAATTTGGATAATTAAAAAATAATTAAATTCCAACCTTTGACCAACCTCCTACCAAATCAAAATTATAAAAAGAAAAAATTTGATAAAATTGTCCCTATGTTGGCATTCTTTTCAAGAATTTTAGATAAATTAAAAAAAACCAAATTATATCTTGACCTTTAACCCTCCCACCAAATCAATATTAAAAAAATGAAAATGTTGATTTTTTATTTTTTTATTTACACAAATTTAAAAAATATTGTCTTGGCCTTTGTCCTCTTATCAAATCAATTTTTTAATAATATTCCTGAACTGTGGTGTCTGTATTTTTTTCTGCATTTTTTCCTTGAGTGTAGCAAAATAAATCTAACGAAACAATGCGAAAATTTCAAGCACAAATTTCGCGTAATTGGATTAAAAAAACAGCATAAAAAATTGTTGTAAAACAAGGGGTACAACAACAATTGCAGAAAATAAAGAAAATCAATTGCATTTGAAATTTTAAACGAAAAACAACAAATTTATTTTATTTTTTATATATAAAAAATAAAAGAAAGTAACTAATATAAAATTTTCTTAAATAATAAATAAATGAATGAAAAATAACGACTTTTTCTAAAAAAAAAAAAAAAATGGTGAAAATCTTAAAAAAAACACACCTCAATAACCAAAAATAATTTTTAACAATAATTAAAGTGTTGCCTACTTTAGTGTGCTTTAAATAAAATAAACAACACCACTTAAAAGAAAACTCACCACTGAAAAACACTCTATTGATCAACAAAATTTTAATAAACACAACATGAAAATCTTAAAGTATACTTCGAAGCGCAGTAGTTTAAAGAAACGTAAATCTAGTATGGCAACCTCAACGCGCTCCAGTGTTATGCATCCCGTCAATCCTAAAGCTGCTTTTTATCCATTTCTCAAACAAAAACCAACTGCTTTTATACGCAATGGCATTATTGGCAATGGTGAAGGTCCCGGCTCAAAGGGACTCTATCAAGTAGACGATCGCATATATACCACAACCAAAATGTTTATACGTGATGGCTATATGTATCCTCGGCAAGCTGGTCAACCAATGGATCCTCGGTTTCCTTATGAGCTCCATGAGTTTCCCGATGATACAGGAGCCACTGGCCTTCAGTTGATAACTGCTCCCAAAGTGCATATCTCTGGAGAATATTTAGCTAATGGTTCCTCAGATCCAAATGTTTCAGTGCCCGGTAATATAGTACACAATAGTTCTGGTTCCTTAACTCGTCGTGATGCTCGTAAGGCAGCTACTGAGATAAATTTAGCCAATCAAGTTTATTGGTTGCAAAAACAACGTATACGTTCGCGTAGCAATAGTTTGGGTCAAATGGTGTCGTCGCAGGAGGATGCTATTGCTTCCCAACCTATAGAACGTAATTATATACGCAATGTTGATGATTTGTTGTCATCGTTAAAACAACAGGATCAAATTTATCAAGTACCGCCGAGTGAGAGTGGCCAGTCGACGGCCTCTAATCGCCGTAAGAAAAAGGTGAGTTTCCTTTTATTAAGAAAGTGTTTTAGATTTTGGAAAATGGGAAAAGATATTTTTCAAATCAATTCTATAATTGAAGATATCGAATAGGATTAACGATTTTTTCTAATATCAATATGTTTACAAAAACTTTAATAACTTGATAAGCTTATAACTCTTTTTAAACTTCTTGCTTACAATTTGTTAAAAAAAAAAAAAAATACAAAAACGTAAATCGTTTCAATTTTAACTAAATGTTTTTAACTGATAAAAATATAACTTTTATCAAAAGCTTTAAAACTTGATGAAGCTTTGATCATAGTCTTTATAAAGCTTATTCTGATCAAAAGGTTTTTGAAGGGCATATTAAAATTAGATCAACAAAAATAATAAAATAATAAAATTTACCTAATGCTTTATAATTTACCAAAGCTTTGGGCATAATATTTACCCAATTTATAAAAGTAATAACTAAAGTTTGCTTTAAAAAAATAGTAGATATAGAATACATTCAAAGCAATTATTTCACTGTTATTACAAAGCAAAACTTTAAGCTAACTCATCACTATTTCTAACATCTTTTTTTATTTTTAAACTTAAGAAATTTAAGTTTTATATACAAATTATAAAATTATAATTTTTATAATTTCTTCTCTAATATTTCATAACCCACTCCTTAGATTTTATCTCGCATAATTATTTAAATGAATATAATTTAATATAAAACACCTTTAAATGCATATTTTTTTTTACAAAAATTAAATGAAATGAATGGTGGAAAAAATGAAGACAGAATTGTGTTAACAAACTAAATTGAAATCACGTTTTAACCTTAGAAGATGACAATGTTTTTTAAATGCTATTATATTGGCAAAAGTATTTATACACGAATAGAGTACCGGGAATAAAATATATATATATAAAAAAAAGACAAAAAAAACTGTCAAAGAAATAAGGAGAGATTCTTCAGCATACAAGAAAAAGGTAACCTTAGATGAATAATAATGAAGAAATGCAGCAATGGGGAAAAAATGCAATAGGGGTATTCACAGAAAACTATTAGGGGCTTTTATTTAAAGTTATAAAAAAATAATATTAGAGAACTAAATTTTGCAAAAACAGTTGGAAAAACATCTTTCTCCAGAAACATTTCAATACAAAAAAAAATTAAACTGAAAATTTCACAAATAAAGTTAATTTAGTAACTGAATATTTTTTTTTTTTTTTTTTTTTTAATTATTTACTAAAAATTTGTTTAATAAGTATTAAGATATTCAGTTTAAATTTGTTTTATATTTTTATTTGATTTTTTTAATTTTCTAAAATTATTTCCATAAAAATAAGTTTAACGAACATTATTTTAAAATAAAATTATAGATTTTTATTTCATAAAAAATATTCTGTTTTAATTAAAAAATTATTTTAAATTATTTAAAAGAATTCAAAATTTGGAATTGAAAATATGTTATTATTCTAAAAACTATTAAAATTTCAAAATTTTAAGATGATTTTATTCACAACTTTAAATGTTTCTTTTTTTACAAAAAACTAAGCAAATTTCAAAAAAAAAAAAAAAATACCGAAAAAAATTCCTCACAAAATTTTTTTTTACTTGAAATGAAAAATAAATTTGCTATTAAAAAATGTTTATTAATTTTTAAAAAATTTCGTAAAAAAAAATATGACAAATTTTTTAAAATTAAAGCAAATTTTTGATGGAAATTTAAATATTTCAAGTTTATTGAAATAATTATGAAAAATACAACTTAAAAATTATTAGACTCTCGGAACAATGGAATGCAATTTCGCAAACAAATTTTGCTCAACAAACCAAAAAAAAAAATTAACTAAAAATAAGAAATAAATTTATTATTAAAAATTTCTCCCGGGAAAGTATCAAAATATTATAATAATAATAATTTTATGATTTTTCTGTATTCCGCGGTGTTCGATTTTTTCGGAATTTTCAATAAACAAGAAAAAATTGTTATACGAAAATTTGTTTAAAAACATATATATTTTTTTTTACATTCATTTTCATTAAAGATTTTTTCGACTAAATATTTTCACGCAATAATTTTTCAAAAAACTTTCAAAGATTTTCTTTTACCAATAATTATTTTCATTAAAAGCTTTTTTGCTAAAATATTTTTTAAATATTTGTTTTTATATTTTTACCGAAATGTCATCAGTAATATACCAAAACAAAATCTAGTTGGTTTTTAAAAACTAAATTTACAAAACCAAATCGTTCACATACCATGTTTTTTTTTTCTATGTAGTTTTTGTTGACCTATTTATTTTTTCATATATTTGGATTTGAATAAAATTTAAATTACTTTTGTAGTTAAAAATGTTTTTAACTATATTTTAAAAATTATTATTATATAATTTTTTTATATACAAAATTATTTATGTACAAATTTGGTAAAATAAAATAATTAAAGATATTTGACAATTTACTTTTTTTTTCTTATCATATACAAAAGCTCAATTTTCTAAAACCAGCTAAACAGGCTGTATCATAAATATTTTAGTAGTTTTTATTCAGTTTTTAATAAAAACATGATAAAAATGGTTTTTGATTTTTATGGGAAAACTAAAGAAATTTATGTAGTTTTTAATCAATAACCGAATGAAGTCAAAAACTACTAATTTTTGTTTGGTGTAAACGGCACATAAAATTAAAAAAAAAAATAAATAAACAAATTTTTTATAACAATTTTTACTAAATACAAATTTATTTAAAATTTCCAAATTCATTGTTTTCCAAAAATATAAACTTTTTTGTCATCCAAAAACTAAAAATTTTTTGTTTCCTTTATTCAAATAAATAATTATACCCTTTACGGCAGGTGTAAAGGGTGAATACAAGTTTGTCATTCCATTGGTAATTTCCACAATTTTCGTCGGAGAGCGAAAAGTTAATATTGGATACCCTTATAAGAAACGAAGTCGAAATAACGATATTCTTCCGCCTGACTGAAAAATATGTTTTTGTTTCTGTGGGATAATTGAAACCCCTTCCTAATAACTTTTGATTTTTTTAACTATTTCAAAACTTTAATTTCAAACTTTTAAAAATTTTGTTAAACAAATTCCAACAAGTTTGAATAAAACTATGCAGGTTTATAGACAACACAGAAAATAAAATTAAAAAGAAATTAGGTCAATACTTATTTGCATTTTTCAGATTTCACCAAAATGGCAATTTTTGCGGTTTTTAGTTATAAAGTCGATTTATTAACAATAATATTCAAACTAAACAGAATTTTTACAGAATAAGATATAATATGTTTCGAAAAATACATTCCGAAGTTTTTAAGAAAATTTGATACGGATAACCTTCAAAATACGAAGGACAAAGATCAGAATTTAGAATATTTGAATGTTTTAAATAACACATAACGAAAACTTATTTTTATCTAGATTTCAATAAAATTTTACGGAAATATATTTGAAAGACCATCGTTGATATGGGTAGTAAAAATGGCAAATTTAACCCTCAAGTGATCTTGGGGTCAGCATTTTTCAAAAGCACTTTTTCTTAAATATTTGTAAAGTAAATTTTATTAATTAATATCATGGACAAATAATACGATAATTACCTCATTCTGACAAGTAAAGTCTTGTTTGGTCTGAATATCGGTTCAAAAAAATTTACTTTATAGTTTAAAAGCTTCAAAAAATGCTTTTTTCCGAAATCCGTAAAATTCAAGACGCATGTACGGGTTAGTCATAAAAGATATTGACCAAATTATTTCTTAATTTTATTTTCTATAGTCTATAAAGTTTTTTTTCAACTTATATTCCAACTTTTTTGAAATTTAATTAACGACATTTTTAAGCTTGAAATTGTAGATTTGAAACAGTCTTAAAAAAAATCAACATTTTGTAACCACGCATGGAGAGGTGTTTGAATTATCCTGGAGAAAGAAAAACGTATTTTTCAGTAATTATGGTTGAATTTTTTTTTTTTTAATCAGTCGAATCGGTCTAGAGATTTTCCACTATACCTTTTTTATACCCTTCACCACAGGTGTAAAAAGTATATATATTAGTTTGTCACTCCGTTTGCAATTTCCAAAAAAAAAAAAAACGTAAATATTTTCTGGATCTTTGTAAGAAATGATGTCGATAGGACGAAGTCTCTATTGAAATCCAGTAAAAACCGGTTCAAAAATAGCGGAGATATTAAAAAACGGGTTTTTTGCAAAATAAAATAGGAAAATTTTGCTTTCCGTCATGGGTACTGAAAAACAACAATAAACTAAAGCATGTTTGGTTTTTCAACTTTCAAAAGATCGGAAATTTTTTTAAGAATTTTTGTATTAAAAAAATGAAAAGAGTTGATCCAGTATTAACAGAGGTCATAACGCATTATTAAATTTTTTGAAGCTTATAAATAAGCTATGGACCTCGTTCTAGCATAAATCTATCACAAATATTTTTTTTTCGATTTTTTCAAACAGTCAAATCCGCCCATAAATTTCCCCCATGCTCTTTTTTTTTAATTTAGTATTATCTTACATGTATAAAATATTTGTTTTACAAAGAAGTGATTATATGTTCCTTAAAGATATGCGAACTTTTGTAATATTCCAAAGTATTAAATTTATTATTTACTAGCTTTTAACGGTGCGCTTCGCTTCCATATTTGATGCAATAACTAATATTTACTTTATATGGGAGCTACATGACCTATCCATCCTATTCGAAATTTAATATGAAAATTACTTTTAAAACTTTTTAAGACTTTCACTGTAATAGTCCTTTAGATGAGAAAATTTATATATTCTTTGTATGGTGGCTACCTCTCCCCCTGTACCAATCCTTCCTATTTCCATTTCATCAATGAAAGGTTCTCACTGTAATAAATTTTTTAGATATGCCATAATGAATATCCCCTGTTCCGATCGAAAAAAATATCGTATTTGAATTTAGGGACACACAGGTTGATGTTGTGTAAATTTTATGGAAATCGGTTCATCTATTTTAGAGTTATAAAGAATTTGGCGTAAAATATCGGTGTGGCATCCCCATGCTCCTCGTAAGAGTTAAAAGGAACGTAGCTATATATATATATATATATCCGATGATGATCCAACATAACCTATAACAGTCTACGGCACTGGTACTATCTGTGAGTCAAATTTCGTGAAAATCGGTGCAGCCGTTTAGATATGATTGATGCACAAACAAACTTACACCTCATTTATAAAATCTTGATTCTATTTCAACTTTATATGAAAATTTAATTTATTTAAAGTTTTTTGTGTTTACATAGATATCGAATAGGTAAATATATTTGTAATTACATCCAATATATAATGTATTTCATTTTCCTATTACACATCTCAACACGGGTATATAAGATTCGACATAGCTGACTATAGCATTCTAACTAGTTTTTTTTTTATAAGTGTTGATTTTTTTATAATTTGACAATTTTCTTTTTTTTATAAATGTTCTAAATATAGCAATACTTTTATAAAATTCGGCATGTATAAGTATAAATCTTTATGTTAAATTTCATGAAGATCAGTTTATAATTTCCAAGCTCCCATGTAAACCCTTCATCCAATAATCACTTTAATGTGGAAAAATCTCATACAGATGTTAGTATCAAGTTAATATTATATAAGTAGAAACAACAGTACAAAAATTTATAAGGATTGGTCCATAATTGATCATAGCATATTAGACCCACTTCTGGGTATCCCCCTATGCGCATAAATCTCATATATGTATTAGTATAAATATAACACCGTACAATAAAAATCAAAAATTTGTCTCACACACGATAAATTCCTTATACATGTGAAAATATAGACTTAATATAGTATAACTGCGTTTTCAGCTTTTCATTTCGTGTTCGTTTTTTCTTTTTAAAGGACTTTAAAGTATGTACGAGGTAAATGTTTTAATTTGAATACTTTACAATATATAGATATATATTAAATGAAAGGGTAGAATTGTGTCATAACGTATGACTTTTTGTTAAAATAATTCAAATAAAAGTGGCAAAAAAAAAAGTCCTTCAATTATTTCATCATTTAATATCCTTAAAAATTTCCAACAAATAATTTGCAAAATAATATATGTTACACAGAAAATATTATTAAATAATACTTCTTAATATTTTTTTTAATTTTTTTTTTATTTAAATTTAATAAATTTAATGATTGTTGCAATTATACAATTAAGAATTTATAAACTAAACAAATAAGGAGATTTTGGTATTTTAAAATTTAAATAAAAAAATAAAAACATTTAGGAAAAAATCAAATAAAACTAAAATTTTATACGACGGCCATTTTCGACTTGGATAACCAAGGATAACTTAACAGAGGATGCAGAATTTGTGGGTTTCATAGGGTATTTATGCATTTTTAACGTTTCTTGTGTAAATTTTGTGAAATTTTCTGTTGTTAATATAGGTGTTACAGTTATGCAGCGTAGCACATCTCCATATTAAGGTTTACAGAAGAATTTTTTGCAAAAATACTTCCGTTTAGGTAAGCATTACTTTTATTTGGATCATTTTACCAATCAATTATTATTAAATATTCTTAAAATTGTTTGATTATAGCCCGTTTGTTGGAATGATCCTCAAAATAATAGCGACTATAAAACGATTGGAAGAATATAAATATTCTTATTTGTATTTGTAAGCTTTAAAATTATATATGTATGTAATTTATAATAATAAATAAAGACAAACTAAAATACCGCATTAAATTTTGTGCTAATTTTAACGAAAACTTTTTGCAATGAGACACATTTAAGTAATAATTGAATTGTGCCAATAACATTTTTAATTGGTTTTAGGAAAAATTTAAATCATAAAAGTAATTAATTTGATTAAAAAAAAAAAATAACTGAATTTTATACAAAAAAATCAATTGTTTGCACTTAGTTAATATTATAATTTTTTTGATTGGCGCAAATTCAATTAAAATTTTAAGCATTTTCGTAATTGGAACTCATTTTTATTTTTTTCTGTGTAAAGGTGCTAATATCCATTTTTAAGTACCAAAAATTTATGCGTTTTTACCTTATTACTTTAATCAATACTACTAATATGACAACATTATTTGAATGAATTTAAAATATATATGAAAGTTATTTTTTTTTTTATTTGTTTAACTTTAAATTTCATTACTTGTAATTTTAATCTGCGAAAAGATAAGAGGTTACGATTTTTATATTATATTTAATATCATTTTGTGAGTAATTAACAAAAAAAAGCTGTTGTCAGTCAATCGCAATCATCGTGTACGAGTTTTAAAGTTATATTCGGGAGAGGTCCTAATATAGAAACTATGATCATATATGGACCGATCCTTGTTAAAATTCAAATTATGGTTTATACACTAACACAAAACTTATTTATGCCAAATTTAGTTCAAAATCTAGCAGTTTTATGAAATTTATGAGCATTTAAGTGATTTTCTGGACTGAATCTTATATGGGAACTATGTTCAATTATGAAGCAATCCTCTTGAAATTTGGTAATGTTATTTATATTTATGTATATTTTAATTATTGCAATTAAAATCACAAAATAAATTATTCATATGACATTTATGAGTCTTAAAGTGAAATTTTGGAATTAGAGTTGCATGAGAGATATGATCAATTAGTGACTGCTCTTTGCAAAATTTAATAGCTTGATTTATACTTAAATACAAATTTTATTTCGATACTAACATTTTTTTATTTATACACATTAAATGTCATAAGCAAACTATGGTCAATTTTAAATTTTAATGTACAAATCAAGCCGAAAGATAACATTCCTTTTCCGATTTTCATAAAAATATGCGCATATTTAAAATAATTATAATCACTAACAGGTTTTTTTTTTTTTTTTTTTTTTTTTGGGAAACATTTGTATAGACGCAATATAAAAAAAAACCGATTTGAACCAATTTCTTTAAAGTTTGCACTTATGTCTACCAAAAAACGACTGTGCCAATTATAAGGGTGTGAAGATAGCTACGAAAGTTAGCTACGTTTTTTAATTTTATGTTACCTAACAGTTCTCTCACTCAAAGACTGTTATGTTAGCAGAATTTGATTATTTTCAATTTTAATAACATTTTTAAAAATGTTAATGACTTTTATTTAACAAAATAGATTTAGCTGCACTTTTGTTTACATTTTTGAAAATGTTAATAGCATTTTTGTAATATTTTTTTAATTAAAATTATTATAATTTAAATGTTCGAATAAAAAAAATATATATAATTAAAAACTATGATTTTTAAACTACCTTATGTTTCAGAAACATGTGTTTAAAATAAATACTTTTAAAAATTTTTATTTCTGAAAAAATCTTTATATGGTGATCAAATTGATGATCAAAAAATTATCATAGGTTTTGAGTAATGGAATTTTGAAAATTTTGAAAAAATTCATTTTCTCATATAAGGGCCCTATTGATGATAAAAAAATGGGTCAAAATTAAAAAGGTGCTCTATTTAGACCTAGTAGGCTCGAAAGATATTATCTTAAGGATTTCAGAGCAGAAAAGATAATATTAAGATTGATCATAGGTTTTGAGTAATAGAATTTTTAAAATTTTGAACAAATTCATTTTCTCATATAAGGGCCCTATTGATGATAAAAAAATGGGTCAAAATTGAAAAGGTGCTCTATTTAGACCTAGTAGCCTCGAAAGCTATTATCTTAAGGATTTCAGAGCAGAAAAGATAATATTAAGATTGATCATAGGTTTTGAGTAATAGAATTTTGAAAATTTTGAAAAAATTCATTTTCTCATATAAGGGCCCTATTGATGATCAAAAAATGGGTCAAAATTAAAAAGGTGCTCTATTTAGACCTAGTAGGCTCGAAAGCTATTATCTTAAGGATTTCAGAGCAGAAAAGATAATATTAAGATTGATCATAGGTTTTGAGTAATAGAATTTTGAAAATTTTGAAAAAATTCATTTTCTCATATAAGGGCCCTATTGATGATCAAAAAATGGGTCAAAATTAAAAAGGTGCTCTATTTAGACCTAGTAGAATCGAAAGCTATTATCATAAGGATTTCAGAACAGAAGAGATAATATTAAGATTGATCATAGGTTTTGAATAATAGAATTTTGAAAATTTTGAAAAAATTCATTTTCTCATATAAGGGCCCTATTGATGATCAAAAAATGGGTCAAAATTAAAAAGGTGCTCTATTTAGACCTAGTAAGCTCGAAAGCTATTATCTTAAGGATTTCAGAACAGAAGAGATAATATTAAGATTGATCATAGGTTTTGAGTAATAGAATTTTGAAAATTTTGAAAAAATTCATTTTCTCATATAAGGGCCCTATTGATGATCAAAAAATGGGTCAAAATTAAAAAGGTGCTCTATTTAGACCTAGTAGGCTCGAAAGCTATTATCTTAAGGATTTCAAAGCAGAAAAGATAATATTAAGATTGATCATAGGTTTTGAGTAATAGAATTTTGAAAATTTTGAAAAAATTCATTTTCTCATATAAGGGCCCTATTGATGATCAAAAAATGTGTCAAAATTAAAAAGGTGCTCTATTTAGACCTAGTAGGCTCGAAAGCTATTATCTTAAGGATTTCAGAGCAGAAAAGATAATATTAAGATTGATCATAGGTTTTGAGTAATAGAATTTTGAAAATTTTGAAAAAATTCATTTTCTCATATAAGGGCCCTATTGATGATCAAAAAATGGGTCAAAATTAAAAAGGTGCTCTATTTAGACCTAGTAGGCTCGAAAGCTATTATCTTAAGGATTTCAGAGCAGAAAAGATAATATTAAGATTGATCATAGGTTTTGAGTAATAGAATTTTGAAAATTTTGAAAAAATTCATTTTCTCATATAAGGGCCCTATTGATGATCAAAAAATGGGTCAAAATTAAAAAGGTGCTCTATTTAGACCTAGTAGGCTCGAAAGCTATTATCTTAAGGATTTCAGAACAGAAGAGATAATATTAAAATTGATCATAGGTTTTGAATAATAGAATTTTGAAAATTTTGAAAAAATTCATTTTCTCATATAAGGGCCCTATTGATGATCAAAAAATGGGTCAAAATTAAAAAGGTGCTCTATTTAGACCTAGTAGGCTCGAAAGCTATTATCTTAAGGATTTCAGAACAGAAGAGATAATATTAAGATTGATCATACGTTTTGAGTAATAGAATTTTGAAAATTTTGAAAAAATTAATTTTCTCATATAAGGGCCCTATTGATGATAAAAAAATGGGTCAAAATTAAAAAGGTGCTCTATTTAGACCTAGTAGGCTCGAAAGGTCTAAATAGAGCACCTTTTTAATTTTGACACATTTTTTGATCATCAATAGGGCCCTTATATGAGAAAATGAATTTTTTCAAAATTTTCAAAATTCTATTATTCAAAACCTATGATCAATCTTAATATTATCTCTTCTGTTCTGAAATCCTTAAGATAATAGCTTTCGAGCCTACTAGGTCTAAATAGAGCACCTTTTTAATTTTGACCCATTTTTTGATCATCAATAGGGCCCTTATATGAGAAAATGAATTTTTTCAAAATTTTCAAAATTCTATTACTCAAAACCTATGATCAATCTTAATATTATCTTTTCTGCTCTGAAATCCTTAAGATAATAGCTTTCGAGCCTACTAGGTCTAAATAGAGCACCTTTTTAATTTTGACCCATTTTTTGATCATCAATAGGGCCCTTATATGAGAAAATGAATTTTTTCAAAATTTTCAAAATTCTATTACTCAAAACCTATGATCAATCTTAATATTATCTTTTCTGCTCTGAAATCCTTAAGATAATAGCTTTCGAGCCTACTAGGTCTAAATAGAGCACCTTTTTAATTTTGACACATTTTTTGATCATCAATAGGGCCCTTATATGAGAAAATGAATTTTTTCAAAATTTTCAAAATTCTATTACTCAAAACCTATGATCAATCTTAATATTATCTTTTCTGCTTTGAAATCCTTAAGATAATAGCTTTCGAGCCTACTAGGTCTAAATAGAGCACCTTTTTAATTTTGACCCATTTTTTGATCATCAATAGGGCCCTTATATGAGAAAATGAATTTTTTCAAAATTTTCAAAATTCTATTACTCAAAACCTATGATCAATCTTAATATTATCTATTCTGTTCTGAAATCCTTAAGATAATAGCTTTCGAGCCTACTAGGTCTAAATAGAGCACCTTTTTAATTTTGACCCATTTTTTGATCATCAATAGGGCCCTTATATGAGAAAATGAATTTTTTCAAAATTTTCAAAATTCTATTACTCAAAACCTATGATCAATCTTAATATTGTCTTTTCTGCTCTGAAATCCTTAAGATAATAGCTTTCGAGCCTACTAGGTCTAAATAGAGCACCTTTTTAATTTTGACCCATTTTTTGATCATCAATAGGGCCCTTATATGAGAAAATGAATTTTTTCAAAATTTTCAAAATTCTATTACTCAAAACCTATGATCAATCTTAATATTATCTTTTCTGCTCTGAAATCCTTAAGATAATAGCTTTCGAGCCTACTAGGTCTAAATAGAGCACCTTTTTAATTTTGACCCATTTTTTGATCATCAATAGGGCCCTTATATGAGAAAATGAATTTTTTCAAAATTTTCAAAATTCTATTACTCAAAACCTATGATCAATCTTAATATTATCTTTTCTGCTCTGAAATCCTTAAGATAATAGCTTTCGAGCCTACTAGGTCTAAATAGAGCACCTTTTTAATTTTGACCCATTTTTTGATCATCAATAGGGCCCTTATATGAGAAAATGAATTTTTTCAAAATTTTCAAAATTCTATTACTCAAAACCTATGATCAATCTTAATATTATCTTTTCTGCTCTGAAATCCTTAAGATAATAGCTTTCGAGCCTACTAGGTCTAAATAGAGCACCTTTTTAATTTTGACCCATTTTTTGATCATCAATAGGGCCCTTATATGAGAAAATTAATTTTTTCAAAATTTTCAAAATTCTATTACTCAAAACCTATGATCAATCTTAATATTATCTCTTCTGTTCTGAAATCCTTAAGATAATAGCTTTCGAGCCTACTAGGTCTAAATAGAGCACCTTTTTAATTTTGACCCATTTTTTGATCATCAATAGGGCCCTTATATGAGAAAATGAATTTTTTCAAAATTTTCAAAATTCTATTATTCAAAACCTATGATCAATCTTAATATTATCTCTTCTGTTCTGAAATCCTTAAGATAATAGCTTTCGAGCCTACTAGGTCTAAATAGAGCACCTTTTTAATTTTGACCCATTTTTTGATCATCAATAGGGCCCTTATATGAGAAAATGAATTTTTTCAAAATTTTCAAAATTCTATTACTCAAAACCTATGATCAATCTTAATATTATCTTTTCTGCTCTGAAATCCTTAAGATAATAGCTTTCGAGCCTACTAGGTCTAAATAGAGCACCTTTTTAATTTTGACCCATTTTTTGATCATCAATATGAGAAAATTCATTTTTTCAAAATTTTCAAAATTCTATTACTCAAAACCTATGATCATTTTTTGGTCATCAATTGGATCATCATATAAAGATTTTTTGAGAAATAAAAATTTTTAAAAGTATTTATTTTAAACACATATTTCTGAAACATAAGGTAGTTTAAAAATCATAGTTTTTAATTATATATTTTTTTTATTCAAACATTTAAATTATAATAATTTTAATGAAAAAAATATTACAAAAATGCTATTAACATTTTCAAAAATGTAAACAAAAGTACAGCTAAATCTATTTTGTTAAATAAAAGTCATTAACATTTTTAAAAATGTTATTAAAATTGAAAATATTCAAATTCTGCTAACATAACAGTCTTTGAGTGAGAGAACTGTTAGGTAACATAAAATTAAAAAACGTAGCTAACTTTCGTAGCTATCTTCACACCCTTGCCAATTATTATATGTAATACATATTAATGTATTTTTATAATTTTATAAAAAAATTTCTAAAATTTAAACTGTTCAAAGTTCAAATGTTAAATTATGAGATTAAGAAAACATATTATGATGTTTTTAAAATTTTAACTCAAAGGACATTTTTAACACTACAAAGGCCATGAAAAGTTTAAACAAATAATTTTACTAGAATTTCTAAATTATATTATATCATATCGACACTATTGAGCAAGTCACAGATTTTTAAATAATTTATAAAAAATTATTCTTAAATTCTAAAAGTCCTTTTAAAAGGATTTTCGAACACGAAATGAAAAGCTGAATAAGTAGTTCTATCATAAAATGTCTCTACTCTCATGTAATACATATTTATGTTTTCTAAAAATTAACATTATATTTAATATAAGTATTGGTTCACTAATGGCCAGAGGTCTCATATAAGACCTCTAATCGAATTTTGATGCACATACATAATAGTGTAGGGTATATGGTCGAGCTTTTTTCACATTCTAGCGAAAACAAAAATAAAACAAATTAATAATAAAAAGATCGTTATTACATTTTGTGTCACTAAAAGAAACTAAGTTTATTATTTTTCTATCTGCTTTTCTTAGTAAGAAACATTCCCGATATATTGATGTTTCAGACACTTCGAGGGTCTTAGAAAAGTAGATTTTAGCGGACAGAAAGAAAAACGGACAGGCAAACATGCAGTCGGGAAACTTTATTTCGAGTCAACTTTTTTTAGAGTCCAAGAATATACATATGAAACGAAATGTCAAACTTTTGCCGCCTATGTGAAAGAGTATAAAAATTTATTTCACTAAAAATAAACTGTAATATCCATACCTTTTCCAAATACTAACCATCAAATATTTGTATACATTTTTTACAAAAAAAAAAAAAAAAGAATAGCAAAGAAAATAAATAAAGAAACCTGAACATAATTTACAATGTAAATCAATTTTGATACTTATATACTTTGCTCGTACATTCTGGTACACTCCTCTTAATAGTACGTAAAACGAGACAAAACCGCATACAATTTTAATACGATTTAAACACGTGACTTGTGTTAAAATACATTAGTTGAGACAAATAAACAAATTGCAGCAAAAAATTTTAAATTATTTTAAATCTAAACAAGTACGTAAAACACTTTCTTTTGGAAAATCCACAAAAATAAATTGTGTGATTTTTTCTTTCTTCACTTTTGGTGAACCCTTTCTACTTGCCAACAACTTAAATGCATTTCATATGTTACCAGTGTCAATCTGACTGGCTGTTTGTCTTTGGAAGCAGTTTGATAAATGAATTTTTGCTAAACAGCAGTAGTTGAAGTTATACAAATATACGAACAAGAAAAAATGTCTGGAAGCTTTTATTTTTTTAGACCCTACAACAAATTGGAAAAGAAATTAATAGGACAATAGGTTTGTAACATGCCAGATAATATTTTAAAACTTCTTCTCTATTTATATTTTCACAACTCAAAATACAGTTTATAATTTATTTTAATTGCAAAGATATAGTCCCTCTAATGGAAGCAATATTTATATTACTATTAATCTCTTGTTAATATGGGCAAAGGGTATTTAAAAAACTACTTTTCTGAATCTTTTAGCTCTTTTAACTATTTTTCCTTAATTTTACCTTAAAGAAATATTTTGTGATTTACAACTTTTTTTTTTTTTTGTTTTGTTGGTTATAGTTGTAAACTTTTGAAAACATTTCCTGTGTTCCCTTATTTCAATGGCACATCACCAAAACAAAATCACTTTTTTATACTTTATTTAACAATCAAATAAAAGAAACTGGTTTTTTAACAATAGCTTCTTAAAAATTAACTGCAGGTAAATTTAGCGAAAATATTTAATTTTTTCTGTTCTTTTCAAACAAAGGCACACAAAATTGAGCACTTTTTATTGGTCATTTTTTTTCCATAAACCCCTTTTTGTGTAACTGGTATTGGTTGAGTCGAGGGTTGAGTCATCTAAAATGATAATTTTTAATGATTGTAAAATTGTAAATATTTAAGAAGGCATTTAAAAAGTTAATTACTAGCACAATGATTATAATAGCAAATAATTAATGATCACTTTTACATCATATGATTTAGATAGAGATTTCGTTTTTTATTAAGTACTAATGAATTGTAAAAGATTTTTGTAGCCAACATATAACACATATATGTGTTATTATGCGTTTGTGGTCATGTTTGTAACACCCAAACATCTTAATGTATACCAATCGGCTTAGAATCAATTTTTGAGCCATTTTAGCTTTGTAATCAAACTAATTACAGTGCGCAATTTTGAAAATAATTGAATAAAATTTGGCACACATGTCTTATGGTCCTATACCGATCATAACCTATTAAAATTGGTTATGATCGGTTCAACATTTCAGCTAGCCCCCATAGGGGTTTAACGATCATAAATGTCTTGAATATAGCAAGATTTAATTAAAATATGGCATATATCGCACTTGATCAACAAGAAGGTATTAACTCAAAATTTTAAAAATTTCAGTGAAGGTCAAAAACTGGTTACATTTTATATATATATATATATATATATATATATATATATATATATATATATATATATATATAAGAGAAAACATGCTTAGGAAATTATATAGACATAAATGCGCGTATCTCGCTCCCTCATAGAAATTTGAAAATGTGGCTCCGTTAGAATTTGTAGAACGAATAGTTTTATATGTAAGCCTAATTGGAAAGAGAAAACATGCTTAGGAATATATATATATATATATATATATATATATAAAGGTCTGTATAGCACTTTTCCTGAAGGATCGGTCTATAATTGGCGATAGCTCCCATATAAACCCATCTTCTAAAAATCACTCTAATGTGCATAAATTTCACACAAATATCATTATCAAGTTAATATTCGATGCAAATAAGTAAACATCACAGTGAAAATTTTATCACAATCGCTCCATAATAAACCATAGGTCCCATATAAGGCTTACTTCCGGGAATCACCCTAAAACGAATAAATAATATAACATTAATGCATACATATGTTTCATAGAAATATACAATAATCTTAATACAAGTAATCTTTAACGTATATACAATATACAATAATCTTAATATAAGTATATAGGTCAGTAATTGGCCCCAGATCCCATATAAGATGGATATCGTATAGTCAGCCTTGACCGACTATATTTTTCTTACTTGTTTTTTATTAGAATTTTTTAACCAAAAATTTATTCACCACAAATGCGCGTTTTTCGTCTTCTGTATAAAACAAGCTGCACTTTTAATATGACAGGTGCAAATTTATTAAAAATTTGTTTTAAGCGTCTCTTTTTTCTTTGGGGAGTTTCTACCTCTTTCCTTATAATTTTATCAGCATTGATTTTAATTACACACAAACTACTCAAACAGAATTTTAAAAGAAATCAAAAAGGAAGACAAAAACAATTTTCAATTTATATATTCATTCTATCCCTGAAAAAATTCTTAATAAAGATATAAAATTATTCATTTATTATACACTGAAGAAATAATTAAGAAAACTTTAAGCTTTTGAAAGTTTTGTGGTTCGAGTGCTATTTGTCATTTTTACATAAAGAACACGAAATACAACAAAAATGTAAATAAAGTGCAGTTGTTTTTCCTAAAATTTATAGGGAATACTTGGCAAAATGTGGTGTACCATTTTTAAAAAAGGGAGGATCCATTGTTTAACGGTATTACGTCTTATAGTTTTAAATTGTTAACACACTACAATTCTAATATTATCTCCTTTTGCCGATAAATATTTAATTTTTTACTAAATATTTAATTTTTACTAAGCTGTATAATTAAAAATAGCACAATCATTTATTAAAGGATGAAAAATAGTCCAGTGGGACAAATAGGTATTGAATTTTAAATCCATACTCCCTGCCAAAAAAAGGGTCAAATAAAACCTCCATTACCGACACCTAAAATAAGATAAAAACAAAATTTAGTAATGGATCTTTTAGAAAAGACCAGGTTTTTTTAAAGCCTTTTTCATACTACACAATGGAAATTTAATTTTCCTTGGAAAGGATTTTTTAGAAAAGGAAGCCTGGTAGAATTATTTACGGTACGCAAAATAAAATTGAGTTCCATTTTTTTATGGAAATGAGGATAGAGGCATCTAAGAAAGCCTTAAAAGTGAAGGACTGTTATATTTTCCCTCTAGGAGTTCTCTAGAATATAATAAAGTAGAATAAAGGATTCAAAACAGGTTATTACATGTAAAATGAATTTGAATAAAAGCAATCCCACATGTTTTTTAATTTCGTCCATAAAGTGTACGTTAATTGTTCGTCTGGTGAAAGACGTTACAAATGATATAAAAGACAACACATTAAAATACATATAAAAATTAAGTCTCTAATTTTTTAATTCATTTAAATAAAAACACAAATAATTTTAATTCATGATACAATAAAAAACAAGGTACAATTATTAGAGAAAAAGTTCTCAATTAATTTTCCCTGAAAAGCCAGTCAAAAGAAAATGTGAAAAAAATAAAACAAACCTAAAACGAGATAGAAAGATTAGTCGGTCAAGACCGACTAAATGATACTCTACATCATTCTGTATACAAATACAGAATAATGCGTCGAAACTAACTTCTAGATGATTTTATTCACTTTAGGGCGATTCCTGGAAGTGGATTTATATGGGAGTTATGGTCAATTGTGGACCGATCTTCATAAAATTTGGTAAAAAGATTGATACTTGTACAGAACTTCTTTGCACCGAATTTCATTAAAGCATTCTTATTTTTAAGGCGTTTTTGAGTGTTTAAACTCTTTTCAGGCGTGACATTTTTAAGGGGGCTAGGCGAAGTAATGAACCGATCAGAACCAATTTCAATGGGGTTCGTCCTTGTATCATTTCATTGAATTATCTTTGAAATTGCGACCTGTACTTTGTGCACAAGGTTTACATGGACAGCCAGCTAGACGGACGGACGGACATTGTTAGATCAATTTAAAAACTGATTCTGAGTCAATTGGTATACCTTAAGGTGGGTGTTGGATAACTTTTTCTCACACGCATAAAAGTAGTATAAAAATTTTCATATTTTCCCACTGGCTTTATCTAACACATTTGCTTTTATGCTACGGACAGCTCCGACGATTTATGATATTTTCAGTACTTTTTATTGCGTTCCAAAATAGTTCCCTTTCTAAAAATTATTAAAATATATATTTTTTTTCTTGAATCCAATCTCAAGTTTATTCTTTCAGTGTATTTACTTTATGACTTCATTTGAATTGGGTGTGTTAAAAAATTTACGTACTTAAACATGTAAAATATTTGTGTGTGGTTATC
This sequence comes from Protocalliphora azurea, assembly GCA_932274085.1. Lineage (NCBI taxonomy): Eukaryota > Metazoa > Arthropoda > Insecta > Diptera > Calliphoridae > Protocalliphora > Protocalliphora azurea. Next base: position 21,144,023 of record OW026519.1, on the reverse strand, counting down.
GTTGGAATCTTTTGACAAATTTATATTTTTGCAGTTAGTTTGTGCCAAGTTTACTTCTTTATTTAAACTTTTAACTAACACTCTGCTCAATTTAATATATGATGACAGGTGCAATGAGTTTTTGTCAAAAAATAACAACATTTAATTTAAAATTATTTTTCTATCGCAATTTTAAGGATCAAACACTTTAAAACGTGGATACAAAGAAAAAATAATTTTCAACGGAATTCAATAAAATGTTAATTGAAATGTCTTAGGTATCCTAAATAATTTAATTTAAAACTTGTTATTATATAAAAGCCATAAAAGAAAATTAAATAAAATTATAAATAACAATTAGAGAGCATTTGAGAAGATCTTTAATAGATCTAAACGATATCATATTTAAGAAAAAAAAAAACTGTAAATCTTACATCGGATTGCAAAAGCTTAAACCCCTGAAAACATTTTAGCAGTGTTACCATTTCAGATAAATTCAGCATCTTTTTATTCAGATTTAGCTGCAAATTTTTCATTTAGCATTTGGCATATTATTTAGCATTTTCTAATCATTCATTAAGCATTTTCTAACATTTCTTTAATAAGGATAAAATTAAAATATTATAACTTAATTTCTATATTACAGCCGTTGGTAATCCTATAATAAATTACTTAAATATATTAATTAACGACTGTAACTCTGAAGATCATCACCAGCAAAAAGTAAATAAAACGAATAAATACTAATTACATCAATAGGTCAATTAGTCCGTTTCATGAATTTAATAAAGGCGAGAGTTAGGAACGGTAAATATAAAGATTTTAATTCTTAATATTAGATGTGCTTCAAAAAGTTTTGAAACAGACTTCTTTGAAATACATTGTTATTAAATACCATATACATGTGTAAATATAGACTTAATATAATATAACTAAGTTTTTAGTTTTTCATTTCGTGTTTATTTTCCTTTTTAAAGGATTTTAAATCCTTGAAGGATGTGCGAGATCCATTTTTTATTTTGTTACTTTCTAATTGTTGTTATAGGGCGATATGGGTATCAAATGAAAGAGTAGAATTTTGGCATTATATCCGATTACATTTTTTTTTAAATACTTCAAATAAAAGTTCAAATTTAAAAATTTAAATCTTCAATATAGTTAAAAGTTCACAAAAAATCATTTTCAAAATAATATAGGTTAAAGATGCTAATATCCAGTTTCAAGTACCAAAGTTTTATGGTTTCAACTTTATAACTTTAATCCATGCAATGATTTGAAAATTATTCATAAGAGCAAATTTAATTTTCAGTTTATTGAGACTTCGAGCATGTAAAACCAATATAGCCATTTTTTAAAGCCACTGCATTTAAATTTGTATTAATTTTTATGATAATATTGTTTGGAATACTTTAAAATATATTTGACAATTTAAACGGCAATAAGAATTTAACTTTAAATTCATAATTTGAATTTTTAATCTGCGAAAGGCTAGTAGAAATCATAGCATACGATTTTTATATTATGTTTTTATATTTTGTTTTTTGAGTAATTAACATGAAACAAAGTTGTTGTCAGTCAAGCGCAACCATATAATACTCTACACCATTATGTATGCGCGTTAAACGGATTTTCGGATTTTTTCATATACAAAGGATCAATCCTTGTTAAACTTATATATAACTTATTAAAGCCAAAGTTTTTTAAATCTGGCGTTTATATGAAATTTAGGCGCCTAAAATAATTTTCTTGAGTGGATCTTATATGGAAACTACGTTTAATCTTTGACTGATCCTCTTGAAATTTGGTAATGCAATCTGTTGTTATATAAATTTTAATTTTTTCAAATAAAATCATAAAATAAATTATTTATATGCCATTTATGCATGTTAAAGTGACATTATGCAATTGAGGCATTGATAGAATGATTTATACTTTAATGCAAAATAATCATGCCAAATTTTATTTCCATACTAGATATTTATACACTTTTTTATTTCCGGGAAGTGGCCTCATATGGAAACTATGATGTTATGCACCCAACCTTTTGAAATTTAATAGTATGTCTAATGCCTTGTCTACCTTGAATTTCATATAAATATGTGTACATTCAAGACAATTATGATTACTAAAGCATATGTATTTCCGTTAAACATGTAAAATAATGGACCGATTTCAAACATTTTTCTATAAGCTTCATCTTTAAGTCTAAAAAAAAGAACTGTGTCAATTATTATTAAATAATATTTAGGGCCATTATTACAACTTGCCTTTAATGTTCGTAATAGTAAAAGGTAACTTTAATTAAAGTGAGGAATAAAGTGAACTTTAAAACTTTTCGTTATTACAACTTCCTTGTAAATTAAAATTAATATTTTCAAAATTATGGCAATATCAAAGAAAATACCGATTACTTTTGACAAATTACTTGTACATAGTGGCAATGTGGGTGCAATCAATGGCACCTATAACTTTCAGGAATTTTGCAATTTTAAAGAAATCTGCCACTGTTTGTTGCATTCCTCTTGCATCAGAAAGGAATTTAATATATTCATTCGACAAACCTGTCAAAGCACAAGATGTTTCTTTAACTATACGACCTGCTGTTGACACACTAACACCACAAAAGTCACCCACTGTAATTAAGAAATTTCCACTTGCGTAAAACCTTAGCGTTATTAACAATTTAGTCTGAAGTGATACGAAATAATGCCTGGAAGGAAATTTTTGAATTACTACACAAATTATATGCGTATATGAACATACCTCTGGCTCCTTGACTGTAAATAGTGGACAATTTTGTCTAAAATATATTTGAATGTATGCTTTGATACGCGAAATCTTTGCACAAATCCTGCTTCGTTGTAATATTTGATATAGTCGACTTGTTCGCGAATTTTTTTTTTTTTTTGAGCTCTACTTTCTAGCAGAGTATTTTCAAAAATATTCTCCAGGTTGTTAATGTAAAACAAACGTCTGCTATCCATTTTTATATTTCAAATTTTTATTTTTAAAACGAAATAAACATTTATTTTTAATGAAGTTGCCATATTTTGCAGAAAATATGGCAACTTCAAATACATAAACCTCACTATAAAATTTAAAGGTAAGATGATCTTCCCTTTAGCTTATCGGCCACTTTTAGCTTAAAGTTAACTGATAATAACCAAATGCTTCTTATCTGTCCGATAACATCATACCTCTAGCTATTGGCAAGTTGTAATAATGGGCCTTAAAATTACAACATGTATTTCGAAAACAAAATTTACTTAAACACTGACAGGACATTTTTAAAATTTTATAAAATTTGAACTGTTGAAACTAAAATGACAAAATGTGGGCTTTAGAAATACCATTATGATGTTTTTAAAATTTATGTAATTTCAGAGTAATTTGTTAAAAAATCTCAAGGATATTTAAGCATATTTAAAGGTAATGTTTGACATTAAAAAGGCGAAAAGGTGAAAACAAAAAATCTTACTGGAATTTCTAAAAAATATTCTATCATTTGATACTCATATCGGCATTTGTAAGCAATTAACAGATTTTAAAATAATTTATAAAAAAATTATTAATTTAAAAATTTCAAAGTCCTTTTAAAAGCATATTCGAATACGCAGACCTGTCATAAAATGTCTGTATTTTCATATGTTGTATATAGTTTGGTTCATGTGTGAAAAGTGCTGTTGTACGGTGTAGTTCTTAGACATGAATTTATTAAAAGACTAGATCTGTTCTACTATTTCAAATGCATATGTCCTGGTGAAGAAGTGATAATGTTAGGATGAAACGGAAGAAGTTTAAGTATTACAATAATTCTTATTACGGGAAGCTGTCTGATCAAATCAAGATTAAGTGAGTGGGGCAATGGCACATTGAATGTTTGTAGGTAATATAAGGAGGTCCAAGAACTGTAAGTGATAAAACACATACATAATTTTTCATTGACTTAGATGGTTAGGGACGTAATGCCATAACGAACTGGCAGATGAAAATAGCTGCAAACTTGAGAATACTGTACAGCAGATAAGAGAGCAAATGTTGGGAGATGCTTCTATATAGCTACATATACTTTTTTTTTTTTGTTTAGCAACTAATGCTTCTATTTCTGCTTATATTTTATAATAAGTTCTTTTTTTGTAATAATAATGAAGTCAAAAATTATATAAAATTAACAAGAAATGCAATATACCACTGAAAAAATATTTTATTAATTTAGCATTATTTTTAGCATTTTTAAGTAATTTTTTAGCTTAATTTTAAAGACTATTTACCTGATTTTTTTTTTTAGCATATGGTCACACTGTACCTTAGTCAAATTTTAAAATTGTGTTTTTTTTCATAAACATCAAAATCTTTTCATATTAATTTTCTCTCTCCCTAGGAAAAATTTCCGATCTTTCTTTTCTTCCATTAGTATTCATTTGCCATCAAACATCAATCTTTTGTTGTGAACCCATTAGTCATATTTTATTAATACTTTTTTTTAAAGCGATACAGACAAAATTCCTTATTGGATTGAAATTCCATACTAAGAAGATAAAATAATTTAATCACTTATAAATACAATACCTAAAATGAATAAAGATATGTACTACAAAAAAAAAAGAAACGAATGAATGGTGAACGCCTTTCGTGTCGTCATGTTTGTGTTTTTTATTTAATGAATTTATTTTATGAAACACCAATAGAATATCGGCCGACTTGTGGATTATAAAAGAAATATCTTTTATTTATACACGTATGTTTCATACTTGCTTGTGTATTTCGCTTCGCTTACTTGTGAACAATGCAAACTTCTGGTCTTGCATACAAAGTAAACCGAAAGAGAATATGAAGTGAACGGCTTGTAATGAATAATAGGGGGATTGGTAGAGAAACAATGTCAGAAGCATAGGAGGAAAGTAATGTAAAGGAGTGATTTTATTATGAATTATTGTATAATTTTGTAAAACTTATTGGCAAAATAAGTAACCTGAGCTTCTTATACCTATAAAAATACTACTTTTTCTTCTATTTGTTTGTGAAAACCATGAAATTTTTGCTCAGGTTTACCAACATTTAACTAAATTGTTACTTAAAATAATCACTTTGGCGAATAATTTCACGTTTTTGCATTCGTGCAAGTTCATGCCCAAACATAACTTTTCGCCCTTCAAAATTTTAGATTATCTAAAATAAAAAACAAACCATGTGACCACAAAACTCAAAAATAACGACAAATACACGATTTATATAAAATTTACATTATAGAACATTGTTATAGGTCTTTCTGGTATTGCGATACAGCTTTTATAATTCTAGCTCCATTTTAATAAAAATATTAAAAATAATATTAAACTACCTTGTGATTCTTGATTACTTGGTCTGTAACCATTTATAAAATACATTCACTTTTTACCATTTCTTAAATTATTGTTTTGGAATTTCTAAAAAAAATAGGATTTTTGACCAGTGTGAACTGTTACAATTTTAAGAAGCTTAGTTTGCATCGTTTGGAGTTTGGAGTTTGGAGCAGGTTATGAAATCTAGCCTCGTAATCGCTGAGATTACCATTATCTGGCTCGAAGGACCGTAATCAAGTTACAATCGGTAATCGTCGATTATCTGTAAAAAAGCATAAATTGTGGACTATAAGTAGACACCAGCAAAAGTAATTTGGAATTAACTTTGTGAGGGTTTCCCTTCACCATTATAAGGTGTAGAACGACATAAAATGCATTTGCTGTAGCTGCCAGATATATTTAAGAAGTTATCGTTGTAGAAGAGCTTATTGATTGTCAACAAAAACACCAACATTCTCATAAATAGTTCTATCATATAATACTTTACATAGCTCCTTGATCCGGATGACCTTTATGAATAATGGTGACTTAGTATCATTTTCATTTGATTTGTTTGATTCGGTTAGGAGGAAATCAGGATCTAAGAATAATTCCCATATTCAAAATTAAAAATGCTCCTAAGGAAAATGAAATCATAATCATGATATATGTTCTCCACATGTGAATTAAATAGAAAGAGAGTATCACGTTGAATTTTCAAGTATTCTTCACTCAGTGTAGTCAAAGTGTCACTGAGAGTCTTTAGATATCCCTATGCCAATGAAACGGTTCCATTGTAATTTACTGTTTGTAAAAGGAAGATTTTTTTTATTTCGAAAGTTGCGATCAAAATCCTACATAAACAAATATTCTAGATCTAAGTCCGAATATGATATATTCTGTAAAAAGTACTTACAAGTTCAAATATTACATTCGATCTTTGATTATATGGGCAGCCGGTTGAAAAGCGAGTACACTCGAAGATCCTGTGGGCAAACCCACCCTACTCTCTCGAAGAACGCTGTCCAAGATACTTGAGTATCTTGGATAGTCACAAAAAAAGTGTTCCAAAAAGTGTTCATTCGTTTATATTTCTACCTAGAATACTGTATATTAGAGTGTCCGATCAAACGCTATTTTGAGATTTCGATGTAGGAAGACCTGATGCGTATTGATGAGCTGAATACGAAAAAAAAAATATATAAAATTTTTTAAATTTATCATCAGTTTCTTATCAGCGATTAAAAATCTCCAGTCTGGTACATTTTAGGAACAAAAAGTTTCGAGTTTTTTTTGCAAAATAGGCCTCAAAAAATTCGTAATCTGTTATGGAAAAAATATTTTTCAATTTTTCTCCATGGGATTTTGATCCATCTTTGGTTTTGAAAATAATTTATTATAGGCCATACTTACTACAATGCAAAATTTGTAATTTCAATATTTTACCAATATTGCTTAATATTTTTCATTCGTGGGTTAAAATTATGATATGGGTATCAAATACCATTTCGAAAAAAACTCTAAATTTTTTTGGAGAAAATTTCTGGACCCGTGACCTTAAATCACTGGTAGGGAACTGAAGATCAATTTTAAATATTTTTTCCATATTCAGCTCAATAGTTTGGGAGGTCTTCCCTCATAATTTTTTTCTGTATTAAGCAATCTAAGGAATCTACCCCAGATCTTCAAAAAACATTCCCGAGCAGGTTCCTTTGTTAACACTGTAATTGCATTCTCCTGAATAATGGAGTTTGACACCTATCAAAGTTCATCCTTGGAATGAAGTAATCCGTTTTAATCTCTAATTCACTCCGTCTAACTGTTCGTACGATCTTGTCATGTCCTATATGATCATTCCCTAGTTCGAATATCTCTTCACATCAAAGAATGGACTTGACCGAGATATATTTGATGTAAACATGAAATGGGTTGTAGGCGAGAGAAAATCGTGATATAAGTATTCGTATTGCTCTCCACCAGACAAGTATTCATAGCTAAGAATTTGTTTCAGACAGATACCAATCGATATTAGCACCATTGAAAATTTTCATACCAGTTCTTCAGAATTCAAAAAAAATCACTCTTTCTCAATATTCGTTTAAAGTTTTCATTCTATTACGGCACTATTAAAAACACTATCGTGTGGGGAAAAGGTAAATTTGTAGTTTTGTAGCTTAAAGGTGAATAAGTCCACTACACTTATGTAAATTCAACAAATAATACCAGGCAACATTTGAGAGACCCTTTTAAAAGTTGTTGATTTTAATGAAGAGGGGTGGTGGTGTATGTTGCTAAGCCTTCATTTAAGCTGTTTTTGTTGTTAGCAAAGTAGTTTGTCAACATTTTTTAACTCTTAACGTACTATAGTTTTTTTTTTGTTATTTTTTTGAGGTGTGTACGTGTGCGTTAAGGTGAATAATGTTGAATTATTTTTTTTTTTTTCTATTTTGTTTCGTTATATAGATAGTGCTATGCAATGCTCATGTATGTTTGCATGCTTGTGTTTTGGAATTGGCTTAAAGTTGGCTTTGAATGTATGAGTTTTGTTTATTATTTTATGTTTTTCTTACCTGTTGTTTTGCCTTCGCTTAAGGCTAGAGTATGGAGAGTGTAGAGTTTTGTACATTTTGTAGAAAACCTCTTATGTTGTTGAGTGTGTTTCTCGTATTTTAGCATGATTTTTTTCTCGTGTTTGTTTTGTTTGTAATGTTTGGCTGACTAGTAATTCTGTATAGATGTTTGTTTATACTTACCTTTAGGTACATGTCTGTCTGTCCGTCTTGTCTGCTTTATGGTTTGGTTACTGGCTAAATGAAAAATCTGACTCTGACTCAAAAGAAAAAATCTCTAATATTTGTGCGCGTCCATTTCAAAAGCATAAGAGATTTCGTGGCGAGTGGACAAGATTTACGGACTAATTGCTAATGTTTATCGAAAAAAAGTGTTTTTTTTACCTGAAAACAACCACAACAACATACCAGCAACATTTTAAAATGTTTTAGACCTTAATGGAGTCTGTACCTTTGTTAAAACGCTCTGCTTACATTATATTTTAACAGAAAAAATTGAGAGTGTGTATTAAAATCTTTACTAAAATTCGCGTGTGCCTTTACAGAAAAAAATGATAAATTATAGTGTAAAAAAAATAAAAAGCATAAAATAATGGCAAGAAAATGTTAATATGTTTATAAATTCATCATACTCATCAAAATGATCATGTCTAACAGTCATTAAATTAAAAATTTAAATTCTTAACAAAAGAAAAAGAAATATTGAAAAAAAAAAATTATTTAAAACGTCTTTTAAGAAATAATTGTGATAATTTTTAATTATATACAACAACATAAATTTAAACAAATTAAAACAAAACAAGTGCCGTATTTTTAATTTAATTAATAAAATATTTAAAATTATACAAAATAAACAAAAAGTATCTTTAAATAAAATCTTATAAATTTTCTATACAATAATTTAACTTAAACCCCACAAAAAAAGAGTGTCTACCCTGTGTGTAACATACAGTTTTTTTTTAAATCATAAGAAAAAATATTTGTATACCTGTTTTAAAATTTTCTAAAAACCTGTTGATCGTTAGCTTAAACTCGATCTCCTCACCTTAAATAAAAAATTACAAAAAAAAAACACCAACCAACTTTAAGTTGTGTGAGTTGGTAAAACCGGGTCCTTGTTGTATTGTCTCAAACGTATATGTACGTGTGTTTCTGTGTATGCGTTAAATTCATAAAAAATTTATTTTCATTGCTGGTTGCATCATGTCAAATTATTGTAACATGGTTGGTGGATAATCTCTGCTTCTCTCACTCTTTATCTCTATGCATTAAGGATTCATTTTGTTTCGAAACAAAATCTTAATTATTTACCCCTGTCGCATAAAATGGATATAGTTGGTCCAGCCTCAGGAAATCAGATTGTTTTGCCAAATAACCATTATCGTCATGACTCACAACAGGTAAAATTTTGTAATAACATAAATAATTTAACCATGAAACCATTATTATACACAAAAGAATAATTCGCCGCACCTTAATTTAATGGAAAATGGTTGTGTGCAATAACGAAATATAAATTCGCTTTAAAACAATTATAAAACTTCTTATCTTAGTATTTTGCTAATAAAGTAGTATATGGTCTATAATTATTTTGAATAGTAATTTTTTGGCTATTTAGTTGTATTTAAATTAATTCGCCACTGTAATTTTAATAAAATCTTTAATTTTGCCAGAAAACATTGGGAATAATTGATTTTTTAATGTAGGCGAATTAATTTAATTAATAATTCCTTACTTTTAGCAAAAAAAAAAATATTCCTTAATTGTTGAATATGAAAAACCGATTTCTAATAACGGCGAATTCATTTTATTAATAATTTGCTATAAATTAAAATTTATTCTATATAATAAATATTTTTTATTATAATATAAATCATTGATACTCTATGATGATGAATCCTTTTCATTCATTTCATACTGTTTGTTTTAAATTTCGTAATTTCCTGTAAAAATTCAAATTCGCCGGATTGTTATTTAATAGGAAAAAGACTAAATTTGACTTTTTTAAATACATTTAAAATAGTATAAATATAATATAATTCCATTTCGTCACCTTAAAAATATACCTTTTAAAAAACTAAGCAATTAGTTTTTTAATACATAATTTCATATTTTTCTGTACATATTTTTTCTTTGCAATGAAATATTATATTTTATGATTATAATTATTTTCTATGATGTCAATTCTTTTCATAGTCAATTTTATACTCTTTGTCACACATTTAGTAATTTTCTACAAAAATTTAAATTTGCCACCTTTTTATTTGGCTAGAAAAGAATATATATATATTTTTTTTATAATAAATATGGATTTAAAATATTATAAATATTAAATACAATTGTAATTCGCCGTCTTTAAGACATAATTTTTAAAGCAATTAATTTTTTTTTTTTATTTTATATCTTTAGCGGCACATTTTTTAATTTTTTATAAAACTCCAAAAAAAAAAGATTTTTTAGTGGCGGCGAATTAATTTTATTAATTATTTCTCAGTATTGTTAAAAATTATTAGTTTTCCATTAAAATAGGAATTATTCTCAGTTTAATTATTCTTTAATGTTAATGAATATAAAACTATAAGAAGATCCAATTTTTTATATCGGCGAACACATTTTTTTAATAACTTGCTAAGTTTTAATTTATGTTTAAATGATTTTTTATTAAAATATTATATGAATAATTATATAATTCTAATAATTAAATATTTATCTGCTCATTGCATTGATTACTTCATACTTTTCGTAATAAATTTTATTAATTTTCTATACAAATTCGAATTCGCCGCATGTGTTTCTAATTAGATAATAATAAACTTTTCTTCATATTAATAAAAATTCAATAAAATTTAATTTATTCGCCTTAAAAATTTACTTTTTTAAAGCAATTAATTGTTTATATATTTAATTTTTTTCCAACAAATTTAGTAATTTTCTATAAAAATTTTAATTCGCCGCATTTTTAATATCTTAAAAAATTATTGACTTTTTAATATTTATTTTTTTCAATACATTTTAGTAATTTTCTATAAAAATTTTAATTCCCTACATTTTTAATATCTTAAACAAATTATTACTTTTTTATATTAACAATATTTCAGATGTATAAACAATTTAAATTAAATTTCAATTTGCTTCATTAATAATTTAAATTCAAAGTCACTTAATCGTTGATCGTTCCAATATATATCCATTAATTTTTTATATAAATATAAATGCGCTCATCTTTTTTCCAAAGAAAAATATTTATTTTTATATTCATAATTTAAACATTTATACTACCAAGTTTGCATGAAATTCCAATTCGCCAAGAACAAAAGTTATCTTTTTAAAGCAAACTAATTGTCTATTAAAGAATTTAAATGCATTTTTATGCTACCAAGTTCTTTCAATATTGATTTCTTATAAAAAAATCTGAATTCGCCGCATATATTTATTCTTAAAAAAAATATATAAAAGTAATATTATTGTCATTATATTTATAACATTATTCAAATATGTATACATATAGAATTTAAATTTCATTCGCCGCTTTTATTTTTTCAAATAATATATTTTTTTCATTATTAAAATTTACTATTTTAAAACAACATGAAGGAAATTTAAATTATTAAAAAAAATATTAATTAAAAAATGTAAATAATTATTTATGACGGCAAATTGAGCTTATTTGTTATTAAAATTTATTTACTTTAATTTGCAATTCGCCGCAATGTGTTTACCTTTTAATTCATAAATATTTTGAAGGTGAAATTTATTTAATTGTCATGATTTTACAACAAGCATCTTATAATTTTAGAATATTTTTTGTTTTTTTTTTTGCAATTTTAAAACTTTGTTTTTACACATATACGCTTAAAAGTATGAGAAATTTTAAAAACGAATCTTTTTATATAATATTTATTGATTTTGCATAGATTTAAAATACACCAAAATTACCCAAAGTTGAAACAATAGCCTTAAATTAACAGGTATTAATATTTAAATAAAATTTACATAAAATTGAAGTTTTGTTACAAATAATGAATTGAAACCAGATTTTAATTTAAAGATTATAAATTATTCAAACATCAGTAGTATCTAAAAGTAGACCTCGAAATAGAGTATGTTTAGGTGTTGTTTACATTCAGCTAGTTTAATACTACAAAAGTTCCTACTTTGGGTTTTGAGATACATATGTATACTATAGATAAAAGAAGAATAATATAAACCTTATAAATATGGCAATCAAAAATATGTTCTCAAATAATTGTTTTATGCGCATAAAACATGCTCTTAAAAACGTAAAATATGCCCTTAAAATATTATTTTTTGCCGGAAAAATTTTTATTCTTGCTATAATAATTTTTCATTAATTTATTTTTCATTAGCAATTGCAAAATAATATTTCCTTTTTGCACTTAAAACCCAGTATCCGAAAACTTTTTAATTTTATTTTTCAACCATTATAAATATTTTTTCATTTGTTCAAGAAAATATGTAAAGAATTTTTATAAATAAAAAAAAAATAAATATCCATCATGATGTAAAAAAAAAAAAATCAGCATAATCATATTTTCAAAAAATTGTTTTTTCTTCATGATTTTGTTTTTGTTTCAAAAAATATTTTATATTATTTTATTTATTTGAATTTTGTATGTGATGTGTGAATACATTTTAAATATTTTTTTATTCAATGAATTTATTGTTCTTTAGATTTTTTTCATGCAATGACAAGAATTGAAAATAATTTTCAAATTTGTAACAAATATCACAAATGATATTCATATTTTTTATTTCGATCAGAATGAAAAAAATAAACTATTGATGAAAATAAAAAAAATTATGATGAATTATGATTACGATTGTTTTTCGTTTCTAATAAAAATAAAAGAAGTTGCTTTTTTAGTATTAAAATCCAGCCTCTGTTTAAAACCATTCAAAGCTAATAATTTATATCAGGAAATTAAAAAATTTCTATTAATTTAAAAATGAAAATAATTTGAAAAACGTGTGTGACAGTAAAAAGAAAATTTCACAAATTCAAATTGTGGTAAAAATTTTATTGGGTGCAAAATGTGCAAAATTTTTCTCTTAAGTTTAAAATATGCAAAATTCGGCTCTTAAGTATAAAATATGCAAAACTATGTCATTTAAATTTCAAAAATATGCTCTAAAATAAGGATTTTCAATGAAAATATGGCAAAATATGCTTCTAGGCTCAAAATATGAAAAAATATGCTTTTAGCAAAAATAACTTACAGTTTGGTTCATTTGAAGCCCAAGAAAGCTATTATTTTGCATATAAGCTTATATGCTTATAAGCTTATTTTTATTTTAATCATTTAAATACTTTCAAACATTAAATTTTTCAGTTTTTCCCCGATTTTTTACTAAAAAATAACTATTTTTACCCACTGCGCTTTTCGTTTTAAATTTATTGCAATTTAAATACCTAAATACCAAATAATTGACTCATAAATATGTAAAAAGAAAACAAAAATTTTTAAATATTGCAAATTCAAAAAACCTTTACTTTCAATACAAAATTTTTTTAAAATTACAATTATATAATCAATAATAAATCGACATTTTCAGGTTACGCTATTGTTATATGTAAAACAAAAAACCTTAATAGCTTAATAATGTAATGTAATCATAGTTTCTTACAAAAAATAAATATTTTAGTCATACTTAAAAATACGGTAGATGGTAATACTTATGCTTTTAATGCATGATTAGATTTAATAAATTTGATATTTTTTAACATAAACTGAAATTGTCCAGTAACCAAAAAGAAAAATAGTGAATGCCTTCAAGTAAAATAAACAAATTGAAAAACACAATAAAACAATGAAAACAACAATATTGAATTACTATGTATAACAAATTACCAACATGTCTCAACTTCAAAATTGATAGTTCAATATAACAGATTGTTTGATTGAGATTAAATTAATTTTTTTTTTTTAAGCGAAATTCCAAAATCTAAGTGTTTTCGAAGTTGAGGGAGGGGGAAAATGAGGTAGAAAATTAAAATGTTGGTTTAGTTATTTAAAGTTGTTGTCAAGTTTTGAAGATTTTTAAACAAAAAAGTAGATTGGGAAAATAAATTAGATTTTAATTGTATTGTAAACTTAACTTTAATCTTGGTTCATTATATAGTGAATTGTATGTCTAATATAAATGTTTTTGTAGTTTACACTTAGCTGAAATCTTGGGTGTTTATATAAGTCGAACAACTTATTTTCTAACTTTTATATATTTCAATTTAGTTTTAATCGCAAGTATTTACCTACATAAATTAAACTTAGCTTTATTAGTGGGTCTTTATATATCTCGAACTTATATTAAATTGCAAATTTTGTATAGCCAAAATTTAGGTTTAAAAGTTATCTTTATTTATTCCAAGCATAGCTTTAAATGCAGATCTTTTAAAAGTCATCAATCGTAAGTCTTTAAGAAGTCAAAAGTATGTTTTAATTATGAAAAAAATATTTTCAATGGTAGATCATTCTTTAGTTAAAAATTCAACTAACTTCAGTTGTTATATAGTTAAAATTAGCTTTAATGTCTTTATGTAGTCCAGAAAAAAAAAACACTTTAATCGTGTCTTAACCTTCATTGTATTATTTTATATGGTTCAAACATAGTTTCAATTGCAAGTTTTTATTTAGTACAAATTTTGCCAAACTTAGCTTTGATCGTAGGCAGTGAGGTCAGATGGAGGGAATTTTCCCTTTTTGAGAAAATGTTTAAAGAAAATTTATAGTCAAAATAAAGGAATTTTCAATATGTTAAAATTTTTCTCAAAACAATAAAAAACGATAAAAAATTCAATATCATACACACTTATTTAAGAATGGAAATTCAGAATTACCGAAAGGATATTTTCAATGTTCTCGTTTTTCGTTTAAAATATTTTTTTGTATATTTTTCATTGAAAAAAAAATTTTTTAATGTTTTTGCAGTAAAAATGTTATTTTTTTAATAAAAATATCGAGTTTGACTAGAAGGTAAAATTGGAGATTGTTTTTTTTTTTAAGGGAAAAAACGGAATTTTTTTACTAAACAGAGGGATTTTTCTTAAATTCAATCATTGGTTTAACATTTTAAAAATTCAGTTTTAGTCATAGGTTTTTAAATAGTCCGTCAATTACAGATTCAAAACCTAGCTTCAATCACAGGTTTTTATATAGTCTAAACTTATTGGTAATCATAGACCTAAACTTAGCTTTAATCCTTTATATATATAGAATATAACTCCAAACGTAGGCCTTTAACATTGATCTTCTCATTAACATATATTCCAAACTTAGCTTTAATTGTAATATTTTTTATTTTCTAAACTTAGGTTAAAACTAGCCAAAATACCAAAAATTTAGCTTCAATCGTAGATTTTTATATATTTCAAACTTATCATCACTGTTAGGTTCCAACTTAGCCTTAATAATAGTTTTTTATATGATCCAAACTTATCGCCAATTTTAGGTCCAAACACATGTCTTTATATAGTTGAAAAATAACTTCAATTGTAGGTCTTTAAATAGTCCAAAAATATATTCAATCATAGTTCTTTATATAGAAAAAGTAGCTTTAATCGAAGAGGTTTATATCACAGACTGTAAATAATGATTATGGCTAATTTTTTGTAAAAAATCAATATGATCCAAAAACTTTAGGAACATGTTGTGGAACACTTTTTAACACTTTCCAAAGATGCAAACAAATTTTATTTTTTGATTTTCACAAAAAACTTAATAAATGAAAAATGGACGCGTTTAAGGACGTATAAACCAGAAAGAAAATTTTACAGGAGGCGATAAAATCATTATCTTAAAACCATAAAACAATCATTTTCTTACCTTTTTTGTCCATATTGTGTAAGATTTATTAAGCATTTATCTGTATGCAAAGTATCGCTAAAAAATTCCTGTCGATTCATGCCAAATTTTGCGGCGGAAAATAACTTAAAATGGAATAGGGGCTTCTTCATATTATATGTATCTAATAATATGTATCTAATGATGGGTTGTACTCCATTTATTCAAAAACATCTAAAAATCCAAGAAAACAATTCGTATGAAAAAATGAAAATTCCATAAAATTGTAATCATTATACCATTATATATATTAATAATGATTATATTAATAATGATTGTATAATATATAATCATTGTAACCATTGTAATTTGAACAAAAAATATAAATCAAAAGTAATCGTTCTTTTTTGACCAAAAAATCGAAATATAATAATTAAATTGTGATTTTTATTATATTTCTCATAATCGTTACGGTCCCTAATTTATATAGTAAAAATTACTTTAATCGTTAGTTATTAATAGCGATAAAAATGTTTGTCATTAAATAGCTTTAATTATAGGTCATTAATAGCGATACAAATTTTTGTCAATCGTAGTTCTTTCACAGTCCATGTGTTGAAATCAACTTTCTGATGGTTCCCCAATATTAAAAGTGATGTTATTTATACATCAAAGTCAGAAATACTTCAGAGAATTTTGATTTAAAAGATCCTAAAAATCGGTCCATAAAATGCATAGACATTTTTCATTTTTATTGCTAATCCCTAAATAACTTACGGAATTAGTCTCTTTTATGAATCTGTGTGAAATTTTATCTAAAAACTAAATCGATATGAGTAAAATATATAATAAAATTTTAATTTTTCATAATCAAAAATGGGCTGTACATGCAGCACTGTGCGACATGTGCTGCTTTATAAAGGCTTATTTATCTTACCACATTTCTTGGTTTACTTTTGGTGTTTCTTCAATTTCTCTTTCATACTTGTGTCATTTTAAAAAATGTTGCAAATGTTATTTTAATATAAAATTTCTATTTTAATGTGGTTGGTATTGTAATTAGATGACTTATTTACAAACAAAACTTTTTGAAACTTTAAGGTTTTAATAGAAATATTTTATCATATGATCTAAAACTTATTATAAACACAAAAACCACAATTATACCAATAGCTTTTTTTAGTCCGTTAGTTATAACTAAAATTTAAAATTAATATAAAGATAAACAAATTTTAACCAACTAATAATTTCAATTAAGTAGTTAAAAAATTAATTTCAATTACTATTTTTAATAGTAATTTTCTTTTTTACATTTTTCTAAACAATATGAAATTTGTTTATAAATAATAGTTATGGTCAATAGTATCTTTGGCCAATGACTTTAAAATTTTAGTCATTTAAGATATGGTATCTTTTGTTATTTTTATATAAAAAACTAAAATTTCACTATCTATTTTTTTTTTATGAAAATATGATCATTATTTACGAATTTTCTTTGAAAATTGATTGATGTTTATTGATATACATTTTTAGGAAAAAGTTCATAACAAGTTTTCTCTGATAGAGTTTCATGGCTATTAGATGCAACTTCATTGAACAAAATTTTTTTATTGTAAATAATTATTTCATTAAGTAATTAATAATATTAGTTACTTTCTATTTTTATTATATTTTTAAAGCAAGTAGTTGTTAGCATCATCCCGTATAATTTACGAGTCACTAGCTGCAGTAGCAATTGTTAAAACAGTAAGGGGTACAAAAATAGCCCAATGTTTACAACTGTTTAAGAAATAAATTAAATAAACTTTTGTCAAAATTTACAATTATAGTGAAATTTGGAAATTAAATTTTAAATTTAATTACTGTTTGATGGTAAAAAAGTTCAAAGTTTGTTGAACTATTAAAAAACAATATATTAATTAAATGAATTATTAATTACATATATTTTTTAAAAGTTTATGCTTATGGTGTATCAATTCTTTTTTTTTTTGGGCTCTTGATTTTCCCTCCCCTGTTCAATACTTATTTTTAAAAATTTAACATAAAAAATAGTTTTGTTATAGAAAACTTTTTTTTACCATCATGTTTTGTTTACTTTTAAAGTTTATGGACATTTTAAGTTAATATTTTTTTATTTCGCTACTGTTGATTAAATATGCTTGTCATGATAATATTTTGTGATGACAATGTTGGCCAGGATGATCGTATACCCGCTCCCTCTATTACCTTGTCTGCTGGTTAAACAAATTTGCGTTCATTTCGATTTCAAAAGTTTTGTCTATTTAAGTATTTGTTGATTGTTTATGGTAATTTTTATAGTCATTTTCTTTTTTAGTTTATATCTTCATTTATTTTACAAGTAATTCAATTTTCTTATTAGTTTTATGTACATTTTGCAATTTCACTATTTAATTATGGGTACTTGGAAAATAGATAAATATCTTGAGTTGTGTTTAAATAGTTGAAAATTTTATCAAAATATTTATTAAAAGAAAGTTGTGGGGAAAAGTGTTAAGAAAAAAATTAATACTTAGAAGAAGTCAACAGAAAGCTTTCGATATTTTGTCAAAATTTCTGGGCCTAATAAAAATATATATGTATATTAAACGATTTAATATGTCTGTATTTTATTTGAAAAATTATGTTATAAACTCTTAAATTTTTAAAAAACTATTTTAACTTTTTTGCTATCAGCTCTTAAATTAAAAAAATATATATTTAAAATTTTAATAAACAACAATTTTAAAAGGAACTTTTAATTTCTTTTAATTTATATATTAATTTTATACCAATTTCATTGTTAATCTAGGGAAAAAAATTATCAATATCCCAGCAAAAATAAATAGAAGTTATTTTTAAGGAAGTACTTTTTCATTACTTCCAAAGTTTCAGTAAGTGTACGGTTTCTTGTGCTTAAAAAGTTATATAAACATCATCCAAAGATGTTATTAAAAAACGATTCAGATAAATTTTTCTGATATAAAACGTTGAGAATTTACATATACTTGCTACTTAATAATATCAATTATAATCAAGTGAAAAATATTTGATTTGTATAAAGATTAAAAGTAGTTTCCTTGAATTGCTAAAAAAGTACATAAAAAAATTAATTTTACATGACATCATGAACATGACTTCCTATTCAGTGAATAGGTATCAAAAAACGAACACCTTCCAATGACTATATTAAATTCATTGGAAATGATGCGAATTTGCACTTCTTCTGGATCTTATTGAATTCTTTGGGTGTTCCTTTTTTTGCTGGGATATTTTTTAATTAATTTTTAAAATATTTACTAATTTTTTCTTTTAATTTTTTTTCTCTTTCTAGGTAAGTTTCTTTTTTTAAACTGAATTTAATTCTTTTTGGAGTAAAACCCTCGCATTTGTATGTAAGTTTTTGATATAATATTAAAAATAATTTCGAAAATTGCTGCAATTATGGCTGAACAAAGTCGTCGAATCTTAAGTACTGGTTACTACAAATAATATTTAACAAGAAGACCTTAAGAATTTCACCCTGTTCAAGTTATTGTCTTTGTTTTTCTTTAAGGCAACAAAACCACAAAACTGCATTTTATAGGTGCAAAATGAGCAGCGCAAAAAGTTGTTGGAAAAAATCCTTAAAGCAAATGGTGTTTTAAAAAGAAGTGATAATTTTTAAAAATTCAAAATTTTATTTAAAAGGCTTAGAAGTTTATTTTGAAATAATAAAATGTTCCTCTAAAAATAAAAAGTTGAAAAAACTAAGTTTTATAGATAAAGTAATTTCTCTAATTTGATTAAAGACCACTTAATTTAAAAGTTTTAATTTAAAAAAATATCATTAAAAGAAGTTTCTTAAAAATCAAATGCAAACTGATTTATAGAATGAATGTCCGCGGTACTTTATCTAAAATAAAAAATAAATTTCATAGTATTTACATATTAAAAAAAAAAGTTTTTTTTTTCAATAATTTTTAAAATATGTTAAATGAAATTTTGTCGGCCATTTGACAGCATTTATATCGATGTGATTTCTACTTACATTTCTGGATCAAATTCTTAATTTAAAATAAAATATTTTTCCTATTTAATGATAAGGCATGTGCTTAAAAAAAAATTGTATGCGCATTAAAAAATTATGCGCAATAAAAAACGAAAGTTAAGCTCTAAAAACACTAAAATATGCTCTCTTTAAAATCAAAAAATGTTTGTAGTTTCTAAACAAAAAAAATATTTTTTCCATTAAAACAAAGTGTTTTATTAATATTTTAACGAAATAAAATAAGGCAAAACTAAATTTATTTAAAAACCTTATTTTAAATTATAATATATCACATAAAAACTTTATTTATCTTGTATTTCATTACCCATCTAATTAGTTCAGATATTATCAAAAAGATTCACATATAAATTTACATACATACATAGTTTTAATTAAAAAAAAAAAAAAACAAATTGTTTTTACAATATTGTATGTAAATTTTAACTCGGTTCAATCCATATTAATTTTTTATGACACACATATTCAGTGTGTTTTAAAGTTTTTAATCTGAACCATTTTGCCGATTCACTTTTCGTTGCCAAATGTAGTTGGAATATCGATCTGTACATTATTTGTATTTTAATTGATAGATTATTCTAATGTCTTTTCTTTAATGTATGATTTGCCAAATTTATCTTCGTTTAACTAACTTTTTTCGACTTGAAGTTAGTTGATGCAGGGTTCAAAAAAATTCGACCAAAATTAATTTTGTGTTATATTCCAATATTAAAGTATATGAATAAATGGTTTGGATTATAACATGATTCAGAAAACTATCCGATCTATATCTATATCATATTGCTTACAGGGACTCAAATATTTACGTTTTAAAATGTAAAAAATTGTTCGTTTACAAATTTGTCGAACATTTTTTTCTGATGTTTTACAATATGGAAGATATTTCGTTGACTGATCTCTCGAAACTCAAAATATAAATGTATATATATTATCAAGACTTTACAGACTTTCAGCATTCTAGGTGATGATATATGAGTATCGTCGTTTTGATTGCAATATTTACATTTTTCACCTAAGACCCCATAAAGATATTTATACTATAGATAGGAGAGTCGAAATACTGTCTGTTTGTTCGTCCATCTGTGTGTTAGTTGTTATAGCGTTTATGAAGGCCCCCGATAACTTAGAATTTTTTTATTAAAAATCTCTAAAATCAGAAATAAATAATGAAGATATTTTGCTAATTTTTCACAGATCGGTCAGAATTATTTGTACTTTTTTTGCTTAAATTGAATGTTCTCACTCAGTTCCAATTTTTTTTTTAATTTTTTTTCTTTTTTTCATCATTGACAGTATTTTTAACGCTGAAAATAGTGATGTAAAAATTTTTGAGTGCAACTGAATAGTTTCGAAATTATAGACCATTGAAAAACGTACTTTGCTATGTTATTAAAAAATTGGATAAAAAGGAAAAACTATGTAAGCAAAACCACTTTTGGTCTTCCGTCCTGCCAAAGAAAAAAAAAATAATTAAAAAAATTTACTATACAGAAGAAATGGCAAAATATTAAAACAAATTATGTTAAAGGAACTTTTATAAAAAAAAAATATTTTTCTTTTTATAAATGCCCATTCAGGTGCTTTCAATTGATACTAAAATTTTTCCAATCGAATAAACTGTATAAGAAATATTTACTATTTTAAGTGAGTTAGAGAGAGCTCAAGTTAAAAATTGGCAATTTGCAAAAAAAAGTCAGTTTCCCGAATTTAAAAAATTGTGATTTATTAAAAATTGTTACAAATTTTGCTAATTTTAAACAATCTTCCAGGACTTAATAAAATCTAAACTCCCGTTCTAAATGTATCTCTGTGTTTCCCAATACTCCCCCAATTTTTGCTTCACCCTGTTGTTAAAAAACCAATACATATTTTCAATGCAAACAACAACAACATTAATATCGAAAAGAATTAAATAGAATAAAAAGCAACAAAAATTCAACATAAAGAAACCTTAACACAAGCAAATGTGACATGGAGAAGGAAAAATATATAAAGAAATAAACTGGTTTCCCTACCAAATACAAATAAAATAAAAACATTAAAGAATTATAAATATATGAAAAAAAAAAAACAATATAAATACAATAACAAAAAAAAATAAAAAAACAGCATGCATGATGCTAAGAGAACTACAAAAAAAAATGCCCTCCAGAAGCACAAAAATACAGACTCCATACATGCTTGTACTTCTCATAATTATTCGTGCACACTCTCACCTTTGAAATCAATAACAATGATCATAAGTTTGATGATGATGATGATTATTATCAACTGAAAATAATAAACCAGGTTTTCTATAATCAACGAAGACTCGCATATAATACATTAACTCAATTCAAGTTATAATGCAAAGGGATTTTTTTTTATACAAATGAGTGTATCTCTAAAAACTCGTCTTAATAAATTTACTCAATTTTAAACATGATTTGTCACTCAATTGTAAAGTTATTGAGATGGCTGGGGCTAGTTCAGGGATGGAAAATTAAAATATTTTTCGGTAGCAAAAACAAATGAGATTTTTTTACCCTCAGTGTACTAAATAAATTTTTTAATAGATATTTTAATTTGTATATCTAAAATAAATATTATAATAATATGAAGATCTTTAAAAAATAGCCCTGTTCTTGAAACAAAATTACAGAGAAAGAAATCTTCGAAGATCAAACCCTTAAAAACGAGCTCTTTAGCATTATTTTTAATAACACATTATCTGTTATCTCTGAAATTCGGAGCATTTTTACTTTTACTGAACTTTGATTTGCAGAACATAGAAACTTGAAATTTGTAGAAGTGATTATTTAAAGTGGTTCTCGTTTGCAGTTTCGAAAAAAAAAACATCGAAAGCAAAAATTTTTTTATTATTTAGTTTATTTGCCCTATAATCTTATATGAATTGTCTTAGTTACATACATATGTATGTAATGTTTTGGGAACTCGAAGCATTTATTCAGGGGATAATGTTCATCACTATTTCCTAATTATCAGGAGAAAATCAGAATCGAAGGCCTTTATATAAAAATAAAATTATTATATATTTCTATTCGAAAATTAAATAGTAAATATAAAAATTTGAAAAGAATTGTAAATAATTTAATATCAACTCTTGGAGTATCGGTACTTCGGTACTTTCGAATAGTGTCAAAAAAATACGATCGTATCAACTTTTTCATCCCTGGGCAACAACTAGCCCAGAAAAGAAAGAAAAAGTATTTCAGAATTTTGTTTTTTTTTACCACTACATTTAGTAGAGAATACCACAAATACATACATTTAATTTAATACTCTTTTTGCTTTACAACTCGATAAACTGGTTTGGAAATATATTTTATTTTTCTTGTTTTGTTTTATTTGTAATTTACTTTTTTGTTGTTGTTATTCTTGCCCCAAACTCAATATAATGTTTAATATTGGCGGCATGCCAAGTTTTAAGTGTGTGACTGTCGAGTTTGAATGAGTGTGTGTGAGCGAAAAATATGTACATGATATCTATAGACATGGGGAGTTTCATATTATGGATAAATTTGCTAAAAAAAAAAGGTTAGTTTTGACAATAATTTCGACTTAAGTCTCTTTCAAAATAAACATTTCACATTGTAACAAGAGCAAAGGTTATCTTAGAGCTCTATTTATGTCATTGATCGGCACAAAAAGAGGATAAAAAAATTACTGTTTAATGTGTTTAGAATTTAAAACAATGCTACATTAATTTCTTTCGTTCGTTTTGTGTATGTAAAAATGCCAAATTACACTCGGCCACTGGTGGCATTGAAATCCGATCGATGATTTATGTAAATAAGTAATAATCATGGTTAAATCCTCTTCCTATAAATCAAATCGTCAAATTTTTAAATTTAAAAAATGAGAATCGTTCTCTGGGTACTATAGAGTTAAATCGTACTATATATTAAAGAATTTTCAAAATTAAAAATTTATAATAATGCGACATAAATAACTTTTTTGGTATATTTCTTGCCGTTCGTCAAATGACACACGACGCCTGTGTGCTGTTGAAGCCGATTAATGATTTAAATAAACATTGTAATGTAGTTTTATTTTTCAACTGGGGTATGACTCAGCTTATCGAGGGTATTACCAATGTTCTGCTTTCTTTGAAATAAAACTCAAATATGTATGATACTAAGAAACACAGTATTGAACGAAACTTAACTTAAATATAGATTACATTCAGATATGGGCTGCAGGCAGATGAATCGACACTACTCACTAAAGAAAGTAACAAGTGTGTGCTGAGAATAATATTGATGGGAAAGAAAGAGACGAAATAACTAAACAATTGCACTAGACTATGTGAAAATTCTAGCTACGAATCAGGGCTACGACAAACACAAGAAAGATTCTAAAAAAATACGTTGTACTTGCTAGGAGTTATGGTTACCACGAAGAAAAATTCGGGTGTTCTTGTACTCGCCTAAACTAAATATGATGAAATAGCTACGAATTATAATTACAACGTTTGCAAGAAAAATTCAGGGGTTCCTTTACTCGGCTTCCTTAGAATACGAATTACAATTACCACAAGCGAAGGAAAATCGCGTTTCTGTACTCGACTACACTAAATACGATGTAACAACTACGAACTATGGTTACAACGAGTTCAAGAAAAATTCGGGGGTTCTTGTATCTGGCTACGATAAAGTACAATACGCTAGCTACGGACTAAGACAAGAGTGAATACAAGAAAAGTTCTTGTAATCGGTTAGTAATGTATTAATTACGGTACTACACGTGTAGGGATCATTATCAGTAATTGCTTGCCTTTTGTGACACTTTTTTAGTAAATATTTTTATAAAGTGAAATGGAATTATAAAATGAATATTAAAGTTATTGTAAACGTGTTGGAGCTCTCTAACTACACGTTACAACATTTCCCTCAATTAATGTATGTAAATCGCACAACTAATTTCGCAGATTTTCGCAGCCTTTTATTTGTTTAATTTGTCTCTATCATCGATTTATTACACTTGGTAGCAATAATTTTTGAAAAGTTTAATTTTAATGTTAATTCTTTAATATCATTGTCCTGTTAATCAAGCATAAACCAAGCTTAAAATACCATTAATCATTTATCATTAATCATTTATATATAAGATCGTTTTTTTTTTACAAAAAGTTAAAAAAAAAACGATCTTATATATAATGATGACTGACTACCATAAGAAATTATTATTATTTTTTTTTTTTTTTGTTAAATCACAAAAACGTAATCTTCATTAATTCTTGTCTTTAATTGTATTTCAAAATTCCAAAAAAAAGTGTAAAGTGTAGATAAATAAAGGTTATACAGTTTAGTTTCAAGATTAATTATTGTAAATTTTTGATTTATGAACAAAAAAATAGATAATTGTTCTTTACTATTAAGGGAAAACAGGGTCAAATTAGTAAAGAAATCATTAGAACTTTTATAATAAAAAATAATAATAATTATAAAGATACTATGAGGGTTATTAAGAAGTTCTTTTGGACATTTGCGCAGTAAAAATTGGGTTCTTTTCAGATTAATATAACTATTAATCTGTTCGATATATTTATATTTTTTTTAGAGATTTACAAGGACAGTATGTTAAAATTTTTTACAATTAAATCATATATTAATTTTTGGTAACTTTATTAATCACATACCAGAGGTGGAACCCTTTTGCGCCGTAGTAATCTCGAAATTGATTGATGTTGGTATGATTCACCATTTTTCACTCCATGATTCGCTTGGTAAATTTTATAGAAACATTTAACTAATTTGCTCTTTATAGTAATTTTTGACATATTTTCCATAGAAAAGTCAACTAGAAGAAATTACTCTCTTTACACGTTTAAATTAACTCTGTAGAAAATTCTATTAACACATACCAACAGTTAGTTTTTTTTTTTTTTTTTTTTTTTTTGACAGCTGATTTAGGCTTTTTGAGAAAGAGCTGGTCTGGTCTTCTAGTTGACTTTTCTATAATATTTTTTATTTATAGAAAATATTGATAAATTTTCAATTAAAAGAATTATGATAGACAACGAATTTCAATTTATATTGTCAATTTATTTCCTATAAATGGATTTAATATTCTAAATATTTTTTTTTTTTTTCAGTAATTTTATTTATTGAATCTTCACAAAAGTTAAGTGAACTAGCAATAATTAATCAAATCTTAATTCTAAATCTTAATATCTGTTTAGTCCAACCAACGTCAGACTAAAAGCGATTTTAATGCATATGGTTTAATTTCGGCTCAGTTTTGCGGTGTTTCTTCTAAATAAGTTCGTTAAATTTTCAATTTGAAGAAATTTTTTATAAATTTTATTTTTATAGGAAATTTTCCATTTATTGAAAAGTGTTAATTTTGAGGACAAACTGGAGATTTATATTTAAATTTGGTGATTTTTTGGGACCATTTGCTGGCAACACTGTTTGGAAAAACTATAAACACTAACTTCTTGTCACACTCGCAGAGATGAACTTTGGCACACCACAAATCACCTTGTATTTAAATAGGCGGCTGATGAGAGCTATTTTGTTATTTTCTTCTATACCTTCTTTTAAATTTCACCAATAGTTTAAAATACTAATATTTATTACCTTGCTGTCACCAAAATCTTTGTATTATACATTTCATAAACAGGTGTTTAAATTTTCTTTGAAAATAACCACAAATCTTAATATATCTTTTAAAATCTTTTCTATGCCCTTATAAGCATTAAATTACACTTTAAACCTTTACTTTTTTCAAATAACAATTATTTCCTTTATTTTACTTTTACTAATTAGTAAAGACCGGAAGTTCATGTAAATGCATTTTTTTTTTTTTTTTTTTTCTTTACTCCTAGAACAGTGAAAACTAAATATCTGTCCGAATTAGATAATTTGCTTTAAAACGGCATAGATTTGTTAATACATATTTCTGCATGTTTTATTGAAAAGGCATGTTCTTGCATATTTTTCCATAAAAGCATATTTTTGTGTAATATTTTGCGAAAAAAATGCAATTTAAAATAATTTTTTGTGTAGAAAAAAAATAATTCTGTGAACTTTTAATACAGCGACATCTATCTATTTTTCAAAAATTTAAAATATTGAAAAACATTTTAGAAGAATTAATTTTTGGTAAGCTATATATCGAAAACTAACAATCAATCGCCATCAAAATTATCGAGTTAATATATCAAAATTCCACAAAATAAGTAATTACGTTTTCTCTTATTTATTAATACTTTTGTTACAAAATTTATTGCAGTTTTAACATTGAAGGTGATATGCACATAATTATCTATTAAGAACATATTTTTAATGAAAATGTCAAATACGTTCATATATGCATATAAAACATTTGTCTCCGAAATCGTCGGTTTTTATAAAACAGCCATGCTTTGAGTATTGTTGTTATTATTATTATTATTATTATGCTACCAATATTCTGTCTGAGAGAACAATAATCTGTATAGAACTATTTTAGAAAAATGATGGAGACAACTGTCATCGAAATAAGTTTATTGCTAATATAGTTGTTGTAATTTTAGATTCAGACGAAGACAAAAGAAACGCTTTACACAATATAATCAAAATCATTTAAAAATGCACTTATCACATCTGTTAATGTCGAATAGGTTAAATTTTACAATTCAAAATATAGAGCAAGCTCTCTCTATCTATGTATGTAAATAAAAATATTTATTAATACCCAGCAAAAAAGAACTGAAAAAGAGCTGAAATAGTCATGATTTTTAACATTGTGTTGTCATTGGAAGAAAGTACTTAGTGCTGAAAATAGCTGCAAAAGTTCTTTTTTAAACACATGATTGTCATTGGTAGAATGTTCTTCTTTTATACTTCTTCTTCAATGCTTTTGAAGTACTTTTCTTAAAACTATGTTTATAAAATTTTTTAATAAAAATTCTTATTTAAATATATTAAAAATACTCTTAAATTTGTAAAATGTTAATTTTCTTAGAAATTATTAATTATTAATAATTTCCAAAAAAAAACACAGAATATGCACTTAGAAGTGGTGAGAATGTTCTTTTTTCGAAGCACTTTATCGTTTTTTGCTGGGTATATAATTTATTATGACATTAAATTGAAAATTTATGTTTAGATTAATAAGAGTTAAAAAATTAGTGCATATTTTATTTGTTTTTTGGGATATTTTTTAAAATTTTTATTGCATGTTTTAAGCTAATTAGTCTTTTTAACTCAAACAAAATATTTACATTTTTATAACGTACAATAAAAACCTTTATTATTTAGAACTCTACTGATATCAATTCTTATTCAATCTTTGAGTCTTTTGATCTAAGCCCTAATAAATACATAGCAATTTATTTCTCATTTATATTTTAAAAGAACTATTGTCTCCACTTTAAAAAAAAAATTTCCAGTTTCTTTTTAATAATATTATGCAAATTATATAGTGTTTTGATTTTTTTTATATAAAAGCAATATTATTT
This sequence comes from Protocalliphora azurea, assembly GCA_932274085.1. NCBI lineage: Eukaryota > Metazoa > Arthropoda > Insecta > Diptera > Calliphoridae > Protocalliphora > Protocalliphora azurea. The sequence goes on along the minus strand of OW026519.1, from coordinate 21,115,860 downwards.
TTTATTACATTGTTGACATTCTTTATACATTTTTTATAAAAAATATTTGTTTTTTTTTTCTTATTTCCCCCTCCACAATCACATTTATATTTATGAATGAGTCAGGTTTTTGAAATAGATATTTTATTTATAACTTACTTGTCTTGGGTCTGGCAAAGGAAATATAAACCACTTTTTTTTCTTTTTTTTTTCTTTTGTTAAACGTCATTTTATGTTAGGTAAATTGATTTGTTTTATTGTAAATTATCAAATTTAATTATTTTTCAATAGAAAAAATGTTATTAAAAACCATATGGATATAAATAGCGAGACTTTGATTGGTATTTTATGCTTTTATAGCGAAAAAAAAATCATATTACGCCATAAATTTGTGTAGTTTGTGTGGAGTATTAACTACCATACAAATATTTGTGGTAAAATATTAGTTGAACAAAAAAATCAAATAAACGAACTTAAATATTTGTTAAAAATATAACCGGTTACTAACAAATTCAATTGGAAAAAGTGCATATTGTAACAGCAGCTACTATTGCTATTACTATGATTTTTTTTTTTTTTTGTTTAATTTTTATTAAAGAAAAATGCGTTTTTGTAATCAAAATTAACATGGTAATAATTGTAAACAGTGAAGACGAAAATAAATATACTATTTAGTATTTACTAATTTACACTGAGTTTCAACACAATTGTTTTAATTTATTTAATTTATTCAGAACTGAAAAGAATAATAATCTTATTTACTATCAAAATTAGTTCTTTAAACCTTGAACCATAGAATACAACTAGAAGTTTATGTAGATGCACTTCGAACTAAATTTTCAAAAAAAAAATTACTAATTTTTTTCAAGACACAAAAACAAAATATATGTGACTATATAGGTATATAGGTATATAGGTATTTTGTTGTTGCATGAATTATATTTTTGACAATTGAATCAGTTTTTTTTTTCTCACATAAGTATCTAGTTAATATATGCTTTGAACACTTAAATTCTTTCATGTATGTTTTAATCTCTTTCGTCTTTCAACGCCCTTTAAACTAACAATCAATATAGTTTTACTAAACTTAACTTCAATAATTCGAAGCAATTGTAGACACAAAATTCAAACTATTTCCATTAAATTAGTTTAACAACACCTAACAAACAATTGAAAAAGGCAGTACTTTTTGGGAAGGTTCTTTGATTAACATCAATATAAATTTATTTATCTGAAAGCTGTTAAAAATGGGCAAATTCATTTATATATTTCATAACTCATTATGTCGCATAAATATTATTAGACACAAATTTTTAATTAAAATTTTCTGCTGAACTTTTGACCTCCAATTCAAAACCAATTCAAAATTCAAAAAAAAAATGGGTTAATGCTCAGACCAATCGACCTAGTTAAATCCTTATCTACCACAAACTCTTAAGACAATTTTCGATATAATAAATGTATTAATGATAAGAAACAAGTTTTTTGCCTTAAAATTGATTTCAAAAGGTCCTCAAAATTCTTAAAACATCAAGAAATACGGATTGAATTAAATATTATTTTACATATTAATGACCTTAACTATATACATATGATTAATATTCTAAACATTTATGTATGTTTGCTTCCTTCAAAATAGGCTTACATGTGAAATAAACCTTCCTTAAATTCCTAACGAACCCAGATTTTATTTTAATCGATCAGGGGCAAAAATGGGACTTTTTTATTTCTAATTATTTTTTTATTTCAATCGAAAAACGAGGAAGAAAGATATAGTCGGTCAAGATCGACTATATGATACCCTGCACCATTGTGTACGAGCATAAAAATTCGGGAAGGGGACTGTAAAATAAAATATACAAATACAGAATAATGCGTTGATACTAACATCTAGATGATTTTATGCACTTTAGGGCGATTCCTGGTAGTGGGTTTATATGGGAGCTATGGTAAAGTATGGATCGATTCTCATAAAATTTGACAATGTTGTTTCTACAGACATAAAACTTATTTGTTTAGAATATTAACTTGTTACTAACATTCTTATGGGATTTATGCACGTTAAAGTGATTTTCGGAAGAGAGGTTTATATGGGAGCTATGGTCAATTATGGACCGATCTTCATAAAATTTGACACAAAGATTAAAATATTTATTAAAATATTATTATTAAACCCATATTCCGGGAGGACATTTTGAAGAGGGCTTAGTGAAATAATAGACCGACCATAACTAATTTCAATAAGCTTCGTCCCTGTATCATGAAAGTCTCACGTACCAAATTTCATTGAATTAACTTTAAAATTGTGACCTGTACTTTGTACACAAGGTTTACATGGACAACCAGACAGCCATCCATCCAGATATACAGACGGACATCGTTAGATCAATTTAAAAAGTGATTCTGAGTCGATGGGTATACTTTAAGCTGGGTGTTGGATAACTTTTTCTATGCGTTACAAACATCAGCAGAAACGCATAATACCCGAAGCATTTTTAATATTTCTCTAAAAAGTTTAACTTAGTAAATATTGATCCTTGTAAATCTCTTTCAAATTTTTGCATTATTTTTTCTTGTGAATTTTATGACTTTAAAAATTTCTTCAAATTCTCTTTTATTCATTAATCTATTTATTTGCCTTAATTCAAATTCTTTCTTGCATTCATTCTTCCCTTAGGTGACACTTGTTAATAAAGCCACAAAAACATTTTTGAAATGACAATAAGGAAAACTACTATCTATTATCTGTCGTAACAATACATTGAATTTGTTTAGGAAAAGAAAAATCATAGAATCATTTATTTTCTAAACCAATTTGCCCCAAGTCTTTTGTTTATCAATATATGCAACATATTTATACATAAAAAAAGTGTAAAGTAATATAAAATAATGTCTAACACCATGGGTGTTGTTTCCTGTACAAATGTGAATGAACACTTCAAAAAATTTAAAGAAATTTTTTTAGGCACTTCAAATAGGGTCAAGTAAATCTATTTTATTTGAAGATACTTATGAATACCAGAAATATGTGGGGCATATGTATTTACAATTTATAGTAATTTATAGTACACAGAAAAAAATATTCTAAAAATTTTTTTATTAAAATGATTAAATTTATATTGATATTTTTAGTTATATTTTTAATTATTTCAATTAACTTTCTAAGTGGTGGTTTCCAACTTTTTGACAAAAATCGACAGCTCTTAAAAGAATATAAAGAAAAAAGAAAAACTTGGCAATAAAAAAATGTAGAAATAAAATAACTTTAAATCATTTTTGAACCACTTTCAACTTTTTGCTTATTAATTCTATTTAAAAAAAAAAAAAACAGTAATACGAAATGCATTTCTCAGTGTTCGGAGACGTGTTTAATAATAAACATGTGGTATGTACGAATTTTAAATATTTAATGAAATTATAAATTGTTTCAGTATTTTTGTCAATTTCAAAATCCATTCTTATTTCAAAGCTGTTCTATGGAAGATTATTTATGTAAAAGGTCAGTTCATATTAATTATTTTTGACGATTTGTTCAGACATCTGTCATATTCTTTAGTGTTTTTATTGGTATATCATCCTAGGTCATAAAGGCACGCAGATAATATGAAAATTTTTATTTTGACTTCCCGCAGAAATGAAGATTTCTAGGATACATTTCGGGAATTAAATATAAGTATACTATATATTAAGATTTATTTAGAAAGAACTCTTACATAAACATTACGCACATTCAATGTAGATTATACATAAACTACATATAAATATGAGTATATTATTGTAATTTCTAGTTAAATGAAGGTATAACAGCAAAATTTGATAAAGGGAAACGAAACTTGGCATATATTTTCGTCTTTGCATCTTTAATATACTATTGAAAGTCACAGATATTCACATGTGAGCAACATGAAAAATTGGAGGTACAGGGAGTATATAATGCTAAGACGAAACTATATACGAGTATCAACTTTCGTTTCTCCCAATCAAATTTGTATTTTTTCATATTTTTATTTTACTTGTATTATATTGTTTAAATATTTTAATAATTGAATAAATAATTATATTCAAATATATTGGAGAAATGATTTAAAAAATTGTAGACTCGAATTAATACAAATTTTAGTTGATTTTAGAAAAAAATTTAATAATAATTATTATTTATTTGAACAAAACATTTAAGCCAAAATTAATTATTCAAGTTAATTAATATTATCAGTTTGGTGATTGAAGTAAAATCGAACAAAATATCATTACTGTAAGCAATTTCGTAATTGAACTCCATTTTTATTTATTATTTTTTTTTTCTGTGTAAGATACATTACAAAATTGAAATTAATCGTTAATTGAAGTACAAAATTTTTTCAATAATTTAATGAATAGCTTAAAATAAAGTTAATCTTAAAATATTCACTTAATTTTTTTATTTTTTCGTGAAGTAATCAATACTAGTAGCAGTCATCTGAAATAAACGCAATCTTTTATATTTGTTGCTTTAAAACTTCTGTTTGCATTTATCAGATATTTATTTTTTTTTTCGACGAAAATAGCTTTTGATCTTTTATTTTGCATTGGTGTTTTCTTAAAGGTTTTTTTTTTTTTTTTTTTTTTTTTTTTGAAAGAACGAACTTAAATTAAAAATAAAATGTTTTGTTTTTTTAATCAAAATCAAAATGGAATTTTTAGCAATAAAATTAATTCTTAAGAATTTGTATACGCTTAAAATATAAAACAAACTTTCACTAAAGATTTAATATGATAAATATGTATGTGGCTTTGATTGTTGATGTATTTTTTACTATTTAAAAATATTTATATTTTGTTTATATATATTTTGTTTGGAAATAACAATAAGTTTTACTTTTAAAATATTTACTATTTGTATCATTAAAAAATTATGATTTTAAAGATTAATTTTTAAATCGTTGTCATCAGCATCTGATTACTTTTGAATAGAAAATCAAGAAAATTTAAAATATTCTTTAAAACTCTTTTCAACCCCGTTAATCTAAGTAAACGATGACAATATTTTTATTATTACCATAATTTTTAGTCACATTATAAAAGCAGATAGCATATGTATTTACATATTTCCAAATCTCATATTTTTTGCAGCTCATTCCAGCTAAATAGTTGACTTTCAATGACAGTATTACAAAAAACTAAAAAAAAAAAAAAAAATCGTCTAACATAAAATTTGCATTCAAGTGTCACTTTCGATAACTGTCACTTGATATGAGAAAAATTTTCCTACATAGAAAAACCCACAAACCAGGCAGGCAGTGATGCCAACTGTTGGGGACACAAACGCGTACAAATTATTGAAAAAAGTGTTAACAAGGGTTAATTTAAAAATACAAAGGTTTTGTCGTATAATCAAGACATGTTTTGTGAAAAAGCGCAAAAAGGGTGCTAAAATTAAAATTACATCTCAAATACTTATAGCAAACTGGTAAAATAAATACAGATTATGGAGTTTTTATTATTATGAACTTCGATCCAAATTTTTTTCAGTTCTTTCAATAATTTGCAACTCAAACAATTTTATTTGTTCAAGATAGTTTTCCAAATATTATGTTTCTCTACAATTTGTTAATATCTCTTAACAAATTTGGAACTAGACTTTTTAGTGCAAACATTAAGACGAGAAATATAATTTAAATTATCAAAATAAATTAATTAAATACTAAGCAAAATCAATATTAGGCCATTAAACAAAAAACTTACTCAAACAAAAATCGGTCACAATATGCAAGAAATGAGAAAATATAAAAAAGCGCTAAAACTGCTAAACGAACATTGTTAAAAGCGCTAGATTTGCTCATTTTTTAGTTTCGGGCTAAAAAATATTTTTTCCGTTTTGGACTACTAGAAATGGGCTAAATCTAGCCTAAAAAGGGTTAAGTTGGCATCATTGCAGGCAGCAGGAATTTGTCAGAGATACAGTCAGACAGACACACTCTCAAACAATATTATTAAATATTTATGCATAAGAATGAGCTTTTTTTAGTCATACAAAGAAAGGAAGGAAAAGGGTTTCAAAATTACGGTGGTTATAAAATCAACAAGAATATCAGACCCAGACATGCAGATAAACATGTAAATGTAAATTTGTGTCTCTCAATGTTTAAGTAAACAAGGAAGGGGTTTATTAAAAATAATTTTTTGCTTTGTTAGCAACTTTTTTTATAGTGATTTAAACTTTTGTGCAAAATGAAACATTTAAATATTAAATTCCATTTTTGTATAATTTTTTTATTTAAGGGTAACAGGTAACTTTTAGTTTGTATTATTTTGCTGATATTCTTTGTATAAGCGTTGGTTGGTTATTTTGGTATCATGGTTTTGTAGAAGACATTAAGTTTACAAAAGGCCAAGTAATTCAATTAAGAAACTCTTAATGGACATAGCTATTTATTAAGAGAGTGTTGGATGCCATTCAGGGACTCGTTTTGTAAGACGAAATGAAAATTAATTTAAAAAATTTTTATGAAAAATAAAAAAATAAAATTAAATATCTATCTGATAAATGCAAACATAATTTTTAAAGCAAAAAATATAAAAGATTTTGTAAATTTGAGATGACTTATATTCAATACAAATTGTCAAATTGAATTTTCGTTTTATTTTACAAAATCAGGACCTAAATGTTGATGGCAGAGATTTGTAGAGATGGGAAGTAAAATAAAGTGATTGAAATGTAGATAATTACAATTCTTATATACATAACTAGTTCTGGGTGCTTTTCTTGCATTAAAATTTTTTCATAATCCATTGCTTTGTATTGAAGTTTAAACAATTCAAGAAATCGAGAGGTTTAGGTCTTCAGCTACATTTTTTACCATTCCGAAGAAATATTGTAAAGGAAAATTTTTTTAAAACTAGAAGGTCTTGCTCTCTCTTATAGACCTTCCAAATTTCCGAAATTCATTCGTTTAAACAGTTCATACATTTACGCGATTCGATACTATTCGGCTGCATTTCATTGTTTTTAGAGTCCTGGATTCTCTTTGAGAAGCCACCAAAAAGCCCTGGTTAGCTTTTTCCACTCCTAAGCGTTAGCAATTTAGTGCGTTTGCCGCTAGATTTAGTGCTTTTTAACAACCCAAAAGGAGCACTTCCTTAAAAAGGCGATAAATTGGTACTTTTTAATTTCATTCATAACATATTAGCAACGCGTTTTCTTATGTTTTTATCAACTAATAAAAAAAATGAAGACAAAAGTAGAATTTAGCGCTTTTTAACAGCCCAAAAGTGTTTTTTTTTTTTTTTTTTTTTTTTTGCTTAAAAAGTCGCGTTTTAATTTTAGTGATATACTGACTAGCAACTCGTTTTCACATCCTCTACCTCAGAAGTTATATATTTAGAATACTTTTGCTTAAAAAGGTCATTTGAGAAATTTTAGCCTAGAAGACTGTCCGTTGAAAAACTAAAATCGATATAAAAAGGAATCCTTTCCATATCAATTTCACTTTGTAGGAAACAATTTGGGATCAAACAGAACAAGAAGATATAAAATTTAATAACGAATCTGAACTTTGTACATTTATTTATAAATGTTTATAAAATTCAAGTTAGTCAAATAATACGTCATTACTTGTTTAATAGAAACCTTCAAAGTTTAAAAGGATTTTTACATTTTTCATTTTTGGTACAAAAAACACAAATATTTAACAAATCTGTTCTTATTTCTTTATTTTCAATTAAGTTTTCAAATTGTTTTCCGGCACGTTTAGATTATAAATAGTGACAACGATGCTACAAATCACAATCTGTTTCAAATATAGATCAGCGAAATCATTGCGGTGGATGACATTACCAATGAGACAAATGAGGTACATTTTGACCACCTAAATAAAGAAGTTCTCCTGCAAGATGTGGGGCTCAAGACATTTGGTCTCAGGACCTCATTGCATTTAGGCCTATAGTTAGACATGAGGGAAATTAATAGATCTGCCAGTGGGTATTTAGTCTACTTTAGGGAAAATAGTTCCTCGAAAATAAGGGACTAAGCTGGTTTTTTTGTTAAACGTATTAGTCGGCCCTTCTGGCTGGTAGAATTTTCTATTGGGATTTGGTTTCTTATATCGTATGAGCAGAAGGAAAATACTTGTTCGCATTTTTCTTTTTTGCTCGAAAATTGCACTATTAATTGATAGCTTTAAGAATCTTACTTGAAGTTCAAAGGCCCCTAACAGCTTTTCACTTTGTTTTCCTTATTGTAAGTTTTTCTACGGAATTCGTAAGGTTTGGGTTTCCATTTTCACTACCCTCTGTAATACATAGATTAATAAGTAGATATTTATGTGAGAGAAAAAAACCTAATTCAATTGTCAAAAACCTAATTCATGCAACAACAAAATGCATGTAGTCACATATATTTTGTTTTTGTGTTTTGAAAAAAATTAGTAATTTTTTCGAAAATTTTGTTCGAATTGCCTCTGACATAAACTTCTAGTTGTATTCTATACTGTAATCTTTTAAATGCCAGCAGTTCGTAAATTAATCTGATTTATTGCCTCAACCAGACTAACATAGATTCCAGTAGATTTCAATTCACCACAGCCTGAAATTTGATACAAGTATTCTAACACATTCGCGACACAATAGACTATAGTCTATAAATATTTAAGTCCATATTCATAGCAAAAATTTTAATTTCATAAAATTTTGTTAATCAAAATTGTATGAAAAATTTGATAAATTTAAAACATTAGAGCTTTAATAAATTTAGCAACATTTTTTTTAAATTGAAATAAAATGTCTTAATTGACTTCATAAAATTTTGCTTTAATGTATGAAAAATTTGATAAATTTAAAACATTAGAGCTTTAATAAATATAGCAACATTTTTTTTAAATTGAAATAAAATGTCTTAATTGACTTCATAAAATTTTACTTTAATGTATAAACATAACAAGTTCGATACGGAAATTTCCATACAAATTTTTATGAAAAATGCGCAATGCGGCTCCTTTAAAAAATGAATTTTATTTTAAATCCATTCCGGATTTTTTCGTTGTTTTTATTTTCTCACATTAAATATTACCATATTTTTAAAAAATTATATGAAACAAACGTAAACAAAATTGAAAAATTTATGGGGTAAAAAACAAGTGAAAAGAAAATAATATAAAATATTGTTTATTTTTCATTGCCAATATAAGTGAAAATTTCTATATTAATTTTAAAATTTTTATTGTTTTGGTTTAAGAGATTTGCTTTTTAAAACTTGGCCATTAAAATAAAAAAAAAAAAAAACATGAGAATAATTTATGCTTTAAATGCACAAATTTTCTTACTTAAACAACAAAAATTGTACGATATTTAATATATTACAAAAACCAAAACATCAGCAAAAACTAACATAAACAAACTTCAATTACGAGTCAACAAAAAATGTAATAAAACCCCGAAACAATTTGCTTAAATTGCAATTTTTTCAAATGAAAATCAACTCCATTTGTGATTACTCGTATCTAATATACTTAAAATGAAACCCCCACACACTAAATCGAAAACAAGCTGATAATTGGAAAATCGTGCGTTAATTTTCAAATCAAAGACAAACAAACTTCTAAACAGCAATTGGGAGAATTATACAAGATATTTTTAATATGCAATAATCAAGTATGTCGAATGTCTATTATAATTTGAACGAAGATTTCGTATCTTATGAATTTTGTATAAGAATTTTAAGGTTACGCCTAAACACTAAAGCAAAAACATATTTTTCCAACAATTATGCAATTATATACAAAAATTTAAATGATAGAACAAATAATAGAAGAAAGAAACTGAGATTTGTTTTTTTTTTTTTTTTTTATAATTGTACAAACGATTATTTAAACAAGAAATTTGAGCTGTTCGTAAGTAAGTCACAGTGAAACCACTTACTAGCTACAATATGAATTTTATTTAAAGAAAAATCTTCTTAGAATTTTAACAATAGCCTAGAGTAAAGCACGTATTTGCTATTTGAAACACAATAACTAGCTATTGATCCTTTTTATCATATTGTTCCTTTAATATATGCCAGTTAAATGTTGAGAATTTGTTGAAATAAGTGATAAGGGTTGGAAATTGAATAATATTTAATAATAAAAAAAAAAAATATTTCCTGTGTGAAAATATAGTAAATCTTTTTAAAAATATTGTCTGTAAAAAACAATCTTTAAATAAACAGCTTAAGTAAAGTTATCAGCAAGTGTTTTATTATTATTATTATTTTTTTTTCTAAGGATTTTAGCCTTTTTCCTTTTTTACATATTATTTTTACATTTTTTTTTGGCATTAGCTTCATAGACATGTAAAATTTGCTACTGTCAATGTTTAATGGCCCAGACCAAAATTTGTCTGAAGGGAGAAAGAAGACATATACAAACAATAAAAAATAACATTTTTTGTTGTATCAGCCATCAAGTTGAATACGTTTTGCAAGCAATTGTAGCGTGTCAATTGGTTGTTTGGGAGAACATGTAGCAAAATATGTAAAAGTAATTCTGTACAAAAAAAATACACTGTTTCCCAAAAATAAAAAAGCAAAATATATATATATTTTTTTGCCTTTTTATATATATATATATATATATATAAGAAAGGGAGAGTATACATTGACACCGAAAAGAAACACTTCAGTTATGCGCAAAAAACAGTTTTCGTTATTAATTTATCCTATCTCTATCTTAGTTATTATTTTATAATTTTCTCCAATTTTTCGAGTTTAACTGGCATTTTTTACAGATTTTTCAATTTTCATATGAGTAATTAGCTATATATATATATATATATATATATATATATATATATAATTTTGAAAGCTATATAAAAAAAATATATATATATATATATATATATAAACTTTTTACATATTTTGGTATGCTAAATTCGCTGAAAATTTCAGAGTGACTGAAAAATAATTTCAGTGATATGAGCCAAAATGATAAAATTTTCATATAGTTTTTTACACAAACATTTATTTGTTCATATTTATTGTTCATAAATCGTAGTTTTTACTCAAATAAAATTAATAAAAATCTCAGAAACTAGTTTTCAGTCTACTCTGAAATCTTCTATATAATTCAAAAAATATAATATAATTCAAAAAATATTTTTTCCGAATTTTAAATTTATAAAAATAGAGGTCCTAACAAATCCAATGCAGAAGAAAGTATTTTGATATCTCTTAAAACAAAAGATTTGGTCATTTTAACATATTGTTTAACCACTTTCAAAGCTGTAGAGCTACCACAGTTATCAAAATTAAAATTAATAAAATAAATTTTACATGCCTGTCTACCCTCATCTACACATTCACTAATTTTGATCAAAATCTAAAAAAAATTGTAAATTTTTTTCAAATTTAACATCCCTACGATATTTTTGCTTATTTTGTACTTAAGATCATTATTTTGCATATATTACACTAAAAAGCTTAATTTTGCATATTTTAAACCCAATATAATTTTTTACTTAAATTACCATTAATGAAATTTTTATTTTGCCGTCACATACGTTTTGCAAATCCGATTCCCTAATCATTTTTATCTTTGAATATTTTTAAGTTCAAAAAATATTTTTTTTAGCTATTAAAAATCAAAAAATTTTTTGCACGAATTATTGATAATTTAAAATTTAACCCGAAAAAACAATATTTTAAGAGCATATTTTAAGAACTGTGTTTTTCGAGTTGCCCTGGTCATTATTTATTTCGAATATATATATATATATATATATATATATATATATATGTATATATATATATATATAAAAGATTTAATACAGTTAAATTGCAAATCAATTTAAAAATCGAAAATTTATTTAAAATTTAGGAAGCTACATTTATATAGTACATGACTTCTTTTTTTTTACTTAATTCCTCAAAATTTCGAAATTTTTAAAAATTGTTATGAGATGTCCTCAGGATCTAATATGGATCAGGTCGTTTTTCATGTGAAAATTAAAACTTTAATTTTATAAGAAAGTGATCAAATTTAACCCTGTAAGGATCGGAAACAAAATATTTAGTCCTAAATATTAATAGGAAATATAATTTCGGAATAGACTTCAAAAAATTCATTTGCTCGTTTCATTAGAATATTCTAGTGATACGTAGCACTTATCTGACCTAATCAAATTTTCACTCTTAATAAAACTACGCGACAAATTTAAGATCATCAAATATTGCCACAATGATTCCTACGTGAAATGTTATTATACCATCAGATTAATAAAATCTCCGAAGGGTTTTGCAAAGTTAGTTCAAATTTGGATTTTATGGACTCTTAAACTTCGGATATTTTGGAGCACTTTTCTCATTACGTCTGAAAATAGAAAACATTTAAATCAGTAAATTTCAATGTATTTATGGGCATTTATTGTTTTATGTGATGTAAAGCTGTAAAGCTGTAAAGAAAATATTATTAAAAATTCCACCCCCACTTTTTGTAAACTACTCTTTTTTTAAAGTTTTAATAAAATTTAGCACATGTATGAAGTATCTTTTGTAGAAAATTATGGACTAAAGTAGAATTTGGATGCCACATCCAGTTTTTTGCTCCACTTTAATAAAAATCAATTTTGCTACTTTCTTGATCTTAAATGGTAGTTTTTTCGCCCACCTTTATTTTTGAAATTTGCTTACTAAGAAGCAAATGTGTGTGGTTTCCTGTCAGTATTTCCTTCAAGGATATACATATAGGCCAAGTTTCATGTTAATCGTTTCAGTAGTTTAAACGTAAGATTAAGTTGAACTATATTATGACAGAAATGGGCGTAAAAAGATGTAACATCCAGTAAAAATCTAGCATAATGATGCTAGTAGTCAGTCTATAAAGCAACAATAACATATAATAACATTTGAATTGGGTGCCATGATGGCCTAGTTGGTAGTCTGTTTTTTTTTTTTTTTTTTTCATTTTGCGTTGGAATTATTGAGGCAATCGTTTCTTGTTGCACTGTGTAAAGAGTTTAATTTTAAATAAAATTTGTATCATCGTGACTAAAAATACTCAACTAAGTTTTCGATTCTTAAAGGATCTAACAACTAAATTATAATATAAAATAAATGTTAGCTTATTGAGTAAACAGTGTTTGGAATTTCACACTTTTCTCTTAAGGTTCTTCAAAAAATCAATGGAAGGGTATTTAAAATTTTCACCCTATTTTACAGATTTTTACACAGAAAAAAAGTCGCCAATCAGCTAAATATTTAATTTAATTAAAAAAATTTTAAAGTTGCACTTTTCACCAACATTTTTATATCAATTACTAACAACTGTAAAAAATAGAAAAAAATTTTCCAATTAAAAAATGTATTAAATCAATCAAGTAGATGATTAAATGAATTCATTAAATTATAATTGGATATATTCATTAAATTTTGGTGTGAAATACAACTGTGTTATTTGAAAAATATAATGTAATATTTTTTTCTGTGTAGTTTACTTTTTATTAATTAGAAACGAAATTTATCGGAATTTCCCCTCTGTACTACTTAATAATTGTCCCTATCTGAGACTTTAACTGAATACGAGCATATTATAAGTTTTAAAGGTATGATAATTATTTAAGATCGAAAGAAAATGTCATGACCTCTGTTTCATATTTTATGAGAGTAAATAAGTTCTAAAACATACACATATACATACATACATACATATATACATACATACATACGTACATACATACATACATACACACACACATAATTCTAAATACTTAAACTAGATCCCGCCAAACTTTAACTTTTCAAAATATAATATGTAATTAAGTAGATATCTTTCTTTAAATATTCAGTAAAGATCATAACCTGTCTTTACTGAATATTTAAAGAAAGATTTTAGTAACTGTTTAACTGTTTAGATTTTAGTAAATTTACATTTTAAAGATATTACGCTAATTTTATTTAGGTTTTATTAAAGGGTTCGAAAATTATATTTCCTTTATTTTCGTAATAAAAATGTTGTTTATTTACAATAGTATTTTTCCTTTTTTTTTTCGTAATGTTTGTCAACTTATATTAATACAATTTAACGTCACTTCAATTCACAACATGTTTGGGATGTCTCCAAGTGAAATGTAATTGACGTTTTATTTTGTTGTTTTGTAAATTATTCATAACAGTAATCTAAAAGAATTTAGTCTATTAAAACAATTTTGTAGAAATTAGAAAAATAAATTTACCGATCATATACTTTTGAAAGCACATCATCTTGAATTTCTTAGTTAAAAATATCCATTTACTACTAATTTCATTACAAAATTTCAAAACAATATATATATATATATATATATATATATATATACAGGTTTTCGTATTGAATTGTTCATGAAAAAATAAGGGGATGGCCATCCGTTGATCATCAAAGCAAGTAGAAATAATAAGTTTAAAAATGTATTTAATTTTATATTTAAATTATATCAAATTCTTATTTAAAATATTTATACACGTTTTTGATACTTTTTTGAAATTCGACTATTTAGCAATTTAAATGCTAATAGATTTTTTTCATCTTTTTGGTAGTTTAAAGGAAATAAATGTTAGGTTTTCTTATCTCTACTGATATGATTTTTTGAACCTAGAAACATGAAACTTGAAACATAAATGATCCAGATAAAAGCTCTACTGGCACTTCTTGAATAGTTTTAATTTAATGAGAAATTTTCTAAAGGCATTTATATTTTCCTAAATTATTCATCATCTATTCAGAAGTTAGGAAAATTTAAACTTTATTTTATAACTGATTTCCTTCAAATCTCTGTTTCTTGCAATTTTATGTGTTTTGAAATGCATTTGATTTGAATTTTTCGCCACAACTACAAAACACGACAAGGTGTGCACTATGCACTCAAACACTGACAAAATGGCCTGGCAATTTAACCCTTTGAGCGTTCCAAACGAAAAATATTCCAACTACTACTTTCAAAATATTTAGTTTTTCTTTGTCAAACAATTTGCAAGGTTTGTTTTTGTGCAGTTGCTAACTACAATTGTAAATGCGATTGGCACAATTCGTGTGCAGAAAGCGTGCCTCCTGTTTGCTTTAAAACTTTTAATGTAATTTCATGTTGTGTTGTGTTGAGATTTTTTAACTTTTGTATTCCATAAAATACTAAAATTCCTCATTTATAATTAATTTTTTTTTATTCAATTTTAATTTAGTCAACATAGTTGAAGGTGGTGTGCATAAAAACGTTGTTATAAAAATAATTGAAAATGTTTGAATAAAATGTGTAACGTTTATTATTAATTGTAATTAAGCATGCAATTTTTTTATTAAAATTAGAAATGAATTAGATTTTGGAGATTTTAATAAAGAGTTTATAAAGGAAAATTGTAAAAATTTGTGCACTTAATTATCATTTTAAATATTCACTATATTTCCCTTAATTATTATTGAGATACTTCACTTAAATGTTGGTAATTTTAAGTTTCTAAATTAATTTTTCTTGCTGCGATTTTTAGAATTTAAAATCAAAAAGTATGGCTGTAAAAAATCCCATCACATCAATACTTAATCCATTTCCTTCAAACCTATTTTTAAATTTAATAAATTTTTCTACATTTGTAAACACTTATCTTCACATTAAATGTTTCCATTTATAGTAAGCCTTAGTAAATTATCCCAAAAACTACAAGTCGTTATATTTCAATTAATTTTCAATCCACCAACTATCATAATCCCTACATTTCCCTATAGTTTTTTTTAATGACTGCCTGGATGGTTGGCTGACTCTATTTAGTGCACACGCTAAATTTTCCCAGACAATATTAATAACACACACTCACCCATATACTCCTCACATAAATTATAAAATTCACTCTTCGATACTGTACTGATTTATTGAAATTTATTTTAAAAGCAAAAAATGTATTCCAGGTACCTACAAAAAATAAATCTCTTTTTTTTTCTTTTTTTGTTCTTGAGCGATCATTTAAATATTGTTTAAAGTTTTTAAAATTGTTGTTTTTGTTTGGGTTCTATTTCCATACAAAAGAAGAAAATTTTCTAAAGCCAAAAACAATTGACTGACTTACCCTTGAAAAGAATCATATACATACTAAAGTAAAATGAGTTCAGGTAGTGAAGAAAAAGAAACTAAAAGATTGATATTGAAAGAATGTTGAGAGCATGTTACAACATGTTCGATACGAAACCAAGACATGATATTGAAATTGTGAAATTCATGCTGAAATTAATGGTTTAAAAAATGCATAAGATATGAATCATCTTTATATACATTGAAGTGTGTGAAAAGAATGAATGAGAATAAGGACATTTTTTGGGTTTGAGATTTAAATTGAAATGAAGGGGGAATAGAAATTTGAAATATTTTTTTTTTAGATGAAAGATTGATCTTTTATCTTCAATAAAGGATTGGATTTAATTTTTTTTCTATAAAGGTATTAATTTGATTTATATAATTTAAAAATATATTCTTTACTATTACAGGAAAAAATATTTTCGAAAAAATTTCATTTAAATTATTAATCAAAATTTTAAAATGATTTCAAATATTTTTATAGTTAAATAAATTACTGAAAATCTAAGTATTCTTACAAATTAAATTCAAATTTTACATAGAAAAATCTAAAATCCAATTTCAATTACGAGTAATACATATTCAATTTTATTAATTTAAATTCAAGCTATTAAAAAAGTTGTATATTTAATTATTCATATTATCACTTATTTTTATTTATATTTGATTAATTTATTAACTGATACAATAATATAAATAATTGAAAGCAGATAAAATTATATTTTTTGTTGTATTAAATAACAAATTAATCAAATATAAATAAAAATAAAATGATTTAAATAATACAATATAAAATTTTTTAATAGGTTGAATTTCGATTAATAAAATAATTGAATATGTCATTCGTAATTGAAATTGGATTTTAGATTTGTATACCTAAATTTGAATTTAATTTGTTTAATTTGAATAATTTATTTAATAATAAAAATAATTGAAATCATTTTAAAATTCTGATTAATAATTTAATTAATTTTTTTTTGAAATGTTTTTTTCTGCATTATAAAGGCATATTTTAGCTTATAGAGCATATTTAAACAATATTTTATTAATATATAAATAAAAGAGGAGAAGGCCCATATTTCCAGTTCTAAAATTCTTTATATTTATTATAAATTATTTTGCACTAAAAAATGTAAATAAATAATAAAATGATTAACCTTAACATTTGCAAAAGTAAAACTAGAGTTTTTTGAGCAATATATTTATTAATTTATGTTTAAATTTACATAAAAAAGGAAAAGGCCCTTATTTCCAGTGCTAAAATTTTTGATATTTATTGTAAATTATTTTCCACTAAAAGATATGTATATGTAAATAAATAATAAAAAAAAATAATATTAATATTTGTAAAATTACAACTTAAATTTTATGACCAACATATTTATTAATTTATGTTTAAATTTACATATTAAAATCTAATGACATTGCAAAGCTTATTTTTCTAAACATGTTAGAATTTCTTTTCCAGTATTTATTAATTTTAAAAGTCCCCCAAAAATATTTTCCTTTTACTTAAATATTCTATTAATTTCACGTTTCAAATACATAAATCACTTGTATGGCATTGATTGGAATTTATTAAAAAAAAAACTTCCTCTGCCTTTATTTTTGTATATTTTTTCTTTTAAAATTTTTAAACATTAATTTTTGTTTTTTTATTCTTGTTTTAAATGGCACCCGCACTTGAAATATGAATTTCACAATTATAAAGCAATCGAATTAAAATGCAATAAGTGAACAACAAATTAAAAGAGAATTTATCTACACGAAACACTCTCTTAAAATAGGCATTTATGCTCTTTAATTGCTCTGGGGAACTGTACGGTAAATGAGTAAACATTTAGATAATTATAATGTCATTTAAATTACAAAAACATAAAAAAGTAAAGAAAAACAGTGGAAGGTGTCCTTTTTTTGATCATTTAGACATAAAAAAAATCAGTTCTTAATATTAACTAAAATGATCATGCGGACCATATTTATACAATTGTATATGATAAGCAACTACACTTTAAAACGGAATTATGAATGATAATTGTATTGATCAAAATGCAATAAAGGTAATCGCAAAATTTGGTTATACAATGTTCTTTGAATTATTATGTTTAGAAATATAAAAAAATATTGTAAAATCAAAGACTTGCAGAAATAATTTTTATTTGGTTTAATATGATCCGTTTAAGAACAATTCGAATAGTTGTTTTTGACAAATTCTACTAAATCACCCATCACTAACGCATCCCTAAGTGAATAAAGGACTTACTGAGACGTCGAAATTATAGTGTCTGGGCAGGATAATAGCGTAGAAGGTATTAAATGTATTGATTTTTCATTCTTACATGAACTTATACTAGGCATTTAAGCCTACAGCTTACACCTATTTGAACTATACTCTATTTCCTACCAATAGCCAATAGTCAATGACTCCTGACTTGTTTCTTGTATGTAAGAGCTTGAATATACTACAAATAATAATGGTGATATTGACCAAATCCTTAAGCACTTACTGTTCTGTATAACATTTAGTAGTTAGACCAAAAGCTTATATCGATTATATTCTTTTTTTTTCAATGGCAATCAATTTCTCATGCATTCAGTTATTTCTTCTGAGCCAGACTTAACATATTAAAGGTCTTAAAAATTAAGAATATTCATTATGGTACAACGAGAAAATGTTTTTGTGATTCTGATGTAGGAAATCACTCAAGCAGTGGGTACTAAAAAGTTTAATACAGCAAAAATAAAAAATTAATAAAATTAGTCTTCAGTTCCCTACCAACAATTGATAATCACAGGTCTATTTGGTACTTCTTGTGCAACAAAAAAGTTTTTTTAATAGTCCTACAAAATTCGAAATTTTGGATTTATTATGGAAAAAAAATATATATTTTAAAATTGTTTCCAATAGAATTTTGTTTTTCCAGAGGTCTTTTTAGTGCATCGTGGTGAATAAAGTTTTGAAACTACTTTACGAAGGAATATAATTACCACAAAACTACTTATCAATAATTTACTCATAAAAGGAACAAAAATATAAAATTTTTATCCTTTTTGCAAAAAAAAAAATAATGTATATCGAACGTGATGTTCTAAAATGACCGCTAAAAACATAACATTTTTATCCGTTTTACAAAAAGAAAATGTATATTGAACATGATATTCTAAAAAAACCACTAATTTTTGCGAAAAAATGTTTGACAAGCTTAAAATTACGAATTTGTTTGTACTTATTTTGAAACAAAATTCTAAACTTTTTTTGAACAAATTGTACTAGACCCATGATTTCTAATCGCTGGTAGGGAACTGAAGGTTGATTTCTTAAATTCGTTTATATCTTTCTTGTATTCTGCTCATCAATACGCAATCACACAAAGTCTTCCGTTAACATTTCGAATTCCCGAAGTCGCTTCTCTGCTATTTTTATAGTGTAATCCACGGCCATATAAAAGAATCACAAATAAGTAACCACTACTGCTTTTCAATTGCATTTTAAAAATTGTAAACAAAAGATCATTCATGTTATTTTTTCGATGTTCTCTTTCTCCAAATCTTTATGAAAATATCACGCAGTCATTTAAAAGTTACCCTCTTTTTCAATAAGAGTATCTATTAGATACTCATATCTCTTACTTTTCGTACAATGTATTTTAAATTCAACTATGTAACAACCACATGTAAATTAAACAAAAATCATAAAAGAACTATGTACATGACTTCCTTATTAAAGAAAAATTTTACCAAACAAGAAAAGAAAACCAAGTGCTATATAATATTAAATAAAACTACTCTTACTCGAACTACCTCAATTTACATAAAGATAGTTTTTTTTGTTTGATGTCTAAACATAATCATCATCAGCAAAACCCTCTTGTTCATATTCTATTTAAAAATGTTCATATCTGTATTTGTTTTATTGTTAAATATCATATGACTTGTGGATATTTATCTTATGGATACAACACTTCTTCCGTATATGCATTCGTATAATTTGGTTTGTTTACTTTCTGTGTTGCAGCTCATTCATTTATTTGTTGGCTTGATGTGTTTGGTGTTGTAGTAGAAAAATATATCTATAAGTTTGCTTTTTATTTCAGTTTTAGTTTCTGTTTTGCTCTTAAAATTCGTTAAGTGAGTCTTTCTTTCGAAAAAGTATCTGTGTTTTTACAAAGTTTACTTGTGTGTGTGTGTTTATGTGAGCATTTGTTTACATTGTGTGTATTTATACATATATTTTTTTTCTTTTTATTTACTCTCCCTATTATTGTGGGTTCAACTGACTACACAAGCCATACAACAAATTAGTAAGCGAACGTGTTTCAAAACGTTAACAAATCCAAACTGAAATAAACGGTTGTAATAATGTACGACGAAGTGTTAAAGTAAACGCATCATTTTCTAAACGTTATTTTAGGAAACCAATCGACTATTGCAAAAAAACTAATGATAATTATTTAAAGAAATATTAACCAAAGAAATAATAAAGTGGAATGTTATTAAATACAAATAATAATATCAAAATGTAAAGTTAAAATCTATGCATTTATTAGTTACCCCAGCCACATTAGTAATTACTTCAAATAAATAAAAGTGAAGTAAAGAAAAAGTGATTCTAAAGTTTGTTTTGTTACGCTGTTTCAACAAGTAACTACTGTAAATGGAAAAATAAAAATGCATTGCAATTTTTTTTTTTTTTTTTTTTTTTTTTTTTTTTTTGTTTAAGAAAACAGAAAAGTCAAAGATTGTAATCTTTAAGAGAAATTTTAATAACCAAAAATAAAGAACAGAGTGAGAAAATTTAAAAACTTATTTTCAAATCTTGTGAAATAAAAATTTAAATATTTTTAGACCAAAAAAATAAAAAATATATATATATATATAAATATATATGGATGATTCTGAAATAATTCATAACAATAAATTTGCTTGAAACCAAATGAGCTGCTTTATTATCATGATGAAATACTTATTTAAAATGATTTAATTCCTATTTCATTAAAACTTTATGGGCAATTGATTACGGATTGAATACCAATATATTTATACAAAATTAATATATTTATTTTAAGATATCAAAAATCTTGTGTAAAGTTTTGTTCATTAATTCAGTTAATGAAGTTATGCAACGTCAAAGTCTGTGGAGACACTTTTCAGAGATTTAAATTCTCTATAAAATTTACCGGTTCAACCAAGCCTATTAACTTAAGCAGAAATCCCTTTAAAGGACAATATTTAAATTTAAAAAAAAGTCGCATTTTCTATCAATCCTTTGTGAAAATATTTGACAGGAAATAAAATACTTTGATAGTAAACACATGCCTTTAATAAAAGCGTCATAAATTGTAGGAAATCTGTTTGAAATCGGAAAAGATTACAATATTTTGACATATTTTCAGTTACACAATTTCTAATATAAAGTATGTGCTTTTGAAATCACCAAAAGAAGAAAACTTTAGTAATCTAATAGTCTGGGATATCAAAATATATAGTTCTAAAGGACCCAAATATTTTAAATTGAAACTGAAATATCTTTATAAAAACCTTAAATAAAAAAACTTCATATCAAATCTGAGCAAAAGTTTTATCCAAATCGGCTTTTATTTGTAGAATTTAAAACTTCTTAAATCTCATTGTGGTATATTAGAAAGACCTTATAAGTGTAATTTTTAGTATCCCAAGAATCAAATGTATTACGCCTTTGTACTGCCCACACCCAATTTTAAGTATGTCTAACAGTATTTTGTTTCGATCTAACGTAGTACGTCTTTTCGTCCATCTATACATTAAATTAAAGTACAATTTGTAAATTTTATTTAATGTGTTAAAATTTAAAACACTGGACTGTTTTCACCCCAAAACGAACGACAGATTGCTTCACCTAGCCTCTCATACAAATCTATCAAACTTTTTACAATTCAGTCTATGTTTTATAGAAACTCACAAAAATCTGGAAAATAATTGAAACGCTGTTAAAACTGAAATTATAGGCGCAATCTTTAGCGCAGATGTGATAGAAATATATGTCATTGCAAGAAGCTCTACTTATATTGAGAAAATTACTTTAAAGCTCCAAAAACCTAAAATATATAAATAGGGTAGAAAGGGAGCATTTACCATAAAGCACATCTTGAAAACCAAGAATTAATTTTTGTGGCATTAAATTATTTTCTTTTCCTTTATCGCAGATCTATCATCCATCATATTTTGATATCTTTAATTTACATTTGGTCGGAGGTATACGTGATTAATTGTTTTTTTTTTTTTCAATACTCTCCTATATGATAACATTTTTAGTTTTTGGAATTTAATAAAGATTTTGTTCCGTGTTATATATTTCATAGTAATGAAAAAGAGTTGACAACTGGTGTTTTAATAAATAAAAATAAATATGTGGAGCATTCACCAGACTGCTTCAGAATCGTGGCAATGAGCTACGATGTACTTATTAGCTAAAGTCTACAGAATTTAAACAAAAAATCATTTAGTGATTTTCGCAATGCACTGATTTTGAATCTGTATTATTAATTGAATTTTTATTTATTTTACATAAAATTTAATTAAATAATATTAAGGTATAAAAACTAAATAAAAAAACTTCATATATATGCAAGTGATTCTGCCCCCATTACTTGGCGAATTTACCCCATGGGTTGGGGTAGTTTTGCCGTTTTTGGTCACCTGAGAAATTCATAAAAAAAATTTATCGTTTTCGGTTATTAAAAGAGAGCACTTTAAACAAGAAAGTAACGAATTCTTCCCCTTCCACTTTACTTCTTTTCCGACTTTTCTTCGGCTTTGGGGCAAATTAAACGCTCATAAATGCCTTATCTGAGTCTTATCTGAATTTAATTTTAAAATGTTGGATTAAAGTCATTTGAGTATCAACCATTTAATATGACTTAAATCTGTATCTGATAAAATTTTTCTACCAAAAGACGAGAACGCAATATGAATCTTAAAATCTAAAGATCTATTAAAAAAATTACTTTTAATAATATATTTCTTTCAATACTAAACGGAGCTTTGATTTTCAAATCAGGTAGTGTAAAAAAAAGGCTTAAGAAAACCGAGAGTTTTTTTATGAAATAGTACGAAACATTAACCGTGCTACAAAAAGCTATATAAACTATATATTTATTTAAATAAAACTTTGAAACCATAAGTATTACATCTGATGATATATTACTTTCAATGCTAAATAGATCTCAGTTCTTGAAATCAGTTGAGAATTTATTTGTGTTAAGAAAGCTTTTCAGAAGAACAAACTTGTTTTAGACAAAATATTAAAGCTTTTATCTTTTAAGTTAATCTTGCAAGAAGTAATTTTAAAGCTAATTGTATGTATATTAATTCAAATAAAGTTTTGAAACAGGAAATGTTAAATCTTATAAACTATTTCTTTCAAATTCCTGCTTTTCTTCTGAACAATTTCCATAGAAACAAAAAAAAAAAATTATATTATTATTATTATTTTTACAAAACTCATTAAGCGTAACCATGCTTATTTTTCTTCTTAATTTTTTCTGTTTTTACTCTTTTTTTTTCCTTTCATGAAAAGTGTGCTTGTTTTGTGCTACAATTTTACAATTTTACAATTTTAATGCTTGCCTTTTATGATGCATTGCATTTCACTTTTATATAAAATCATCACAGTTTGTTAAACAATCTGTACGTTAATACTGCTGGCTGTCTTTTTGGTTTTCCGCCTTGCCAGTCCGTCCATCCGTCCTTCCATCTTCCCTGCTTACTTACTAATCTGTCAGTTAGCTATTTTAGTATTTATTTACATTTTTGTTTGTTTTTGATGTGGTGCGTTAATGCTACAAAAAAAAGTGTAAAAAGTGCAATTTTTTCTACTGATATGAATAAAAAAGTCCAAAGAAGATGGAAATTTTCTTTCTTTAACATGAGAATTATACTATTAAATGGTCATTGCTTGCATTTTTGAATTTATGGTTGGCTGTTTATCTCAAAGTGATAAAGTAGCCGTAATATTGGCAAATAATAAAGTGAAAACTTATAAATAAGTAGATGTATAAATTGTAAATAGTTTTAATAGAAGATTTAAAGAAAATTATATGACTTGTTTTAATGAACCTGTTGTAAAAGCAATATGGCTTTAAAATTGTTTTAAACATTTTATGAGTATAAAAATACAAAAATTTCTTAATTTGTTTTACAATAAACAATATTGTTTAAAATAAAATTTTTATTACCTGAACAAAAACTTTACAATCACTATTAAAAAAATTCTTAAGAAATTACTCATTTTGTCTTTATAGTATTTAAAAATTTTCGACATTTTAAAAAGCTTTTTAGCGCCATTCAATCACCTCATTTTATTATTCAATGAACTGTGTATAGAATTTGTTCTGAATTTCCAATTTTGTTCACTTAAAATATCTAGGCAAAAGAGTTCTATCTTTATGCTGCGACAGTCATGTGCCAATCTTTCTTTGACGTTTAAGAAAACGTGAAAAAAAAAATACTTAATATATTTATTATACC
Source organism: Protocalliphora azurea (assembly GCA_932274085.1). NCBI lineage: Eukaryota > Metazoa > Arthropoda > Insecta > Diptera > Calliphoridae > Protocalliphora > Protocalliphora azurea. Next base: position 21,091,338 of record OW026519.1, on the reverse strand, counting down.
AATCTTAACATTTACTTTGAAATATGTGTGAACTGCTAAATAAAAATCGTCTTTAAAGTGTTAATTGTGTTAATTAAAATTATTTTTAGTTCATCTCTGGCAAAAGCAAGTAAAGAAACAAGATGAAGAAAGAAATCGTATTTTTCTGTTATAAAAACTATTTAGGAATATTTAAATATAAACTAGCTATAATTTAAAAGGCACTACAATAAGATTGATTGTTCTGGCAGCCTTGAAGTCAAGCAATCACCCACCCTTTTCTTTTTGTAAAAGAATGAGAATAAAAAAATTTTAACAGGAAATTAAAAGAAATTACAAGAAATTCAATTGTTTGTTGGAAAATTATGAATTACTTCATTATACTTCAAGGAAATTTAAAATTAGTATGGAGTTATAGTAAATTAATGTAGTGTAATGAAGCTTAAATGGCGCCTTAAGGTTAAGTATTAAAGAGTTTAAATTGTAAAAAATAACTTAAGTAATAAAATAATAACAAAATGTTTACTTAAATCGATCTTAAAAACTTAATAACGATTTAAACGATTTAATTTAAAGCTGTTTTAATCTGTAAGCTTTCTAAATTGTTAAAAGAGATTTATTATAACTTCATAAGTTCATATTGTTGAAACCTCAAAACATAGATTAATAACTAGATATCTATGTGAGAGAAAAAAACTTGATTCAATTGTCAAAAACTTAATTCATGCAACAACAAAATATACGTAGCCTCATATATTTTTTTTTTGTGTTTTGAAAAAAATTAGCAAATTTTTTGAAAACTGTTAGAAATACCTCTCACCCAAATTTCTAGCTGTAATCTATGCCTCATAAAGACTGAAAAAAGGAAATCAGTTTTATTCAAAAATTAAGTTTTCTACGAAATGAAAATAAAAAGCTTCAGTAGTGTTTTTCAAAAATAATGCAAATTTTTAAATTCTTATTTCAGTATATAATAAAATATAATATATGTATGAAAGCTTTTGGATTATTGTATATTGTTTTATATCAAATAGCTATTAACTTAATGGTTTCTTGACAACTTTAGTTTAAAGAATAAATTGGGGAAAGCTTTGTGGAAAACCTAAGAAACTAAATTTGTCAAAAGCTTAAAAAATTAAACTTTCAAAGACTTCTGGAAAGTTGGAACGTTTGAAATAAATTTTAGGATATGAATATTCAAAAAATAATAATAATAATATTAATAATAATAAAAAATCCTGAGCTTTAAATTAAAACTTTTTAAAAAATCTTTAAATTATAAGTGAAATAAATATTTTTGAAAGTAATAATTCAGATTATTCCACAGCTTTGAAACCTTATTTAAGATTTTAAAGTTAGTAGTTTTAAAAAACTTTCGAAATTGATAGTATAAATATGTCTTAAAATCTTTAAAATTAAAACTTTTTAAAGGCCTTAAATAAAGCTCTGCTTCAATTAATAAAGTCATATAAAGGCTATCATATGAGGTACTTAAATTTCATTCAATTATTTTATCAGCCAAGTTTTTATTAATCAAAATGTGTTCTATCATCACATATTTCCCTCCAGAAAAGCAAAACCCTAAAAATACATATATTTTTTCCATTCTGTAACTTATTGAAGCGAAACAAAACAGGTAAAAAACTGGTATTGAAAAATATATTAAAAAAAAAATAAAAATGAATTTATAAATGACTTAAATATAGAAATATGTATTTTTTTAAACAATATTTCATGACATCATAAAAAAGTCAATAATAATTGTTATTTAACAGCAAATAATTGTTTTTCTTTTCAATTTGTACTTTGTATTTTAAAACATTATTTAATTAACCTTTGCTACAAATTAGTTTAACAAAAAATAATTAATAATATTTTTTTATTTTCTAGTGTTAAAAAAATTATAAAAATATAAATAAGTGAATCTTCCAAAGCAAATACCAAAAATATAAATTCATCAGTCAAAAAAAAAAACAAAAAAATAAATAAAAAATATTAAGATAAATTAAGTAAAATAAAACGAAAAAAGTAATATAATAAATAAATGTGTTAATGGTATAAAATATTTGGTTTAAAAATAAATTTCTTATTTACTTTCTACTGACAAGTGTTTTGGTGAATACAAAACAAATGAATATTAGTAAATAAAAAATAAAAAATAAAAAACAAAAATGCTTTAATATTTAAAAGCACTAAACGTTTGTGAAATACGTAAATAAGAACTTAAGGTATAGAATTTCCGTTTTGAATTCTAAATAAAACATGAAATTTCCAGATTATGTACCAAACAATATATTGGTAAGATATTAATATTAAGTGAATGTGTTTCTTTTTTCTCTCTCTCTCTCTCTCTCTCTTTTATTTAGTATTTTCAAGATTAAAATCTTTCATAATCATTAGGCTTCTGTTAGAAAAAATTAAAGAAAAATGCATAAAAAAAAGAAAAAATTAAAAAAGAGTATTTAGCAATATATGTAAATTTTGTAATGTATGTTTTTATTAATTTTACAGGAAAAATGTTTTGAAAATTAAAGAAATTATGCTGGATTTTTCTTTTCATGCTGAACTTTACAAACTATTTTTTATTTTATATCCAATAACAGCTTGTATACTCTTAAAAATTGAGCCACTTCATTCTCTTAGTTTTATGTTCTCTTCGCCACATTTCTTTTGTAAACAAAATGTCATTCAGTAAAATCTAGACAAATTGAATAAAAACCATGATTAAATCCCATAATTTAATATAAATGTGGGTCTTAAATTGTTCATTAAACTATGTTCTAATTGATTTGAATTTTAAAACACAATGTGTTAGTTCTGTTATGTGACCTACCTTTTTCTGTTTAATTCATTATTTTATTTTCTAATATTTCAAATTCATTGAATTCATTCATTATTAAAATATTAGCTCTGTTCCAGTACTCAGAAAAACAACAAAACACACATAAATTCTTAGTACGGGTAAGCTTTCCTGCAAATTCTTACAAAAACTTGCAAGTTTGACAAGTATTGAAACAGACCTATTGTTTTGATTTTGACTTTAAAATATTTTAATTATTAATTTTTTAAATATGTTTATAAAATATGTATAAATTTATCTCAAACGATAAAAATACTATTAAAAAATTGATTAATTAAATAACAGAATCTTAACAACTTTATAATAAACTAGCTGTATATCCCTGCGTTGCATGGAATATAAAACGTTTATAAGAAAATTAAGAAAACTTTAAAATAGAGCTTTGCCCAGTTATTTTCAAATATGTTTCTTTTAAAATTTCCAGTTTAATAAAAAAATTAAGAAAAGTTTAAAAGACTGTAATATTTTCACTATTTTTATTAATTTTATTTTAATTTATAACCTATAGTTCCTTCCACCCTAAAGTTCATCTATATTTAAAGTTTTATTAACCCTCTCAGTGCCAAATTTAAACGGCTGGACTAAAAAGTCCAATATTTTCAGTTGTTATTATTTTTGGCTCTAGGAATAACAGTCTGTTTTCAATTTTATGATATAATATATGTAAATGGGTTTTTTGCGGTATAATCGCAAAACACAAAATTGGCCTAATCTCGAAGAAAATTTTTTAAACCAATTTTTTAAGCTAAATATTAAAATAAACTGTATTCTACACTTTCAATTCGATTTTTTTTTTAACTTTCCCACTATTATAGTATTTTCTTATGTTTTTAGTAAAATTAAAACCGACAGTTTTGACCTAATAAAAATTATTTTAGGAACATTTTTTTTAACGCAATATTTTTTTGATAAATTTAAGAAAAATTAAAAAGAAAAATAATATTTGAAAATTATTAAGAACATCTTAGAAAATAATAATCTACAAAAATCTGAAATAAAAATCGGCTTAACTGTTGATAAAGTACCAAAAAGTGCGTATTGCCATATAGTAACAAATTCGCGAAAGGGTTAAAATCAATTCAGAGGTTTAGGCGTGATTGCGTCACAAACAAACCAGCAAACAAATACACACTTGATTTTGTAATATTAATATGTATAAAATGTTATATTTCATTTAATTGCTCCACCTGTCTATGACATGTATTTGAACCCAAAATTATAATGAAAATAAAAACTTAATTTTAAATTACACCGAGATAAAACCACCATAAAAGGCTAATATAATAACCAGGGCTACCAAAAATATGTAAAATCATATTATTTACTGGACTTCAAATGAACCAAAACTATTACGTTTCAAACAATTTTAAGAATTTTGGCATCGATTTGTTACAGCATATTTTTGCATATTTTAGTCTTAGCAGCATATTTTTGCATATTTTGGGCTAAGCAGCATATCGTAATAAAAAATTATAAGTAGACAATCCTTATTTCCACATTTTAGTAATTTAAATGACATATTTGATGTGATGATTATTATTTTGCATATATTGCACTAAAAATCATAATTTTACACATTAAGCATTTAAGTCAAAAATTTTTCATATTTGTCAACCAATAGATTTTTTTTTTTTTTAGATAATTTGCCGTTAGTGAAATTTTTCGATTCCCTTATAATAAATGTATAGAAATTTTGTAATTTTATAATGTAATGTATGAGCTTTTAATATTTAGCCAGAAAAAATAATATTTTAAGAGCAAATTTTCCGATTTTACGAGCATTTTTTATGCGCATAAAACACTTTTTTTAAAGCACAATTTTGGTTGCCCTGATAATAACATAGCTCATTAAGAAATAATACAATATTTAAGGTTACATACATATCATAGAATGCATCACTAGTTTTATTTAAAATTTTTATTTTTCTTTTTATAAATTTTCAAGCCTCAATGATTAGGAGTGGGCGTTTTAAATTGTGGTTTCTAATTTACATTAAAAACTTAAAAAAAACAACAAATAAATACATTTCCGAAAAAAGAGATCCAATATGTTTAGACATCATGTAAATTATTACAAAATAACAAATAAAATGTATGTAAATAAATGAAAATCTATAAACGTGTTAAATACATAAATTGCAATTTTTATTATTTATTATGATTAAGCACATATTTGGTAAGAAATATTAATACATATATACATGCGACTAACTAAAAAATAAAACAAACCCAAAATATTTTACTTTGTAAGTTAATTTTATGTTTTGAACGTGGGCATTTTTTTTGGATTTAATATTTGGAAAACCTTTAGTTTTAAGGTGTAGAGTTTTATGGTCTATTAAATATTATAAAATGCTATATATATATATATATATATATATATATATATATATATATATATATATATATATATATAATATAACATTAAGAATAAATTATTTATTACTTTTACTAAACAATTGCAGAATTGTTAAAATAAATATTGATTTGGTAAGAAAAGTTAAGAAATCAATTTAATATTAATTAAATTTAATTAAAAAAAGAAAATCTTTTTATTGAACAAAATTTAAAATGTTTACCGAACACCGAGCACGATGATTTTATTCGATCTACAGCTCTGCTTATAAGCATTTGTGATTTAAGGAATATTTTACTTCTTTTAGAAGTTGTTTTAATTTCTAGGTAAAAGTAAATCTGCTTTTAGTATTAAAGTTTTGTTAAGCGAGTCTCATATTTATACCAGATATACAAGCTGATCGCTTCAAAGCCAGCCGCCGCCTTTTTCGTCGGCTCACAAATTTTTGAAATTTTCGTTAAACAAGAAACGTATTATTCTATGTTCTTCAACAATGGGGCGAACCTGGGCGGCACAATATATCATTTATTAAATCCCAGACGGAAATTTAATTTGCGCCACCACTGCCTATTAAAAGATGCTGCGTCCTCGAAAAATTTGCCTCGGCTTGTTTCTCTGATTTACACCTATTTAAAGGTACATATATTTAATATCTTAAAGTTAAAAAAAATATATTTTCACTTCCTTAAAATAACATCAAATTTACTTTAAGATAACAACTACAAAAAACCCTTTATTAAAATAAATGGCTTCTCATAAATTCTTTCGGCAATTCTAAATTGTGACCTTTGACCTTAAGCTGCACAAATATATCTGTGGATTTTTAAGAAAACGTCTTAAGTGGAGATAAGAGAATTTTCATTAAAATAACATGTTCAAAACACATCGTTTTCGTTTTGGAGATATACAATTTTTTAGCTCTTCCGAAAACTTTAATTAAAGTTAGTTATTTTATGGAAAGTTCACAAATATTAAACAAAAGCTAATAAAATAACATATTACAGGAGCATTATATACATTTTATCACTTGTATGTATGTCCTAAAGAGGTCTCTGTTGAAAATCACGGAAATCGTTTCATAAATTTATTTCAATTATTTAAGATTTATTATTCATTCAAGCATCAAAAGGTCGTTTAATATCCACAAAATACTTATGACCAAAGCTAACAAAATTATGCTCCAAATAAATATCTTTTTTCCGCTTTAGAAATGCTTTTGGAAGTAGAATATGCTCTTAGAATATCTAAATAAGCTTTATAAATAATTTTGATTTTATGTGCTTTAAAAAAATTTGAAGTGAAAATTTGTATCAAATATTCAATGATGCATGCTTAAGAAAATGCTTTAATGCTCTTTAAATATCAAAAAATAGCAGAATATGTCCTATGAAAATCCGATTGTGAGTTATTGAAAGAATTTATTCTTTCAGCAATGAATTAAACATTGTATTTAATTAATAAAATTACACCAAATTAAAATAATGGAGAACAACATCGTTTCTGCCCAAATCAAAAATTAATAACAGTTTGTCAGTTTTTATATCCTACCCTAGTTAGTTTGGGGTATTATACGTTTGTACTGATGTTTGAAACGCACGAAAGAATGTTCGGCCCCCACCTTAAAGTGTACCGTTCGAATCAGAATCACTTTTTGATTTAATGTTCGTCCGTCCGTCTGATCGGCAAGTAAAAAATTTCGTGAGGATCATAATTTACTTTAGCTTCCATATAAAGCCCCTTTAGAAAATCACTTTAATCTGCATAAATCCTATGTCCGTATTAGTATTTTTATATTTTCTATTTAACAAAAACGGAATGTCAAACTGTTTAACGGGAAGTTCTTTGAAATTACATTTAACTTAGGTTTCGACGAGCCGTGACTTTTTCTTACTTATTAAAGTTTTTACGGTTGGCAGCACCAGAAACTTCTGTAAGGTTACAGTAAGGTCAAAATTCAAACCAAATTAAATTCAATAAAAATTCTCACATGACTTATCAAATTTGAAAAAAAAAAATTAACATTACAGGTGGCCTTTCATTGTTATAATCATGAATCATATTTTAAAATTTTGATAAAAAGATTTCAAATTTACACCTACTTCCTCTTGCAGTTATTCTTTAACATATTTTTATGAATATAAAAATAAATTTCCTGTAAATAAAATTATTTTCAAAAACGTTTATATAAAAACTTTTAATTAAATATTATAAATACCTTACAATGGTATAGCAAACATACTCAAATGTGCTGTTGTTGCTTAATGCTAGTGATAAAGTCAATTGAAGTTTAAATGCATTTCCGGTCATTATTCAATCAAATAAAATATTTTTATCGATAAAATATTCTTATAAAAATATAAATAAAAAAAATATTTATTAGATATTAAATTGCGTTTTATATTTTATAGTAAAATTCATTTTATTATTATTTTATTCCATAAATTATATTTTAATTGTTCCTTCCTTTCGTATAATTTCAGGGTGATCGTACAACATGGGAATATCACACAGTGTCGGTAACTCGTGTACCGGGTTATGGTTTTGGTATAGCTGTATCCGGTGGCCGTGATAATCCACACTTTGCTAATGGTGATCCTTCTATAGCGGTTTCTGATGTCTTAAAAGGTGGCCCAGCCGAAGATCGTTTACAGTAAGTTTTTGGTTATTTTGGTACTTTTATTATTATTTTTTATTTGTTAAGAAAAAAAAAACACATGTTTAAACAAAAATGTTTTCTTTTTTTTTTTGTGACTGATTTCGTAAATACTTATTTAAAAATTTCTTGTTTTTTTTCGTTTTATTTTTATGTATGAAGTTTTAGTAAACACAAGTGTTTAACATAAATGAGTAACATTTTCATATATAGGTTTTATATTTAGAGTTTACTTACATTTAGTTCAGTTCATTTTTTATATATGATAATCACGTTTAGTAATTTTAAGAAGTTGTTTTTTGGAAGCACTTGCCCGTTTTTTTGCTGGGTAGAAACATAAGGGAGGGAGAGAGGAAAATAAAAACTGTACAGGAAATTCTTTTCAAGTACGTTTAATCTTTTATATTTTAAAAATGCATTTTCATTTTTTCCTTATCTTGTTGAGGTTATTTTCATTTCAAATGTTTGTTTAAGGTAGTCATGTTCATGTTTTTTGGTACTTTAGTTTCGGTAGAGATTTTTTTTTTTTTTTTTGTTTTGTTTTTCTGTTCTAGACTTGTTAAGATAAGATATTTTTTGTTTATTATTCAAAAGTATTCGTATTTTTTTTTTTTTTTTTTTTGTTAAATTTTTGTTAAATAAAAGAAAGAATGGAAATAGTGATTAGTTTTTTGAACAAAGAAAAAAAGCCCAGGGCTTGGTTTGGTTTTAATATAGTTTTGTAAATATTAGTTTTAAAAACTTATTTTATGTGTAATATTTCAAAAGTACATGTTTGTATCTTAATTCAGAGAACCTAAATTTCTTATAGATTAGCCATTTAATCAATATTTGTTTTGATAACTGGAAGACATCGATAAATTGATATATTCAAGGATTTAAATATATTTTCTTGAGGTTTGGGTACAATTCATATATTAACACTAATGAGGAAAATCTATTTTTTTCTTAATATCGGAGAATTACTGGTTTAAATGTTTTTTTTTAAACAACTTTTCTAAGATTTTTATTGACCTATTTTAAACTTATGTGCCTAATTTGTTTATTTAAAACTGCATTTAAGGGTTAACCAATTTTCTTTCAATATAGCTGCACAAACATAAACAATTATATTTTGTTTAAATTATAAATCATTTACTTCCGCTTTAATAGTTCTTTGTAAAGCAAAAAAAAAAAGAATCATTAGTTCGTCAGGTATGCCAGACACTAATGATGTGCAATATTCTGCAGAATAAAAATCATAAAAAGTAAATATCACGGAGGGAAAACATTTTACTTAAGATTCTATGAACTCAATCTTAAGTGGATAAACAGAAGCACAAATTTAAAAGGCATAAAGAAAAAGAAACTGAAAAAATATAAAAGAATTATAGAATAGGAATTAAAAAGTACAAAACGTATTGTAAATAGAAGTGTAAATAACAAATAAGAAAGTAATAGTAGTTTAAGCCCGAATATTTGATAAGTAACAGCATTGCGCATGGGCTTTAAAATAATATAAGCATTGGACCCCCAGTATTGTGACCTGTACTTTGCGTACAAACAACCAGATAGACGAACATCGTTAAATCGACTCCGAAAGTGATCGAACGGAATAACTACAGGAATATTTATTTCAAGGACATTAAAAAGTAATTCATTTATTTTATTTAGCTTTAAACTGTACCTGTTGTAGTACCAAAGATTTAACCCGAAATCAGGGGGAAACAAATTACTTTCTTGAGGGTGATATTTTTATAGAAGAATATGCATAATATCGTCTTTTACAATATTAAATTTATGTTATAATATGAAAAACCATAATTTATAGGAAATTTAGCAATTTAAATAAATTCCTTAAATCAAACAAATTTTGTAAAATTTTCATTTGTTTGAGAAAAATAAATTTAAATTTTAACTTTTTGTAATAAAAAAAAAAATTAACAAACAACTTTAACACAACAATTAGTACTTAAAAATATTTCTTAAACGAACTAAAAGTTAAAAGATGTGTCACAGGTTCTGTGATTAAATTTTGTACAATTTAAATGAAAATTTTGTCTTTTATTTTAAAATAATGAAAAATTTATTTAAGAGTGAAATATTCATTATTGCTTAAATAAAATGCAATTTAAAATCAAGAAGGAAAAAATAATAATATTCTTTATTAAAAAAGTCCCTTTTGCTGGAATTGCCTTTGCTTTAAAGCGTTAGGCTTTATTTTAATTAAAATGTTGCCTACTATTCTTCAAAGATTGCAAAAATTTAATTTAAGAGCTAAAAAACAACATTTTTACGAAATAATGCAATTAAAGGGCAAAGAGGTAAAAATATACTTGAAGAGAAAATGCAAATAAAGACAAAATTTATCTTATTTATTGTAGAAAATAAATTTTTGTTAGTATTTACATTTACTTTAAAGCGTTATGTTTGATTTTATTATAATTATTTCTCTAATTAAGCTGTAACTTAAAGACTTTTCATATTATTTGTTATTTTAAGCAACAATTTTTTCACTCCTAAATTCCTCTTCAATTTTTATTATCAGCTCTAATTTCTTTTCCAATTTGAACTCAACTGCCATTGCTAAAAATAATTTAAAATCTTATTTCATTTCATTTCAAAAACAGTTTAATCGGTTATAAGGTTCTTGTCTCTATTTTTAATTTTCTTTTATTCTCTCTATTAAAGCCTAATTGTTTTGATATCAAAAGACCAATTTGAAAATATTTTATAAAGATGTAAAGATGAAAAAAGAAAATTACAAACAAATATTTCGTAACAATTGTAATTACAAGACATGTTCAGAAAAGATAATCGTACAAGCCAACAACTACATTAAAGCGCAAAGCCAAAAAAATGGGTAAATCATGTTTAAACTACAATTAGACATGTGTAATATGTAACGTAAAATGTATAAGTATTCAAAGATAAATTTAAGATCGGAAGAGGGCCTTACGAAGGCCTTGTTTTATTTAAAAAAAATAAACTTTACTAAAGCATCCCATAGACACATACTGCATAAGCTCATACAATAAGTACTCGTATGTATTAGTAAAATTGAGAGAGCTTTCGAATGTGTGCGTCACACCGACAATGCAGTATGAGAAATCAAAATAGTTTTGATTTCGGTAGACAGATAGTTTGAATGAATTTTTGAAGTTTTCTTTGTCATTTATGAAAATTTCAGTTTGACTTTTTAAACTGAAAGAAAAAAAATTGAAATATTTAAAATTGTTTGTTTTTATTCGATTTTTTTTCACAAAAATAAAAATTGGATTGATCAATGTCTAGTGAAATCTCCAATAACACACGTATACGGGGGTTCATCAGCAGTACCTCTCCGCAATATGTGTCTATGGCTGCCTATATACATATATTTTCAAATATTCCTTTTAGTTCCGAAGTTGTTAAATTGATTCATCTGTACGTAATTTTATACGTCTAAGGCCTTTTGAGTATATGTCCTTAATTTTCTTCCTCATTTATGTCGTCTGTGTGTAACTGATATCATTAATGAGTGTAATTTACAAAATCAACAAGGGCATGAAACGTATCTTCGTTTTCTTCAGTTAACGTTTATCTTTTTTGTATTTTTTTTTTTTTTTTTATTAACTCAACTCTGCACACACACACATTTCATCATGTTAAAAAAAATATATTAAACTACTAAAAAAGGTAAAAAAGAATAGTAAATGTAATAAAAGAATTTTCTTTTGTGTAAAAGTGTGTTACACATGCGAGAGCAAGTGTGGTAGAGTGTAAAAAATGAAAAATGTTCTTTTTTTATGAGTATAATTTAAAAATTAGTTTAAAGTGTCGATAAAATTAGTTTTGGATTTTTTGGTACGTTTTTTTAAATACGAAAGTGACTTAAAGAGAAAGACTAATTTTTTATAAAACAACCTATAGTTTGGTTAGTATTTAGTTGTTGCTAATTGGGTAAAATTTTTTTAGGAAAATGTAACAATTTAGGGTAAAAAATTTAATTTTATTGTGCGGAAAATGAGAACAATTAGATTTCATTATGTATGATTATTTATGTGTGTATGTATGTATGCATGTATGTATTTATATATGTATGTATGTATGTATGAATGTAAATTGTAAAATTATTTAATTGATAACTTTCTTTGAAAATAAAAAATTCTTTATTATTTAATAAAATTTATAAATTATTTAAATACTGCTAATAAATTAAAGAACTATAATGTGTCCATTACTGATTTTTATAATGCATTAAATTAGATGTTCATAGCTTTTCTTATACCAAACATGTCGAAAAATATCTGAATCGATTTAGCAATGTCCGTCATTCCTTCTGTCCGTATCAAACTAGTAATTAAGATACAGATTATAATATTGAAGATTATTTCGTGAAATTCGGAATACTTGTAGCTGTCGGTATTATATGTTTGTGCTAATTTGTATAACATATTAAAGTAACGATTCACGCCCTACTTTTGCTATAACAATAAATCCAAAATCTCTGTTTTAGTCGATCTGGCGGTTCTGGTCATTCCGTCTGTATGTCCATATAAACATTGTAATCAAACTAAATACAGAAAACTATCCCATACACCACCATAGGTAGTTGGGGTATTATGCATTTGTGCTGATGTTTGTAACGGACAGAAAAGATCTCCAGAACCCCACCCTTACTTGACTCAGAATCACTTTCTGAATCGACTTAAATTTTGTGAAAGTCCCAATTTTAAAGATATCTTGTTAAAATTTAGCACGAGTAATTATTTTGGCACAAGGAGGAATCCTATTGGAATTGGTTATGATCGGTTCGTTATTTCACTTAGCCTCCACTATACCTCCCGGTACAGCAGTTTTACGATCATAAATTCCTTAAATATAGCAGTACATAAATTCGGTGCAAAGTTTTGCGTAAGTATCAATCTTTATGCCAAATTTCATGAAGATCGGTCTATAATTGACCATAGCACCCTTTTCCGAAGATCACTTTAACGTGCATTAATCCCATACAAATGTTAGTATCAAGTTAATATTCGACACAAATAAGTTTTATATAAGAAAACAAATTTTTTATGGGTAGATTTTTAGTACTCGCAGATGTCGACTTAATCACAGATAACTTATGATGCTATTAATATTGTATATTCGATCCATAAATTGCTGACGTTCATTTATCACAAAAAATAATTTCGAAAATAGAAATCTATTTGTTTCACAATTTTGGCCGAAAAGGAAACATTTTTTTTATTTTCTTTAAGAAGATTTCGCAATAAATATATTAAATTATTTATTTATATATTTTAATTTACAGGGTTAACGATCGCATTATCTCCGTTAATGGTGTCTCCCTTGAAAATGTTGAATATGCCACCGCTGTTCAGGTTCTACGTGACAGTGGCAATACAGTGACTTTGGTAGTTAAAAGACGTGTTCCCCTGAATACAGTCAGCAATAATCAACATCAACATTCTCACAGCATGAGTAATGTTGGTCTGAATTCTCTACCAAATACAAATAGTGCTGCCATAGTGGTTAATCCTACCAATCCGAATACAATGAGCCAACCAAATTCTTTAAATTCTTCGTTGATCCAACAGAATGGTCAACCTGGACAACCCATTAAAGTAACACTAACTAAGAATAGCAAGAAAGATGATTATGGTATTGTATTGGGTTGTCGTCTCTTCATCAAAGAGATTTCGAGCAAAGCTCGTGATCAATTGGCTGCTAATGGTTATAGCTTGCAAGAAGGAGATGTTATAACTCGCATACACAATACCAATTGTGCGGATACCATGAGTTTGAAGGAAGCTAAAAAGATTATAGACGGTTGTAAAGAACGTTTGAATTTGGTTGTGTTGAGAGACATAACTAATCAACCTACCACTATTATGAATCAGTTAAATAATTCCAATACCCAGCCTCAGAATATTTATGCCACACATCAACCTCAATTATCGAATTGTAGTAATAATTTAGATGACCCTTATTTGAATGGTGGTGCCACATATTCGTCACAAAATTTATATGTACAACCACCTACCAGATCTTCAAATAATGGTCCTCCTAACGGGTTAAATGATGAAAAAAGTAATTTGACTCCTAGAGGCAGATCTAGGGGACCTATAATGGAGGGGGTTTCTCTGCAACAATTGGATAGACCTGTTACGCCACCCAATGGTTCTACACCACGTTCACGCATAGATGAACCACCCAGACCACCACCACCTCGGGGACCCAATAATGGAGAAGATTTTTATAGTTCACGCCGGCAATTATATGAAGATGATCCTCTAACCAGATCACGCCAATCGGCCGAACCTAGATTTATATCATTCCAAAAAGAGGGCAGTGTAGGCATACGTTTGACTGGTGGCAATGAGGCTGGTATATTTGTAACTGCTGTCCAACCAGGCTCTCCTGCTTCTTTGCAAGGTCTAACACCCGGTGATAAGATCTTAAAGGTTAACGATATGGATATGCATGGTGTTACTCGTGAAGAAGCTGTTTTATTTTTACTCTCTTTACAAGATCGCATCGATTTAATTGTCCAATATTGTAAGGAGGAGTACGATGAAGTTGTAAATAATCAACGTGGTGATTCGTTCCATATTAAGACACATTTCCATTGCGATAATCCTTCTAAAGGTGAAATGGCTTTTAAAGCCGGTGATGTTTTTCGTGTTATAGACACCTTACATAATGGTGTGGTGGGCTCATGGCAGGTTCTGAAAATTGGTCGTGGTCACCAGGAAATGCAAAGAGGTGTAATACCGAATAAGGCTAGAGCCGAAGAATTGGCAACAGCACAATTTAATGCAACCAAAAAGGAAATGAATGCAAACGAATCGAGAGGAAACTTTTTCAGAAGGAGAAGGTAAATTGGGAGATATTAATTAAAATTATTTTTCTTTTCATAATAACAAAAAAAATTTTTTTTTACTTTTCCAGATCAACTCATCGGCGCTCTAAGAGCTTATCACGTGAAAACTGGGATGATGTTGTTTTCTCCGACAGCATTTCCAAATTCCCAGCCTATGAACGTGTTGTCCTACGACATCCCGGCTTTGTACGCCCCGTTGTTATCTTTGGGCCCATTTCCGATTTGGCTCGTGAAAAACTGGCTAAGGATTATCCCGATAAATTTTCTACACCCTTACAGGATGATGACAAAACAACTAATTCCAAATGTCGCATAGTACGTCTTTCAAATATACGTGATATAATGGATCGTGGCAAACATGCTTTACTGGATATAACACCCAACGCAGTGGATCGTTTAAATTATGCTCAATTCTATCCAATAGTTTTATTCTGTAAGACCGATAGTAAACATGTTATTAAACAACTGAGACAGGGTATGCCCAAGGCAGCACATAAAAGTTCTAAAAAACTATTGGAACAGTGTCAGAAATTAGAACGTGTATGGTCTCATATCTTTAGCACTCAGATAGTGTTAAATGATGAGGAAAGTTGGTATCGTAAATTAAGAGATGCCATTGATTTGCAACAAAGTGGTGCTGTGTGGATGTCAGAAACTAAGGTAAATTGGAGAAATCTATTAAAATGTAACTATTTATTTAATTAGTATTACAATTTAGTAGTGTTTTTTATAAAAATAACTGGTGAAGGGTTTTAATTATAGATTTTGTTATTAAAAGTACATATACATATATTTTGGCATGTTATAAGATTGATGTTGTAAAAACAATTGTGATTAAAAGTAGTTGTTTGACAGAAAAATAATTAATTATTAAAAAAAAAAGGTTTAGGTAATTTAAATACCTACGCAAATTTGTTTTAAAAATTTTAAAAATAACTTATTTTGACAAACCTTTTTATAACGAAAGTCGTCTTGAAAAAAAAAAATAATAAAATAATTTGTATTTAAACATTCTATATTTTTAGTTGAATTGGAAATTTCAGGAAAATAGTTGAAAATTTCTTAAATATTTTTTTAATATATAATTCATAAATTACGAAATGCAAGTAAAAGTTTTTGAAATACAGTTTAAAAGAATATAATTTTGAGTAGAGATTTTTTTAGGGTACAGCTGAACTTACGACTTTTTCTTTGTCCGATTTTCTTTTTTAATATTCTTTAAAACTAATTTTTAACATTATTAACACTTTTATTTATTTTTTACAATCTTTTTCCTTTTTATTTACCACAAAAAAAATATATATGACAACATTTAAATGACAAACCAACCAAATAAAAAAAAAACAGATACCCGATTCCCCAACCGAAATGTTATTCCCACCCTATATAGCACAGCCATGTCAATTATCCTGTTGTCGACCCATGTCGTCATCAGTGCCACGCTATAACGCTGCTAATTATAACAATAATAGTTTTAATCATAACGCTTTAAAACGACGCAATTCATTTACTATAACGAACGACAAAAACAACGATGACATTGATGATTGCAATGATTTAATACCACCACGACCGCCAGAGTTGTTGGTGAATAATAGTAATGAAATGCCCAAACGTTTAACATCATATGAAATGATACCGATAATCAAGCCAGCCTCCTCTATGCCAAATGGTTTGCCTCATACACATCCCCTATCGAATGATATGGCCACTAGTGACGAGGGTTTACTTAGTGATGGAACTGAGTCTCATTATCGTGGTTCACAGCCCAATATAATGATGACCAGTTTCAGAAGTAATTCCCGGGCTACCAATAAAACTGATAATATTTCGAATTTAACTGCTAGCACCACTTTGGCCTCCTCAACTCTTTCAAATTTAACCTCAAAATCATCTGCTACAGGAGGTGTAGGAGGAGTGGGAGGAGGTACAAGTGGTGGTAGTAGTGGTGCTATGGGAGGTTTGGGTTTGAATTCTTATGGTACTAATAATGGTAGTGGTCCGTTGTGTTCTTCACGTTACAGCAGTAGAGCAACATCTATAGAGCCGCGTACCACTGCCTATTATTATCATGAATTGGCACAAAAGTCAGCCGTTTTTGATTCAAATTTAAATCTTTTAAATGATAATAAAAACGACAACACTATACCCACAACAATTGCTGATACGGTTAATGCAAGACAACATCAGCAGCAACCCTTACCACGCCAGCATTTGTTGAGCAATAGTGGCGGTCATAAGTTATCCTCATTTAATGGTAGTTTAGATAATGTTTTGGAAACTACCCGCAAAAATTTGGATGATTTAATTTTGAGCAATTCATTACTATACAATGCGCATTCATCAAATGATTTGTTAAATTGCAATAATAATGGCAATAGCAGTAGCGCTGGCACTTTAGTTGATGATGAAAATCTTAATTTAAGTTTTAGTCGCAACAACAATAATAATTCAAATAATCCCATACCGGCTGCTAGAAATAATCTTTTAAGTTCTAATAGTATTAGCTATTTGAAACGTAGTAATCAAAATTTATTACATCACTCTTCGAGTAATTCGAATATTCTCAATAGCAACAACAATGGCAACACTCATAATAATAATCAAAATCATAGTCATAGTCAGAATCATCATAATGAAAAATATGTTGCATGAGAATTTGAATAAATAAAAGTAAAGTGTTGAATGATTTTGGAAATATGTAAAAGGAAAGAGTTAAAATCATTTTAATGAGAATTTATTTGTGTTAGTTGTTTGGAATAAATAGTAAATAAAATAATATTATAAAAGTTTTAAGCCCAATATACATAATTATTTTCAAAATCTAATGTAATTTTCGGATTACCAATGATACAATTTAACATAAAATAAAATTTTCAATTTTATTTCAAATTTCTTTTCAGTTATTTTTTTACTTCCAAAGAATTTAAAGTAGTTCTGATTATTATTAAAAGCAACTTCTAAAACATTGCCAGAAAAAGTTAAAAATTTATTAAAGTTTAAAAATCAATATGTGATTGATAGAAGTGTTTTTATAGTTGTGATAAACTTATTCCAAACACTTCATTATAGAAATAATTTTGATGCAGAATATAATTGTTTCCACTTTAAATACAAAAACTTATTTTAATAATTCTTTAATTAATGAGTTTAGAAATAGTTTTAATATTTTTCTAGTTTAACAAATAGTTTTGAAAAGTTACTCGAAATGGTTTTTATTTTAACAGTCTCACAAATAATGATTTCAAAATAAGTTGTAATATTTTTTTGTTTTGGGATAATTAAATTTTAATTTTTTGTTTAGTAACACTTAGGAATTAAATTTTTTAATGTGTATCTTGAAAATTTATTTTTATAACATTTTATTTATCTAAACAAAACTTAGGCAATTTTGAATACATTATACAAAACGAAAAAAACATATGATTTTAACTCTATAACTTTTTTTAATTTTCCACAAAACTGCATGTTCTTGTTTTCTTTTTGAAAATTTAAAATAAAAGACTTTACAATTTTTTCAACTAAATAAAATTTTCCACGCCAAAGTTTAAAAATATTAATGTAAATATTAAAATATTTAATGTTGCATGTATCTGTAGTTATTTATGTATTAATATTTGTATTAAAAAAATCCTCATTTTAAAAAGCCTCATGTTATTAATCCTTAAATAAACTAAATTAATTATTAACTTAACCTAAAAAAATATAATGTTGCTAACTTAATGTTTTTGTTTCATATTTTTTCTTTTTTTATATATATAAAATTAAAAAACACTCAAAAAAACAACAACCAAAAAAACATCAATCATCTATATCCACATCATCATGGTCATTTCCTTGCTTTATAAAAAACCAAAAACAAAAAAAAATCATAATCCTTTTAATTAAAAATCAATTCAACCACAACTAACCATCCCTAATGTATTTGTCAAAAAAAAAAAAAAAAAAATAATAATAAAATAAAATATACAAAATGTGTCCGTCCTTATCTGAATATATATACAATAAATGATTGTTTCCACTGATATATCATAAAAACAAATCTCCCTCAAAAAAATATAATGCTTGGCAATCAAACGTTTAATTTGTTTACTCTGATTTATTGTTTACGTTTCGTTATATACATGCGTTATTTGTTTTACGTTTTTTGTTTTCACATTTTATTTTTTTCTCTCTTTTTGTTTTGTTTGTTACATTTCGTTACGTTTGTTGCTATTTTGTTCGCAAATTTCTTTTTTTCAAAAAATCCTATTAAAACTAATTAATGCTTTTCCTTTAAAAATACCTCTCTTACATCCCCATGATTCTCCTTATATCCTTATTTTTGACACAAACAAATGTAAAATGCTTTCAAAAAAATCAAATAAAGCCTGTTGAGTCCTTATCCGACGACTTCCTATTCCCCATGACCTCCAATCGTTTATCGTATGCATCAAGTCCAGAATCCGATTTGGAGTTAAGTCCTGGTCCATCGACATCATTATCCCTTGGCAATTTACCACAATTGATTAAGTCGAGCTCAGATCCATCGATTGCCACTAATCAGGATAACTTGGATAGGGATAGAGACATAATTGGTGAAGGATTACCACCTCCATATACGGTAAGAGGCAAAAACAAAAACAAACAAACAAAACATTATTACACTGTTCGTAACATAACAAAACAAGCATGTTTTGAAAACTTAACCTAAAAAAAAAAATTACAATAAATAAATTTGTTTATCATAAATTCTCATGGTTATAGTAGTTGTTCCAATCTTCTTATTAATAATAATTAACCAATTTACCCCTCCCAATAAATATATAGATTCCTTATGATCATGCTGCACAACCACCACCGAATCGTCGTCAAACTATGGATACTTCTAAATATAGTGGTGGTTATTCTTCAAATTCGAATCTTTTGAATTCGGATCCTTCAACACCCTCCACCCGTCCTCAGTCGTTGTATGGTATAAATGCTCCCGATTTGCCACCACGTATAGATCGTCAATCCAAACCCGGAGACCTACAAGTTTCACCCAATAATGTCACCACTAATACCACCAATACCCCTTCACGTTCCAATAGTTCTGGTGGCACTCTGGGACGTTCGGCACAGGAAAGACTTTTTGGCAAACCGATTGTTAGTGATGATGTTCAAGCTGAATATATTTCAAGAAATGCTGCCAACCCTAATAATAACTCTGACACCATGGAACGCCATCATGCCTCTTTGGATAGGCAGGCGCGCATGAATGCTGCGGCCCAATCGAAAATACCCGGTGCTACAGCCCAGCAAAATGGTTCCAGTTATGATAGCGTCTCCAGTTATGATTCATATAATGCCTCTCAGTTGACTATGCAAAATTTGGGCCGCTTAGGACCCAATGCTCCCGATGATCTCAAATCAGTGCCAAATGTCAAGTCAGTTTTGGAATTTTTTTGTAATGATAATGAAACTCTTAATAAAAATTTTCATTTTTCATTTTGTAGTGCGGGTAGACCTTTACCTCCAGTTGTTATGGGTTCTCAACAAGCCGATTATGCCCGTAGTACCCATGATCATCGTCAATATGCTGGTGCTAATGATCTTAATAGACAAAGTAGTCCTGGTAGACCTCCATATCATGATATGAGTGCTGCTAGAAATATTGGTAAGTTGGTGAAATAAAATCAAATTTAAAAGTTATTTAGTAAAGACAGGAAAGGAATTCGTACCTGTGAATTGTTATAGTATTTTAATAATGAAATTAAATTCACACGAGTCAATTTTCTTGCCGAATTCTGAGTTCAACAGATAAAGAGAATAAATAAGTTTTCTTTCTCTCTCTTTCCTTCTTCTCAACAAAAGCAAGATTTCAAAAAGAAATATGAAAATAGCCGAAATAAAAATCGATATCTAAGTTTTAATATTTTCTATTTTCTTTAGTTTGTAATAAAATTTACATTCCATATTTAATTTTCAGATCCTCGTAATAGCACACCACAACGTCCCTCTAATTTGGGTCTCGATGGTAGCCCACGTAAAGTTGAAACCAAAACTGATTATGGAAAATACAGGTAACACATCATTTTTATTATTTCTTCTATTAAATTTTAATTAGTTTAAAAATTATTTTGCATTTTTAAAAACTTTATTAACATTCTTGTAAATATTGATTTTAACAAAATAATTACTATTTTTAACAATTCTTTTTTACTTCTTTTTTTTACTTAAAAAAAAAACCTAAAAATTACAAAAACATATCTGCATGCTTAAATCTAAATAAAATGAAACTGAAACGTAACTATTACATACAAATCAAACAAACAATCTCATTAAAATATTTTTAAAAAACCTGTTCCGTCTGTGTGTCCTTTAAACCTTTTTATGTGCGCCTTTAAAACCATATTGTTTTATTATTAAAGATATCACTTTCATATACATCCCTTTCATTTGCATTGTCCAACACAACAGCTACAATTACCAATGCCACAGCAGCAGCCACAGCTTCAAACACTTTTACCACAACGTACTATAACCAGTTGTACTGCTGTGACCTCCTGCATGCCCAATAGAACTTGGCGTTCTTGTAGAACCACTAATGGCTTTTTGATGGCCTATCCAGCACAAATGCGTTCTTTAACACGACCCATTGTGCAAAATGTTTCCATTTATGATACATTAGTTTAAAAAATATTGTTTCTTCTAGAAAATTTGTTTCGAGTCTTTTTTGCTTAAAAAGAAAATTTGTTATTTCTTTGTTGTAATTGTTCGTATGTGTCCTTTGTAATGTTTTTAACGATTCTTTATAATTTTGTTTTATTTCTTAAAAATAATAAAAACAATATTAATCTTCCATACATTTTGTTTTTGAACATGTTGCCCTAAAATTAATGTCCTTGTGCTGTCGTATTTTTTTGTTTTCGAAGCCATAACATTTTGCTTTTATCACATTTTTCTTTATGTCACATTAGTCGTAATAATTCTGCCTCACAAGCTGATTACAATAAAATTCCCAAACAACCAGTGGCACCACATGGCATGGTTGTGCCACCACCAAATATAAATAGTAATATGAATGGCAATTCTACGCCCAATGGTTCGGGAGGACCATTCAAACCTGTGCCACCTCCTAAGCCCAAAAACTATAGACCACCTATGCAAAATGTCGGCAACGGTAATGCACCTAATCAATGGCAAGAAAATGGGGTAAGTAAAGTAAACGTTTAATATTTGAAATGAATTCTATAATTCTTTATTGTTTCTTTTCCCTTAGGAACCTGGTTCTCCTCGTTCACCTAATGGTTTCTATTATCCTCCTGCACCTCAGCATCATCATTATTCACAACAAACTCCAGGATCTCCCCACACTGGAACAAATATGCAGCCCACTTATGGCAGCAATAACAATTATGGACCTGCTACAACACCTGGTTATCCTCCTGCAACCAATGGCTATAGTGGTAATCCCACCTCACATCATTATAATGGAGGCAGTGGTACCGGTCCATATATAGCTCCTCATCGTGGCATGCCACCACCCATAGGTAAGTTCTAACTTTTCGTTTTATCCCTTAAATCAAGTAGTTTTGCATAAACTTGAATATTACTAATTAGGTAATCTTCCACCTCATACACCGGAACGTCATGGTTTAGATTTGGCTGGTAGTCGTGAACAACGTGGTTCAGCATTTGAATTATATCGTAAACCACAAATTGGTACAGCTGGGCACCATCATAATATGAGGTAAGTTTTTGTTTTAAATAATTTATTAAACTTAAGTTTAGCAACGTAACTGTTTTCAAAGATTTTTTCTTGACCTCTACATCCCTGTCTCTTACTCTCTATATTCTCTGACTTTTAAAGTATTTTCTCTAAATAAATTTTAAATAATTTTTGTGTTAACGAAAAATGTTTTTATTTTTGTTTATTAATCAATGAATCTTAAGAATTTTTATAATAATCATACATTTACTCATAACGAAATTAAAAATTCAATAAAAACAACAACAATCATGCGGGTTAAAGGTCATTTTATGTTTAAAAATTCTAAATTAACTGGAAAAAATTAAATTTGATAAAAACATTTTGTTTAAGAAAAAATTGTTAAGTATTTTTCATATGTCCAAATTTAAATATCCCCGTGTATTAATTGAAAATTGTAGTTAAAATTACTTTTAGTTAAAAAAGAAATTATGTTTTTTATTATTTTGCAATAACCAATTCAAAACTAAACAATCACCAACCAACAATTTTCTTCTAATCAAGTAAAACAAAATTTGATAATTTAAACGAAAATAAAACATTTTTCGGGTTAACGTTGAAAACGAATAAAAAATAATTCTAACCTCAATTTAAAAATTTTTATCATCAAAAAAATTTTAAGTAATAACTAATTTACCATACAAAATATTAATTTTAAAAGGTTTTGGTTTTAAACGTAATAGTTTTTATTACAAAGTATAATATTTTTAATTCTTTAGCTTTTAAAAATAAAAGTAACCATTTAAAAACTAACCTTACTTTTGGTAAGAAACTCATACATAGTTACTATTTGTTAATGGCTTTTCTTTTTTAAATAATTACCATACATATTTTTTCTAGCATTAATATTTTTCATTATTCCATTATTATAAATTTTATATATTTTTGGTTCTACGGTTTTTTATACTATGGTATGGTAATCTAAACAAATAAATTACTTTTTTTCTAATTCAATTGGTATTTGCAAAATAAAGAACAAAATTTTTTTATTGTTTAGGAAACTTTTTTAAAAAGTACTATTTTTACCTTTAGTAAAAAAAGAAGGCGCGAAGCAAAAATATGAATATTTTAAATATACATGCAGCTTTTTTTAATCTATTAAGATCTAAAATCTATTTTTAAAAGCAAGTATTTTAGAGGAATTTTAAATATGAAATTATGAACATGTGATGTTGTGTTTTGAAAAGGAGATAGATAATAATTTCAACATTTATGAATTTCCTAATTATGTTCGAAAATATAAGTACATTTCTAGATTATTTCAATAAAGAAGAAGAAGAAGCTTTAAAAATATTTTATACCCTACCACCAAAGGTGGGGAGGGTTTTATGCTTTTGTGCTGATGTTTGTAACTCTCAAAAATATTAGTCTAAGAATGTACACTAATAGGGTTAGTCCATCTGTCCATATAATCAAACTGCAGGCAGCAATTTTGAAAATAATTTAACGAAGTTTGGTACCCAGATCTTCTATGATCCAAGGACGAATCCTATTGGAATTGGTTATGATTGGTCCATTATTTCACCTAGCCCCCATACAAATGTCCTCCCGGAATAGAGTTTTAACGATCATAAATGCCTTAATGAAATTGGGCACATATAAGTTTTATATAGGTAAAACCCATATGTCAAATTTAATGAAGATCGGTCCATAATTAACCATAACCCTCATAGAAATCCCTCTTCCGAAAGAGCATAACATAAAATAGAGCATATGTATATTTCATGGAAGTAAGTACTACGCTTAATATAAGTATAAGTGCCACAGTTCCTATATAAAACCCATCCTTGAATTTTGATGCACATTCATACATATCGGATGTATAAATCTTTATTTTTTTATAATTCCTTAAAATACTTGCTGAACTATTTTTAAGTTAAATCTCCCTCCCTCTTTAACTATTTATAAAACCACCACCAAAAACTTACTTTTAAACACAATTTAAATCAAACAAAAAAACGTAAACAAAATACCACTTTGTGAAAATCTTTAGCGAAATGGAGCCATATGATCAACAAAGATACGATGATTATTATGCTATGCCACCGCCTCAACATCCACCACCACGTTCGCGTTCAGTTCCACGTTACACTCACGAAACGCCACCTCCTCCGGCACATGATCCTAACAATTATTATAATTATGCTCCACCTCCGTTACCACCACCACATCCATCAAATGTTCAACAACAGTATTATAATGAAAATAATATGTATCCACCACCATTGCCACATAAAATAAAAAAGAAATCCATGTTAAAAAGTCCCCTCACAGCTATTAAGAATGCTCTAATTAAGACCACGAAACCCTTAAGACGTATGAATAGTATGGTGGAGCCAGAACGTAAAGCTAAATCGGGCTTAAGACGACAACATTCAATGTTGGAAAGAGGTATGCAAAGACCATACTATCCCGATGAGTATCCCACATATCCTGCAGGATTTGATGAACGTTATTATGGTGGTAGGGGTCGTAGTGTACCCGCCTCTGCTATGAGGGGTAGCAGTAGTAGAGAACAGTATTATGAACAACAAAATTACAATAACGGACGTTATCCTCCACCACAAGATGTTATGAATAGTACGTACCAAAACTTGGAAACTGAAGATATTTATGGTCATATGGGTACAGTGCCAAGGACTGGGCGAGAACGTTCTTATAATGAATTTAATAATGGTTATACAGATTATGACGATCTATATGCGAATAGAGCTTGTATTGACTTGGAAAGAAGACAGGCTGAAGCAGCCAATGCGGGTCAGGGTAGAAGTGGTAGAAAAATAATTAGAAGACATAGTACTACAACAGCCGATCGTGCTGCCTGTCGACGTCAACAAATGGCGATCAGTGGGGCACAGGGACCCTATGAACCGGATGATATTTATCAAAGTAAACAAGGAGCTTATATGTTGGACAATCAACGTAGAGCACCTAATTCAGAAGTAATGACTCGCAGAAGATTTTATCCAGGGGCCGCCAATGAACAAGTAGAAATACATGAACCTATTTATCAGTCTCGCCGGGAAATGCAACGTGAGAGACAAAATCATCATCTCTATCAAACCAAAAAGGAAATGCAGGAACGTATTACTCAGGGTAAAAGGGACATAGAAAGAGAGTTTACTCCTCCAAATTCAAATCCAATAGAAAAAGATGATAAATCCGATAAAGAACCCATTTACCAGTCTAGGAGAGAAATAAAAGAGAGTGCTCTTAAGACTAGAGCCCAATTAAGAGATCAAATATATCAAACCCGAAGAGAGGCCCTGGATAGCATGGCTGAACCGGGTTATGTTTCTAAAAGGGATGTGGGTAGGCCTGAACCGATTTATGAAACTAAAGAAGAAAGTATTTTGCAATCAAGAGAAAATGAAACTGATGAGAAGAAAGAAGAAAAGACTGAAATACAAACACAAGCGGAAATCAATCACGAAGCAGAGGAGGAAGAGACGTTGAGCAGATCAGAATTACAAAAATCTTCAGATACTGTTATAGAAAATACAGCTGTTAAGAGTAAATCACCACGTAAATCAGCTCCTTTGGTACAAAGTGAAGATGATGATTTAGATGTAGATATGGCTAAAGATTTTGATAGATCCGAAATGCCTACGGTAATAGAAAATAAACATAATCAAGGCATGTTGGACGAAACAGAAAATAATATCAACGAGATACAAGATATATCCGATGATGTTTTCGAAACTCCCCAAGCAGTGTCCTCACCCTTAGTTATCGAAGGACCACCCATAGAACCTTTAGAACCACCCAAACCTACTTTGCCTCTAACACCACGTACCAGTCGGGTACCTTTTCATATTTCCAATATTTTAAAAAGAACTGGACCCCCACCTCTAAAGAAATTAAGTGAAAGTCGCACCTCTATCGAAACACAATATACATCACAGGCCAGTTTGCCCGTGGGACCACCAAATGCCACCAGTACACCCTATACCAGTAATATGTCGCTACCCATTGCCGGTCCAGTACCAACCTCTGCTCCGGCTGCTGCTAGCACACCCGGCAGTGGTTCATTTCCCACCATGCCTCGTGAGCCTTCGACATGTCGAGGCATATTCGATTCTAATGGCGGCACTTTAGCTGATAACATTTGGAATGTTTCGCTGCAAATACCACCAGGTGCCTTACCGCCGGGTGTTAGACAAGAAATCTATTTTACTGTCAGTGATCCACGTATGGGACAAGCTGTTGGTGGCCCCCCCTTGGATATGGAAAATGGTTTGTTCTATTTCCCTTCTCTTTCTCTCTATTAAAAAAAAAATAATAATTTTCTAGCAAAAATTTTTTATTTTCTTTTTCTAAAACACCGTTTTTATTTTGTTTTCTAATCATATTTTAATAATTTAATTTTTTGTTATTTTTTATGTTTTGTTTTTTATTAGTATTTATTTTGCATACCACTTGATTTTATTTTTCACCTAAACTATTTCTAATCTCTAATAATATTTTGTATATATTAAAATATATTTGTGTTTCTTTTCATTTTGTATTTAATATTACTAAATTTTAGTAATTAATTTTTGCATGTTTACTAATTAAATGTATAATATACGTATTTACTGCAAACTTACATAGGTTTAGGTATCATTTGAAAATCATTTCAAATTGGATAAATCATTAATGTTAAATTAATATTGATTTGTATAATAATGAATTTTTTAATAAGAGTAATTCTTAAAGATTGTGTTCCTGGTAAAAAATATTCGAGTTAATAAAAATTTGTCTATTTGCTTCGAAACGAATAGAACCTGCATTTTACATTTCCAGGTCACCGATAAAGCAGATCTATTTAAGCCGAACCAAAAAATCTGTTTCCATTTTAGCTTCCAGATTTTTTTTCGCATCTTGCGGTGTTATTATTACTTTCAAGTTACAATAAGTCCGATGTGTAGAATTTCTTCAGAAAAAAACACTCTTTTTGTTTTTTACTACACATAAGACTTTTATTAAGAGAAAAAATAATAAATAAATAAAAAGTATTAAAAATAAAAATTTCCTATACAAAAAATCCTATATGTAGATATAAACTATTTATCTAAAGACATCATTTTAAATTTTAACCGTTCGAACTTGTTACGAAAAATAAGTAATTTTTTTCTTAAATATAAATTTCCACCTACACTTTTATACATTCTCGAAATATTCAAATATTGGTTGCATCTAATTGACGATTAGTAGGGCACTACTTACATAATAAATCTGTAATACATTTTCCACTTCCAAAATAATGCAGTAAAAATAAAACTTGAATAACGTCCCAACTTTAAGACTTTATAAATTTAGGCGCTTTGAAAAAATTATACTTAGAAAGTTTCATTAAATTTCTCTCTCACTCGACATTATTCGATATTTTACATATTAACTTAGAAAATATAACTCAGTATTTTGACTTTGCTTTGTTTTGCTAAATTCGAACTTGTTCGAAATTAATTAAAAATTTTCGTAACAAACTTTTTTCTCATACAGAAAAATGTACATATAAATGAAAGTATTTTTCGGAAAATTCGAATAAAATTTGAAGTGCACGAAAATAAATTAATTTGTTAGCTGTGTTCGCGTACTTTCCAGCAAGATTTATCCAGCAACTTTTCTTGAGAGAGCAAAAACAAATTTATTCTCAAATTTAAAAATATTGAAAAAAGTACGCGAACATTTTGCAAACATTTGGAGGTTTTTGTTTGTAAACAACAAACCAGTGATGCCCCTTGTAAGATTTAAAAAACGTTTATTTATTTATAAAAACATAGATAGAAAATTGTTTTTGCTAACAAAATAAAAGCAAAATATTATTTATATAATATGTACTTACAGTAATTTTCAGAAAATAATAACTTTTTTAAATGAATTTTTATTAAATTTTAAATTTTTATATTTTAATTTGTTTAAATTTGTATACAAAGTGATTATATGTTTTTAAATATATATATCGCAATTGATCAACAAGAGGGTACTACCTCAAAATTTTAAAATTTTCTTTGTGGTTACATTTTAAGATAATTTGAAAATCCAAATATATTATAGTAAGCAAATTCAATTTAAAAATATATTTACATTGCTTTTCTTTTAAATTTTTGCACTTATAGCAAACGAAAATCTATTTTTTAAGTTAATACCATTTTTCTGACACTAGGTAATTATTACACTATCACAAAATGGTCTCAAATGTGGTTTTAGAGATGAAAGAGTAATCGGAATATGTTGAAATTTTTACAGTAGATAGATATTGAGGTTCTTGCAAAGTTCTCTATCAAAGAACTGTAAAATTTTGTGATAATTACTACAAAATATCAGCTTTAATAGGTGAAAAAAGAATAGAAGATCGAAAGCACACTAAAAAATGGAAAAAAGAACTTTTATAAAATTAAGCATAGAAATCCTGCTGGAAAAAATTAAAATAAAATATACCCCCGTATTCTATACTTTATGATTATTGACAAAACTATAACAAAACTAATTTAAAGCAACAATTTTCAATTTAGAGATCAGAATACGGGTAATAGTTTCAAATAATTATATTTCCTATAAAGTAATACATGGAACAAATTTGTGATTATTAGCTTTTATTTCTCATGAATACAATGATCAAATCCAACTTGATATCTCACATAGCAAACCTGCGATTTCAGTTATTCATAAATGCGTCCACGGTTTCCCACGCAGCATCCGACTACTTCCACGAATTTCTTCTATCTGCAAAGATAATCACGACTGAATTCGAGAAACCATCGAAACAAAGCGAACTGAATTAAGGGTAAATGCAAAAAAAGATTAGTTGATTTTATTCTCGTCGAAAATCACAAAAAAACAAAAGCAAGAAAATATTTACTATTAATATTTCTTAAACAGCAGCAATTGTAATTTTTGTCTTGCTTAATACATTTTTAGAATGCATCAATTCAAAAATCAAAATATTTATTTTGTGTTTGGTATTCCCTTAAAAATGTAAAAATTTGAAATTTTCTGTTAACCTGATATCTGCATAAAACTTTCTTTCGTAATTTTAGCATGTTTTTTTATTACCTTTAAGTTTCTCTCCTTCAGTCTTTTTATAGCCTAGAAAAACTTGTATTTTAGTATAATTTTATTATGTTAAAACATAATAATTGAAATAA
This sequence comes from Protocalliphora azurea, assembly GCA_932274085.1. Lineage (NCBI taxonomy): Eukaryota > Metazoa > Arthropoda > Insecta > Diptera > Calliphoridae > Protocalliphora > Protocalliphora azurea. Next base: position 21,061,781 of record OW026519.1, on the reverse strand, counting down.
TATTTTTTTTTTATTTAAACACTTACCACAATATTTTTACAGTTACACACTTATTTATCAATATTTAACTACACTTACAAAATATTTATTTAAACAATTTATATATTTAAATAAAAAAAAATTTATGGTAATTATCTATTTTTATTTTTTTACTTGCTACTCTTAGGTGAAACCATGCTGTCACCCCTAGTAATGTGTGGTCCTCAGGGTTTGGAATTTTTAGTGCCCGTAACTCTTAATATACCCCATTGTGCGGGTAGAACAACATCTTTGGGTTTAGCTTTGAAGGCCACCGATAGTGAAAAGAATATACATACCGAATGGGATAATATCGATTTACCCAGTAATGCTGCAGCTCATACAGTATCAGTTAAAGTAGATCATTTTTAAATAGTTTTAAGAAAACAATTATAATCATAATCATTTATATAAGTTTTATATTTTTTATATAACTACATTTGTAATAGTATCCAACATTTCTTATACATATATAATATCATAAATTAAAAATATTGTAAATATACTCTAGGTATATACAAGTACATATATATATTATATTTAATTAGATACTTTTTTGTTTAGTAAGTTTTGTTTTATAGTTTTATATAAAAGTTGAAAACGTTAAAATTAAATTTTTTTATTTTAAGGAAAAAATTAAAAAAGAAAAAAAAGTTTATATACAAATTTTATAATAAATTTGTGCCTTTTAATTAAAACGAACGACTTTTTTTCTTTAAATTTAAAAATACATATTTATAATTTAGATGTTTTTCTCATTGTAAATAATATAGATTTATTTTGTTTTTATTCAAATGTTTATTTTATATGTATTTTAATTTCATTTTAGTTGTTTCTAAAGAAAAACATTTGTCTATAAAGCATTTTAAATGTTTGTAAGATTTTAAACTTTATTTGGTATGCTTTAAAAAAAAACTAAAATAATTATTACAAAATCACATATTCAATATTTATTAGTAATAAAAGGTATGTATTAAATAACGACTTTATAAGAAAGTTGAAAAGAAAAAAATGTAACAGATTTAATAATTAATATCAGCCCTATTCATTTTTATAAAAACATATACATACATAAAATATATTATATAAAACTACATACGAAAAGCTTCAATAAAGTATAAATAATTCAATCAATAAAATCTTATTAAAAAAGTGTTTTGTTATACATTATACTGACACGAGTACTTTTAAAAGTTAATTTTGGTTGAAAATTTAGGTTTTACAGTCATTGCTTAAATTAGGAAGTTTTAGAAATACAACAAGTTAGAAAAACACTGCTTATAGAATAAATATCACTGTTTAAAATTAACTATTGCTTTTTTTTCTCAGCCTTAAAGTATGCTGCAGTTTTTTATTTTTAAGCAACCTACTGCTTTTTTGTACTTGCTGTTCGCCTGGTATTTCATTAAATTTTTACTAAAGATTTTAAATTTCTTCTTTGCGGATGGTATAACGAGGGAGGTTTGAATTATGAGTTTTTAAAAGAACTTATTAATTAATGAATTTTTTTAAATATAAATTTGAACTATATAAATAAGTGGAAAATTAAATGGTATTATTATGAGATATCTTTAGAAGTATTTTAATTAAACAAAAAATAATTAATTTACCTTAAATTGATTTTTTAACATATTAAAGGATTACGTGTGATGACTCTTAACATACCTCTTAACATATGGCAACCACTTCTTCAACTCATTTATTATTATTTTTTAAACAAATTTTTAAACTTTTTTGGGCAATTTCTTCTTGAGAATCACTTCAAACTAAATTTTCCAAAAAACTACTATTTTTCAAAACACAAAAGCAAAATATATGTAACTACATGTATTTTGTTGTTTCGAAAATTAGGTTTTTTACAATTCAAGTAGGTCTATTTCTCTCACATAACTATATATTTATTAATCTATGGCCCATACATTCAAGAAATGAATTGCGCAAATTATCCATTCGTTGGATAATTTGATGGTTTTACTATACTCTCGTTTAACTTGAGATAATTAAGAGCTGTAAGATGAACCTGCTTCTTTCGAAAAAAATTTTCAATATCTTTCATTCAAAGAAATACGTCGTTTATATCTCTTTTTTTCCATCCGGTATTTTTCATCAATCCAGTAATTTAACCGTTATTAACCTTTCTTCGTTTTTACCCTTAAAATTCTTTGTATAATTTATATGTGAACGTTTTCGGATTAAATGATTTGAGTCAAAAATATGGCTAACTCTGCGTCCTCATAAATTGGAACCTTCGACCGGTGGTTCTAAGAGATGTGGGAATTCTTTATACTTTTTTTGGCTTCTATTCTATAGTATTTCTTTTTTTCTATCTTTAGCTGGTTGTTCTGGTTGTCTAATAAGGTCGATGAGATGCCTTCTAGTATGACATTCATGCGCCAATCTGCAACCACGAAATTGACCGGTAGTTACTTTTCTCACGCGATTGGGATGGTGAAGTGGTTTGTAGGATACCTGAGATGGTCCCTAAAAAATATGAAAAAGCTTTTAATATTATTACTCTGAAACAGAAAGGAATTATATAAAATCTTAAACATTTTAATTAATAATAATTGTAGCTACAATATAATAATAATATGTTACCTATTTTACCATTAGCGAAGTCCAAATTAATAAATGAAAATAAAAATTTTAATTATATTGATATAGTAATAAAAATATGTTTTAATGATTCATAAATATGTTTCGTTTTTCTTTTATAAATATACAGCTTTAAGTTAAACACAATTTCATTGACACTTTGTTTTTCGTTAAATAAAGCAAACAGATTGTTAATAATATTTTTAGAATTTTTACTTTATATATTAAATCATTTTATATAATCAACAGTCATATTACACAATTTATGTAGCTAAAAATAATAATTAATAAAGAAAAGTTCTTTTCTTTCTACTTTTTCTAAAAACCTCAAGAAATTTAAAGTTATTTTTAACACATCTTAAGTGTTAGAAGATGTAGAAGTAATCATAGCATTATCTGGTTCTGGAATGGTCGAAACGGCCTCTTTAACATAACCATATATTTGCTTGCGTGTATCAGCTACTACATCGCGTACCATATTCTTGAAAAAGGCTGTGTGCCGTGGAGCTTCGGCATAACGCTCATAATGATCTAGAGAGTCTTGAAGTTTTAAAGTTAAATCGTAATTTTTACGTACTACCTCTAGGATTTGTTCTTCTGTGGGTGTGGATAGACCCTGTTCGGCTAGCCATTCTTTAATTTTATTTTGAAAATGTTTAACAATGGCCAAAATATTGACTAAGGCATTTAAAAGTTTAATAACATCATCTTTGTACTCACAATCGGGCATTGTTGTGTAACGAAGTACTGGAATGAGTGTATTGTATTAGTGGTTAGTAGGCAACATAAAATATTGTTTAAAAATGATAATAGAAACTTACCCATAGCATGCAATTCGGTAAAGACCTTTTCCTCTCGGTTAAGTTCGTAGTAAAGTTCATCATAGCTATTGGTGGTGGCCAAAAAGGTATCGCCATAGGTTATAAATAAGTTAAAAATATTAACGACCTGTTAAATGGAAAAGGAATAATACATATTTGTTACCTGTGAATGCAATATTTTTAATTTGAAATTGTTATTTTAATTTAAAACATAAATTAGAATTAACATAAATTAAAATCGAAATCCTTTAGTTTAACTTTTACTCACCTGCAATGACAAATAGAAAATATTGCATTTCTTAACCAAAGTCTGTTCTTGATTAACCAAAAAACGCAAAAGACCAATCAAGGCTGACCACAGCTCCTTCCAGGGATAATTCAAACGAACACGACAACGTTTTTGATAACATAGAATACGATGTATAACACCCACACACAATAAATACAATTCCATGGGAAACTTTTTCATTAAATGAGAAACAATAAATTCCACTAGCAAATCCAATAAAGTAGCAGCTAATGGTTGAGATTTACCCACACGATCAACATTCAATTTACGATGACGCATTTGGGCTCGATGTAGCATAACTTTAAAAGTTAAATTACTATCATGCATCATGGAGTTGGCATACTGATCTTCGGAAATGCAGGTGAGAATTAAAAAGCAAAGTTTGAGATTGGCCACACTAGATTCGTTTTTATTGTCCTGCATGACAATGGAACTGGAAAATAAAATAGGAATTAAACAAATTAATTCTGTAAAATGTGTTTCTTTAACATACCAATATTGAAATACCGCCACTAAAAGATTAGTGGGATATTGTGTCATATCTATAATGGGCGCATTGGCTAAATCAGGCACTGGTTGTGTTAAACTTAATGTATTGCTAGGTGAGGGTGGCGCACTGGTTTCGGCTTGTGTGTGAGCCAATGTTGTTATAAAATTACGATTTAAATGTACTGCCTCATACAAGGCTAGTAGCAGACCATTATTAGCCTTTATCTGTTGTACCCTTTCACATCCCTCATCCGAAACAAACATATTACCGACAATATTCGATAATGATGAAAACCATGATGAGGACTGGGCATTATTTAAACTTTGCATATATTGACGACAAAAGTCAATTAAAGATTGTGAAATCATTTGGCCATAGCTGGGGAATAAAAAATATATTATATATTACCAGAGTTGAATTAGAATGAACTAGAACTAACTGAATTTGAACTGAGGTAGCACATATCTAGAATTGATCTAAAGCTAAACTGGACTAGAACTGAACAAAATCATTGCCAAATCATTTCTCATTTATGAATTTATTAATTATTAAACATTAACTCACCCATTTAAAGCCAATTCATCGGCCAATATTGATAGCTGCACTATATACGGATTGGTTGCTTCATGTTTCCGATAATTAACCAAAATAGTCAGTAAAATAACAATATCATGTCCATGTTGAGCCCTTAAAGTCGGATCACTTAATAACCTTACAAATGCATCAAATAATGTGTTCATCATGAGGTATTCCAACAGGACATTTTGACTAACATTATCGGTGCCGGTCACCAAAACTAGTAAAAGTTTTAAGCACATAAAACGGGCATTTTCAGTTACGTCTCCTAAAAATCGATAAGAACAACATATTAACAATATTCTAGATAACTTTGTTTAGGCCACAATTTATAATTTTAAAGCTTTAAAAGCACAAGTTTAACTTTTTTTAAAATTTTTTACTCACCCAGCAATACCTGATTACAATGAACCATTAATTGCTTCATCCATTTATCCATATGCTCATAGCCAAATATCTCATTGAGTATATCGTAAGAATTATCCGCCGTAGATTTTTTAAATATAGCAAAGAACAAAGAACACAATGTCTGCAAACTATTGCACAAACGTTTGGGATGGTCTAAAGAAAATGCATAAACCGTATTATTAATAACTTTTAATTAACAAATTAATCAGAAAAAAACCAAAACCACACCCTGTAACTCCGCATATATTTTATTTCCAAATTCATTAAACTTCCTCCCTCATTCACTACCCACCTGTGTCCAACATTTCTACACATTTTTGAAAAATCATATTTAGATTTTTCTTAACCAATGCAAATTGTTCGCTTGTCAACTTGGTAACTTCACCCTCGAGCGACTCAACATTGGGCTGCAGTAAAAAGAATTCATTCCAAAATTCAGGACTTTCTTGTGTTGGATCTTCGCCACGAAAAAATAGTTCATAGATATAAACAACTTTTTCTTTGGGTCGCTTTGAGGAACCGCTGCCACTGCGTTTTCGAGAAGTCATTATTTGATTAATTATAATTTATTGTTTTTAAATGTGTGTATATTTTTAGTTAGTTAAATATTTGTTTATTTTTATTGCTGTGATAGAAAATTTTACGTCGTCTTGTCAATCTATTACGTAGTGTCTATATCAGACAATTTTTTATCAAGGCAAACGTCAAAATTAACGTAAATTAAAGAAAGGTGATAACAATTGTACAAAAACAGCAATAAAGCGAATTCAGCTTGAAAGCTGCAACATTCAAAAATAATAATCGGCTGTTTAATTGCGTCGATTCGCACTGATTTTGATGTTTGTCGTGATAAACATTTGTCTAGTATAGGCACAATGCTAGCCTGTTGTCAAGGTAGATTAATCAGGGAGCGAAATTTAAACAGCTGAGAATTTTTTCTTTTTGGCAGCAATATTTCTGTTTATGTTTATAATCTTTGTTTACATGTGAAATGTTACATAGTGTCTACATTAGACAATTTTTTATCAAGATAAACGTCAAACTTAACGCGAATTTGTGGAAGGTTGCAACAGTTGCACAAAATTTACAATATGGCGTATTCATTATTGTTTTTTATATATGCATTTTGACAACTATAACAACCAAAATAATAATCAGCTGTTTAACTAAGGTTATCTTGTATATATTCGCACTGATACTGACGTTTGTTTTGATAAAAATTTGCCTAATGTAGACACTAGGTTAAAATTAAAGTTAACATAAGAGATTTCAATGCAAAAACAAAATACATGGAGATTTTTTGGTGTTGTAGTTTTTGTAGAGTTTTCGTTACCTTACTTTTTGCACCATGCTTATTGTTTTAAAACGTCATTGCTTTCATTTTGTTCTTTTTTTGCAATAGTGCGTCAGCGATGTCAGTAAACGAAGTCAGCTATTAAAAATCAGTAAATGAAGTGGTAACTTGTATACAATTTTTTGTTTAAATTAAAAATATCTAAAAAATAAAATAATTTTAGAGAAAACAATTTTAGGAAAAGCCAATGAAAATTAATTTTAACTAAAAATTAGAATAATTATATACTTTAAAAATCATATATTTTATAAAAAAATCGCCGGTTAATAGCTTTGTGAAAAAAATAATAAAATAAGTAAATAAATAAAAATAAATAAATAAAGAAAAGATGTAGCTTTTGTTGTAAGAAAATTGTTGACTTGAATTAGATGACGAATTATATTGGCTAGGCAAAAGAATTTGTTTGGTAAAATTAGGCTCTATATAGGTATATCTTTTTATTCGTTATTAAAGTAATGTAAAAAAAAAATTTGCCCGCTCGCTCTTAGTTTTCGAATTATAGGTACTTTAAGTTATGATGTAAGAATTATTATTTAATTTTTCACAAAATTGTAAAAATGATAAAGAAATAAGACTTATTATATATTTTTAAATTATGATATTAACAAATATATTACGAGTAAAAAACTATTCATTTTTCTAAATATTAATTTTTAAAGAACTGTATTTTTGTTACTTAATGGGCTAGTTGTGTAATATGGGGATCATATGAAATATTCTCTAAATGATTTGATGTATAGGAGAGTCCCCTTATATCGATATATTTTTGAAATAACGGTACTTTTGCATAAAAAAGTCAAAGTAAAAAGTAATAAAATATCATATTCTCTCAAAACCTTTCCAGTAATACAGTAATAAGGAAAAAATTGCATTTTTACTTATAACTCGAAAACTAACAGAGAGCGGAGAGAAAATTTTATGTAACTTTTTTTAACCAAAAATAGTGCTTTTGACGAAAAAAAAATTGTTAAAAAATCAACAGTTCCGGTAATCTTGATTTGTTCCCACCTCGCTACAGAAGGAGAATATCTTATGAAAATATTTTATTTTCTTGGACGGCTGCAGTATAGCATAGATCATATGGGGATGAGTATACCAATTCAGTGTGTCCTGATTGTATCTGTATAAAAGTTTTGTTAATTATGATTGTATATCATATAAAAACTGAAATGTTCACACTTTTATAACGTTTTCAAATAAGAAACATTTAAAAGAAATAAAAAAGTTATAAACGCTTATAGAGAGTCTTGGAATCTGTGGCCATATATATGCAAAGTGTTATCTTAATATTAATATATACATATGTATATGAAATTAATGGAATTAAGGTACTTCTCGGAGGTTTCAATAAAGTCAGTAATAATAATAATAATAATAAAACCACCAATTTAAATAGGCTCTTATCGAATAATTCGAACAAACGAAAATGTCTTTTACGAATTATTCGTTTTATTCGAACAATAGAAAAACCAACCAAATTCAACACCCTATTAAACATAAGCTGTCTACATTTACTATTAACATGTTTATATTAGGTGTAGACGTTTAGTAAAGTTCAATGACATTATATTTTACACTTAAAAAAACACCCAATAAATCGTATTTCATTACTTTTTTTTATCCATAGTCAGATGGTATTTTTAAATGTGTTACTTTTATGAAATACATATCGTCAACTAAATTAACGTTTTTTTTTTTTTTTTTTTTTTTTTTGGATTATGATGTACACAAAAAATTTCATATTCATATCTCCAAAAATTACATCAATATTAAGAAAATTCAAAAGACAGTAACACCAACTTCATAAATGAAACAGCCGTAACATTAGTTATATATAAGAAAAAATTGTTTGAATAGTGTTTTATGCTTTTATCCTTTTATCCTTTTGTTTTAAGTGAACGATTGACATTTTACTTAATTATGATTACAGCCTTTTACATGTGCATAATGTTTTTTTCTTCTGCTGTAAAAAATAAAGGTGGTTAAGTTTTTTTACATTTTAAGTGACGATATACAAAATTTGTTTAATTTTACATTTCGTGTTTTTCAATTATTTCGAATATTTATGAATCATTTTGCATTAGATTTCTTTAAGTTTTACGATTTAAAATTTTAATTCCTAAGGAAAGTAATTTGTTAATGACACAATTTATTTGTTCTTACAAAACCAAGGGAAACCTCGTATTTTTTTTTTGTAAAATCTTTAAATTTCAAATTTATTTAAATTCACACTATAAGCATTTGCATATTGTTTTTTTAGTTCTTCCTCATTTAATGGCACCAATATTGATGAATCATTTTCCGTTAGATTTCTATTATAATTTTCGGTTTTCAATGTTGAGTTCTTAATGAATGCTATTTCTTCACGTTGCAATATGTTGTTTTTATACAAGTTCAAGGAAAAATATAAAATCTTTTTGAAACATACAATGTGTAAACCTGAAAGTACATAACGATTTTTATTATTAAAATAGCGGTATGTTTTCAATAAGAGAAAATCTTACTAAATATAATGCAAAGTCCTAAGATTACTAGAGGTGGATATAATATAAAACCGAAGGCAAATGAAAATACCGCTTGATCTAATAAAAATAAAGCATGATAAATAAGAACAGCAAAAGACATCACCAGCCAGGTTACAATATAAGAAAATGATTTCTAAAAATGATGAAATTAGTTTTTTATTTTATTTTTAAATATATATATATATATATATATTTTTTTTAACTTACTTTTATAATACCCTTAACAAGATTGACTGAGATTATAATCATCATTAAAGAAAATATCATTATTAATGTTTTATAAATAGTAAAATAAGAATCTTCTCTTGGATCTATAACCAGTTCTGCATTTTCCGGTTTTGATTTGATTTCACATATAAATGTTGCAATTATATTTATAAACCCTAAAGAATATACAAATATGTTGAAGGCTCCAATAAATAGTTCCGAATTGAAATTTTTTATAGATATCATTATTTAAAATTGTTGAGCTTTTAAATGTGATTTGAAAGTTGTAAACAATTTTAGCTTTAAACAGCAACTGATTAGAAATTTACATGATTGCTGCAATTATTTATTTTTAATATATGTTTTTTTTTTATATTATGGAAATTTAATTGATAATTTATTATAGTCAACCCTCCAAAAACATGTTTTTTTAAGAAAAATAATTAAAACTATTAATATTATACTTGGTTTTACACAATTTGAGAAATCAACGTAGTGTAAACATTTTCGTTAAGGTTTGAAATTTGGTAAAATTTACGATTTAACAGATAAAAATTATTCCAATTACTCAATTACTTTTTTAATTGTATCAATTAATTAAGTACTCAACATTATCAATTTATCAGCTTTTGATTATTTTTTATTGTGTTAATTATTAAATTAATTAATATAAAGAAAAATAAATGATGATTTGAATAACTGAGGCCCGGTTTTATACTGTTCTCTTAGTGTATACTTAATTGCAAACTTAGTTAAGAAATATTTAAGTTTAAGGTCACACTTAAGTAATGTATTGTTTTACAGATTAAAGCTTAAGTTGAAAACACAAATAATAATAAATAAAGAGCTTTAATCTTTTATATATTTACAACAGGCTGATCCCAGATTTCCAAAAATTTTTCTTTAAATAAAATTTATAAATATATATTACTTATCCTAGTTATGTTAATTTTTTATTAAATATCTTTTAATTTAGATTATTATGCCAAAAATCATTATAAATATCAAACTTACTTTTTTGAGCAAACAATTTTTTGAAGCGACCCTAATGTGATTCCAAAATTAAATAAAACAAACCAACAATTTTAAAAACTCAAATAACTTGAAAGATGTAAAGAAATCTTAAGCTTTATGGGATGTAAAATTAATAAAGTGTTGGTGCAAAATACATAACCACGAAGAAGATATAAATTTAGAGCGTATTTTGAAATCTTTTTAAAATTTAAAATAATTTTATTAGATTTTGTATTTTTATTCATTTTTGTTTATGTTTAATAAATGTTTTTTAAAACGTCAAACAACTTTCATACTTAGAAAAAACTGTCTATGCTAGACAAATTTTTATCAAGACAAACGTCAAAATCAGTGCCAATCTATACACGACAACCTTAGTTAAACAACTGTTTATTATTTTTAGTTGTTACAGCTGTCTGTAACTGTATATATAAAAAAACATTAATGAATTCGTCTTATTTTTGTGAAAATTTTGCCACCTTCTATAAATTCGGGTTAATTTTGACGTTTGTCTTGATAAAAAATTGTCTAATATAGACACTACGTAAGGGATTGAAAAAGAATACTTAAGTTTTCAATCATTAAACATTTTTAAGAACTTAAGTACGATTTTTGCTACTAAGTGAGCACTATAATACCAGGTCTGAATATACATGTTTATTTTTTTATTTTTTGAATTTCAATTAGTAAAATAATTGATAATTAATTTTTTGGTAATTGAAATTTTATTTTGAATTTTTCTATGTAAAATTTGAGCTTAATATATTACAAAGCTTTCATATTGAGGAAATTATTCAATTATTAAAATAATTAAAAGCACTTTAAATTTCTGGTTAATAATTTCACTGAAAATTTTCTTTAAAAAATTGTCGTTTTTCTGTGCAAAAACTAAACTAAAAAAATGAACGTGTATTTGAAAAGCAATTTTATGTAATCAAACTTGTCCATGAATAAAATCGACCGTATAAGGAGTCGGTAAAAACTAAATTCCTATCTACATATAATTAACTTGGATTATTACACAGAAAACATTTCTACATATCTGGAATGTATTTTAACATAAACTGTGTAAATTGAACATACAAACTTTCTTCATACACAATAAAATTATTTTCATTAGTATTATAAAATCGTACATAACGATAATTTTAGGAATTTTGCGAAAATTTTAGTTAATCTTTATTATTTGTTTTGCAGAAAAAAATCTGTAAAATACATAATTTTATTTACGTACAAAATTGGTTCTTTGTAGCCAATAATTTATTTTAGAATATTTCTATGTATTTAATATGTTTATTTTCATTCATACGAAGGGAATGTCAAAATCTTTTGGAAATGATTGCAAAAATACCATATTCTTAGAGGGGTCGCTTTAACAAATTTTATTAAGAATTAACATATTGTCTATACTATATAAATTTTTATCAAGACAAACTTCAAAATCAGTGCGAATCTATACAAGGTGACCTCAGTAAAACAGCTTATTACTATTTTTGGTTGCTATAGCCGTCAAATTGCATATACAGAAAAACATTAATTACTTCGCCTTATTGTTGTTTTTGCGCAACTATTTCCAGCTTGCATAAATTGGTATTGATTTTGACTCTTGTCTTGATAAAAAATTGTCTAATATAGACACTATGTAATAAAATAATCTTTTTCTAGCATGCAGTAAGTGCTAAAGGGAGGATTTAGTTTTAATTCTACGAATTTTTTCTTATATAAATAATTAAAGCAGAATAAATATGTAAAAAAGTACAAAATTTTTCAGTAATTTGATTTCTACGAATAATTTAGCTTCAAAGATTGGTTATTAAACCGCAACAGAAAATTTTTTTGAAAGAGTTTATAAATAAGATTATAAAATTATATGGCCTGATTCAGTACGTCAATCAAATTGTTTGAAAATAAAATTTGTATGAAAATTACTCATTTCTTCAAATATTTTTTGAGTATTTTTCATACAAATTTTAATTCTAAACAATTTTCTTGTTGTACTGAATTAGACCCATAAACTTTTTTATGGACCGACATTTTTGCAAATAAAAATTTGTAATATATTTATCATCCAAAGATTAAGTCTTTGTTCTATTTATTGAACAAAATGTACTAAAATAACTGATAACCAATTATTATTATTATTTTTAATAATTTTCTTCCTTCGGCTTAGATTTCTCAAAAGAAAGAGTTGGAAAAGTGTTCATTGAAAGCTTTAGTTTAGGTCCATCCTCATCATCGCATACCGCGGTAATCACATCCACGTTGTCCACGACTGTACCTATTCAAACAAATCCTGTCGATGTGCCTTCATGCAACATCTCCCAAAACAAATCAATAGAAGATATTCTAGAAGAGTCTTTCCAAGTTGGAAATTCACGATCCAACACTGGATTAATCTCGCAGTCTATTTGCAGGATTCCAGGAAGTACATCTACTTTAACCTCGCCCGGAGAACGTGGTTTCCAAGTGATAAAATTAGATGTGAACGATTTTTCAAAGATATCGAAGAAACCGAAAACGGAATGGTGGAACGAAGCGAATTATCGCTCAACTTTTATAACCCAATCACCTTTGGATCCGAATCAACAATTGCTAATGAAATTATTGCTTGAAGCAACGAATCAGATCCAAAAAATTCCGGGAATAAAAAGAGAGGAGATGGAGACAAAATAATTGATTTCTTTAAAGAACATCCAACATATCATTTATTAAATACTTCTGTGTGGTTATCATCAGAGTTTAGATTTTTTGATATCAATTCTACTTGAATTAAAAATTGTATTAGAATTATAAATAATTATATTAATAATCTAATTTTTAAAGAATTATATTTATATTTAAAATCTGTAGAACCTCAAATTTTAGAGTTTAATGCTCCAATTGGTAGTCTTTATAATTATTATTATACTATTAATGAATCCATAGACATTTTTGAAGGTATTTTAAAATTTCAATTTTATAATAATGATGAAAAAATTTTATCGTTTTTTGCATTTTTTTTTCAACGGGACAATAATGAATGTCTAAATCTATTCCAAGTTCTTGGTGATTAACTTTACAACTTTTGCATAGAAGAAGTGGTTTAGGAGATATATATCTGTTTTCAATTTTTTTTGCCCACTGTGGGTCTTGAAAGGCAGATTTTTATGCATTAAAATAAAAAACTCTTTCTTATTGTATTTTTTGCCCAAAGCTCAGTTGTTTATATTTTTATTTATATTGCATCGATTTTGTTGTTTTCAACAGAAAAATTCTAATGACCTTAACCGATATTTACAGTGTAAATTTTACACGGACATCGTTATCAAACACGGTAATAAAAATGTGTTTTGGATTAAGAGAAATTAATATTTAAACACAATGAGTGAAAAAGGCATTTAATTACTCGCAGTATATTTTTAATTTAATCTATAAAGATAACTTATTATAAGTACTTACGATTCCACTGTAAAAATAATATTCCTTAGAATTCATATAAATACTTGCTGTAACTTTATAAATGCTTTATTATATATACCGAGGAAAAACTGTATTAGTTCTACAACTAGTTCCAGAACGCATGAAAATAGCCTGTACTTGTTCTGCTTTGGCATTACGACCAATGATTTTTATTCAAAATTGTCACCTCCAGAACTAGTTCTGTGAAAGTGTTACCTAGCCAGTACCATTCCATGGAACAGTACTAGAACTAGTTATTTAATCAGTGATTTGTTTTCGAAATTGTCATTCAGAATTAGTTCTTTAGAAGAGTTAGGGAACGATTCAAGACCAGTTATTAAATTTTTTATATTTTATTTTTCATTCTAATGAGCCATTTCCTAAAGACCACTTTCTAAATCATTTTTTTTTTTTTTTAATTTGTTAAATTTTTTTTAAACAGTTCTAGAAAGTCATTTGGGAAGTAGTAATTTGATCAGAGAAGTTATGTAAAAGTAAAACAGAACTAGTTATTAAGCACTAGTTCTCAAAAAAAAAAAAAAAAAAAAATTCTTTATAATCAATTTAGAATCATAATATGGTTCTACTCCATGAGTACTGGAATTGGTTGTGATATCACTAGTTTAAAGGATATTATTAAATAATTTGAAATGGTTTTGATTACATCGGTTCTAGAACTAAAGATTTTAGAACAAGTTCTAAAATTTTTCCTGGTTAATATCGTATAAAAATTAAAAAAAAATATAATAATATATATAATATTCATGTATGTATACAGTAAATATTCCTTTATAAAAATGGTCGTGTATAAAGTCATTATTCGTTTTTAATATAACAAATCCAAATTTTGTTTCCATTCAATATATGTAAATATCAAACAATTTATTTCCAGCCAATATTTCCAGTAGAATCATTTGGTGTTGGTTCATAGTCGGGAGGTAAACTAAAACCTAAAACCTCTAGAGAAGGCTGCTTATTCGATCCTGCCATAGAATTATTATGTTGATTCATAGGTTGAGAAGGACTGGGCATAACAGGTTGTGATGTATTTAATGGTTGTATATCGGGAGCTGATGGTGTGGGGGCAGTTGGTGTTATAGCAGCTCTTGGAGGAGTAGGTGTAACCGATGAAATATTAGCAGTTGGATATAAGTTATTGCTGGGTGCTGGAGGTCCCGATGGACCTGTGGTACCATTTGTTGACAAACTACGATCATTTAAAAATACTGGATATCTGGGTTTAAACGTATTACTTTCGAATTGTTCCGAGCGCACATCTTCTTCGAACATTGGAGGAGCTTTAGTTAAAGAAAAAGACAAATAAATAACAATTTAAAATTATAAAAAAAAATACAAAGAAAAACTTACGTATTGGTTTATATACCGGACCACTACTCGGTTGTGTGGTTACTGCCCCTTCCTCTGCCGTACTAGCATATAACGGTACGGTACCAATAGTAAAAGGAAACTCTATAACCAAATCACCATGTATACGTGAAACTTTGGCAATAAATTTCAAGCTATACAAAACTTTTATAATACTGCAACTTTCTAATGAAGAGGGTGTAGTCGAGGGTATTTGTAAAAATTCATTGAATTCGGCTTTATTCAACTTAACCACTTCACCGCAATGATTATCGGCCACTTTAATTTCGGTTTCTTTTGTTTTCGTTTCAGGATTGCGACTGGTATAGACAATCTTTTTCATTAGCCGTACCTTAACATCCGAACAATTGACATCGGATTGATTGTCTAATACGATATTAAAACGAACTTTTTGTCCGGGTGCATAGGCGCCAAAGGGGACTTTAACGCTCATAACCATGGGTCCTTTAGTGCCACAACATAAGCTCCAACAGAAAGTTTTCTCTTCAATTTTTTGTAGGGGTTTCTATATAAAATATAATAGAAATTGAAGAATATACATACATTTATAGATATGTTTTAGAAAATGGTAAGTAACATAAAGAGTCAATTTTTAATTAATTAGTTTAGTTAGATTCCAAACCTGAAACACCACAACCATAGGTCTTAATTGATATTTATTTCCAATTGTTATTTGCTTTTCTCTCTTTTAAAATTCTTAATTAATTTCTTTTTTAATATACATTCACTTACAGCATGATTAGGATTTAAATTTAAATCGTATGGTGAGATCACAGTGTAGGCCTGTTTAAATACATTATTATAGCGCATAACACGATCCACCACTAAGGACACCTCATGTTGTATCTGACCCCAGGCACCATTCAGAGACGTGGGTGCATTTGGTGGTATAGTACCTTGGAATGGAAAGACATATTTACCAGCTGGTAATTCTAATTGTGCACCGCCACTTTGACCATAAACATATTTCTCATTACTGTAGTACATCTCCGAGGAGGAATATGTTTCTATTGCCTTTTCACGATTACCCTGAGCATCTTGTTTTGCAATATTCTCTGTCCAACGTACTTCAGCAAAACCACTTATGGTTATAAAAATAGCTATGATGAGACATTGAAAGAATTTTTTTTTTTTTTTTTTTAAATTATGAATGAATTATTTTTCTTGTTAAAAAAAAAGTTGTGGTTGATTGGTTTTGTTGTTTGCAAGATATAATACAAGTTTTAAATTTATTATATTAAAAAAAATTGACTTAATTCGTTGATTACGTTAGAATTGTGTTTAATTTGTGGAGAATAATAAAAAGAAAGATACTTGAATTGAAATGGAATATCACAATAGTTATTGTGCTTTCTTGTGATAAGTTTTCCGTATCATAATAGGTTGATCTTAATTCTCTATTATGGTCTTTAATTAAATAATTATTTTATTGAATTACAAAAATTGTCAGTCGGCTTTAAATGAAAGTAGTTATGAGCATACAGACTAATTTATGTACGAAATGTATTTAGTAATTAATAACCAGGGCAAGTTTAAATATGCACAAAAAAAGTGAAAATATTATGCGCTTGAAAAAGTAAAAAACAAATAGGAATTTGCATAAACATGCAAAAACAGACAATTTCATGTGTTTTCTTATATAAATATGCATAAATAAGCCATTTTTCTAACTTTAAAATTCAGATAGTTTTTAATTTTTTTTTTTATAAAAACATAAAATTATAAGTAAATATACCTTTATAGTCATTTTTGTTACATTTGAATATTACCACCTATTTAAAAAATACCCCAAAAATATGATTTTTTTTAAAGTTTCAACTTCAGGTTAATAGAACTTTTTACCGGCTAGATATATTTATCTGATTCTTACAGCATTAATTATTAGAATTTTGTGAGAAATCTTGTGGATATGTAAAAAAATTGGGGTCCAAATTAAGACCATCAAGTTAAAAAATTTTAAAATAGGCCAAAAATGAGGGTAAAATTTGCTTCGACCTAAATATCTCTTCAACTAAAAGATATAACCTACAAAAAGATATAACCTACATGTTTTTTGTAGGGATTTATATCTATATTTACATTCAAATCATAAATGAATTTTTTTCGAATTAAAAAAAATACATACACGAGGCACCAAATTTCGAGGTCTATCCTTTACACCAGTAACACACTAGGGACCTGTGCTCCTCCAAATCAACTCGAAAACACCTCAGCTCTGACCATGTGAAATTTTGTTTAGATATCAACAACGGTACTCAAGTTAAAGAATTATTTTAAAAACAAATCGTTTGGTGTTAGAAAAATAATTGTATACTTCTGTGAGGCAAAAAGAGAAAAATCATTTAATTGCACTTAGGCTCAAAAAATATCAGCACATCAAATATTTATGGTCGGTAAGAGGTCAATAGAAGCCAAAATAAATTTTTTCTCTTACAAAGAGTAATAAATTATTTAAAATTTATTAAAAACCCCTATAACAAGGTTTCGCTAATTATAGTTATAATTAGGACAATCACGAAAAAAATGGAATAATATGCATAGAAACATGCATAGAAAAACAGACAATTTCATGTGTTTTCTTATATAAATATGCATAAATAAATTATTTTTCTAACTTAAAAATTCTGATAGTTTTCCATTTCTTTTATAAAAACATAAAATTATAAATAAATAGTCACCTTTGTTACGTCCGAATTTTCTTTTCAAAATTATGTACGAAGTATTTAAAAATTTACAAATAATTTATACAAATCAATTAATCAAATTTCAAAAAATCACTCAAGAAGAAAAATAACTGCTGTATTCATTATATGCAAATTTATGGAAATATTTAAAAAAAGGAATTTTTCGAAAAATACTTGAGAAATTGCAAAAGCTTACTTTTTAAACGAATAGCTTGAAAAACTTGCCCTGTTAATAACTATAGATATTTGTCAATAAAGTTTATAATTTTTTAAAGTTTGCGTGTTTATTTATTTTTTTTTTATCATACAGTTTTGGGAACAGATCAAATTTAATTAAGTTAAAAATAGAATTGAATTAGAAATTTATGTTGTTAGGGTGTCCGCAAAAAATATTTTCTGATGTCCACACATAAAATAAAAGTATAAGTCAATTCGAAATTATGTTTATAAGGAATGTGATACAGTCTTCTTTCTGTTTTTGGAAATTCGTGCTAGTTCGAATTTTATTAGATTTTTCAAAACCTATTTTTCACGATATGCATTATATTAATGTTTTTTATATAATGAAATACACGAATTTTCTCCAGCTTTCTAAAGGTATATAATGCTTTACACTTTCTTTCAAAAACAAAGTCGTAACAGATGATTTTATTATATTTTTGATGATTTTTACCCCAAATATGATTTGATTATTTTTTCTCACAAAATATGATTTTTTATTTTAATCACATAACTAAAATTTGTTAAATTAATTAAAATTTATACAACCGATTTCAAAGAAAATATAATATTTGCTTAAAATTTTTATTTTTTTCTTAAGTTTCTATGACAGAATTATACAACAAAATTCCTTCAGTTGACATAATGTCCTCGGCATATATATTTTGACAATAATAGAATCTGATTTTGCTTAAGTATAAAATAGGATTAAAGAGGCTAATTAATCGTATTATTAATATATATACTTTACTAACAAATTTATTCAATAAAAGTTGAAAATCACCAATTTATTTAATACGTTTATAAAACATTCCTTATACCCAAAATGGTCAAAAAAGTTGTTCTGAATATTGAAATCAGGACCCAAATAGATGGAAAGTGAAAATCTTTAATTTTGCAAGAGAAACACGTTGGGATCTCAACTTATCGAAAAAAAAAGATCACTAGCAACCAAGTAAAGAGAAACAAAATTACTCCGTTAGAACTGTTATTATTTGTTCAGAAATTGTTTTATTATCACGCTTGTGTTGTTCTGAAATGTGGGTCCAACTTTTATTTATGAATATGGTGTTTATACAGGACTTTGAAAACAGTGTATTGATATACTATATTATATACTATATATATACTATACTATGCCATTTATTTTCTAAAATTGGAACTTTAACCGTGTTTCAAAAGCTCTGAGAATCTGATAAAATTAAAAATAATTTTGATGGTTTTTAAAGCTAAATTATGATTTTTCTTTGCTCAACTGATGATATTTTGTCGAAAGTTTCTGGCAACGCTGTGTACATCAAATACCAATATTATATTATTCTTAAAATATGTTTCGAAAAATTCATATAAAATTTAAATTAATTAAAATTTTTCGGTATAACAGTATTGAGACTATTAAAAATATTTCTTAGAGAAAATTTCAAATAGTTTCTTGTGAAATTTTTGTTGCATCATTAAATGAGTCTTCCAAACACCTTTCATATGACACAAAATTTCATATTTTTCCCTTAGAAGAAATATAGAAAAAACTGTAAAAAAAGATTTTATCCTTTAATATCACGAAAAGCTTAAGAAAGGATAACGCCAGGATAAAGATTTTGGTGACATAAAATATAGTAACATAAAGTAAAGTACACTTTTTTTTCTTTGTCAATAAGTCAGTTTAGATACACGTGATAAAATTTGGTACATTCACCTTATATAGGCCAAGAAGAAACATTATTGAAATTGGTTTAAATCAATTATTTCAAAAGGTTCAAAACTACAAATACAAATTCTGTAGAAATATGTTCATTTAAACATGAAAATATTTCTACAGAATTCAGTCCAGAAAGAAAACCTATTTAAATTGGTTGAAATCGACTATTTCAATAAGTTAAAAAATACAAACGTTCTTCCGGAATATATATCCTTAAATCATTTAAATATGAACATATTTCTACAGAATTCAGTAGAAATAAATCTGTTGTAGTATAAAAATTACTTAAACGTGTATATTATAAATACCGCAACAACATTTCAGACGAATCGGTCCAAATATGAACATATATGAAATTGAACACAAATAAGCTTTATTAAAAAAGAAAGCACATTACAAAATTTTATGAGTTTTAGTCCATAATAGATCAAACCTGCCATATAAGGCGCACTTCCCAAAATATCTGAAAAGTGTACAAATTCCATATAAATGTCAGTTAATCTTTCACATGCGCAAGTTTTAAAGGATTACAAATTTCACAAGAATCTGTTCACTTTTCGCCATAGTCCCATATGAGAACCTCTACAAAAATCACTTTAACGAACATACATATATACATACAAACATACATACACACATACATACATATATACATACATACATACATAAATACATAATGGTGTAGGACATAATGTAGTCGGGCTTGAACAACTATAATGTTCTAACTTTTTTTAAAATGGCTTTAGTTCTAGAGATAAATTATTACAACATATCTCGAGAACAAATTGTCTGATTTGGTTTAATAAAATATAAAAAAATTATAATTCAAATTATATTCAAGTTATACCTACATATATATTTGTTTAATCTGCTCGATCGTTCAGAAATTAAAAAAAAAAAAAATTGTGTCTCATAAAATTTAAACATTTTTGTTTTAAAAAATCGAAAATGACCAAAAATGCTCCATTTTCTTATTTATCATAAAGCTGCATATGCTGCAAGTAAAAATAAAAAATTAAAATCTTTGCTTAAATGTTAACTTAATCCATAATTAAGTGAATTTCCAATTTTTCGTACAATATAAAACCATTAGTCTCTCCTATTTAGTGCAAAAACAAATTTGCTGAATTATACTTTAAGCTTTGCAATAATTTCAAGTCTAACGTTTCATCGTCTTGTAACTAACTGATAAAGTAAGTGGGGGCAGCAACCTTCTTATCACTTTTCACTTTATATTTGTAGCAAATGTATATGTAGTTCTAGAATTCCAAGCGGCAAACTAGAAAAATATTTATAAGATGTACATATGTAGGTATTTAAAATTAAAATTATATTTTCATGTATTTATGTTTTTCTTGTAGAATACGTGAAACTCAAAACTGAATATATAGTATAGTATAGTATACTAACAAACCTAGTTTTAAAATATGACAATATTATTTTAATGAAAATAAAATAAGTTTTGTTCAAATAAAGCGCTCTTCAATACGATATGTTATTTTAAACTTCCATACTGTAATAATATACTTAAAAGATACCAAATTTAAATTAGTTATCTCACCACTAATTTGATTAGCAATAACTTTATGTATCTACATACATATTTCGCTTAAAAATTAAACTAGAGTTAAAATTTTAATATTTCTTAAAAAAAATAGTAAAATTGTATTTCAACTTCAAGTGCTATTCATATCAAAGAATATAAGCCAAAGTTTTATCATTTCATTTTAAGTTTAATAGAATTATTTATTGAAATACATTCCTTGTTGAAATACCTAGTATATGTAAATTAATTTTTACAATTGATTTTATTAACCAAGAAGTCAATTTGAAAAATTCTCTGTCTTTCTCACGCTATTAAACTAGACAAAACATTTTTTTTTTTTTTATTTTAAAAAGTTGTTTTCTATAAGATTCTTTAAATATATTTAATCGCTGCTATAACAACTGAATCATAACTTCTAGGTCTTATTTTTGACAAGGTATTGAAACCTTGATTACTATTTAAACCCGAGACGAAGATTACAGATACATACCAGTGATGAGATTTATGCCACAATTGTGCTATTTGTGGCACTTCGGTACTTTGAAGACTATTTTAGCACTTTTCCTTTACATTTTGAATTAAGTTTATTGTGCACACCAACTTTTACTAAAAGTATACATAAGAGTATCCCGAGAAACTTGTTTTTATATTCTAATGTAGGAAGACCTCACAAACAATGCGTGTGTTAATGATCATAATACACGAAAAGTACTAAAGAAATTTAAAATGAGTCTTCAATTCCCTACCAGAGATTGAAAAATAATGGGTGTCATACATTTTGTCCAAAAAATCAGATTTTTTACTGAAATGGGACTATAAAAATATTTTAAAATTTTTCCTCATAAGATATTGGTACTCGATAGGACATTTTACTGCATTTTTGCGAACAAATTCTTTAAAACAAACAAAACAACTCTTCAATATTCTGTTTTTTAGTTAATTTATTAACTTTTCAGTTTATGTCTTTCACAATCTTGAATACAAATATTGATGATCGACTTTTTTGTAGCTGCAGTTGAGGACGTTAAGAAATCTCATAAGGGATGGAGATATATTGTTCATGGTTGGGAACAGTCATAAAGGGAACAAAATTATATAATTATGCAAAAAATATGTAGAAATTTGTTGCCATTAAATTTTTCTGAAGAAAATGATATTTTTTATAACAATCCAGTAAATAAAAGAACTAAAAAACAGAAAAAGTCATGATTTTAACATTGTGTTGTCATTGGAAGGAATTACTTAGTGCTGAAAAAGAGCTGCAGAAGTTCTCTTTTTAACCCGTGGCTGTCATTTTAAGGATGTTCTTCTTTTATGCTCCTTGTTCATTGCTTTTGAAGTACTTCTCTTAAAACTATGTTTATAAAATTTTTTAATAAAAATTCTGTTTTAGTTTTATTAAAAGATAATATTTGTGAAATTTTAATTTTCTTAGAAATTATTCACTTTTTTAGAAGCAATTATTATTAACTTCCAAAAACGCTGAAAATATGAACTTAGTTTTTTTTTTCTTTTTTTGCTGGGAAATTTGTAATTATGAATTTTGTAATAAACATTTCGGAAGACAACTCTAAATTTCAATCGCTGGTAGGAAACTGAAGATGAATCTTTTAAATTTTTTATTATTTTTATTGTTGTCAACGCATTTTTTTTTTTTTTTTTTTTTTTTGACGGCACACTTTAGCATACAGTAATACGTAGTAATAGAGTCTAAAAGACATTATAAGCGAAGCCCTACAAACGTGATATGCGTAATATCCATACCAATACCAATCTCTGTGACACATACATTTATTATTATTATTATTTTCTTAATTCGTGTGGCCAAATTTTGTGTCATTACCTATTGGTTTTATTTATATATATTCCCCTAATTTTTTAGCACTTTTAAACTCATTTTGGCTTTAAATACAAATTTTCAAATCCCATCACTGATATGTACATACAGTTAAAGCACCAAATAAAAGAACTTTTAAATAATATTCTAGATTTCAGCTAAACTTAATTATTATTACCTTAATTGCAAATAAGAAAAAAAAAAACTTGAAAATAATTAACTCACCATTTATACGGCAAACTGCATAAATTTATTTGTAATTAGTTTGACTAATCACGATTAATTTTCTTGAATTATTAAGGCCAGGTTCAGACTAGGCTTGCTACGGCGACACTCATTGTTTTTGATTTCGGCTGTCGCTGCTGCATGTCGCCTAGTGTGAAGCTGGCCTAACTTGCAAATAAAATATTAATTCACCGTTTATATGGCAACATTTTCATATGGCAATATTTTTAATTGCGAGTAAGAGGTGCGTATAAACGTAGTACATAAAATCACTCAAAAATCAGTATCAAATAGAAAAATAAAATAGTTCCTTAATTTTATGTTGTTAAAGTATGTTTAATTATTAAATTCATATGATTACAATAAACAAGTTTATTTAAGTTTTTAAAAATATAGAAAATTATGATTAATTATTTTTTACTCTATACCTATATAATTTACAAAACTTAAATTATTTCATTTTCTAAAATATTAATGTAGGCTCTAAAAGTAGGCTATTAAAAATTCGACCTAGAATATTTAAAATAAAAATTTTGGTTTTTATGAAGATTCAGCATAATTACAATAAACTTAAAAAACAAAACATTAAAAAGAGTAAATAATTTGGAATTATGTATAAGGTAAAACAAAAAACTTCATAAAAAGTTAAAGCCTAGAAAAACAAGTTTATGATTGAAATACATTTTTTTAAATTGGTAGAAAATCTAAAAATTTATACATACTCTTTGTATCAGCCATATTTTGAACTTGAAGGTAACAGTGGAAGACCGATGTACGCTGCAAGCGTCGACGGGTGGCAGCGTTATTACCAATTATTATTACCAAGTAAAATTTGAAAATTTAACTATAAATTTGATCTTGCAAAACTGTAAGAAGAGACCGAGCGGCAAATTGAATTTATTTCAACTTTTTTATATAAACCGCGCGAACATATGATAAAACAAGATAATTAATAATAATAACATCCGTCGCCGCTTGTCGCGTACATTATATACATAATTGAATGACAAAAAAAAAAAAAAAAAACTCCAACCTGAAGTTTGGAAGGTATTGTAATAGTCTTTAATATAAACTTAATAGACATTTATATGTAGATTTGTTTTTCCAACAAGATTTGAAAGCTTTGATAAAATTAAAGTCAACGTTTTAAAGATTTTTTTCAAACTTTATTAGATTGGGAAATTGTTATGAAACTTAGCATGTAAACATATAAGAGCATATAAACCATAATGAACATTTTACAGGAGACGATAAAAACTTCATAAAATCATATAATTAAATCTCGATATTTGGTAAGATTTATTAAGCATCAATTTGTTTGCAAGGTATCACTAAAAAAATCAGATAAGAAAATGTCAAATTTTGCAGCTGAAAAATAGCTTAAATTGGAATAAGGGCTTATATCCATATATTTTTATAGAACAATAGTAGTAATGGACAATAAGTTTTATATGAGTAGAAAACCTAGTGGAAAGTTTTATTACAATCGGTCATAGCTCCATATAAAGACTACTTTCGAGAATCAAGTGCATAATAAATGGTAATATCACGGAATATTATATATACGTACATATATTTTACAGTAATGTAAATTACAATATCAAATCTTACATCAATGGGCAACTGACCATAAGTAGCATGAAAGACCATTTCTGAAAATATTAAAAATTCATAGTGTAGAATATCAAATGATCGGACTTGACGGATTAAATATTGTTTACTTGTTTTTTCTTTCGAATAAATTTGCTGAAATTATTAACAAAATCACATCAAAAGATCATATTATGTTATATAAATGATGGATATATGCCCTTTTACATAATCTTAGTTTGATACATTTAAATTCACAAGATAATAATTTTTTTGCAATGTGAATAAATATTATAAAAAAATTGAAATGTCTTCCTTCCTAAACCTTTCTGAACCCCTTATAAATCCACATATTAAATTTAATAATTTATTCACACTTTAACCTCTAGTCTACACGTAGACATTTTTATGTTGGCAATTCTCAAATTCTATTTCTCTCTTTAAAATGTTACGTGTGGACCAATAATAAATCTTTTTTGCAATAAATGTTTAAACATAAAGCTGAGCAATAATGTTTATCATAAGCTGTCAATTTTTTTTGTTCTCTTTTAAAATTTTACCCTTTTTAACAAAAAGGAAAGTGCAAAATAATTCATTTTGTTTTGAAAAGACAAATGAAGAATAAAAATGCGAAATAAGTTAAAATTTTCGATAAAAAAAAAAGACAATTTAACATATAAATTTCTCATGTACGTTTTCTCCACCCCTTAACACAAAGTTGGAAATAAAATTGTTTTCCCGCTATTCTGCCGACGTTATTTCTAATGTTAAGAAATAAAAATCTCTTCGTGTAGACGTAGAGTAAGGCCATGATTCACTATCTTATTTAGTCGTTAGATCTGTCAAAAAATGTATGTACGTTCAAAAAGTATAATAGTGTGAATTTGAAATGAAGGACAGATTTTTGGACAAGACTGTCCTACTTACGTTTGTTTTTTGAAAAATTTCATAAAATAGCTTTTGCTATGCTTTCAGCTAATAAGATATTTGTGGGATAGTGTGGCACTAACAACACATTATATTGCGATTTTTTTTCTTATTTTTTTGAGTGGGACAGAAGAATTGTGGCAGATTTTTCATTGACAGAATAGGATGATTATGTAGGATAGTATACATGGTCTTAAAGAGCATTTATAGTGAATAGGCTTAATTTCTGCAATATTGCAATTGTATTAAATAAATTAAAAATTGAGAATTATTTCCTTCAAATATACAACAACTAATTTAAATATTCAATGTATTACAAATCCATTTAACAAAATTTATTGAATCATATATTTTTTTTATTAATAACTATAACAAAAAATTTTCATTAAAATTCTAATTTTATAAAAAGTAATGAAAATTCTTTACAATTTGTAGAGAAAGTAAATTATAATAAATACGAGTAAAATCAGATCTTCAGACTTTAAAAACTTTTTAATTTAATTTGGATTAGATTTGAATTAACAGACAATGAAATCATTAAAGGTTAAATTTAATTCCAATTAATTTAATACAAATATAATACAGAACTCTTCCCACAAACGCCTCTGAAGCTAAGTAATTATTTCTTTTGAAATAGTTTCATGGTATAAAATAAAAAGATTTTAATATTTTTGTTTAAAATTTTTAGTGAATTAAGTTCAAATTGAATTAATAAATTCGTAGCACTGAATAACTGAATAACTGGAATAACATTTAATTGGTAATTTTTGATTTCAAAAATTATCCGAATTATATTAACACCACAGATCTAACATCAGTGCTAGTGAGTTATTTTGTAAGAAAATTATTCTGTGTACTCATCTCTCCCTCTACAACCAAAAAATATTGAGCAAACTTTTGTTTAGAAAATATGTACGGGATACAACAAAAAACAGAAAATAACCCAACAAAAGCTGAAAAAAAACAAACAAAAAATGCGTTTAATATCCGCTGACGTAATCCTAGAATACACAAAAAACTACATTTAAATCAATTCAACAAATAGTAAAAACGAATTATTAACATAATCTATACTTAGCTAAGGGTTTGTTTAATGACACACGATCCAAACAACCAACCACTTTTATTGTATTGTACATAACATTAAAGGAGGAATTACGCATTATATAAAATACATAGAATATTTTATTCAAAATATTATAATAAAATATAAATAAATCTTTCCAAATAGTGCAAGTGAGAAGGGGAATACTTACAGCGTATAGTTTTGGGACGTGTTGTTATTAATTCCGCTGTACCGGAGACTATTTGGCCGGCATAATAAATACCAAATGGATTGTTATCAAATTGTATGGTACATTTACTAGCCATTATGGCAAACTATTATATTTTTCTCTCACTTTTTTGTAAATAACAACAATGGTAATTAAATGCAATTTATTTGTGGAAGTTGTGGTAAATTTTTTTTATTAAATTTGTTTAATTTTTTATTTATGATCTTTTATTTATTCAATACAGATTCCAATACACCATCAAGGTCAGCAATACTTTACTAAATACATTTTTTGTCGTTTTTTATTTATTTTAATTTTTTTATGTTGTTTTGTTGTAATCTTGTTCAGTTCCTTATAAATTTTTATGTTTAATATTCAGCACACACACACGCACGCACGCGACTCTTGGAATATCGTTTCTTTGTTTTAATCGCTTTATTACTTTGTCTGTTGGCCTACCGTCTATAGTTGGTAAATTGTTGAGTTGTTCTGTACACCATCAACTCCAATGTGATACTAAATTGTTGAACTTGATATAGAAAACTTTTTGTGGGCTTCTCTGTCACATAACATTCAGACAACAAAGATACACTTCCAAACGTTTTTTTTTTTCTATCTGTGTATATTCCTGAATATGTGTAACATAGATGCATATACACACACCCTTAACTACTACTCTAATAATTTACTTACATAAACATTGTTGGACGTAGCCAGAGTTGACAGAGAATTCAGTTTTATTATTGAAATTATTGGAAGCTTTAATTCAAACGGAACTGAAGATATTGGATCTAGGGTTTGGGGTTCACGCAATATTTCTTTTCCCGGGAAACGAAAAGGAAAAATTATATATAAGAAAATAGGCCATGATTTCTTATGAAGAAAATTATATAAAACAAAACGAAAGATTATAAATAACACTGAATTAACGAAAAATGCAATAATAAGGCGTGATCCATTTCGAGGTTCCCTACTTTTTTAAAGAAAAAAACATAGAGAATTCAAATTTAATGTGGAATGTTTATTATCATTTGAAAGAACATTCTTTGGCATTTATTTTTTGAAGATTATGTCTATCAAATGTTTTCCGTTGCTACGTCGCAGATGGTCCATCCGTTGAGTCCAATTTTCGATTACTCGTTCGAGCATTTCGACTAGTCTAACGGTGTGATATCACACGATATTGGTGGCCAATCGACCGGCTCAAAACGTGAAATTATGTGCTCACCGAAGTGTTCTATCAATAAATCCATTGATTAATGCGATGTGTGGGAAGTGGCATCGTCTTGCTGAAACCAAATATCGTCGAGATCACGAGCCTCAATTTCAGGCATCAAATAGTCGGTTATCATGGCACGATAACGGTCGCCATTGACGGTTACGTTCGCACCGTGATCTGTCAAAAAAAGGCTATTGAAAAAAGTATCTCTACTTGAATCACCCTTTATAAAAGTATAACGCTATTTCTAAGATTAAAAAAAATAAATATTTTATGCAAATAAAATTAGTACTTTTCGTAATGTATGTTAGAAACTGTGCCTCATATTGGATAATTTCAGTATAAATAGCTTGACATTTATTTCAACTTTATTTCTCTAACTTACATTTTCTCACATAAATCTGGAAAATACTAAAAATTGGTTTGCAACAATGTTTTTCGGACCAATGAATACAACATGAGATTATTTATTATTATTATTATTTTTTTTTTTTTTATAAGTATTTTGAAGTCATAACATTTACATTTAATATTTACAGATCCATTGCTTAGACAAAAGATGCTATTTCAAAAGAAAATATTGTGTTAAAATGAAAAATTTCCGAAAGAACTAATTTTTTATAATAGTGAGTATTTTCGAAGTTCAACAAATCTATAATAAAACTAAAGTATCTAAAATTTGAAAATGACAAAAATAAAGTTGATTTAAAATTTCATGCGAAACAATTTGTAAGTAAATTCGTTAAACCATAGATAAACAAATACATAGATATCTGATGGAAAAAACCTAATTCAATAGTCAAAAACGTAATTCATGCATCATCAACATTCCTCTCAAATAACATTCTAGTTGTATTATAAGCTTTAAATTCTTGCAAGTACCATGTTTAGAGAAACGTCAACCTTTCATTGATATAAGGTTTCAAAATAGCAAAATTTTTGCTATAGAATTTAAAACTACGAGAATATTTAATTTCCCGTTTACGTTCGGGAATACGATAGATTTAAAATGTCTACTATTAGAAGATATACGATTAAATGTAAATTTCGACCATTAAAAAACCTATATATAAATTTTGACTATTGAATGTTATTTTCAACTATTCAAAAAAAGATTTACAATTGAATATAAAATTTTACTATTAGGGGATCTACAATCGAATGTAAATTTCGAAAATAAAAGAACTACGATTGCACGCATACGGATTTTCATTAACTGGCATAATTTGATGGAAAAGACCTACTTGGGAATGCGGAAAAAGATACTTGGAATAGTCTCATTTTATATAGCTACTACCATCCTACCACAGCTACGGAAACACAAGATGTACATGGAAGTTTAATTCATTCACAGATAACATATCATGAAATATTTTAATTTCACAAAACAAGCAAATGTTTAATTAACTTACTTTTGATCTAGCAAGGTTAAAAATGTAAATGATTCAATTTAAAATATTCAGAAATAATCTTGTTTTAACAGATTAACAATAATAATATTACTTTATTGGCCAAATTATAACTAAATTAAATATCTCTTAATTTGTAATATATTCTCAATAAAAGTCCTTGTGACCATAATAAATACTTCAAATTTAAAAATTTCGATAATTTTCAACGACATCAATGAACCATATAAAAGTAAAAACCGTTATTTTTTCTATTCACAAAACAAAACTTAATATTAGATTTATTAATAAAAATCAATACCTTAACAGCTCTGCCTCTTTTATAATAATGACGACATTTCCTCATATTATTGTGATGTGTAGTTAACATACCATCTACGCGTAACGCTTTCTAAGAGAATTATCTCATGATATCTCATGAATGATTGTTTTACATTTAAAAAAATATTTTTATAAAAATTGTATTAAAAAAGTTCGAATTTCTTAAAATAAAAGAACATGTTTACTCTGTGACTGATTAAAAATAGTGACATCTTTTATTTATTAGAATAAGTGTACCCCTTATTTAAGATTTAACATAATATAAACAAAATGGTCACTCTCTTTTACGGACGTTATCTCACATATTATATCTGCATTAATCTCAGCTGTAGACCTGGGGTAAGCATATAAAAAATGTGTATAATATATATATATATATATATATATATATATATATATATATATAGTTTAAGCCAGTTTTTATTTCTGTCTATTATTATTTGTTGTTATTATTTATAAACAAATGAATGGTATTAACAATTAACCGGCAAAAATTAAAATAAAATGTTTTTATAACAACGGGCATTTTTAATAAAAGAAAAAAAGTTTAATTATACAATGTGAAATCAGCACAAAACAAGTTTGGTCAACAGCAAACTACATTTATTTTTAAAAATAATTCCGAATAATTTTGGGAATGGCGGCATATTTTCAAAAGAAACAAATGGGATTAAAGAATGAAAGTGATAATTTTAAAAATATTCTAAAAGAAAAAAGGCTATCCATATTTATTAATTTTTGTAATCTTATATTATTAATGAAAATGTTTTTAGGTACAAAAAATAGTAATAAATTTGTTTATGGGATAACGGAAATAAAAAGGCCCATATTTATTTATAACACTAATTAGGACAATATGAGTATTATAAAAAGTTTTTTTAAGATCTACGAGGTGGCGCTTGTTCTTCTTTTGTGGCTACTTGCTGTAGAACAGTGGTTCTAAAGCGCGTTTTTATAAATTATTCATTTACTTGTAACCTAGTGTCCAAGACAAACGTCAATTTTTTTACTGAATTACAGAAAATTTGTTATCTTTATCAATTATAGAAGAAAAAGTATGTCATAATAAATCATGTTAAAAGTACCAACAACATTCAAAATGTCGTATTTTCTCAACAGAAATTGCTAACTCTCTAGCTCTGTCTTGACGTCAATAAAATGTTGATATTTGTTTTGATAAGAAATTTGCTTGACTGTACACTAGGCAAACCGTTACGTAGTTTCTATATTAGACAATTTTTTATCGAGACAAACGTCAAAATTAACCCGAATTTATGGATAGAATAAAGCGAATTCATTAATTTTTTTTATGTATGCAGTTTGATAACTGTAACAAAAAGGAATAATAATAAGTTGTTTATCTGAGGTTACCTTGTATATATTCCCAGTGATTTTGACATCTGTCTTTATAAAAATGTTTCCAGTACATGCACTATGTTACGCTAAGTCAAGACAAGCTCGAACTGTGACAACTTTGTCTTGGCGCTGCAATAATACTGATAATTAGTCTACACTAGGCAAATTTTTAACCTGATAAAATTTCGCGTTTGTGAATTTTGGTGATATTGAATAAAAATTTTATATTAAAACTCCAATCCGACAAGTAAAAAAATTCCTTAAGCACTGGCTAAGTACTTTCGGAAAGTTGTTCAAAATACTTTCTATTTTACTTTACACGCATCTACATTAAAAATATTATAAACAATAATAAAAGAAATAATCGATTTTGATGTTTAAATTTCAGAATAATAACAGTTGAAATATTATTCAACATTTTGATGTTGTTTCAGAGTATATTTTAAAAGAATTTTAGTATCCAAATTGAGACCGTCAAGTTTAAAAATACAAAAAAACGAGGACAAGAATAAGAGATAATTTATTTTAATTTGTACTAGCTCTATTTTAGCAACTCTGCGATGTGAATAAAGTAAAACATCTCCGAGTTATTAATTTAAACTGAATGTTTTTGTCAAATTACAAATGTTTTTTTAAATTTTATATTATTTTTATTAAATTAAATAATTTTCATAAAAAACAAGAACAAGTTAAAAAAAATTAAATAAAATTAAAAGTTAAAAAAGTTGAATTCTTGGGCATACAACAATATTAAAAGCGGTATTTTAAAAATAAAATGTCAGAATTTGTTCGAAAATTCGACATTATAAAACGAGTCGGCTCAGTGGTAACACTTTTGAGTGTTTTACTTAAAACTGGTTGTTTTGAATTCAGTAGAAACGTAGTATTATAAGTGCTATTTTTATATAGAAGTTTTTTAACAATAAAATCGTAAATTAATTTTTGGCAACTTCTTAAAAAAATACATGCCCGAAATGTCCAACTTTGGAGGGCATTCACCACCTCTGATCCTCAAGGACTAATGAGGTCATCCAAATCAAATTGGAAACAGATTCGAAAAATCTGTAACGGTTCACAAGTTACAAAATTATTTAAAAAAAATAGTTTTGGAACACTATGTGTAGCTGAATACTAAAGATTTGTCAGTTAATAAGATATTAAGAAAACTGTATATATATAACTATTCTTTTATAACGTTAATTGATTTTAGTTAGCTTTATGAATTTTAAATATTTAAATAAAATAGAGTTTAAAATACAAATAAAACTATTTTAAAATAACGAATTTAACAATATTTTATAACAATAGTTTCAATATGAAAACAAAATTGTAAATACCCTTTATAATAAAATAAAATTATCGTCATTTTAATATTGGAAATTTGTAAAGAAAAAAAACATCTGGCATCACTTTTTCTGCCGCACTTTGACATTTGTCTGTAATTTTCTCATTTTATTATATTTTTTCTCACTCTCAGCCATTGTTGTCTAATAAAAATACTAACACTATTGTGAATGATTGTATATTTATTCGCAAAGAAAAACTCGCACAAAACAGTGACAAAACTTACGTTGGGGTTTTAGTGGCAAGAAATTGCTGTAATAAATTAATAAAAAATATATAAATTATTCATTAATAAACAAAAAACTTGTGAAATGAATTAATTAAAGTATATAATAATGTAAAAAAATAGTTAAAAGGAAATAAAAAACAATGACCACTTTAAAATATCCAACTACAACACAGTCAGCAGCAAATTGAATACTATTTATTGTGGTCATTGTATAAAAAGAGGAAAATCTGAAGTAAAGAAACATTCTAATTTATTTTTGGACAATTTAAGTGAAAAGTCAAAAATCTAGAGCATTTTTTCCTACTAAAGTGAAGAGTGAAACGTAGGCACTTGTTTGTTTGAATGTGAGGTAGATTTAAGGCAAAAAATAATTGTTTGTTGATTTTCAAACTAGTAAAGCGTGAATTAAATAAAAAAATATTTAAAATTAATAAAGAACATTGGAAACAACAACTACAAGAATATGGAAAACGAACGTTTGCGTATAACTTTAGATAATCCCAACAAATTGTATGTAGCCGGGCAAACAATAAAGGGTGAGATTTGGTTTAATTTAACCAAACGTACAAAAATTCGTGGTAAGTGTATTTTTCTTCTAAGCTGTAACTAGAAAAATTATTTTTATAATTTCGCAATTGAATCATCATTACGAACATCATCAAATACCAACATTTCATGAGCTTATTTCAATTTTGCGGTCAGCTTTTTATATTTTTGTATTAATACTTCAGTTTTAATGACATTTTGCAAAACAAAGAAGAAGTTTCTTCATCTTGTATTGTGTCTGCCAGTGTAAAAAACCGTTCCTTGATTTTGTTGATTTTTTATGTATTTTAGTTTAATGGTGTGTGTTCGTGTATCACGGACGGCAAGATGGTACAATTGTACTTTTTTTTGATACATTTTTATATCTATTGGTACCGTGGTAATACCATGACCCATTTGGTACAATTTTATATGATCTTATATTTATATATATTTATATATATTTATATTTTTATTTAAGTAACAATATATTTTTTATTATAAAGCAGTGGTTTTGAGGCTGAATCCAAAATATTCAATAGTACTTAAAATCCGCCTTTATAAGTTATTCTTTCTATTTTATTAATATGTAATCAAACCTGTGAATTTCGAATTGTAATCAGATGATGTAAAACGCATGTATTTATATAAATATACAATTTCTATTTTATCAAATAGCTTCTCTTCACTTTACGAACGAGAATGTTACAACAAATGTGATGTATAATCGCAAAAATAAAATTTTTTGTTGTGTGCAGATAGTTGTATATGTGCAATTATAATGTAAGTGAATTTGGAAATTTCGAGATTTTTTTTTTAATTTTAAACTTTAAAATGCGGTAATTTTTTGGCCCCCTCGCAAAAGTGAATCACGCCAACGGATTTTAAGCGCTGAAGTATTTTTTTGTTTTGAAATTTTTGCTCATATATTTTTTAACAAATACTATTTGCAGTTAATATTGACAGGATTTTAACATTTTTGCAATGTTAGGTCCCTTGGCTACAAAATATTTCCGGAAAATATAATTTTGAAAAAGACTTCTTCAGTTGTTCCACCTATAGAGAGTTATTTTAGGAATTCTGTCTATTTCACATTCGTAATATATTATTGTAACAAAAGAAAGAATTGTAATCAATTTTTATACCGTGTCTAGTCGAATTCAACAAATTTGTTGCTGCAATTTTAAAATTGCAGTTAATGTTAAAAAATATAAATATTTAATAACTAAAATATATGTATTAACAAAATTGTTACCATTATGGTCGAAAAGGTACATTTTGTTTTTATGGTTGGTACAATATAAAATAAGCCATTTGCCTTCCCCGCCGTGTGGTGTTTCATTTTATTTTTCATTCATGTTTATACAAGAAAAACAAATTCCTCTATATTAACCATTTTTAAGTAGATTTATTTTATTTATTTGTTTCTTTTTTTTAATTTGCTTTTAATACGGGGAAGTGTTGTAGTGTTTTTCTAAAATATTTTTGTGGGAGAGTTAATGTTAAGAGCTGCCAGTATTTTGAGAATTAATCGCTAATTGGTATTAACGGAATTTGTAATATGTACATCATATACAAATAAAAAAAGTTATTTCGTCATAAATTAAATTAAATCTTCTGATCTGCCGCCGATATTTCGTAAATAATTAAATTGATTTGATTATTATTCTGATCTGTATGGAAATATGATCTGTTCATTATTTTCAATGGAATTGGGATTAAATATTTACCCTATAATAACATACCGACTCACTCACTAAATTTATTTGATAATTATTCGGATTGGCATGGAAATATGATTTATTTATATCTGTTAATCAGGATCCGGGTCAAGTATTTACTTATGATACCATATCGACTCCATTATTTTTCAAGTACGTTTTTCCCAAAGTCCTGCCACATTTAGGTTCGTTTTCTATTAGTTAAACCACATCTATAAGATTTATAAGAATTATACAAATTTATCTATTTTGTAGAGATTTTTTTTACCATAATTGAATATATTCAATTGCCTAAAATATAATGTAGATGAAATGAAATAAATCAGTCAAATTTAAAACTTTCTTAAATGATCAACATTTGTGTGTTTCTGTATTTTTCGACTCTTTATATTACAAATTTAAATTTGAATATTTATTTGTCGCCTTTCACACAGTAATTTTTTCTGCCGTAATTCTTAGTTCGTAGGGAAGAGAGGAGAACGGAATACTAAGTTTTTACCAAAGTATATACAATTAGTCCGACTTTTTGGCAGGAGTACCTAACTCTAAGAGTGTGTTATTGAAAAAGCACCGAACTCTTAAGTATGTGTAAGTAACAAAAATTTAATTGGGTGTTGCTTTTTTATTTTCCCCATTCTCATAGAGTTCTATAAAAATGTTATCAAATTCAATTTGTTTACATTACATTTTAATTTTTAAAACAAATTGTCAAAAATGAATAAAAAATATTTTGTGTTTTGTTGCAAATTTTCAAAATAAAAGTGGGATAATGGTCTTCCAAAAAATTATAAAATAGATGTGATTGTATAAAAAAGTGTAAAAATCCTTAATGATTCAAATATTTGTAGATGAAATTTCTGTGTTTTTTCTTTGGATTAGTTCTGTCACAATTCACACGGCAACCGTATATGAGAGAGAGAAATATTACTAAAAGAGAGTCGGACTAGTTGTATACAGGGCTGTCAGATGTTGCGATTTTTCGCCAAACGTGGGGTTTTTTAATTGCTTTTGATGACTAAATTTTCCGTTATGCGACATGACGAATTTTTTGGCGATTCATAAAGTAGGGGCGATTTATTTGGCTAATTTTAAAAATTATGCAAAATATGTAGATATTTGTGGAGAAATGCGATTACGTATTTTTACTAGCAATCGACTATTTTTAGTACCTGCCTATCTACCTATACGAAGTTCCTTAATTTATAAATTTAACTTCAACTCAGATTAAGAAATGTCAGGATTTCGCCAGAAAATTCGACAACGCAATAAGAAGTATAGATGGTGGAAACGTTTTTAGGTGTTTTGCTCAAAACTGATTGCTTTCAACTCAATGCAAACATAGTATAAAAGAACAAATGTTGCTATACAATGTTAAAATTATTATTATGTTAAAATAATTTTTAAATAAATATCAATAAATTTTTAGTTTTTATTCTACAATAGGGATATATGTATGTATGTCAGAAAAATGCATTTTAAATTATAATTTAATTTTCTATTCAATTACTATTAGCTACTGCAATTATCATTGGCTTTGTTGAAGCTGAATTTACATATATAAATTATACGAAATGTGAATCATTAAAAATTATACACTAAAACTTTTTTGTTAATTTTTTATTTTTTTTTTTAAACCAAATAAAATTAAAATTTGGCGATTTCTGAACAGCATTTTGGCGATAGAGGCTCAAAAAAATCTGACAACCCTGCTTGTATATACTTTGGCTTTCAGAAGAAAAATTTCTGTGTCTAAATAGTATATGCCAACGGTTCTCAAATAAGTGTTGACCCACAAGGGGTCCTTACAAACATTTAAAGGGAGTCGCAAAGACCATTTACTTAAATATAAAATTTAAAGTATTTTAAGTGCCAATAATTCAAAATTTCTCCATAAAGTGAAATTTAGTGAAGATTTCATCGAATTGATCAATTCATATAGGGGTCGAAAGTAAACAAAATTATAATTATATCCGAGTGATTAAATTAATTGTGCATTATGAAATTAACCTATTCCTAGTTTCAAATAGAATAATGTACTGCAGCAAATTTTTATATTCTATATATTTATTTAATACGAAATTTTGATCACAAATTGATGATTAAACATCTTCTCAGTAGAAACTTCTTCAAATATTACAAACGCGGTTGTAAAAGTAAAAAGGATAATTTATAGCACAGAGGAGAACAGCGTCAACATATGGAGTCATGAAAATTTGCTAAAATCAGCTTTTTAGAATATCGCGGAAGAAACAGAAGGAAATATAATTGTAAATATAACACGATATATGCTTAAAAGGAGAATGAAGAATGAATAATCAATACAAAAACGCTGTGGATAAATTCATCACATGAAACGGAAATGGAAAACATTTCCTATCTCAGTCTTCTTACGCTACGGTATATACACTGAAAATAACTATAAATTATTTTCCAGAACTAGTAAGATTTACAGGTCAAAAATAATCAAAAATTGTGAGCAAAAAATCTAAACATTTTTTATGCTTAATACTACTAACAATTTTTTCCTTTTATTCTAAATATTAATAAGGCCTCAACAAATTTTAAAACCTATTTAATTTAACATATTCCCAAATATGAAACTTCTGACTTATGTTAAAAATAATATGAGATTCAAGTACATACCAAATATTTTCTCCTAAAAATTTATATATTTTTAGGTTTAAGAATGATTTGATAATTTTTGTTATCAAATTGAAAAATACTATTTTTTAAAGGAATGATTTTAATCTCAATTAGAAATAAAACTTAAAATTGAAATATTTGATCTATGTTTGAACGAAGTTGCTTGTGATAACTCCTGATAATTATTTGGACAATTTGTACATTTTAAATTTTTTATAAACTTGCGGTAAAAGAAAAAAAAATTATTTAATTGTGGTTTGTTAGTTTATTATTGTTGTTATTAAATTAGATAACTGAAATATACTATATTTTTATAGAGCTTGTAAATTTTATTAAGGCTTTTATATAATCACATAATATCACTTAAAGCTCTTACATTGTTTTAAATTATTAAAAACCTTTGCGATATTAGTAACAAATTTTTAAAACCGATTGTTTTGAATTCAATGTTTCGCAAAAAATTGAAAATATATTTTTTATACTATTCCTTATATGTATTTTACAAAGTCATTATGTAATTGTAATGATATTTTTCTTAAAATTTTCTTTAAACAAATTTCTAATAAATTATAAAATTATAAAAAATAGATTATTTATTGACATAAATAAATTATAATTATATACCTTTGAAATCTTTTTAAAATACGCATTTTTTGGCAATAAGAAATCCTTGTTTCGAATATATATGTTGATTTGAATTTGGTGAATATAAAATCGAATGACGTTTGGCGCCTAGTGTGAACCTGGACAAAGACTTTTTATCACAAATTTTAAATTTGTATGAAAATTTAAGAACTATCTACAAATAATAATTATTTATTTGATAATTTTTATGTATGTATACCCCAAACAAAAATAATTTATATTTTAACTCAGATGGCAATAGAGTTAAAGGTATCTATTTTTTTAGATTTAAATTTATTGATTAAAAACTTAAGACCAAACTCTTTCAGAAAAAATTTGCATGGATCAATTTATGGCAAAATGACTGTATTTTTCGACAAATATTAAGCTGTGCAAAACAAATGAGATTGATTTCATAAAAAGAAACATCGAAGTATATTGCACAATAAAGATATATCTTCTGATTTTCTTTATGCCATGCAATGTGTTTTAAAAGACCTTTCATATTGATTTTTTGGAAAAATATGAAAAAATTTAAAAAAAAAAAATCAAAAAAGGCAAAAAATTCTTACGATCCTGCTCGTAAAATGATAATTTATGAATGAATTTAAGAGATACAAAATGTGTTTTGAATATCCAAAAAGGTAAACGGTAATTTAAACTAAAAATCTTTTCATACTTTTATGTGTAACCCATACGTTAAAAAAAATAAAATAAAAAATAATTGGCATCTCTGTTTTTATTGCTCTTGATATTTTTCTTCTGAGAGGAGTGGTTATTCACAATACAACTTTACGGTACACACTTGTTAAGGCACTGAAGAATCAAAAAGTTATTTGTAACATTTGTAAGAGGAAATATAAATTGAATAAATGAGTGAAATCTGAAACAATAATGTAAACATACCTATCTATAAGTATCTTACATTTTGGCACTACCAACAAATATTACTATTATTAAATTATAATTTTCTAACAACAGTTTCACTTTCAGTTAAAACAACACAAGGGAATCCTTATCAATGTTATATTTAGTCTATGCATTTATTAAAAAGACACATTAATAATGTAGTAGTTTATACATTACTTAAAGATAAACTAACCATTACATTTTTATTTTGTCCATATTTCATACTTGTTTAATCACCAAACAAAACAAACAAAAAGTAATGTATTATCATTAAGTCATAAAATTGACTTTTATTGTTACTAACAAATATTTGCAGAAAATAATAAAAAAAGCAAACTAATAAATGTACCAATGTATATTATTAATCTTCTTATAATAATATTTAGAACTTGCATTTGAGCTTTAAATTTTAAAACATTTTATGTTCTTTGTTTTTTTTTTAATTTAAAATCTTAAACACGATTTGCTTTTAAAGCTTTGGTTTTTTCATTCAAAAATTCTTCTACGTTTGGCCAAATTTCTGCAGTAGTTGTACCTGTAAAATTCGTTACCAAATTGAGTTTTGTATAATAATCTACAACGGGCTTCATCATTTCGTCATAAATCTTTAAACGCTGAGTAACAATTTCTGGTTTATCATCGTCTCGTTGCACTAAATCTTCACCCGTCTCGTCATCTTTGCCGAGAACTTTAGGTTCATTAAAACCAATATTATAAACACGACCCGATGGCAAGTGTATCCATCTACCTTTTACTCTTTCTACGATAACTTCATGTGGAACTTCTAGGTTTATAACGGCATCCAAATGTTGTAACTCCGATAAACGCTGAGCCTGTGCAACAGTGCGGGGGAAACCATCCAACATCCATGATTTGTTACCCACCTCATTCAAACAGCCCATAACACATTTAATGATTAAATCATCGGGTACTAATTTGCCCTGATCAATATATACTTTGGCTTTTTTGCCCAATTCAGTGTTATTTATAACATTCAAACGTAATACATCACCCGGTGAAATGTGTGCAAAACCAAATTTATCCACAATACGCTTTGATATGGTACCTTTGCCCGAAGCAGGGGCACCCAAAATGACAGCGCGAAATATTTTTGATAACATATTGTGTTGGTAAAATGTTTAGAATACTCCACCAGCGAAAAAAAACAAGATGTTATTTTCGCAATGTTTAAAAGTAGACTGGAAAAAATGTATAAAAATAAATTTGTTATTATAAAATAATATTAAATATTAATATATGCAAGGTGTTGTAGGTCATGTCACGAATTTTTAATGATTGGCAAGAAAATAAACTGTGTGTCGAAGTAGACTTTTAAGAAACATATTTTAAAATAGTTTAAATAGAAGTTTTGTTAGGCTTAAAAATTGATTGTGTTTAAATTTTAAAGCCAAAGAAATTTTAAAGCTAACCTCACAAAAAATTCTCCGAGTGCTCGGATTTGTAATCGATCATGTGTATTTTACTTGTTGCTCAGGAATTAGTTTATTTCTATAGAAGAAAAATATTGAAATAAATTAACAAAAAAATTTTTTAATTTTTAAAATTTAATTTTAACTTACATGTTAGTGTATAAAATTATAATTATTGAAATTTGTTAAGAAAGTATAAGTAGATATTTCACAATACACAAATATCTCTGCGGCAACAAGGAAAAACTACATAAGTAGTTTTTTTTTCAACCTTTCAGGAGAGTTGTTTATATTAAATTTCCATACAACACTATAGAAAATTTTAATTTCTAATGAAATTTCTCCTGAAATACTTGTTAGATTTTGACAAAAAATTCTTAAATCATAGAACTGGGTACAAAGAATTAAAAAAATAAAACTTTTTCATATCTCAATTTAGGTAGTTTTTCCTTATTGCCGCAGATTTTATAAACGAAATAGAATGTGCATACTTTGTAGCAAACCAAGTGTATCGGTTTGTGTGTCATTTTATGGCGGCCATACCCTATGTAAAGTAAGCTAGATTGTGTGTATATTTCGAACCCTATAAACATTTGGAAGATATCTTCCTAGAATAAATTTACGCAATATCATCTTTTTATTATATGGACGAAAATCATCAATGCAATACTTTTCTAATATTGTATTTTTTCAGCTTAAAAAAATATGCTAAAAACAACAAAAAAATATATAAAATTTAATTATATATATATATATATATATATATATATATATATATATATATATATATATATATATATATAACTTTTCTACAACTACAATTGTGACTGAAAAATAATAAAAGTATTACATTAATTTCTTCAAATTGATCTCAATGGGATATCATCAATTTATTGTGGAGGTGATAATCATCTTACTGTAAAAAGCGCGATATTTTGAAGAATATAAAATTCTCTCCCGAATATAAAATTTTTCGAATCACTCGTATTATTTTGCAACTAAGGGAAGCAACTAAGAATACTAAATACATATTCAATACTTTAGTAGTCGTAAATATTTCGAAATATACACACAGCCTAGCACTTTACACAGGGTATGGCCAAGTAAACTAATTCATAAGCAACACAAATTAAAATAGACAAGATCGATTGTAAATACGAGTATTCGGAGAATTTCTTTTATGTAGGGTTTAAGTTTTTATTTTGTGGAAAATAATAATAATAATATATAATATACAATATATAATATATAATATATAATAAATAATATATAGTATATAATATTTAATATATAATATAGACCTATTACTTCTTTATATAAAGATTATCTTAACTTTTGGTTTTGATGTATATTTATTGCATTATTAATGAATTTTCGACTTCCTTGGTATGAAAGGCATTAATCACGTAGCTAAAAATAAAAAATGATTTTATATCTTTTTTAGCAAATATGTAGAACTCTACTTTAAAGGTCCATGGTCCATTAAATTAAAAATAAACACATTCAATTATAGATAACTCCATACAGTTAGGGTACGCATACAGTACTGATACACAAAATATTAAATTTCCACCAACTAATAGATTTTCGCAAATGTAGTTCAAATATGTATTATTTATTAATGTTTATATAAAATACCAAATATATTCTCCTCAACAATTTCATCAGATTTTAAAACAGCATGACGAATGAGGACAAAATAATGGGTGATTCAAGTAGAGATACTTTTTTCAATAGCCTTTTTTGACAGATTACGTGTGAGTAATGCTGTCATGTTATTTTTGTTTAGTATTGTTTGACATTTCATAATGGAAATACTTACGCCTGAACAACGTTTACAAATAGTTCAACTTTATTACGAAAATTCACGTTGTGTGAGCTACTATTCGTAACACCATCACCCATTTTGAGAACCAGTATTCAAATATTTGATAATATTCAACCGAATAGACCACGTCCAGCACGCTGTGAAGAAAATATAGCGGCCGTAGCTGAGAGTGTACACGAAGACTGTGGAGAGTTTATTCGGCGCCGTTCGCAGCAACGTTATCGTGCCATGATAACCGACTATTTGATGCCTGAAATTGAAGCTCGTGATCTCGGCGACATTTGGTTTCAGCAAGACGGCGCCACTTCCCACACATCGCATCAATCAATGGATTTATTGAGAGAAAGCTTCTGTGAGCACATAATTTAACGTTTTGGGCTGGTCGATTGGCCACAAAGATCGTGTGATATCACACCGTTAGACTTTTTCCTGTGGGGATATGTAAAGTCTAAAGTTTATGCGGACAAACCCGCTTCGATTCAGGCGTTGGAGGAAAATATCACGCGTATCATTCGCAAGTTACGAGTTGAAATGCTCGAACGAGTCATCGAAAATTGGACTCAACGGATGGACCATCTGCGACGTAGCAACGGCCAACATTTGATAGACATAATTTTCAAAAAATAAATGCCAAAGAATGTTCTTTCAAATGATAACAAACATTCCCCATTAAATATGAATTTTCTGTGTTTTTTTTTCTTAAAAAAAAATAGGGAACCTCGAAATGGATCACGCGGTATATACGTTGGCTGATCAATAAGTCCTTGACTTTTTTCGCAAACAAATAATTTACTTCTCAACATAATTTTTTAGGACAATACACTTTGTCCGAGATTTTTCCAAATATTCTTTTTGAGAATAAAACAAAATCCTCATAACTAAATACATTTTCTCTTCCAATAATTTTACATAATTTGTTGTTAATATCTTTTGAAGGTAAGGAGTAGGGACGAAAAAATTTGTGCACAGTATAAGGCATAACTTGTCATTATTTGTAATTGATCTTAGCAACTATGTGCTAAATTTTGTATTACAAATTTTTGGTCTGACGTACGGGTAAAGAATCATTTTTCATCTTTTCTTCAGAATAGACTTCTTCCTATCATAAGAACACAAAACGTATCCTAAATTTTATTGCCTGATCTCGCTTCTTTGAGTGGTAACAAACAAGTTGATTTATTGGTATGTAACAAAGACCCATAAAATTGTCCAGAACTCTATCCATTCAAAAATTATTTAAAGAACACTAAATGCTCAAAAAAAAAAAAAAAAAAAAAATAAAAAAAATAAAAAAATAAAATTGAGTTTGAATTAATGGAAAAAAGTTACCAAATGAAGACAACATTAATTCATACAAGTTTGAGCGCAATATTCGGCTGTGCTAAATCTTTCATACCATTCACCACTTTACCAATAAATAAAAAAAAGTAATTTGCCTTAATATTTTCATATTTATAATTAAAAAATAATATATTTGTTCCAGAAGTAACGGTTGCTGAAACAAAAAAAAAAAAAAAAAAAAACAATAACAAAAGCATATATATATTTATATATTTTTGTATGTATGTATACAAACGAACTGAATGCATATACAAAAAACAACAACATCATAATACTGCGCTGTTGTCAACTAAACTGCTTGCTTATACAAAAACAACAACACTAATAGTCATTGCAATGCTTCATATAAATGAATATATAAAAACGACAACCACTACTTGCTTATACAAAAAATGACTACTAAATTCATATACATATGTTTGTATGTATATACATGCTTATACAAAAAACAACATCAACACTGAGTCATTGTTATGCTTCTAATTTCAACTAAAAAACGTCTAAACTTACATAAAAAATTATTGTATGTATGTATATACAATCAACAACTACGGCTTGCTTATGCAAAAAACAACAACACTGAAAATCATTAAAATGCTTTTTATATAACTATATTATATATTTTTAATAATTTTTTCAGACTAAGCCTATAGTTCGGTTGTTTATAGACTGACCGAAATTTTATAAAAATATTTTTGACCGATCTATATATAAACGAAATCTGCAGCTTAAATAAGTACCTCAAAAGGTCAAACATTTTTATTGTCCGATAACTCGGTTCTTATT
Source organism: Protocalliphora azurea (assembly GCA_932274085.1). NCBI lineage: Eukaryota > Metazoa > Arthropoda > Insecta > Diptera > Calliphoridae > Protocalliphora > Protocalliphora azurea. The sequence goes on along the minus strand of OW026519.1, from coordinate 21,016,974 downwards.
GGACAAAACTTAGTTAATTTCTTCAGCATATAAATTCAGAAAAAAAAAATTTCCTACTCTTTTTTTGTAAAAACTTATATTATATTAAAGCCTTCAAAAAATCGAAAACCGGTTAAAAAAGCCGTTTTTATTTAATATTTCAGCCATTTATAAACCGATCTTGTTGAATTTCAATAGGATTTCCGATCGTTTTTAAATATATATATATATATATATATATATATATATATATATATATATATGGCAGTTATCGGTGGGCTTCATAAACGCCATTTTAACCGATAAACGGACGGACATTATCCTATCGATATCATTTCTTACAAGGATCCAGAAAATATCAACTTTTTCTCTCTGAGAGGAAAATTGCGGAAATTATAATCGGAATGACAAACAATTAAATACCCTTTATACCTTTGGTGAAGGGTATAAAAACGTGAACTCATTCCAACAAAAAAGAAAAACCATTACACCATGGAAAGTATTCCAGAAAATATCAAATATTTTATTAAAAACGTACAAAATTTTTTTCTTTAAAATTTGAACATACCAGTTTTTGTAATAAAAAGAGAATTTGGAAACAAGTGAGAATGTTGTCTTCGTCTTGTCCGAATCTATATACCCACCGTCTGCGTTAAAGTGGGTGATTACCTAGTTTGCATTAGTTTTTGAACTATTTCTAAAAATTTTCGTTGATGTTGCACCTTATATGGAGATGGATGGACCACGCCCATTTTTAGTTTCCGAGTTTACATTGGTCCTTAAAATATTTGTGCCAAATTTCATTGGTGGAGTTTCTCTTTTGTAAAAGATATCGGTCGAAAAGTATGAACTAGAGTTACGACGGACACCCTGTTTTTCTAATATTTGGTCCATTACTTTTTTGTTTATGAACCGATTTTGCTCCAAACAAACATTATATAAAGCAAATATTTGAGTCAAATTTCGCCGTCGATGATTATTTCGCCTTGTTACACCCGGATATATCAATTTTTGATGGTGGTTATAACATTGACTTATTGGATTCGCTTTTATAGTTGGGATTCTTTCTCGTGCATCCCACAAAACTATCACCAGGGCATTGTAGACGGTAAACCCACCGGCATCAGTTCGCTCATATAAACCCATTGCTTAGATTATATCTGTAACTCAAGTGTACTGTAATTGATCCGTGTTCCATTCACAGTGCAGAGTGACGAAAAAAAAAATGTATGCGAAACTAAACATAAAACTAATTTCTGATTAATTCCGGAAGAATTGATGTTAAAATGAATTTAACGTAATTTAGTCAATACATATCTTATTCTTATTCAACACATCACAGTTATCATATTCCATCTATTTGTCTTTGCAGACCAGTGTACTTTCAATGAAACACGTTCTTAGGTATATAGGTGGACCTGAAACTGAAATTCGGTGTATTTGATGAAAGTTATAAGATAAAAACAGATTTTCAGTAAATTTTTTCAAAGTTTATATACATACATCAAAAGTACTTATTGGTGAAATCAATCAGAGATGTCCAATGATTTCTCATAGATGTTTATTGTCAGGCAACCCGTAATCTTCTGTCGCTAACTTTTAGATTTTGAAAAGAATTTTCAGACCGTCCTTTATGACTTTATTTATGTATTATGTATTTATTAATTTACTTATATACATATTTATTTTCCATAAGACATAACATAGTTGATGAAATAATTGTATCATACACCATTATATATATTTGTTAAAATGATTTTCGAATGTAGTACATTCACATATTCAATTACTCATGGATTTGCTAACAGATTTATTCTAATATACATATGTGCAACATATTCACCTTTATATGATATTTTTATAAGGTAAAGTGATTTTATGGAAATTTATTTGTATTAATTTTAACATAAATAAACATATTTAATACATTAATGTAAGTTTGGACCCCTATTTTGAGAGAACAGGGTGTCCGTCGTAACTCTAGTTCATACTTATGTCAGGGGTCTAGCTGAAATAACAGTTTAAAATTTGTAGTTATTTTTAAAATTATGATATATTAAATCGGACTAGTGATTGATTCTGAATCTATATCAGCACAAACGCATATTGTTCTTCCCACTATTGTGGCGTAAGGTTCTACCAACTTATATCCCTACTTTGACTTAGTGTAGTATGTAAACGAATTTAAACTTTTTTTAAAATGAACAATAACAGTTCAAAGTCCATTTAATTCATTCGTTTGTTTACATGTCAATTTTTTTTAATAACGACTTCAACACGAGAATAAAATACACTGAGAGAACAATTAGTTTACAAAACCAAATGTATGTACAATATTGTAATAAATAATAAGATAGACGATAACCAGTCAACAATAATTCATGTATGATGCACTTTATAGATTTTTTTTCATTTAAGAAAAATCACCCAGTATAATATAATTTTTATTAGCTTAGATCTGTCTCATGATGATGATGATAGCACAAAAAAAAAAAAAAAAAAAAAAAAAATGCTTATGTAAAATTGCAACTAGTCATCAATATTAAACGAAGAACATGTGTATCAGAATTACAATATTTTTTATTTTGTATCTTAAGCTTTTTTTCACCCAAAAGTATCTGCTAGTTCGCTATTTTTTACTTGTTTGTGCTTTAACTTTTTATATGTTTATTATTTTTCTTTCTTTAGACCTAATTTATAAATTATATACATAGGACAAACAAATGAACACACGTTTTAATCTTGAACTTTACGCAACGCGCAATATTTGCCAAAAAAAAAAAATAATAATGAAAATAAGCTTAAACTTAATTTTAATGTCAATATTACCACCACTAGACGTACTACACTACTGTGTATGGATTTACAAAATTTTTTTCGCTAGACTTAAGTTTCCGTATGTTTTTGTTGTTTGTTTTGATTTGGTTTTTGTTGGAGAACAAAATACTGAATGTTCTCTTTACCACCCTCACTAAAAATCTCTCATACACTTTTAATTTGGTTTTGTGCCAGGAATGGAAAAGTTGATACGATCGTACTTTTTTTGATACTATTAAAAATTTAGTACTCCGGCGAAACTAAACTTTTTCAAATGATAATATATTTTCTATGTATATTATATTATATGTTATTATTATATTATATATTATATTATATATTATATATATTATATTATATATTATATGTATTATATTATATATTATATATATTATATTAAATATTATATATATTATATTATATATTATATATATTAGACATGTATATATATAAAATTACGATAATAGCATTTTGTGCACATTTATTCAGGACTTCGATTCAGCGTTAATTGCATGGTATCCTCTTGGTGTTTGAAAGTAATTTTGTTATTGACGTTCGTCTCGCAAAAGAAAAAACAAAAACAAATTATACAAAACTAAATTTTACAAAATCTGCGATTATGTCGATGGTTAAAATAGTAGCAAAATTATAGCTTAAGGAGTCATTTACAAGGATTTACCTTTAATTCTTTTTTTTCCATTCCATAGGGAAATATATAAAAAAACTTCCATATATTACATTGTTTTTTCCGAATAAAAACAACTGTGTTCGAAATTGGGGCTTATTTTTTTTACAAGTTGATGTACAGGATCACGAATTCCTATTATCGAATATGTCTTAAACGTTAATATACACAGCTTTTAACCAGCACAAAAAAATATAAGTAAGCTAACTAGTGTTACCAATGGAGACCAAAAATAACTGGTCCACTTATCAAAATCACAGATTGCCACTTATTTTAAGATAAAAAATAAATAACACTAAATAACGGTTATAAAGAGATTTTTATTTACATGGTTAAGTATAACCCATACTACTTTTTGTTATTTTTTTATGGACAAATGTCAATTAAAATACATATGATGTCTTACGTATTTAATTTTGATATAAAGAAGTAAAATTTCATTAAATGCTAAAGTAATTTATTTTTTAAATCATACAAATAATAGTTAAAGGCTGACTTTTATCAAAAGCCATATTATATAATAAATAACTCATCTTGATTTTTATTTTCTTTTACTATTAAAATTCGGTTAACCATTTATCTAAAAATTTTTTATATAAATCACACTGTGATTTAACATAAAAAATCAATTTATAAATGGTAAATGGTGTTAAATAACCGCAAAAATATAAGTGGACCAGTTATTTTAGTCTGGTTACCAGCAAAAGTATAAATATTAAAAATAGAACTAAAATTGGTTTAATTTATGATAGTAGTCTATATTAAATTGATTTATTGTTTAATACCATCATACAATAAATAACAAGCTACAATTATTAGAGATAACGTTCTCAAATTAACTTTCCCTGAAAATTCAGTCAAAAGAAAATGTAAGAAAAATAAAAAAATATCAAATTAAAATTATAAAAAATTAAAAAAAAAAAAAATAATGAAACGGTTTTTTTCTTAACATAATTAATGTGTTTAATAAATTGTGTATAGAGAAAATCATACATCTTAAATTTTACAAAATATCGCGAAAATGAAATGATGCCTTTTAAGAAATTTTTATTCCATATTTCAAATAAAATCACAATATTTTCAATTTTATGTTAACGTCGTATACCACAAGACAAATTTTTATCAAAACAAATGTCAAATTTTTATCAGGATAAAAATTTGTCTAATATAGGCTGAATTTGTTAGTATTATTACAGCGTTAAAACAAAATTGTCAGCGCTTTAGCTCTGACAACTTTGTCTTGTCGTTGTTTGGTTAAAGACGCCATTTTAATTGTTTTTGGTACTTTACATGGTTTATTATGAAATACGTTTTCCCTTACCTAGTGTCTACATTAGGCAAATTTATATTAAAACAAAATACAAGGTATCCTTAGTTAAACAGTTGATTATTATTTTGGTTGTTACAGTTGTCAAACCGCATATATAAAAAACAATAATGAATACGCCATATTGTTGTTTTTGTGCAACTGTTGCCACCTTCCACAAATTCGCTTAAGTTTGACGTCTGTCTTGATAAAAAAAATCTCTAATGTAGACACTATGTTATAACTGATAGATATAAAAAATTATCTACCATTCAGAAAAAAAATTTATGGGCGGAGAAAACGTACATGAGAAATTTAAATTTTTTATCGTTATTTTTTTTTTGCATTTTCTTATTTGTCTTTTTAATACAAATTTTAAAAGAGAACAATAAATTTGGCAGCTTATGTTAAACATTATTGCTCAATTTTGTGTATAAATACTATTGCGAAATAAATTGCGCAATATTGGTCCACACATAACATTTTAAAGAGCGAAAGATAAAATTTGAGAATTGCGAACATGAAAATATCTACGTGTAGGCCCCTAGTTAAAAAATCAAACATTTCAAGAATAGATGGTTTTTCTATTATTCAAATATGTATGTATATAAAAAACAAATCGAATTTGATGTGATAAATGAAAACACAGTGTTTTTCAAAAAACACCTATACATGAACATACATAATGTGATATCTATTTCATTTCTAATTCTCTATAATTTTCCTACTTCCATAATAAAGTTTAAACCCAATTATCGCAAATACGAGCGCTAACTTCAAAAATGATTGTCACCATTTAATTCAGCGTTCTCGAATTAGCTTTACTGGTAGGTGGTTCAGTCTGCAAAAATTTGTGACTAGCACGTAATTATTGAGATTCAATACTTTAATCTTTCACTTTGGATATAACAACAATATTTATTACGTTTTGCAGGATAAATTTTAGAAATTTTAATTATAGTAGGTACTCTTAGGATAAAAAAAGTACTATTTTAATATTTTTTGATACCGAAAATATTTCAAATTTCCATCCCTGTTTTGTGCAAAAACAGAATTTGTGTTTTATTGTGAATTAATAAAGTGCAGTGATGCCATTTTAGGGGAAAATTGAGTGGGAATACATATGGAATAGTTTAATGGAATTGTTTTTTTTAGATCCTAACCTAGTGTCTACATTAGGCAAACTTTTATCAAAACAAACGTCAAAATCAGTGCGAATGTATAAAAGGTAACCTTAATTAAACAGCTGATTACTATTTTGGTTGTTACATTTGTCAAACTGCATATATAAAAAACAATAATGAATACACCATATTGTTGTTTTTGTGCAACTGTTGCCACTCTCACAAATTCGCGTTAAGTTTGACGTTTGTCTTGATAAAAAATTGTTTAATGAAGACACTATGTAATAAAAAGAAAAATTGACCTATGATTCCCACCTGCATATTCATTTAAATCATCTAACCAAAAGAAATTACTCGCAATATCAATCAGTCTTATAAACACTTCAATTACAACTTTCGGATATTTTTTGCAGATTTTCTAATCAAAATTAACCAAAAATTAAAAAAAATTGATTTATAAATATCTGACTACTAAATATTAAAAAATTTTATTTTCCTATTGAAAATTGCTGTATTCTATAATAGAAATTTTTAAGCACCTGATTTTCTCATCCCACTGTTTATACATGAAACAACCATCTTGTAATACAAATTAAATATTTTATTGTCACTAAAAACGACTTGCCAGAATCTTTGATTTACGAAGAAAGACAGTCTTGGCGCTTTGTAAGGGCAAAGGTTTAAATTTTAGTATCCCATTTTGAATACTTTATCTTTGGGTATGATTTTAAAATGTATGCTACTTCTTTTTTTTAGTCGTAATTCCTTTCATTTCCTTAAAATTCTTATACAAAATTTCAAATTTATTTTTTCAACTGTTTTTTTCGGTAGCCTTCGCTACCGACCACATTCTGGCGGATGGGTTTTTAACTCAATATATTTAATTAATTACTGTTGCATTAATACCATGAAAAATTTTGAATCTTACAAGAGTTCAATTACTAAGAAAATACTATTTTAATTAAATGCTAACTAACGCATCATAATTATCATCAAATTTTTATTTTGCATGTTTAGGTTATTTCGTTTAAAGCTTTTTTTAATTTTTTTATATTTTATTATATTTTCAAAATAAACTATATGAAATATATTTTCGGTGCCGTAATTTCCAAAAATAACGATAGTAAAATCGTCATGAACCAAACATTGTTTTGAATACTATTTTGTGCCAAAAATTGTGTTTTTCCAATTAAATGTACTATAGATAATTATACAACATAAATCTGCCGAAATAAATCCTAAATAAATATAAAACATGAAAAAATCATCATACGTATTTTTATGAAAATATTATCCATTATAATATTTGCAAGCTTGGCTTTCCTTAGGAACACATTTTTACAATTACATACATACCTAAAGAATTTGCTTGGAAAATTCAAAATCTGTTATTTTTTATTTTTTCTCAGCTTGTGTTTGTTTCTTGAATGTTTTTAATTTAAAGTTGCCTTTAATATGAAACTAGAACCAGAGATCTACCATGTATATTTTAGAAGTTATTTGTAATTAAACAAGTCTACCTTTGTAAAGTTTTTAGCTTTTTTTATTTTTCAAAACATCATATTTTTGGACCAGAAAGGGACATAAGTCTAAATGTTTATGATTGAAGAAACACTTCCAGTAGCCAATGCTCATAGTGAATTTCATTGAAATCTGAGATGTCAAATCCGAAAAAGGCTTCTCTAGTTTTACAAAAAAAAGTGTAAAATTTTTTTGATACCGCCTATAGGTACTTAAATATTTGCATTTATTTGTTTATAATGCAAGTAATTAAAAAAGCCTTTCTAGACCAATTAAATATATATTACAAAAGCAAATTCCTGAATAAATAAATATGCAATGATATGAAATATAAAAAAATAACTATTATAAACAATTTTATAACTATATCTTACAATATAAAAAATTATAAAATTAACTTTTATCGTTTATATGCTTTATTTAAATATTAAAATAATAATCTTGTTTCCGTGACACTTTATGTGGGAAAAATTAAAAGCCTGTAATTTTTCATTGGATGAACAGAAGTATATATTAGTGGATGAACAGAAATCCTTCGGCTGTCAACATAATTACAACTGATTTCTAAATCCTCCCATTTTGGTGAAAACGTATAGATACGGTAGGGTAATAGATAAAGTTCTCCATACATATTTAAAGTCACAGTTTTTTTCGTCTTCTTCAAAAATTTGCTTCTACTTCTTTTGAAATTTATGCAATTAAATATCTAATTGAATTTATTTTAACATTATTTAAAACTTCTGTATTTAAAAGATTCCCACCTCAATTAAATATACTCAGTCAAATAAAGTTTAATAAATTTATTTCTTAATATTTGAATTGCCATTAATTGAAGTACATACGAGGATATATAGTACATAATTTAATAAGCTACGAAATATATGTAATTAGAAAATTCTTATTTATAAATAATAGTATTTATTATAATATTTATGTGTACACTTTGCAACAATTCTTACCAATTGTTAGTCTTTTTCAAAATATTTTTATCACGATTAATTATATCTTGTTTACGTTCCTTTTGAGCTTTACTAATAATCTCATCGATCTCCTCTATTGAGGGTCCATCATTTTTATCCTCAAACTTGTCGTGTAACCATTTGCCATCCGATGATGTTGAAGCGGCAGGGGGGACGCGTGGTTTAAAATCTGGTCTTTGCCAGCTACGATTACCAAATCTAGGTCGTGGATGGTAACCACGATTGGGACTGCGTGAAAAACGTCGCGGAGAACGCCTATTGAAACGAGGTGAACGTGAACGTCGATAGCGAGAGTTGGGCGAAGGAGTGCCACGTGGCACAAAGGGTGAGGGTGAACGTCGTGTGGAACGAGAACCGGAAGATTTGCCACGAGAAAATGGTCTACGACCGCGATATCCAGGATTCGAATATGATCTCGAACGTGAACGTGAACGAGAATTTGAGGATGAGCTACGGTGACGCCGGTATCTGGGCCTGCCACTACCGCCACGGTAGCCATGATTACGAGTACGTGATCGAGAGCGTGAGCGAGAAGAACGTCTTCTGCTGCTACCACCACGACTGCGACTACCACTGCGGCTACGACTACGTCTTCGAGAACGTGGTGAGAGAGAAAGTCTATTTGTCCGGGGTGGCGAGGGTGTGGGACTACTTTGTAAAGCTGGTGTTGCCAAACGTATAAGACCAAATTTATCCACCTTAACAGGCTTTTTAATCTGAAATGAAAATTTTGGTTGTTCCATTACCGGCGGCTTAGGAGCAGCTGGTGTGTAATTGTGTTTGCCAAAATTAATGGATTTATAAACATAAGTTGAGGGTGTGGGTAAACTAGTCTTTAAAGGCGGCGGTGGAGGAGTCTCTGATCTTTGACGTTCTTCTCTACGCCCATAAGCAGCTGCTGAGGTTGAAGGTGCTGCAGATGTAGATTGCTGTAGCAATTCTTGACGTTTACGTATTTCTTTTATTGTTTGCTCGTACATTTTGAGATTGTCATTTAGTTTACTTTCAATTTTTAAACCACCGCCCAATATGCTAAAATTTTATAAATTAATATAGTAATTAAGGCATTTTATGATTATTAAAAATATTTCTTACTTGTAGGCCTCTTCAAAGTTAATTTTTTCCAATATTGATGAAGGATTCTTGGGTGATTTAGAACCCTTTTTAGATTTTTTCGACTTTTTCGATTTTTTCGATTTCTTTTTTTCTTTTTTATGTTTTATGGCTTTCTGCAAGAGTTTTTGCACTCTAGATTCGGTATCATCATCGTCCAGCTTAAAAAAATAATTAGGGATATTAAAACACAAATTCAAATTTTGAACTAGATTTACCTTAAATTCATTTGGCATAACTGGAAAATTCGCAGCTGTTTTATTGGCCTGAAAAAAGGGTTGATTAAAGTGTCCTTGTGGTTTCTGGCCAGTCTCTATAGCTGCTCTATGTATTGCCATTTTCTTGCTTAGAGGCGATAGAGAGTGATCTTTAAAAGTATGTTTATCTATAAATTATTTTAAATGATCAAAATTATATAAAATTACATTTAACATACCCGATCCTTCAGTTTCCGACGCAGAAGAGCCTTCAGAGGATTCTTCTTCATTGCTGGAGGATTGTATAGCAGTAATTTGATTTTCAAAATCTAAAATGTGTTAATGTATTTTTTTGTAAGAAAAAGTAAACAAAAAATGCGTTTAAAAGTGTCTTACTAAGATATAAAATTAAGCTGGAAATAAAAGTAAATTTCAAAATATTAATAATCTTTTTCTTGACAAAAAATTACCATTTATTTGCTGTTGCAAAGAACTATCACTTATTGCCATTGAGGCTGGTGGTACTTGGGATTGTATAATCGTTTCTACCGTTGCTCCAGTACGTTGTTGTATGGCCTCTAAGGAGAGACGAGCCTGTTCATGGTTTGGTATAATATTTAAGCAGTCACGATACGCTTTGGCTGCATCTTGTATGCGATTATCCTCTTCATAGCTGCGTCCCAAAGCAACTAACGTTTCTCCCATATATTTGCGAGCATTAACATGATAAGCATTGAGCTTGAGAGCTTTTTCAAAGTCTTCTACAGCTTTAAGGAAAGAACCCATATTAGCATATAAAGCTCCTCGAGCCACCAAACCCTCCACATTGCGTGGATCTATATTTAAGGCTTTATTAAGACATTGAAATGCCTCTACATGCTGACCGAATTTAAAAAATTCTATGCCCTCAGCCACAGATCTAAAATATTAATCAGAGTTATATTTACTTAACATTAAGGCTTTTAAATCACAATATACACTTACCTAAATGCCCATTTACTAGCCTGAACTTGTCTCAATTCTTTGGCATATTCTTGAGGTGGAAAATCATATTTTAAATTGGTCATCAATGAAAAGTTATCATTGATATCCAAACCATTTAAAGTGTAAAGAACTTCATAATTTGGATTATCAAACTCTTTAGCTTTTCTAAGACATTCTTCATATTTCTCTAAGCTACTTTCCGATATTTTACTAAGAGTTTCATTGTAAGATTGCAAAACGATTCTTTTACATTAGTTTCAGGAACAATGTTTTTCTGAAACTTTCAAAACTTACCGATATAATTGTGGCATTTCTTCATAGGTTATAAAGCCTAATTTAACATTTTTATTTTTTGTTTCTGTTGGCAATAAACTCAATGTTAAACGATCTGCATCTATGGAAAATTCGATGACTTCGCAACGTAAATATTCTAATGCATCGTTGCCACGTGGTTTATTGTTCTTTTCGGGAATAATAGAATCATATAGTTGAGGCGGAATTTGAGCCTTGAAATGAAGAATAAATTTAGCGTGAATTAAGAGCTCCTAACTGATTTTTTATGCTTACCTTTAATTTATATTCATGCAATAGTTTACAATTTGGTTCTCCTGTACAAACTGGTGTCACATTTAATTTAATGATGACCGATGATTTTGCAGCTGAGAGTTTTGAACGTGCTATGGAGGCGTAAATAATATCTCCCGGCTTAATAGATTCTAAAATATAACGTTTAACCTTGTCCTGATGTTTAACAATGAAAAGTTCATAAGGTGGCACCTCAGCCACAAAATGTTTAGCTAAAAGTTAAATAGTTTAATATAAAATTTTAAAGATACCAAAAGATTATATATGATAGAAATAAAATCTTAATACTTTACCATTTTAACAGATAAAATTAAGGATTTTTAAAGAAAAACAAATATTTTAGGCAAATTTAAATACATACGTGAAAAACTAAAAAGTAACGCGAAAACTATTAAACGCAATTAATAAAAATTTAGAAAATGTACAACACTTCGGCAAATATTTATTAGAAATAATTGATACTTAATCACAACTTACCTTTTTCGATATCCTCATTGGATTTTATAGATTGTATAACGGATTTACTTAAATCTTTGTCATACAAATCCACTGCCTTGCGTGCTAAAAATTGATGCAATTTCAAGCGCTTGGCACGATCCTGAAATGTAAAATATTTTTGTCTATCCATATAAATATTGTAATTTCCATCCTCGGGAACTCCTAATTTTTGTAAATCTCCGGATCCCCTCTCATCATCCCATATCTTTTGCATGGGCTTTCCATGAAAGCACAAGGCTTTTTTAATCAGACCACTATCCATATTGACTTTTTTAGTTTTTAATTTTTTGATGTCTCATTTTTTTTTTTTTTCAACTAAAATGAAAATAAAATATTTAAAATATTCTCTAAACAGATCAAATTGTAGAAAATTGTTTATACCCAAGATGATATTGTTGTTGGGTGAGACATCTTTTCCTAACCCCACAAATCAATTTTATAGCTTACCCACTAGGCTCCACCATTTTGTATTCTTATGGATTTATTTCATTCTTTAATTTTAATAAACACTATGGAATTTTGTGCTATATAATAATTATACTTACTTATTTTTTATAATTTACTTTATTTTCGTACACAAAAATTACATATTTTTTGTGTTAAATTTTTTTTGTCACGAAAGATTTCTTTCCTTTCCTTTTTTTCTGTATGTATGTATAAAATGACAGCCTGGGTTTTTTATTCGGCAATGATTCACAATAGCAAACAGAGACACAGTGTTGCTTAATTAAGTAACCTAATGTCTACATTAGGCAAATTTTTATCAAAACAAACGTCAAAAACGATGCGAATATATACAAGGTAACCTTTGTTAAACAGCTGATTACTATTTCGGTTTTTACAGTTGTCAAACTGCATATATAAAAAACAATAATGAATACGCCATATTGTTGTTTTTGTGCAACTGTTGCCACCTTCCACAAATTCGCACTACGTTTGACGTTCATCATGATAAAAAATTGTCTAATGTAGACACTACGTTAGGAAATGTACAATCTTAAAAAGAATATTTAAATATACGTTAATTTAAAAATTAAATTCAAATTTTCGGTACAAATTAATAAGTAGCTATAGCTGTTTAAAATTAAGTAGTGATATTCAATTACCTGATTTTAAATTTTAAAATTTTCTTGAATTAAAAAACGAACTTTTTTCCAATTTTTTAAAAAATTTTTGTAATGCTATCCTAATATCAATTTTATTTGTAATGTTAACAAAAATTTAATAAATAGAATTTTGTTGGAAAAAGAATTTGCAAAAATTTTCAAACAGTTTAAAAACAAAAAATTAAATATTATGAATGAAAATTTTATTTGTTCATAAAATTAAAAATTTTATTTTCTAATTAGAAAGTGTGTGTGAAATTTTTATTTATTATATGTGATATGTGAACAGTGATGTTCACTCATTGTTTTTTTAAAAACAGGTGAAAAATTAATGCGTGTGAACATAATATAAGCCAGAGAATTATTCCTGTTTTTTTTTTAATTAAATAACATAAATTAAAAATAGGAATTATAACAAAAAGTGATAGCTTCGTTTTAGTACTAGGAAGATCTGCAGGTTTCAGTATTTTTTTTTTTTTTTTTTTTGTATTTTGCCGTTTTTCTGACAAAATCCCAAGTTTTGCGGGAACAAAGAAGTTTTCTATTTTAAACTCAAAAATAGCTCCGAAGTCCAAAAAATACAGCTTGGTTATCTTTAATATTTACCCCAGAGGTACAACTGAGATTAGCGTCGAGTATAATAAACAAGAGAAATTTTTATCAAGACAAACGTCAAAATTTAGTTTGAATTACAGATAATATTTTATCTCCATTAATTATAGGGGAAAACGAATGTCATAATAAACCATGTAAAAAGTACCAACAACTATCAAAATGACGTCCTTTACCAAGCAACATCAAGACAAAGTTGTCAGCTCGAGCGCTGACAATAACGCTACAATAAGACTGACAAATTCAACCTGAAGTAGACAAATTTTTATCCTGATAAAAATTTGATATTTGTCTTGATAAAAATTTGTAATCTCGAGTGTATATTAGGGAAATATTCGAATTTTTAACAAATTCTAATACAAAATATTACCATGTAGAAATAACTTAAATTACAAAATAAAACAAATAATACATCTTGTCAATTGGACAAATATGATTAAAACAAAAGTAAATACTATTAACCATGATATAAAGAAAAGAAGGTAGTTCTATTCTTTTTGTATTTATTTAAAATCACTTTCTTACATGCTTAAGGATTATGACAGTTTGTTAAAATTGTTAATATTTGCCTTTTTTCAGTGTTAAATTTAAAAATAATTGTAAAGAAAAAGAAAATAATACAACATACATAAATTCGTATTTCTATTTATAAAGAAGGTAAACAATTTTTGAGTTATATTTTTATTTAAAAAATTGATTTATTAAATTTTAAAGAAAAATAAAAATAAAGAGTAAAACTGAACTGAATGTTTCCCAGCTGTATGAATACCAAATATTTTTGTTTAAATTCAAATGTAAGGTTTTTTAAAATTCCTAATGTACGTCAACAATGGCTGAAGGTATGCAGAAGATCCGAAGAACATTTGCCCAAAGAGCCGTTGGTATTTCAACGAAAAAAAAAAAATGCATTCAATAATAAACGTATGAGATTAAAACAGATGCAATCTTATTTTCAAATATAATTATTTTTTTATAGATTACAGAACATCAAGAAACAGAAAAGGATTGGAATGACTTGAATGATGTTGAATTCGATGTGTTAGAAAATTTTGGTTGATACATTATTTCCAAAATGGGACTTACCCAATTTGGTTCCCGAACTTTCGAAAAAACTGACCAAATTATACGTATGTAAATTTATTATCGAGGAGTGGTTGTTTAAGCCAAATTCTCATTTTTTGAGTTCATTGCAAGATCTAAATTTAATATTTTTAAAATTTAACGGAAACACATTTACTTGTTCAAATTATATGTTAAATTTATTATCTTTATCTTTAGCAAACACAAATTTACAAGAACAAATTGTTCAGATTTTTTTATATAGAATATTTTTTCGAATATGTTTTTTAAATTGCCATTTAAAACTAACAAAAAATGCTAACATGAATAAAAATTGAAAAAATTACCACATAGTAAGTATGTAGGTATAAACTTAATATTTATATCAATTTATTTAAAATTAAATTTCACCAATAAACAACTACACATTTTAATAAAAAGTTCAAAAACAAAATAATTTTAACTCATTTTTAATCGTTAGAACATAAAAATATATATAATAGACGAAATTATAGTCCAAATTTCATACTTTATAGTTTATGCTGAAAGATATACTCTTATAAAGAAATTATGAATAAATTTTAAAGTATTTGTTAAAATGTACCCATTAAATAGTACAATTACACATTTTTAATAAAAATTTCTTTAATTCAAAAATAAAAAATATTACAACGTTTTCTTTTAATGTTTACAAAAACTAAACTTCAAAAATCCTAATTTTTAAAAAATAAAATTGTTTGAACTGCCTACTATTTTTTATACCATGCTATAAACTATCTAAAATTAAAAAAAAAAATAATTACAATTTATAACAAATATAATTTTATTACGTCTGAGCCGCAAAATTCGTAAGCCGATGAAAAATTGGCGCGCAGCGGATTAGCTGCCGATAAATTATAATCGGTTAGATTCTCCGTCTCATTTTCGCTTATATCTGTGTCTAGGTTAATAAAAATTATATTCTACAATCTTCTAGTAATGTCAAGAGCCATTTAATGGCTTATTATAGCTTAGCTAGTGTCTACGTTAGGCAAATTTTTATCAAAACAAACGTCAAAATCAGTGCGAATATATACAAGGTAACCTTAATAAACAGCAAATTATTATTTTGGTTGTTACAGTTGTCAAACTGCATGTATAAAAAAACAATAATGAATACTCCATATTGTTGTTTTTGTGCAACTGTTGCCACCTTCCATAAATTCGCGTTAAGTTTGACGTTTGTCTTGATAAAAAATTTTTTAATGTGGACACTATGTTACAAAAAACAAACCATAGGAAACAACTAGATGTCCAACTCTTTTAATACGCTCAGCAAAAAAACCTCTCTTCACACGAATAAATTAGTTTTGAAGAAAATTCTACTAACACATACAAAGAGTTCGGTTTTTTTTGACAGCTAAGTTATATTTTCAGAGCAAGTTGGACTTCTAGTTGTTTTCTATGAAACAAACTAAGTTTCTCTTTAACATAAGACACATAAACAATCCATTAGACCAGATTATACAAGTCCTCACTAACACATAAAAAAGTTAACAAAAAGCTTCTGTATCATGAGTAAACTCTCTTAGATAATTAGGATAAATCACAATTAAGAGGTTTTAGTTGAATTTAAATTTGAATAAATCTAATAAAATTTTATATTTACTCATTTGAAAACTATTTCAAATTTCAACAAGCTGAATTTTTTTTTCTACTTTCGAATTTAAAACTATGCCTTTTTCCAGCAAAAAGGTTCTAATATAACAATTGTATTTTTCAAATGCTTTCATAATTTAAAACTGAGCTTCTTAGAATATAACTAGAAGTTGATTTAAGAGACAAATACTTAATTTAATTAACCTAATTTATGCAACAACAAAATACATGTAGTCACACACATTTTGTTTTTGTGTTTTGAAAAAAATTAGTATTTTTTTTTAATTTAGTTTGAAGTGCTTCTCACATAAGCTTCTAGTTGTATTCTATGCTGAGTTGAATGTTTCTTTAACAAACAAATGTCTCAAAAATTTTCAAATTTTTTTTTTTTAAATTTTAAAATCTACTCAAATTTAACATGAAAAACATTTTTTTTCTAAATTATTTTTAAAACTGAAATTTTGCATTTATAAATGATAGATTGACATATTTTTTACATTAGCTGAAAAGGAAATTTTGCGTTCATCATTTTAAGCAAATTGTTCATCATATTTTATGAACCATAATATTTTGTAGTTTCGAATACAATTTGAGAAATATGCTATTTATTAACGGAAATTTTCCAACAATTTTCTTAGGTTTGAATAGATGTTTACTAACTGGAAAATTCTGTAACAAACGAGAAAAATCTAAAATCGATATTTTAATCTTATGAAATTAATTTGCATAACAATATGATTATTTATTATAAGAAATTCGCACTTTTATAGCACATTTTTTGTAATTTTTTTTTTAATTTAAAATTTTTCGTATATAGGAATGCCATCCAAATGTATAAATCAGAGTTGCATACGGAAAAAAATCAAATAACCAGTTCTTTCATTTAACTAGTTAAATAATTTTTATGAAAATCAAGTTAAAAAAGAAAAAAATAAAAACTAGTTACATGAAAAAACATGTTTCTTTCGTAGATGTAAACGGGATAAACATATCTTGAATTTGTTCCCCTATTAGTTTCATACAAATTTATTAGTCTGGTTGTATTTAAAATTTTCTAATAACTTTTGTTATTTCTTCTCCTTATAGCTATTAAAGTCCAAATTACGGGTAAAGGTAAATGTAAATGGATGGAAATATTACGCAAAAATTCCAATTCAAACAATGAAACTACACGCAGCCTTTTCTATTCAAGCAAAGAAATTTATGCCCATAATGAAATACCTCTGTCGGTATTCGAACCTCGAGGTATTGAACTAAGTGCCGGGGAACATACTTTTGATTTTTCTATGCCTTTAGAATGTTTTCTTCCATCGAGTTTTAAGGGTAGTCATGGTTCCATCAAATATAAATTACGTATACTCATACAAAAGCCATGGTCATTTGATGAACGCCATTCTATACCGATAACCGTAATGAAAAATATGCCTTTGCCACCCGTGTATCGGCTAAATCCTACACCCTTGGAAAAACAAATAACCAAAACTATAAGTCTATTTGGTACACGACCTATAAGTATGTTGGCTTTATTACCCGAAGACTTTGCGGTGCGTGGAGAGCCGTTGCGTATTTGTGTTACGGTGACCAACAATAGCACTACCAATGTGGAGAAACTACGTTTTTGTGTTTTACAATATATTTCCTATTATAGCCATGTACCTTTGAGGGTACAAAAGGTGGAAATTATACCTATAGCCCATAAAGAGACAGGGTCGGTGCACAAGAAAAGTGAAAGATCCTTTGCCCATGAATTGCTAATACCGGAAACGGCTCAGCCCACAGATGATGAGCTGTCTGGAGTTATTAATATAACCTATGAGTTACGTGTTGAAGCGGTTTTAAGAGGTTTCTTCAAGAATCTTGTGCTCAATTTGCCTTTTAAAATGTATACCAATGAGACTGAAGCTGCTGCGCGTCTAGCGCCCAATATACCCCATCCGCCTATGCCGCCGGAACATGCTAATGGTGTTGGCAATCCTTTTGAACAATCAACAAATTCTATTACCATGTATCCTCCCATAGATACTTCCACAGGTTCACCTTCACACTCGTCGCAGTATAGTAGTGAATCGAGTTCTTTGCATTCTACCACCTCCGATTCGTCGGCTGCTACTTTAAGTCCCGCCGTAGGTGGTACGGCTCTATCCTATACTTCGGGTTCATCGTCACAATTCAATAGTCCCTCTAACCGTGCTAGTCTTCGCAGTAATTCGAATGTACCATATATGCCTTATTCGAGTAGTCCGTTAATGATTAATTCATATCCACCGCCAGCCGGTAATATGCCACCCTATCCCTTATCGGATTCGCCACAATACTCACTGATGCAGCAACCACCAACAATTCCACATCAGGGTACTCCTACACCACCGACAACTATGAATAATTTAAATAGAAGTTCAACAATGTCTTCACATTATGCCTCGGTATCGTCGTCAACGTATATGTCAATGCGACCACAGCCAGGAGCTCATGAATTACGTAAGTGCAAATTTTTGTTATTTTAAAGAAATTTTATAAAATAATTTTTACATAACAAAAAATCAATTACAGTTACCCATAAATTAATAAAATTTATATAAACAAAGCAAGTTTAAAAAAGATGGTATTCGTAAGCTAATATCTAATACCTCTGTTCCAGTATTTGTCAAATTTGTAGGTTTTAGTCATAGTATGGGAACGTTTTCCTGTAAATACTGACTAAAACTTGGAAGTCTAACAAGTACTGGAACAAAGTTAATATTTTCAATGAAAATTAAAAGGGTAGTTTGAGTCATTCTGATGCCGGAATGATACAATAACAAAAGAAAGTGTCCTTTTTTATATTCATCTCCACAGCTCTCGCAAAAGTCGTTATGCATACTGGCCAATTGTTTGCTTAGAGAGTCGAACTATGCAAAATCTTTCTAGCTCTGGCACCAACTCTTGGTTTTGTATGTCTTTTTATCCAGTAGTCATATGATTCTTATGCTGAAACATTATATTAAGAGGAGAGCAGCAATCAAGACCGGGTTTTGTTTTTAATTCCGAAATGAAAATTTTATAAAATAATTTTTTGTTTATTTTAAATTTTTTGTAATGCTCTAAAAATTCGAATTTAATTTCGAATTTTCGAACTTATCAAAAACGTGTAAAACGTTTTAACTTTAATACTTAATTTCGAATTAAAAAAGTTTAAATTTTATTATACAAACCAAAGATTTGGAAATTTCGAATATATATATTTATTTATTTTTTTTAAAGAATTTTTTGGTAAATATAACGGTATTAGTTGTTCTTTTCAAAATATGAACACAATTTTTACTTTATTGTACAACTTGCAAGTAATTATAAAGAAAATTTGTTTATAAATTGTCATTTAAACTCAGACATAGGAATAAAATTAATTTGTCATTGTTGTTTGCTGGTGTAGAACAACCTGGCATAAGTTTTTGGACTATTTAGAATCGTTCCAATTACATCTTCTTGTAACACCGTCGTGATCACTTCTAAGTATTTATTCACAAAATAAATTTTAAGTCGGAAAGACATATATTAAAAAACTAAGATTAGGAATAAAAAGGTAAAGAAATGTAGTTAAATAAAATAAATAAAACAATCAATTTGAAATCTAAAAATAAAATAATTTCTCAAACGTTATAAAAAATTTTCATTTTTAATTTTTGCACACCAAAATGTATTATTTTTTCAGGGTAAAACTTATATGCATGTATAATGCATAAATAATATTTTCTTACAAAATTTAAATGACCGGTTTTTTTTAAGAGTCCAAAACCGCACATAAGGTTTTTTCTAAAATGAGATTTTCCGGTTAAACCGAAACCCGGTTTTCTAAAAAAGTCGGGTTTTTGGATATTCTGAGTCATTTCAATGCATTCATAAAAATATTATTGTGTGTATATACAAACAACAACTACTGCTTGCTTATACAAAAGCAACAACACTGAAAATCATTGTCAGTCATTATATACAGTATGTCAAGAAATTGATTTTACATTGAAAGAGAACATGATTTTTCCATAATTTGGCTTAAAAAAAGTAGGTTTATATGGGAGCTAATGTCAACTGTGAATCGATCTTCATAAACTTGTACAGAACCGAATTTCATTAAAATATTCTTAATTTTAAGACATTTTTGAGTGTTTAAACTCTATTCCAGGGGGACATTTGTATAGGGGCTAAGTGAAATAATGGACCGGTCACAACCTATTTCAATGGGCTTCGTCCTTGTATAATAAAAGTCCCACGTGCTAAATATCAATGAATTATCTCTAAAATTGCGACCCGTACTTTGTGCACAAGGTTTAAATGGGCAGCCAGCCAGGCAGACGGATGGACATCGTTAGATCGATTTAAAAAGTGATTCTGAGTCGATTGGTATACTTTAAGGTGGGTGTTGGATAACTTTTTCTATGCGTTACAAACATCAGCACAAACGCATAATAATATTTTAAAAATTAAAAAGAAAGAAAAAATACAAACATTTTCGTGTCAAGAAATTCTTTTTACATTTATATGTAAAACGGCTAAAGAAAATCACAAAACTGCGGAATTTAAAATTAATTTTAATACGGCAGGAGCTGGCATGTATAACTGCTTGGGGAACCTTTTTCATCCAATAAATTAATAAATTAATTTCATAGTCAATTGGAATTTTATATATTCTTAGCCACTTTTGCCAATATATATAAAAAAATATATTGGCAAAAATTTAATGTTCGCTTGGATATTCAACACTTTAAAATAAAGCTTAAAAATGCTAAAAAAAAAATATTTAAAAATGCAAAAAAATAATGTTAAATTAATAAAATACTTTTTCAGTGATATATTTACAGTTCATGTTAATTTTATTTAAATTTGACGTTATTATTATTATTATTATTATTGTTATTATTGTTATTATTATTATTATTATTATTATTATTATTATTATTATTATTATTATTATTGTAATTAAAATTATTATAAAAAATAACCGATTATAAAACAGAAGAAGGAATAGAAGGTATAGGCAGAAGCATTATTTGCTAGAATCAGAAGCAGCTACATAGAATTATCTCCCAACATTTGCTTTCCAATCTGCCGCCATCAAAGTCATTCAGTTCCTCAACATTCTCACATTACCTACTTAATCTCGATCTGAACAGAGAGTTTCCCGTGATAATAATCTTTGTAATATCTAAACTTCTTCCGTTTCATTATAACATTATCATTTCTTCACCGTGACACAAAGTCCCTGACACCATGCATTCGGAGTAGTAGAACAGATCTATTTTTTAATAAGTTCATGAAAAGTACATACTATA
Source organism: Protocalliphora azurea (assembly GCA_932274085.1). Taxonomy (NCBI): domain Eukaryota; kingdom Metazoa; phylum Arthropoda; class Insecta; order Diptera; family Calliphoridae; genus Protocalliphora; species Protocalliphora azurea. The sequence continues at coordinate 20,995,467 of OW026519.1, read as the reverse complement.
TGTTTAAAAATATTTCAAAGTAGTCTGTTTCAAAACTTCGAAAACATTTATTTAATTATTTTGATTCGCATCTAATATTAAGAATTAAATTCATTATATTTATTTAATTTTCCAAATTATCGTTCTATTAATTTTATGAAACGGGGTAATTGACCTATTGACTTAATTATTTTGTAGTTTTCCCTATTTTAATTCATTTAATTTTTGCTGGTGCAAATCTTCAGAGATACGTTCGTTAATGTCTTAATTTAAGTAATTGATTATAGGATTAACAGCGATTTTAAATCGGAATATTGCACTAAATATGATACAAACATATGAATTTATTTCAAAATATGTAAAAACATGTATTTTCAACGAAATATGCATAAATATGCACAACAAATCGATGCCATTTTAAAGCAAATTCTCTAATTCGCAAAGATATTTAGTTTACTCTGTTCTAGGAGTAAAAGCAAACAACATGTATTTACATGAACTTCCGCTCTTTGATGATATGTATTATAGTCTAGAACACAAATTCTTGTATTACATGATTATAAACATCACGCTGATGTATGAATGACTATAAATACATTCCAAAATTCCCAGAATTGTTTCAAATAGCAACTAAAACGCATAAGTAAAAACAATTTCTTGACAGGTAGATTAAGAGGTATTCTAGTTTATGTTGTTCTACTTTCGCAATTACAATTATAATGAATTTAAAAAAAATTTAAATGTTATAAAACATTTACTAATTTTGTAAAATAAAATTAAAATAATTATTTTTTTTGTTCAATGTAAAAACAGTTTCTTGATATGTTTGTGTGCGTATGTTTTTAATATTTTTTTCCAGATTTTTGCCTATAAATCGGCTGTTTATGGACCGATATGGTGAATTCAAAAAATTCAATATATATATATATATATATATATATATATATATAAATATATTTGCAACAGATTTGCACAAAAACGAATTTTGAAGCTTATGTAGAAGCCTACCATGCATTTCCACCGATATTTCAGTTACTAATGATCCGATTTTATTCATTTCTTACTAAAAACATTAAAAAAACCGAATATGTGAAAAGCGAAGTCACTAGCTTATATAATAGGGGCTTAGAAAAGTCGAAAACAAATACGTTTTTGAAATCCTTTGCGATTTTTTGTCGATATATCGGCAATTAATTGACCGATTTTGCTGATTTTTATTAGCGTCATTTCCTATAATTTAATGTAAAAAACATGTATATCAAATAACGGGGGCTTTCTAAAAACTGATTTCAACATCAATAAGGATCCAGAAAATATATACTTTTGGGGGTCTTATATGAATATTGTAGAAATTAAAAAGTTATCTTACCTGTGTTGAAGGGTATAAAAATAATTCGAATTTTTTAAATTTACAAAAATTTTTAATTCTTATAATATTTAGCAATGATCGAAAAATTTGATTTTAAATTTAAACACCTAGTGGCAAAATTATACTTAAGAGTTCTTAAAACAAATTTAATTTGAAAAGAAGAAGTTCATCAAATTCGATTGGAATAACAAACGAAAAAATTTTTATATATAAAAAAAAACATATCTAAGGAAAACAACATATGTAAACGAGATGGCTTTATATATATATATATATATATATATATATATATATATATATATATATATATATATATATATATATATATATATATATATATATATATATATATATATGTATATATACAATTCTTGATTCCTGGTGTTCGAAAACTTATAACATAAAATTTTGAAATTAAAATTTTTTGTTTGAAATATTAATTTTTATAATATTTCCAAATGTTCCAATATTTTGAAAATTGTTGGAAATTTTCGAACTTATATTGGTGTATTTTCTAAATAACAAGAGTTTAATAAATAAATTTGTATTTTTTAAAATAATTTGTATAGGTTTAATAAATTTTTCAAATTCAACGTGAACAATTAAATTCTAATATAATAATTTTGTTTTAAAAAAGTATTTGCTTAATTTTTCACAATTTCTTTTTATTATCTTTTTAGCTCCTTCCTATGAAGAATTATTTGGCAATGCTACCGCTCCACCTGAATCGCCCAAATGAGATTATTTTCAAAATCTGCCGTGGTAGGCAGAATTAACAAAAAAAAAAAAAAAAAAAAAAAAAAGAAATCACACACACACAACAAAAATTATGGAACAAAGTTACTAAACCCACCCCACTCTAAAGTAAAATTAATTATTAAACTCCAAAGTAAGAAACTGACGAACAAAGGGAATGACAAATTATAGCGCTATATTCGGCTGCGCCGAATCTTTTATACTTTTCGCCAACTTACCGACAAATAATAAAATTGACGCCATAAAGTATGTTTTCATATTTTCTCATTTATACCTACAAAAATAATCTAATTTTTTCCAAAACAAAAATGTAAATACAAAATTAAACTGTCAAAGCATGTGTTGCATTCTTAAAAAAAACTACACTGATAGCTTTTGATGACAACTAAGTTTTTTACATAGTGTCTACATTAGAGATTTTTTATTAAGACAAACGTCAAACTTAACGCGAATTTGAGGAAGGTGGCAACAGTTGGACAAAAACAATAATATGGCGTACTCATTATTGTTTTGTATATATGCAGTTTGACAACTGTAACAACCAAAATAATAATCAACTTTTTAACTAAGGTTACCTTGTATATATTCCCATTGATTTTGACGTTTGTTTTGATATAAATTTGCCTAACATAGTGTCTACATTAGAGATTTTTTTTGTCAAGACAAACGTCAAACTAAACGCGAATTTGTGGAAGGTGGCAACAATTGCACAAAAACAACAATATGGCGTATTCATTATTGTCTTTTTATATATGCAGTTTGACAACTGTAACAACCAAAATAATAATCAGCTGTTTAACTAAGGTTACCTTGTATATATTCGCACTGATTTTGACGTTTGTTTTGATAAAAATTTGCCTAATGTAGACACTTGGTAATGTAGACACTAGGTTACATATGTTTGTATGTAGATACATGTTTATACAAAAAACAACAACATACTAGTGCTGTGCAAGTATCGAGTATTTGCCTGTTTTTTGGGTACTCAATACTGTAAAGTAGTTACTCAATACTTTCAGTGTTTAACTTTCTAATGATATGTATAAAGATACAAGATAATTTTTAAATATATGAAAATAATTTTATTGATTTTTGTTAACGTTGAATTTAAAGTTAACGTTTTTTGTTTAATTTATGTTTTATATAAACACATTTATAAAATTTCCTGCTAATCGGAAAAATATATTTGTTTTATTTTTTAATAAAAGAACCATAATTAGAAATTATATTTCAAATTAAAAAATCCGTTAAGTATCGACTAGTATCAAGTACCCAAATGAAAAGTATTGAGTAGTATCTAGTATTCAAAAGTAGTAGAATTTGCCAGCACTAAACATGCATATAAAATGATTGTGTGTATGTATAGCGTATGTATATATAGAATATGTATATATAGAATCAACAACTACTGCTTGCTTATACAAAAAACAACAACCCAGAAAATCATTGCAATGTTTTTATATATGTTTGTGTGTGTATATTTTTTATGTTGTTTATGGACCGATATGGTTAATCGGAAAAACCGAAATTTTGGAAAGATATTTATGACCGATTATATAAAAAGGAAATCCGTAGCTTAAACAAGAGCTTCACAAAGTAAAGTTTTGCGTGACATCTCGATTATTATTGGACCGATTTATTAGTTCATTTTATTATCATAAAAAAACGGATTTCCAAATCTTTTCAAAAAACGAAGTCCCTAGCTTATATAGAGGCTTCAGAAAATCGAAAACTGGTTTAAAAAACTGGGTTTTGACATATTTCAGCCATTTATAAATCGATTTTGAATTTCAATAGCAAAATTTTCGAAAGGATTTCCAAGCGTTTGATATATATTATATATGGCAGTTATCGGTGGGATTCATAATTTCAACCGACAAACGGACGGACAACGTCTTATCGACATCATTTCTTAAAAGGATCCAGAAAATATAAACTCTTTTGCTCTCCGAAGAAAATTGTGGAAATTACAAACCGAATGACAAACTTTATATACCCTTTACATGTATGGTGAAGAGTATAAAAATTAAAGAAAGTTTTGCCGAATGAAAAGCCAGTAGTCTAGACACAAACCTTTATTATAGGCACAATTAAATATAAAATTATTACCCATAACAAACAATTACATACATATAAGCTTAAAAAAGCACTTAAAAGCTTAAAATATAATTTGAAATTATTTTCTGATATAAAGAAGCATGCTATAATATTGATTATAATGGATAAAATTAAATAAAAAAATATATTTCAATTAGAAAAAAAAAATAAATAAATAAAAGTCTGTTAACTTAAATATGGTATATAGTTAAAATTTTAGCGCCAATAAAAATTAATTTCAATTAATTACAAAATAATCATAAATAAAATTTTAAAAAGCTTTTTTAAAATGCCATAAAACATTAAAAACAAAAACATTTAATTTGATTGTAAAAACTATTTTTATAACTTTCTTTCTATTTTAATTAAAGAAAATGTTATGTAAATTATTTATGAACATATACATGATTTTTGTGTAACAAATGAATTTAAAACTATTTCTACTAACTGCCGTCTTATATAAATATTTATATATACAAACATACTATTCTTAAATTTTTATTTATACATAATACTAACTTTTTTTTTGAAATTGTCTTTTTTTAGATTTAAATTATAATTTCAATTCTAACGCACATTTTACTTTAAAAAAAGCAATGTCTGAGACTTATATCACTGAAATCAAATATGCAGGATAATTATGTTTTTTTTCTCGTTCCGTTCACTTAGTTAAGGTCACAAATTTATTTTTCTTCACCTCATTTTAATACTTAAATGTAATAAACAACATACATTTTTTTTATATACAAAAATATGATTTTTTAAAAATCATAAAACTATTTTTTGTTTATTATTTTTTTTTAATTGTGTTAACAAATTATCTGTGAATTTATTTATTTACTTATGTTTATTATATTTTGATGTAGTTTTAAGAAAATATATTTTTGCAACTCAATTTTTTATTTCTTTAAATTATTTATTTATTTGTTAATCAATCATGATCTTTATTTTAAACTCGAATACAAAGTAAAAAAAAAAAAAAAAATTGCAAATAAAAAATGAAAAATTTTTTTTTTCAAATTTAATATTATAATATAATTTTTTTATTTTCGAAATTGTTATACATACATATTTATGCATATTAAAATATTTAATAAAAAATAATAAATAAAAAAGTGTCTTATTTCTTGATATTTATAACCTTTTTAAAATATTTTTCAAAAATAATTAGCAGCATTTAAGAAAGTATACTAGTCGATTCAGAATCACTTTTTAAGTCGATCTAACGATGTCTGGCTGGCTGGACGGCTGGCTATACATGTAAACCTTGTGCACAAAGTATAGGTCGCAATTTTGAAGATAATTCAATGAAATTTGGCACGTAGGACTTTCATCACACAAGGACTAGGCCTATTGAAATTGGTTATTTCACCTAGCCCCCATACAAATATCCTCCCGGAATAGGAATTCAACAATCATAAATTCCTTAAATGTAGTAATATTTTAATGTAAGGTGTAACGGTGTAAGGAAGTCAATCTTTGTGTCAAATTTCATGAAGATCGGTCCATAATTGACCACAGCTCCCATATAAAACCCTTCTCCGAAAATCACTTTAACGTGCATAAAACCCATACGAGTGTTAGAATCAAGTTTATATTAGACACAAATAAGTTTTATATAAGTAGAGATCACAGTGATAAATTTTATGAGAAAATTTACCATGGCTCCCATATAAGCCCACTATCGGGAATCACCCTAAAGTGTATAAATTTATATAAATGTTAGCATTAAAGTAATATTCTGTATTCGTATATTTTATTTTACACTTAGTAAAAGTATCGGCCCACAATTGTCCACATGTCTAATATAAGACCCCTCCACGAATTTTGATGGACATAAACAATGGTGTGGGTCGGGCTTGACCGACTATATCTTTCTTACTTGTTTTTTTTTTTTTTTTAATTTATAGTGCTAATATTCCATTTTCGATTTATGGTGGCAAAACTATTGTTGTGTTCAATGTAACACATTTTCAGTTTTTCTTTTCTTTTAACAAAATTACTATTGAATTGGTAACATCTGGACATCTGCACTGAGAGTAAGAGCTTAAATATCACGAACAACTGAAGCACAAATATAAGGAAATATTAAAAAAAAAGAAATAAAGCTTGACCAGTACAAAAAAGACAACATGTGTAAACTGCAACAAATTATAGTACCGTTTTATTTTCAATTTCTTTGATATTGAATGGAAATAGAAATCAATCTAATAGAAAAGGAAGTTTTTGACAGATAGTAGTTGTCTTACGAATACTCTATGCGACAGAAATGTTCTTTTAATCCTATGAGTTTTTTTGTCATGGTTGTATTGTTGGATCTTCGATTTTAGTTCAGCACTGTTATGCATTTAATTTAAATAGTTAATAAAGCTATATTTATTAAACTGTTGACAAAATTTATATAGTGTTATGTTGATTGTACTGGTTTAAATAACTCTATATACATATCTCTGACATTGAAATTTTCGTATAACCAATTATTCGAATTATCAAGTTTTTATTATACTTTTAAAACTGAAACGATATAATTATTCGAATTATCGAGTTTTTATTATACTTTTAAAACTGAAACGATATAATTGAATAATAACCCTTCAATTTTAACTAAAATAATTTTACCCAGTGTATAAAATAATAATAATAAAAAAAAATATTTTTTTTAACACTTGACAAAATTGGTCGCATTTTGAATTAAAATTCTTTAAATAAACTGCAAGATTTTAATTGCGATTATTCTTTGAATACTCGTTCAAGCATATGATCACCCTGTAGACCCGTTATACATATCGTTATCTAAAATGCAAAAGGCCGTAAAACTCTTTTTAACTTTTTACGGCAGAAGAAAAAACACATTATGAAAATGTAAAAGGCTGTAACCACAATTTTTATTTTATTGCTTTAAAAAGAAGCAAATAAGTAAAATTGTTTAATAGTTCACTTAAAGCAAAAATAAACTGTTTTGTTTATGAAGTTGGTGTTACTGTTTTTTTAAAATAATGAGGTAATTTTTGAAGATACGAATATGAAATTTTTTGTGTAGATGTAGTTTGGATCAGTAAATTATAATCCAATAAAAAAACAACATTTGATTTTTCAATGGTTACGGCCTTTTGCATTTTAGACGTCGATATGTATATAACCAGAGCATATTACTATCAGAGTGATCCCAGAAACTTTACATGTGGATAGTTCTTGTAAATCTCTACATGTGTAAGGAGACAAAAATTTTAAAATATTCACTGGATTTCTTACAAAATTCTAAATAATATTGCTTCAACAGTTATATAAATATATCGATCCGATAAAATTTATCTGAAGTTTAAATTTTACTTAAAAAAAATTTAATATTTTTGGTTTTATTAAAAAAGGGTGTTGTTATTCTTTCACATATAAAATATTTTTTTTTTTTTTGTACAAAATACCTGAAATCCTAATCCCGGCAAAACGTGTTACAAAAATTTACTTTTTTGGTCAAAATTATCACCCTTACTTTATAAAATGCGTAGCTCAGAAAATACTTTAATACTTTTTATATAACTAATAAATTTGTTCTGTTGATCTCAGCTTTTTGAGAATTTTACAAAAAAAAAAAAATTAAAACTTCTACAAGATTGACAAAGTTTGGATAGGGCTTGCGGGGAAACCCTTGCCCATCGAATCTCCGGTTTTACTTTACACGCACTATGTTAAGGCTTCTTTTGAAAACACAAAAATGGTATATTCTAGATCAAAATCCCAAAAATGTGAAATATTTTTAAAGTTTCTACTTCTGATTAATCTACATTTTAATGGGATCGATATATTCTTACAGCAATATTATTTAGAATTTTTTTTTAAATCTAGTGAATAATTTCCAAAAATATTTAGGACTCAAAATAAGCCTGCCAAAATAAAAAAAAACAAAAAAACTTAAAAAAACGAGGCCAAAAATGAGAGAAAATTTTTTTCGACCTAAATATCTTTTGTAGAGATTTATGAGGACTATCTACATGTAAATTTTTTCTACATTCAAATCATAAATGAATTTTTTGCCATTTTTTTAATTACATTTAGACAACCCCAACCCATTGAGCAGATTTGGACCCGTCAATATAAACCTCAACTTGAACCAGCTCTTAATTCTGGGGCAGTTGAGACTGATACTGAGAAGTCTGATACTGAGAAAGGGTATGGGGATGCAATAATTGATATTGCTAGGAATGCTATTAAGGAATCCCAGAAAGGTCGCATGGCCGAATCCACTATCATTCCATGCACATATAGCCCTGAACCTTTAACTGATAACAAATTCATTAGAACAAATAAGGCTTTCGCAGAATCCTATTAAAGATTCTGATATAGGTGGATTTCTATTATTTAATATCAGAATTTTCGAAGATTTTTATTTAGTTTTTAGTTAAAAATAAAAAAAAAAAATATTTTAACTTGATTTCTTTTCAAATTGCGATATAAGTAGACAAATATTGAGGCTATGATTTGTAATTATCACTTTTGTACTTTGAAGTATTAAAGAAAATACTTTGTGGCACCGAATTTATATATATATTTTTTCGAAAGCTTCTTTCAGTTAAACTTTATTTTTATATATATTTTTTGGTAATAAAAAATCAACGTGCCAATTTTATCTGCCTAGAGCCGTTCGTTTAAGAGAAAAATTTAAAAAAAAAAAAACGTGATTGAAAGAAACCAGTTTTTTATATCTTTGATTTTTTCCCACAAGTTCAAATTTTTCGTGTTAGAGTTGTATAAGAGAATTGCTCTCAGGATATAGCTATTCGGTCAAAAGTTATTCGATGGTAAACTTTGAAACCAAAATTTTAGCTATTGTAATATTTTCTACTTTTTGCTCACTGTATGTGCGCCCCTCAACGAAGATGCAATTTGATGTCATATATTTATAAATGAGGTAATTCCGTTTCATTTATGATATATCCTATTAATATGCCGAGATATTTTTATCTAAACGCATTTTACTTTGGCACATCCAAGCCCCGGCGTAAAAACTATCAAAATGTGACTCAATAGTAAGCTTTTGTTAAGATTTATCCTAAATCAAGGATAAAAATTATGCTGTAAGTAGAATTTATAAACAAAAATGCATTTTCGTAATCTCAACAAATGAGAAAATATAGTCGGACCATATGATATCCCACACCATTGATTTTTATCCTATCTTCATGAAATTTGGCAAATTGATTTATGCTTATATAAACCTGTATTAAAATATTCCTATTTTTAAGGCTTTATGTTTATCAAAACTCTATTCAGGGAGGACGTTTGTATTGGGGCTAAGTGAAATAATGGACCCATCATAACCATAAAAAAATCATATGTACTCGTACCCAATTTCAGCAAATTTTCTTAAAAATTGCGAAATGTACTTTGTGCACAAGGTTTACATGGACAGCCAGTCGACCAGACGGACATCGTTAGATCGATTAAGAATCACTCTATGAGTCGATTTAATCTAACGGTATACTTTAAGGTGGGATCCGAAAATTTATTCTGTGTGCGTTACAAAAATCAGTACAAACATATAAAACTCAACCAAATGTGATTGTGTAAGGTATAAAAATGATGACGCTACAAAATCTTTTAAATAGATTATTGATTGATATAAAAAGTATCTGGTATATAGTTTTAAAAATAATATCCTAAAAATATTTTAGAGTAAAAATTCTAGCAGGAAGAATTTAGTCGGCAAGATAGCTTTCCAAATCAAATTTAGAATGTCCAAAAAACCACGATCAAATGCCAGAAGAGATAAAAAGCTGCCATAATCAAGTAAAAATAAAAAATAATTGTATTTTTATTACTAAAAAATATTTGAAAAAAATGTTCAATAAAAATTAAGGGTTTACATGATCTAAATCGCAGTTACTTTAAAATCACTAAAAATATTAACTTAGTTCCTTCGGTACTAAATAAAGAATCTGAAAATTAATAAATCTGAAATTAATAAATCTGAATCTGAAAATAATTAAAGTTTGCACCCTATATTTTTTTATCACTTTAAAAATTTTGAAAAAAACTATATATATATATGTATATATATATATATATATATATATATATATATATGTATATATATATATATATATATATATATATGTATATATATATATATGTATATATATATATATATATATATATATATATATATATGTATATATATTTCTTTTTCCATGTAACTTTGCTTATAATGATAATATTGCGAATGTCTTACATGTGGTGATAGTTCATTACTAGATTTATGAATGATAAATAAGTGAAATTTGAAATTTGGAACAATTTTTTCTTTTAAATTTTAAACTTCAAACCGCGCTAACTTTTAAGCCCCCTCGCGAAAGTGATTCACGCCCAACGGATTTCTTTTTGGTGCCAATAAAAAAATATGAACAAAAATTTTGTCGAATTTTAAAATTTTTGTGTTTTTGGCAATAGGCATTTTTCTTTTTTCAATATTGGCTATTTAGGTTAACTTATTTACCCAAATCTGCATTTATACAAAGGATATGTATTGAAGTACATATATCCTTTGTGTAAAATCTACATGAAGTAATGTAGATTTTACTAATCTCTAAAATTAAAGTATTATTTTAGTGGGGATGTTTGGGGATAATATAAGCAGTTATTTGGGGAATTTTGAGGATTGGGACAAACTCAATATATCTCAACATTTTTCAATGTGAATAAAAATATTTCATAATATTAAAATTTTTTCGTTTTGTTTTTGATATACATTTACATGTGTATACTTATATACCTTTATAAAAGTGAAGACATGTAAAGTTTATCTACAAAAATTAATAAAATTAAAAATTTTATACAAATTAAAGTAATTGAGAAATGCCTCATTTTTTTGAAAACACAGTGGGGCTAATCGCAAAATCGCAAAGATTATCTTGTAATCACTCTGTAATAATTCGAGATAAGCTACAGGTGTCATAGTTGACCACCTCGAGTATGTGAAAAGCTTCACAAAATCGTAACCTACAAATCAAGTTCGATTGCAATGATTTTTATAATTCATGTAAAACATGCTTACATGAAAAATTGCCAAAAATTGCTTCTTGAAGCTATTTAAATGATTTTCTGAAGAATGAAAATTTTTTCTAAAATTCACCATTTCCGGCCAATGTTGGATGTAGGGCGCAAATCTAAATCAATTTAAAATTTCTTTATTAACCATTTATGAAGCTTTGTCTTTTGAAATATGTAAAGAGACATATTTTTTGTTCACAAAACTTTGAGACAAAAAGTGACAAAATTGTAATATATTTTTGTAAAAAATACTAATTTCAGAGTGCTGACTTTGAATATTTTTTGGCCCCACTGTACGTTATCGATAAAAATCCTTCTTAACTTGTCTACCATTAACCCCAAAATTCCGATACCGAAATAATTGAAAATACCGTTACCGCTAAAATATCTTTACCGAAATAGCTTAAAATACCGTTACCTCTGAAATACCAATACCGAAATAATAGTTATTAAAATAAAACAAATTATCGTTACCAATACCGTTATTACACAATTTGAGAAAAAATAATGATTTTGAATAAAATTAAAATAAAACTTCCAACCCGACTTTTTAATACTTGACTTCACCTTATATTTCATGGTTGTGAAGCGATACATGCGGAATTTTTGAAACAAACGATACCCTTTAAATAGCATTATCTCATAATACAGTTACCGAAATAACTGAAAATACCGATAACGCTAAAATACCCTTACCGAAATAATCCAAAATACCAATACCGTTACCTTTTTTAATTGGTTGACAACCTTGTTTGAAAATATTTGGATTCTCGTATCATATCACATTTCTTAATAGGTATTGCAAATACAACTCAGTATAGGGTAAAACTATCTACATTTTTTTTATGAATTCGTGTATTCACACATGTATTTATAGAAATGTATGTGACTTTCAAGGGAAACTCATCTATGACACTGTCATTGCATCAAAAAAAGAAGAAGAAATAATAATAAAAAAACAAACTTTAACACACACACAAATGTAAGCAGCTGCTTTGATCTTTCAATAAGATGGATGAAAGTAAAAAAAAAGAATATTCTTCACAAAACTCCAATTAAGTATTTTTGCACAATATTATTTTTTTCTGTAATATATACACATATGGTCACTAAAGTAGTTAGGGGATAAAATTTTTATAAAAGTTGTTATTTTTTTAGCTAATATCTTTTGAAAATGATTTTCGTTTGATTATTTCTTATATCAAATTAATTCATTAGATGTAGGTATAATATTAATGACCTAATATGGAATAATTATGAAAATTGCAATAGTTACCGAAAACAACTTTGTACTACACTAAAGATTAAAAGCAAGGATAAATAAGAAAATCGTGATTATTATAATAGCTATCTATGTATATCTTATGTATCCTACACATTTTTGGAATAATTTTCCTATTTTATGAGACAATGAATTGATTAATTTTCGCAAGAGTATTTTTATCAAGAATGTTGTAATTTATTATAAAATTTTGATTTATTTTACTGAATCTTTTAATGATATGATTTTCTAGATTCAATCGAGGTATTTCAATAGCGATTCGATCCAGTTATTAACTTGGTTGGTTGAAAATTTTTAATTACAATTTTTTAGGAACAAGTTATTTATTTATTTTTGAGCGATGCTTCTGGAATCCTTATCATATTGAAAACTTCATTAAGAGCTGATATTATTACCAGCATAAGATAAGTTAACATTTTATATCATTTTCTTAAGGGTTTCATATGATACTTTAAGATTATTAAGATAGAGTTTGATAATACGTTTGATATATACCCAAGTTAAAAGTCCTCATTCGTGGCCTCTCGATAAGGCCTATGAAAAACATGCATGCATGTACTATTTATCGCTTATTGTTTTCAAGTTATTTGTATATGAAATTTTAACTATCTAAATTTTTCAAAATCTTGGTACAGTTTTTTTGTCAATATGAATCTCAATATTTTTGTCCGATTTCGTAAATTTTTACCTAATTGATAATTTAAAAAATTGTCTATAGCATGAAAAAAACTAGAAGTTGATATCTCTTCCCAGTACAAAAATAAACGATTTCTAAATTGAAAATTGCAAAAATGGTGAAAGGTGTTTGCACTATATTTTCTTTAAAATAAAATTTTATTTAAGAACATATAATAATTTAAAACTTTTCTGAAAGATATCTTCACAGAGTTAGCTCTAGAATTCAAAACAAGCACAAACACCCAACAGGACTGTATACAGACCATCTCGAATTTGAATTATTTGAAATCAAAAATTTTACTTTAGCCTTTATGCTCTAAAATCCCAAAGGTTAGTTCTGCAGAACAAATGCGCTTTCGAAAACTCTTATATGTTTATAAGAGTTTGCCAATGGCTATTTGCAAACCTGCAAAAAATGTGGACTTGATGGGCAAAATTCAAAAAAGTCCATTTTTGCGATTTTCGTCGTTTTTTTTTTTTGAATTGTGGGATTTCTTTTACAAAAATTTAATATTCGTCTACACTTTACAATTTTAAATGATAAAGTGTATAATCACTGAAAATTTCGTTGAGAAATCTTAACAAACCAGGATATTATTAGAGATCAAAATTTATAGTTTCTCCAAAAGCCAATTTTTTATAAAAATTTAATTTAATCACAAAAATCAGAAAAACTATGGATTTATTTTTTTCAAATATACTTCTCTGTCTAACTGAAATAATTCTTAACTACATACCAAAAGAATGAGGTCAATATCTTTTATAGAACCAAAACTACGACACTTTAAAATCTAATATACTCGAAAGATAGATAAAACTTTTAGAGTCTTATCGATAGATAATTTTGTTATTTAACAAATTGGGTAAACAATTTACAAAATTCGACAAAAATATTGGGATATATGGACCAAGGTTTTGTAAAATTAAGAAAGTTGAAATTTCAAATGCAAATAACTTGAAAACTATAAGCGATAAATAGCACATGAAATGTTTTTCATAGGACTTATCGAGAGCTATAAGAAGGTGTAAAAATATTTGTACTCGGATATGAAATAAAAATTTGGCAATCGATGAAAAATTTTCTATGTTAGAGGTATACTATTTTGAGCCCCAATAGCTCCGCTCCTGAAGGGTATGTGGGAACTCCCTTCTAAACTTAAAATGATACTCTCCTCTGCTACGTCTGAGTAAAATTTTGTGTAAGTCCATTGATAGTTATAGATTTATTTTCCAAAAATTTTTATTCTGCCAATTTGTGCATTGTAATTGGCCAGATGGATTTTGACTTTCGAGCGATATTAGAAGATACAAATGGTTTAACTTCTGTCCAATTATATAATGTTGTAAATTGTTCCTAAAATATACCAAATAATCAAAAACAAATGAATTTTATTAAATATTATTTTAAAATTTCGATTATTATACATTTTTTTGAGTACCTATTTTAATGACCACATGTGTACATACGTAATATATAATTTTTTTGGAGCACATGTGTTATTAGATAAAACCCACGCAAGGATAAAGTCTAATATGGTTATGCTTGATTAAATTTTAAATGCTTAAAAAAACTTTCATAAGTTGAACATCTTCCTTTTCATATAAAAGAGGCCAAACATGATTTTTCAACAACTTCAACCGTTAAACAGTTAAACTTTTAATGGTTAATATCTTTTTTTAACTTTCTCAATGGACCCTGAACCATTGTTAATGTTGCTACTGTTATTGTTTTTGTTAATGTTAACTAACATTTACATTTATCTTCCAGTCAATTGGTTTAGTTAATAAAAACGATATTTTTTTCGGTAACCAACTGAAATTAAGTGTAATATGTTGGTGTTTCCAAAAAAAAAAAAAAAGAATAAAGAAATGAAAATAATTTATGTATATTGACTTTTAATGTGTTCTTCTTTGTATAAAACTGATGTCCATGTTAAATTGCTTACCAAAGGTTATGAGAAAATGTTGAACTAAACAGAATTTTAGATACTCTATTCCGTCAAAGAAATTGTAGTCGACTACATTACTTAAGTTAAAACAAATAAAATAAATCAGAGATTGCCAACCTCGATGTTTAAAAAAGAACTGAATTTAGTGCTTATAAGATACCTTGGCCGCATGGCATTTTGGCGTGCTTTTTTATAGCCTACACCAACATAGGTAGTTGGGGTATTATGCGCATAGAAAAAGTTATCCAACACCTAAATTAAAGTATACCAATCGACTCAGAATCACTTTTTAAATCGATCTAACGATGTCCTTCCGTCCGTCTAGTTGGCTGGCTGTCCATGTAAATTTTGTGTACAAAGTACAGGTCGCAATTTTAAAGATAATTCAATGCCATTTGGCACGTGGCAGCTTTATGATACAGGGACGAATCCTATTGAAATTGGTTGTGATCGGTCTACTATTTCACTTGGCCCCATATAAATGTTCCCCCGGAATAGAGTTTAAACACTTAAAAATGCTTTAAAAATAAGATTATTTTAATGAAATTCGGTGCCAAGAAGTTCTATACAAGTGTCAATCTTTGCACCAAATTTTTTGAAGATCGGTCCACAATTGAACATAGCTCCCATATAAACCCCTCTTCCGAAAATCACTTTAACATACATAAATCACACACGAATGTAAGTATCAAGATAATATTCAACTCAAATAAGTTTTTTGTAAGTAGAAATAATATTGCTAAATTTTATGAGAATCGGTCCATAATTTATCATAGCTTCCATATAAACCCACTTCCAGGAATCGCCCTAAAGTGCATAAAATCATCTAGAAGTTAGTATCAACGCATTATTCTGTATTTGTATATTTTATTTTACATTTAGTAAATTGGCCACAGGTGTAATATTAGTCCCCTTCCCGAATTTTTATGCTCGTACACAATGGTGTAAGGTATCAAATAGTCAGTCTTGACCGACTATATCTTTCTTTCTCTCTTAGCTTTAGTTTTGCCACTGGCGCACAGTGCTTTGTTCCCAAATAACGATGGGACAAAAATAGAAGGAGTTGTCTTAGAAAACTGAAACTTGGTACGCATCTTAAAATTAATATATACGAAGTTTATAAAAATTGGTGCAAGGACACACCTATCTCCCATTGTCCTGAAATTGAAAAACTAAATTTCTTCTAAAATATAGATCAGGTGGCCTTTAAAAATAGTAAAGACACACCTACCTCCCATATATCTTGAAATTAAAAAACGTATTTACTGCTAATATACTGATAAGAATTTTATCAACATTTTTAATTTCAGTTAAATATATATTATTTTTTTTTGAATCGGAACAAGAACACCACTACCTCCGATATATCCTGAAATTGAAAAAAGGCATTTTCAGCTAAAAGTTTTCACGTCTAGGCAAATTGAGATAATCAAAAAAATTTTTCAGCATATTATTTCGGAGGATATTGCAAATTACAGAATATTTTAAAAAAAAATTTTCTCTCATGTATCTTAGAACTTATTCCCGAAAAACGAAATAAAGTCGAGGAAAAAAATTTAAAATTGAAGCGTGAATATCCTTTTAACTATAAGAGATAACTTAGGTGAGTAAGCTTATTTTTTTCTTTAATATAAAAATAATATAAAAATCTTTGAAATCGGACTTGATTTGTAGAAATTACGATTTTTTAAACTTTTAGCTTATCTCATGTTATCACAGGGTGACTACAAAATTATTTTTCTGAAAGCTTATGTCCCCATCTACAACTTTCCTATATATTTCAATTCTGAGCGTTCTAAAGATCGAAATTTCTGGTTAATTGACTTTACTCGAAGCCAAAGACTGTTGTAGTGAATATAAGATCTTTTGGATGCTTAGGGTCTACTATATCTAATTTTATAATTTATAAAATTTTTTAATGTTCTTTAAACAGATCAAGAAACGAACGGTTAAATCAATTGTTACCAAGGTCACAATAAACTAAAAATACTCAAAATTTCCAACATCATACACAAAAAATACAGCCTTTTGTGAAAAAATATATAATTTGAAGAAAGAAAAGTGAAAAAAATGCCAACGAAAATGCGTAACTGGTCACAGCTGTTGTCTGTTTATTAACACCAATTTAAGCATTTTTCTTTAACTTGCAACATGTTGCTGATTTTTTACAAATATATGTACAAATATACGTATAAATTTTTTGGTTTTTGGCTTTTTATATAAATTTTAATAAGAGGGTAGGGCTATTGAAGAGATGTTCAGTCATTTGAAAAAATTTGAAGTTTTTGAAGAAAAGTTTAATACTTATTAAAGGTGAATAATAAAAAATAAAATAATAATCATATATCAACTATTAAGTCATATCGAAAGATTTAATGTAGATATTAATTAATCTGAAATAAAATAAAACAATAAAGTTTTAATAAAGCATTATGAATGAAATATTTAAAAAAAATAGTTTTAAATAAATTATTAATAACGGATTTAAAGGTTATTTCAAATTAAATTAGTAAATGAAAGCCCCAGTATACATGACAATTATTATTTATCACTCGTACACGCAGAGAAAAGACATGGTAACAGCATTATCGCTACAAAAATATTATGTTCTCTTTTTAAATTTTCTGTAATTTTAATAACTCAATAAAAGGTTTAATATGGTTGACTGCAAAAATTATATGTTTTTAAATATTTTTTACCAGAAACAAAATTTTATTAACATGAAAAATATCATTACTTCTACAACCATTAAATACTTTTAGTTCTTTTTTTCCTTGTTCTTAAACCATAATCTGTTAATATTATTACTCCCATGACAATTAAATGTTTCAAATAAATATAATACTTATCCTTTTCACAAACTTGGTGGAAAAATTCAATACTTGTTTGTTTTTAAATATATTTTCAATTTAATGTTTGTTTTCCAACTTAATTGTAATTCTCATTTAGTTTATATATGATTAAATATAAATACACAATGTTAGGTTATAATCGGTGTGATTCAAGCAATACAAAATATTGATTTACTACCATTAAAAGTTAATGATAGTAAAAAACATATCTTGCACCACATATGGTGGTACAAGTGAAACTAAGTAATGAACAAATAATATATATATATATATATATATAACTATATGATAACATGGGTTAATAATATGATAAAGTGTAATGAATCATAATATGACAATATGGTATAATAATATAATAAAATAAAATAATAATATAATAACATCAAATTATAATCTGATAGAATGAAATAATGATGTAGTAAGATTGTTCAATTATATGTAAAACTAGAAACATAACATGAAAAAAACAAACCAAAAAATCGGACACAATAAGGCAAAATGGAATCATAATTATTACTTATAATCATTTTTATTTTTCGCTGTGGTCATATATTCCAATCATAATATGTTGCTCTTAGATTATGGTCACTACAAATATATTTTTTCTCTGCGTGTACGATACTGAAACTTTATAAACTTTATACATAAACGTTTATATTTTATGTTATAAACTTTTGTTAAATATACATGATTGTTTATGTCCAAATAAATGTTAACCTTTAATTGTAATTAAACATTTAACAAATAATTTTTCTTATAATTTAATAACACAATTTTGTGTTATAGCATTAACATTTATAAATCAAAATGTTTAACCATAACGAAAGAGGGTACTTTAACTTATGCAAATTATGAGTTTTTTAGTTGCTTTTTCCCAAAAAAAAAGTAATTCATAAGTCTCATAACTCATAAATAAAATATGTATGTATAAGAAAACTAAAAAAACAAAATACATGTTTAATTTCCATAAGTCACATTTAACAAAAGAAACAAAATAAGAAAAAAGAAAAAGGAAAAATTAACAAAATAAAAAAGGAAGTGCGTTCATTTGTCGTCTGGGTCTTCGTTCGTCCTTAACAATAAGTGAAAAAAAAAAACAGAACAGAGAACAAGTAAAAAAAAATAATGAAAATACAAACCAGAACCGGAAGTGTAGAATCAAGTATAATTGTTTAATAAGTTTTAAATGTTTTTTAACAAATTAAAACGATGGCTACCAATCAGTGTTGCCACTTCCAAAATTTTGGAAAAATTATCAAATTAGAAAAAAAGATACTTAATTAAATTTTAAAAATTCAAAGTTATTATATATAAATTAATATCATCTTAATATATGTATTCAGGTCTTAAATATTTTGCATATTAATAATAAAATTTAGTTAGACTTTAGGAGAACAAATTATTTAAAATTTAACTATTCAAAACAATGTTTATCAAAATGTAGGCCCTGATTCAATTTTGTATCGTGTCGCGATATAAAATTTAATAATAAAAATTTAATTATTTTTACGTCCTTATGATATGAAGTCGAAAGCAAACCCGATTGTAACAAAATTTAGAATTGCAAAACAACTTGGTCGAGCAGTAACAGAAAATAAGTTTGACTTTTACAATTATGTATTTACAGAAAAGGAATGCAAACAAGAGTTACTTTTTATAGAGACTCAGCTAATCTTATTTGATAAAATAAATTCCATTTTTTAAGAAGCGTTAAAATCTAAAGATTTGAAATACAATATATTTAAATGGTAGGTTTGGCGAAAAGATTCAATATCAATCGTTCATGTAACGAAGCATTCACATATATTAAATTTTAATAAGTTAATTTAAAAGTTGTATACAAAATTGTGGTCCAACTGAAAATAGATATAGAGTACTTTTATTGCAGTTATTTGTAAAATAAATTTGTATTATTAAATTATATTGCCTTGCACAGTTTTAATAACTAATCAAGGTACAGCACTATATTGGGGAACCCCCTAAAGAATACCAATCGTTTTAAAATCTCCTTAAATAGTAGAAAATGGTTCATTATTTCCCCTAGTTCCCAAATAAATGTTCCCTTGGAGCAATATTTCGAAGCTCAAATATCTTTCTACAAAATTCTGGACAAATAAAATATTATATCGTAAAATGTTATATAAAAAATATGGCATTCAGTTTCAAGAGTATCACTTTAAAATTAATTGTAGCTTCTATATAGGGTCCTCTCCCGAAAATCAGTTAAAAGTACCTTATTTTTTTGTTAAATCATAAAATGTTTTTTATTTCCTTACACTATTGTTATCATACAATTTACAGAGTTTTAGTTATTTAATAACTTTTCATCTAAAAATTTATATATATTATATCATTAAGTTTAGATTTTAATTTCAAATATAATTTTTCAGAGGAAAATTTTATAAGAAAAACCTCTGATATAATTCGTTATTAGTATAACTATATACTATAACTAAATACTATAATATAGTATATGTTATTCTTTACATACATGAGTATATTTTATGATATATGTATATATGTAACGCTTACTAAATCAAGTAATAAAAATTAATTAAATAGACTACAAATTAGTGGGTTATTAGATTGCCCACATACTATTATAAAACGTTTTGTCATGATGCGTATTCTGCCACGGATCATATTTATATTATTTTCGTTATGGAGATTATTAGTGGGTAAATTTAGCATCATCTTAAGTAATTTGTTTTGATAAATTTGCAATTTACTAATGTGGGACTTTGCACATACCCCCCAAATGGATTGGAAAACTACTTTAGCTAAAATTATTTTATTCTCGCGACTTAAAAAAAAGATTTTCGCTCTATTAGCGGATATAACATACTTTTTGCCAAGTTAAATTTTTCTATTTGCCTTTGGATATGCAAGTCAAAAATTAATTTTCTATCAAAGATAACTCCTAATATTTTACATTGCCACTGCACAGCAGAGCCATTGATTCTCAATTGGTTTGTGGGATAGAAATAAGAATTTCTTCTACGACTAAAGACAACTGCTTGAGTTTTACTTTCGTTAATTTTTATTTTCCAGGTATGAAAATAATCAACAAGCCGGTCTAACGCAAATTGAAAATTATCTACAATATTTTGGCCAAGTTCATGTGATGAAAATAGACATGTGTCGTCAACATATGCTGCACATTCTACAACATTGAATTGTGGCATATCAGAGCAATAAAAAGTTGAGCTTTGGGGGACTCCTGCCGGTATTTCATTAATATTAGAATGTTCATCATTTAGATTTACACAGAAAGATCTATTTTTTAAAACGATTCAATAGTTCTTATAAGATAAAATGGAATATTGTATTGGATCATTTTGTATAATAGACCATTATGCTAAACGGTATCGAAAGCTTTTTCGTTATCAAGTTCGACTACAACTGTCCATTCTCAAACCCTGTATTTATATGTTTTTATATGTATTATATGTATTATATGTTTTTATATACGTTTAATTTGGTGAACAGTACTGTGAAATGGTCTGAATCCAAACTGTGTAAGTGGTAAAATATTATTTTGTTCAATAAACTCAGAAATATGGAAGTTAGATGCAGTTGTATATGAAACATATGGATCCTATAATAAAGACGTCAAGAATATTCTCAGTGACATATTTCCTAAATTAGTCCATTTTGAGTTCCTTTCCTAAGCTTTTTTCAGCGAAAAACAAGGTAAGAGCTTTCAATCGAGCTATGAACGGTTTATGCAGCAAAAGAAATGTGAAAGTTAAATGCAGTTGTATATGAAACTTATGGTTCCTATACTAAAGACATCAACAATGTTACCAATGACATATTTCCTAGATCAGTCTTCTTGTTTCTAAAGTTTTCATAGAAATCTAGGCACACTTATCAGGGCATGTAGGAATCGAAACTTTATGAAAAATTTAAAAACGAAAGAGCAAAATTTATAAATTTTACTTGAATTTTTTCAACTCTATTTATATGCAATTTAGTATAAGGGTTCCAGATAAACAAAGCATATTTTAATCTAGATCTCACAAAAAATGTAAATAAACGTTTTTTTTTTGTGTAATTATCAAAATTATTAAAATTACGGCATAAAAGTGATTATTAAATGATAATTTTCTATCAAATAATAGCCCTAAATCTAAAATTTCTTCCACATATGATAGTAAATGTTGACCAAAAACTCACCCTATCTCAATCCTCTTGGAGATTAAATTGACTGATTGATTGATTTACAAATTTTTAATTTAGTATATAACAAATAATGATACTTTTTGAAACATAGGTTAATGTCATTAATAAATATATTAAATAACAAATGACCCAAAACACTCCCTTGTGCAATATCAGAATCAGGAATAAATTATGTAGAACAAAAACCATCAAGAGAAACTACGGATTGTCTATCCGACAAGTAATAACGAAACCAGGATAACATTCGGGAATGAACGCCCAATTTATATAATTTTAATAATAAAATTTCATGTGGTACTCGTTCAAATGCCTTAGCAAAGTCTGTGTAAATCGTATCAATCTGCAATCGGTCTTTAAAACTATCAACATAATACTTGGTAAAAACAACTGAATTAGTACAGATTAATCTTCCAGTCATAAATCCATGCTGCGGTAAAGAAATATGTCTCTTTACACTGAAGAAAAGCTTATGATAAACAAAAGGTTCAAGAATTTTTGAAATATTGGTAAATTTGGAAATTGATCTAATAATGACATTATTTTTATCGCCAGATATATAAAAATTGTAGTAAATAACAACTAAAATAGCCTTTCCTTAAAGACTTATTAAAAATAATTTTCAATGGTAGACATAATGAAGAACATTTATTAAAAAATCTGGTAAACCGTCATTATTACCCTTAAATAAATTAGAAAGCCTAACAATACTTTCTGCAATATCTTCTTCAGATAGTTCCGAATTACCGAAATCCATAATGGTGTTTATTTCATTTAAATTAAAATTATCATACTTTAAATTTTCTTAATTAAAATTGGATTTAAAATAGAATGCGAACAAGTTTAGTGAATCAAGTAGATTATTTGAAGTTAAGTTATTATAGTTCATAAATGTAAGAACAATTCTTTTTAAAATTTATAAAAGTCCAAAATCATTTTGGATTGTACTTGTAATATACTGATTGTATAGAAATTTATTTAGAAAATTATTTTTTTTTTATTTAGGTTGTTTGTTACATCGTTAGAACTTTCTCACAAAAATTTCAGAATCAATTTCATTCTTTGGTTAAATATTAGAAAATCTTTATACTTTCTATGGATTTAAATTGTTTTATTCACTGTCATTTAAAATTGGAGTGAGAAGTTATAGGAACTTTTAGTTTTTAAATGTGTGATGAATTTTTATTGATTTTTATTGTTGGAAAGATTAACAGAGTAAATAGAATCATTAAAACTAAAAAAAATAAAAATTTTATTAAAAAAAAAAAAAAAAAAAAAATGGAAAAAAGTCATCATATCCACATCGGAAAACAAAATAACCAATTTTGATTAAAAATAACCACAACGGCAATACTGTTACCAATGTCAAACATGTATACCACATTTACTCCTGCGAATACATTCATAAACATTCATGTACAATAAAAATTTGCACAAAAACACGTTCATTTATATATTTGTCGTCATACTTATGCAATAATAAATTATATAAGTTTTCATACCTTACACCGGACTGAGAGTATATTGTGTTTGTGCTGATGTTCGAACAAAAAAAAAAAAAAAAAAAAAAAACAAAAAAAAAAAAAAGGGCCCTAGTTCAATATTTTATTTATTTTCGTATTTTTTATAAGGGAAGGAACAATATGCAACTTTGGTATCATATGAAATATAACTTCTTTTACATGGTTAAATGGTGCTCTCGAAGATTTTCATACGATACCAAAAATGCATATTTTTCTTTTGAAAGAAATATAAAAAACCGAAAAAGAGGATTTTTTTTATCTTCGGTTATAATCCAAAATGGATTTTTTTTTTAAATTTTATCCACATTTATTGTACGCCTGGTAAAATATGTTTACAAAAGATATTAACATATTACAGTTTCTGAAACCGTATTCCGTACAGCACACGGAATAAAGTCAAAATTTTAATAAAAAAATGTTGTAGACTGACCCCCATTAGAAATTATAACTCGATTAAAAATGATCTACATAAATATATCCTTCAAAAAAGTATAAATTCTTTATATTTAATCAAACGATGCACACAAAATGATGATGCAAAATGTGTCAAAAGTGGCGATTAATTGAATTTTGAAAATTAACTTTTCGTAGTACAATGGGTTCCGAATAAAAATAGCAATAAAAATCATCGGTGTAGGATACGTTGTTTTTTGTACTGAACTGTCAAAGTTAGCAATTTTTTTTGAGATATTGGAGAAAAAAAAAAAAAAAAATCCAATTTCATAAACTGGTGTACTTTTTTGAAATAAAAGTTTCTTAAAGCAAAATTTAAAAATAAAATCATTAACATCAGTATCGCAATTACATAACTTTTTAACGACAAAAATTTGTCATTAAGTATCCAAAACTCTTTAGTTAACAAATTTTGTCCTTAAGTGCTATTCTGTAGTAAAATTTTATCGATTTTTGTCGTTAAACACATCGGAAGTTACGGTAGGCTAATTACATACAAAAAAATTTTTCATAAAATCACAACGATAATAGTGTTGTTATGTTTTTGATTGATATAAAAAAGTTGATATTATATTTTAAATACCATTTTTTTTTTAATTTTGGTAACACTGTTTTATAAATAATTTAATTAAAAAAATATAATGAATAATAACTGCTTTCGTTTATGTAAAAGGTTTTACTGAATTTTTGTTTACCAAAAGCTTTTATTAAATTTTTACATAAATTGAGAGAAGAAAATGAGGACTGAATATCTATAATTTTGAAACAGATTTATTATTGTTATTATTATTATTTTTTTTTTAATAAAATTCAGTTCTTAGTAAATAGTTTTGTTTTTTTTTTGTGAAAAGTTTTAATTTTAGTAAAAATATTTAATTTTGGTAAAAATTTTAATTTTAGTAAAAATATTTAATTTTGGCAAAATTTTTAATTTTTAATGAGAAACTGAATTTTGAGTAAGAGTTTAAAAATTTGTAAAAAATTGTATTTTTTGTAAAAATTTCTGTTTTGTTCAGAAAATTAGCAATTATTTGTAAAAACTGGGATTTTTGTAAAATATGGATCTTTAATAAAAATTAGAATATTTTTGTGACAATTTGTATTTTTAGAGAAAAATTATTTAGTGAATTTTCAATAAAAATAAAAAAATATTTTATGAAGTCCTTTTTTTAGGAATTTTTAAAAATAAGTTTCTTATCATTATATTATTTATAATTTCAACACAAATTTTGAATGAACGTTCCTAATATAATAAACATTTACAACCAAATTAATTTCTCAAATATTTTCAACAACATATCATAACTATATTCATATTATATAAATGTATACAGACAATCTGTATAAATTTATATAATATTTACAGTTTTTTCATATTTTCTGAAGAAAATAGTTTTCTTTTTAAATAAAAATCCAATCTTAATTTTAAATTTCTATTTTTCAAATAATGACGTTCTATCGTTTCTATTGATATTTGTCGTTGAAATATACTGACGAAAAAAAAAATCGCGAACTTATAGTAGAGAATAGCAAAATCGTTAAAACAACCAAAATTTTTCGTTAGCTAACGATATTTCTAGAAAATGAAAAAGGTTACAGAATTGCCGTATAGGTATTTTAGTGCGTTTTTCCTCAAGTATTTGAAAATTTTTTTTCCAAATATTTTTATTATTTTTTTTTTTAAATTGCAATATAATCCACTAATTTTGAACTTTGATGGTATGGAACTTAAAATGTTACAGGTTGTTTGTTCTCATATTTTTCTGAAAAATAGTACATATTATCTTTTTGAAAAAAATCGTAAACGATTTCAGAAGTTAAAATTTTTGTGAAAAAATTCCGGTTTCTTCCATACAAAAAATACTTTAAATGCATACTTTTTTCTTTATTGCTTATTAAATATTGTGGGGCAGAATCGAACTTTCTTGGAAATAAATCTGTAATATTTCCATAAAATTTCACATAGGCGTAGCAGAGGAGATTAAAATTTTAAGTTTGGAAGGAGGACTCTACATACCTCTGACAGACAATTTTAAAATTTTTGTTCCTTTCCCGATATCAAAGATTTTTATATCACCTAAAAATTCTTGAAAAAGCCTTTGAAAAACATGCTTGTATGTGCTATATATCTCATATATTTTTCAAGTTATATCCATTCAAAATTTCAACTATCTAAATTTTGGTCAAGTTTTTTAATATATAGCTCAACATTTGCAACCGATTTTATTATAATTAGTTAAAGAACAAAATTATTTATCAAATAAAGGATATTTGAAGTCGATAGTTTTATTGAATCCAAAAATAAGCGATTTGGAATTTGAAAATTGCAAAAATTTATAGACGGATTGACGAACATCAGTTCTCTCGAAAAAAAATTCGAAAACTCCAATAATGCATTTTTTTACTATAAAAAAATAATTTAATATAAAAATAAAATGTAAACATTAAAATATTGATATCAGCATTTCCTTAATTAATTTTCGTAAAAAATTTGTATCTTATAAACTACTGATTGGATCGAATTAAAATGTAAGGGAGAATTATGAAGGAGGATCTAAGCTTTCAGAAGAAGTATGTCGTGGTCATGTCGTAATAATACGAGATAAGCTACAGGGTGTCAAAGTTGACCACCTCGAGTGTGAACAAATTTCAAAAAATCGTAACTTCTATAAATTAAGTTTGATTTTAAATATTTCTGTAAAGTGCGTGACGAGAAAAAAACCCTACTCATTTCTTTCAGTTAAAAAGATATTCACGCTAGAATTTTGAATTTTTGATTTTTTGCCTCGACTATATTTTGTTTTTTGGGAATAAGTCCCGAGGCATATGAGTGAATAATTTTTTAAACATATTGTGTAACTTCTAATATATTTCAAAATAATATGCTGAACAAATTTTTTGATTATCTCAATTCGTCTAGCTGTGAAAAATGTTCAAAGTTAGAACTCTGGTTAATAAAGAAATATAAAAATATTTAATATTGATAAGCAATGACGTAAGGTATTAACTGTCGGGCTGAATTGAAGATTTTTAATTAGTTTTTTTTTCTCTTGGCTAAATATCGCAAATATTTCATAGATGTAGGGTATTGTAAAGTTCATCTAAAACAAATTTTTGACCTTTCATTGTCGTTGTTGCGTTTATTTTTCTATTATTTATAACGTGTTTTGTGGCAACTTGTACATGAATTTCAAGCATTCTTCAAACAAAAACTGAAAAAATCGAAAACAAGGCTAAACTGAAAAAATCGTAATGACAATCAAAATGGTTAAATAACATACATACAAATATAAATTATATTTATTTACTTATATACCAGAGTTATGCGCATATATATGTATTGTTTAAGTTTATGTATGTATTTATATAAATGTATTTGAATATAAAATATTTAGTTGTATGAATGCATGTATTTAAAGTGTGAAATATTAAAATTAAGTTGTCGACATTAAACGGAAGTGTTTAACAAGTATAACAAAAAGTGGAAAAAAATAACAATAGAACATTATTAAATTATTTTATTTTTTTAATACTATATTTTTAAAGTCATAAATCAAATAAGTAATATTTCAATAAAAAAGGAGATTTTTTATTTTAGTATTTTATTTTTATTATTTGTTAAAAAATGGAATATAGAAAGTTAAAATTTTCGAATAATTTTAAACCTTTAAAATTTATATCTATTTAGTATAAAACAAATAATTAAGATGATAATTTCTTACAGACACTCTATAAAGTTAACTAATAGCAAGCATTTATTTCTTTTTAGTGCTTTTAATATTTTAATAATTTTTAATTAATATTCAAATTATTTCTGTTTTTAAACATCACATAAATATCATTTTCGCATCAAAAAAGCAATTGTCACAATCTCTTGCATTATCAACGGCATTATTGACATCGTCAACATTTAACTTTATGCAAATCCGTTGGTCACATTAAATATGCAAAATTTTCAAATCTCATCAATTTATTAAAAATTGATAATTTATTTGATATTAGTGTAAATACTTACAAATACATGTGTTAAAACAAACATATACAAACACATGTATTTAGGGATATATAAGTTAGCATGTGTATATTCATTTACATATACATATAAATGCTAATATAAATGTGTATAATTAAAAATAAAAATATAAAAAAAATATATTTTTGGTTACAATTGTTATAATTAAAATAATTTTTTTTTCAATGCTGTTGTAGTTGTCACTATTTTTATTTTTGTTGTTGTTGTTGGATGTTGCTGATGTTGTTAGCTGTTAAATGCTATTTATTTGGAAATACAAAATTCGTTTTATTTATCAATACTAACGAATATACACAAACACAAATTTAAATACATACATACATACGTACACATATATATAAATTTACACATGTAATCAAACCTACATAATACAAAGTTTTATATACAAATTAATGTGAATATGTAATATAAATACTTATGTGTGGTATACATACACACATATAAACTCGAAAAAATAAGTAAATAAAACCTTTTTTTATTTCCGTTTATTTAAAAATTTTAAATTTTGCCTTAACAAAAGCTTAATTAGAAGGAAATGGTAAAATTAATTATATACAAAAGAAAAGAGGTTGCGCCTCACATTAAAAATAATATGAGGCACCAAATGCGACAAATCGTTCTAATCCTGGAACGATTTGTCGCATTTTATAAAAAATTCGTACTCAAACTACCTTTAAGCTACACATACTGATAGAATTTTTCGATCTTCCGCATAGCTTTGGAGATATTTAAAATAAATAGCAGAAGCAATAGCAGCTATACAGCTAGATATCTTACGAATAAAACTATTACTAATATCATTTTTTGATATGTATGATAAACTATTTTTGGAGATGGTATTCAGAAAAATTGGAAAAAATTTTTTTTTCATTATTTTTTCTTTTTTAATTAAAAATTTAATTATTACACGCCGCTACAGTGAAAAATCACTCGAGAAATAACACAGTGCAATTTTTTGGAAATAAATCTTTAACTTCTAATCGGTTGGTTGGATTTTCGTAAAATTTTACACTGGCGTAGTAAGGAGTATTTTTGTTGCTTATCCTATTTCAAAAATTTTTACGCCTTCTTAAAGCTCTCTGTAAGGCCTATGAAAAACATGCTTGCATGTGCTATTTAAACCTTACAATTTTCAAGTTATTTGTATTTTAAAATTTTAACTATCTCAATATTGTAAAATCTTGGATCAATTTCTTAAATATATTGCCCAATATTTTAATCCGATTATATAATTTTTCTCAAATTTTGGTGGAAAAAAGTGTCTACACTCTTTAAACTTTAAAGTAGCGCAATTCTGGTTCTATGAAAGATATTGACTTAAATTTTTTTGTATATAATTAAGAATTATATCAGCTAGGCAATAGAAAAGAAATAAGTTCGTCAATATAACTTCCTATTTCTCAGTAAAGGAGCGTGTGCTCTAGTTCATTTACATTTTAAATTAATAGTAAACAAGGGTTAATAGTGTTCATTTTCAGTATCACTCCAAGACATCTGGGATCCATAGAATTCGTGAGTTTGTAGTAAATTTCTGTTGTGTATAATATCATCCTTCTTGGGTCATTTTCCAGCGTTTCTGTCTATTTTCTGGGTCAGAAAATACCTAATAATATAGGCCATAGATGCCTATAATTTATTCCAGACGAAGTAGCCTATGGAAGTTCATGGTTAACAAAATATTTGAATATAGATTCAATATGACCGAAGATGGGTGATATTCCATACCCCAGGCATTTGCTACAAATTCATGAATTCTATGGGTTCCAAATGTTTTGGATTGGTACGAAATGAGACTGATTCCACCAAATATTGTGTAAAAATAAATTTTATGTTATTACAAAGTCAATTTGTACAGAGTAAATTTCCAAATATTGGAAACTATTAGTGTATTTACATTTCTTTCTATTATTTTTTTCAAATGAAATGATAAGGCAAGTAATGCAGGTTGGAAAATCCAGGACACTTTTTTACTGTTAATTCAAGACATAAATCAATCGAATCACATGCTCCTTTACTGCAAAATATGAAGTTATATTAAAGAACTTTCTCGTTTGTATTATTTTTCCACCACTGTAATTTTTTTGAAAAAAGCGAGTCCATAGTTTATCTGCTATTTTGGAATTAATATAAAAGTTTTGTAAAGAATTGTTACTTGTAGAAACTATAAATATTTTATCTATAATAAAATCTTTTTTAGTTTATATCTTAACGAAATTTTCGATGATTGATAAGGTGTAAAAAAATTTAAAATTTTTGTTAAATGAATTTCACAATTTCTAAATAACCGGCGAAAATCCCAAAAATAAGATTATTTGAATTTTGCCATAAAGTCAGCATTTGCCCTAAGTCCCTTGAATTACGCTTACAAACTTTTTAGGATAAGTCGGAGATTTCGAAATTGCATTATATTTGTAGATTCAAGCTTTTGGATTTTAGAAAATATAGGCTAAAGTAAAAAATTCGATATAAAATAGGTCAAATTCGGGAGGGTCTGTACTTAGCCCTATTGAGTGATTAGCATCGTTTTCAATTTTAAGATAAAATTTTATTTTAGAGAAAAAAATATAGACATTTTTTCCACCAAAAAATACTCAAAATCATTATTTTCGCAATTCTCAATTTCAAAATCGTTTATTTTTGGGATTCAGAAAAGATATTTAATTCAGATTTCCTTTACTCAATAGATAATTTTGTTCCTTAATTAATTAAAGACAAATTTTTACAATGGGATGAAAATATTGGGCTATATATTTAAAAAAACTTGAAAAATTATTAAGGATAAATAGCACATGCAAGCATGGTTTTCACAGGTCCTAGCGAAATTGGATATTAAGAAAAATTTGGCAAGTGGTTAAAAATTTTCTATGTTAAAGTACCCAATCTTCTGCTACGCCTATATGAAATTTTATGCAAATCTAACCAGCTGAAGTTACAGATATATTCAAACTACCTTTAAGCTACACACACTGAAACATCGAACATGATATATATATATATATATATATATATATATATATATATATA
This sequence comes from Protocalliphora azurea, assembly GCA_932274085.1. Lineage (NCBI taxonomy): Eukaryota > Metazoa > Arthropoda > Insecta > Diptera > Calliphoridae > Protocalliphora > Protocalliphora azurea. The sequence goes on along the minus strand of OW026519.1, from coordinate 20,964,246 downwards.
TATATATATATATATATATTCTTATATATATTCTTCCAAAATGCTGGTCAAAATTATGAAAAATAAGTTTTTTTTGTGTCAGACAATATTTAATTTGATAGGAGCAATGACATATCTACCTCCCCCAATCCTTTCATCTTGTAATGAATTAGTTGTTAAATTGTTATGTTGCAGTTCAGTAGTAAAGTTTGAGAGTTATTGCAGTTATATTGTGTAGTATAATGTATGGCTTTAAAATCGTAAATAAAGAGCTGTATTTTGGATGAAAAGCAAATTGTACTGACGTAGAATTGCAAGTAAAAGAACCCTCGGTTTATTTAATAGGAATAAACCAATGTATTCAGAAATGATAAACACGTAACAATATCAAATCATTACGGCTTTAAATTCATTTCTAAATGGCAGGGCCAAAGTAAAGTCCAGATTATTTTTTAATTTAAAATTTTTGCACAAATTGTTTTACATATAAATATAAGCATAAATACCCAAGCGTATGAGTAATATTTAATTGAAATTATATAATTATATATTACTCATACATATAGTAACAAAGAAATAATTTTAATAAATCCTTTTTCGTTTATTGGAATTATTTTGAATCCTTTGAATTTTTACCAACATTTTTCTTTGGTCATTAACCGTGATAAGTGATTATTTGTGCGTGTCCTATGTGTTGCATTCGCGTGTATAGGCATTTATGCATTATGTATTATATGTAAATAATTTAATTGTATATTAATTTTAAACCATAATTATCAAATGCTTATTGGTTTAACAAACGCATGCACATAAAATTGGTCAATGTATATGTATGTTGAATTTGTGTAGTAGACATGTATATTAATATGCATACATGTGTAGGTATATATTTAGCTATGGGTTTATTTGATTTTTAGTAAAAAAAAAAAAAAATATATATTTTTAAAATTAAATAAAATAATTAATTTCAATATTATTTTATTTTGCTTTATTTAAATAGTATCCGGTAGAGTGTATGCGGTTGTTTGGGTACAAAATACGTACGCACAAGTTTATGACATCCTTTTAATTTATATTTGTAGGTTTATTTTCATTTACTTCATAAATGTACCATGGCGTTTTATAACTTTAGGGAAAATTACTAATATAATGAAATATGCATGTAGGAGAGTTTTATATTTACAATTAATTTAAATGTGAAGAAAGAAATATTTTCTTTTGCTTAGAGATAAAAAAGGTAATAGCAAATATTTTTGATTTATGAAATGGAAATAAAATTTCACGTAATTAGAATTATTTATTAAAAGTCATAACGATTTTTAACATGCCAAAAATTTTTATATTAATGTAAAAATTTATTGCTATTTCTAATTCAGATTATTTACATATAAGTATATCAGTTTTTCTCTATTTCCTATAAAATATGTAATTAAAGGATTTTAATTTAATTTATCCGCTCCCTAAATAAGTATGAAACTTCCCTAAACAGTTCGCGTCCTTTTTATTTAAACATACATTCATAATCATATGTGCGGGTAGTTCTACTATACATCCATTTAGTGGTTTTTAGAATTATTTTCTCCGTTTATTATTTTTATTTATTTATTTACATATATTTTTTACGGTTGGTTTTAACATTCTGTTTACCTTTAATGTGACCTCACACGGTCCAACTAACTTATATTTTGTTTAGTGATTTTAATGAAAAATTATGCAGTTGTTTATTTAAAATATATTATTGTACTTGTTTGCATAATTTTGTATAAATTAAAATTATTTCTAGCTAGTATTTGATTTGAGTACATACTTATTTTAAAATAATAGATTTTATTTCATAATTAAACAAATATGAATTTGTTAATACAAATAAAATACAAATTTTAGTTTAGCTTTAACTCATATTAAATAAAATTTTTATATAATTAAATTATGAAAAATAAAATTTTAAATTCTACCAGCTTTCTAATTTAGAGGATACTTTAAGCGCATATATGTACTTATATTTACTTAGGGATATTTTTAAGTTGACTTGGAGAATCAGTGGTCCATAGTTGGTCAGGGATGGTAATTCTACAAAAAAAAAAAAAAAAATTTACTTCAATTTGTTTAAAGTAAACCAGCGGCCTTTACACCAACGGACTTCCCGCAATTGCTTTTTAAGATTTTTTGTATTTATTGAACAAATTACACAGGTCCAAAAAATAGCATGAAAATCATATCGCAAATAATTCTACAAAATTCTTATTCCTTAGACTAGATATAATGTAGAAAGTTAAACTGACGAAAGAAAATATGCTTATCTGAGGACTTTTTAGGTTACATAAGTTTCCAGATAACATATGGAGCAAATATGTCATTTATATTTTATAGGCAAGAAATGGTGCTACGAAAACGTAGTACAAGTCAAGTTTCCGACTTGCCACACAAGTAAGAAGTATTTATAGTTGTAAAAACCATAGCAAAGTGAGGTGTAAGAAGTGAGTGTAGGGAGGAAATTTGTATTTGATATAACGAACATATGACTATAGATCTCGAAGATGGTAAAATTTTTAAATTCGTACGGAAAGAAAATGTGTGGATATCAAAACTTAAAAAAAAAAAATTATCCAAATTTAAATAACAAAATCAACCAACGAGTAGAAAAGAACCAATCTTAAATAATTCCACATAATTTTTAATCTTTTGATTAAAAATAGGTTTGGAAATTAAATTTAACATTTCCATCATGTCACATTTTTAACCCGTTGAGTACCAAAGAAATATGTACCTCTGAAGAGTTTTTGGGTTTTTATAGGCAAGGAATAGTGCTACAAAAATGTAGTACAAGCATGTCTCCAACTTGCCCTATATAGTCTCTATAAGTCTTTTAAAATTGTAAAAATCCCCGAAAATATGAGAGCAATAAACATGAGAAACGTTTTCATGAAGATATAACTGCTATTGCGAGAATATATCGAGGCAAATGGATTCCTATTATGATGAGAGCTTAAAAATAGTGCTTTTTATTCCAAAGTAAAAAAGAAATATGTAAAAGCTTTTTAATGAAGTAAATATTAACATTATTTCCAAAAAAATAAGTAAATCTAAACGCAGCGAATATGGAATATTATGAAGAAAATTAATTTATTAATTATACGTTTTATTTATATATATATATATATATATATATATATATATATACATAGCCCCTAGAAGTCTTTAAAGGTGTAAAATCAAGAATTTCTCAATTAACAAATTTCAGGGTTGATTCGGCACGTGTTAGCGACATCCAATTATACTAATATTTTGCACACTACTTTTCTACATAAAAAATAACAATCCTGGGGGTAGTTACGGTCGAAATTCGGAAGTAGGGGTTTTCTGGAACAGCCTAATGTACATGTTTGAATATAAATTTACATTTATATACAAATCAAAATATCAATAAAAGTTTATCCTTTTCACAATTCTCCCATTGACTTTTTGACAAAAAGTATTTTTTTATGCAAATTAATTAGCTATTATTATTTTTTTTTATTATTTTTTTATTTTAATATATGTTTAGTTGTAGTTTTTTTATCTATCTCAATCCAATGTTATTTATTTATGTATTTTATTTTTAGATAACAACTAATTTCGTTAATATATTTCTATGATAATTCTTTTTTTTTATACATATGACTTGATATTGTGGTTCATTTTGTTCGTGTCTTAGCATAATAAATGTAAAAGATTTTTTTGTCTTTAAAAAAAAAAATTGTAAAAATGTTTATTTTTAGATTAAATTATTTGTTTTTAAAGCTGTTTAAAGAAATTAATTTTTAAATACCCAGGATAAAAATGTATTAGTACTCTGGCGTAACGATGAATGATTTATGTTTGAAATTGTAAACACCAGAACTAATTCTGTAGAAGTGTTATATTGCCATTATACATTCTATGGAATTGTCACATTCAGAACTAGTTCTATAGAGGTGTTAGGGAACGTTTTCAGAAACTATTTTTATTTGTTATTCTAATGAGCTCTATTAGTGATGATAATATAAAAGATGATAATTCTATGCAAAATTCATCTCAATCCTCACCAATATATATCTTTCTGAATCTAGCTCCATTTTTATTGGAGTTTATTGGAAAAAACAATTTTTATATTGTTCCAATAAGAAACGGTGATATGCAGGAGACAAAAAGTAGTAAAGGATTGACAGTTGTCATTAAAGAAATATAGTTCATTGAATCAATTAAAATCAAGTAGGCATTGGAAGAGTTAATAATTTATCAAATAAAAGTTGTGGTAGACATTTTTAATGAAGATAAGTTTCCCCAACCAAAGCTTAGAGTTCAGTTGGAGTCGAACGAGGATCAACTAAGCAAAAATGAAGCGTATCCTATGTATTCTATGCGATACCTATTGAATGGCAGAGTAATTATAGAGGACCTATTAAGAAAAAGGGATCTATCAAATGTGGAAATTGCCAGGAGTTCGGTGATGTGAAGCATTGTCACAGTATGATATTGTGAAAAAAGGTCTCGAGAGAAAATGTGGCAGTTGCGGTGGCGATCATTCAGCCAATTACCGCGAGTGGAGTTATTGAAGAGATTAAGAGAGAGTCAAAAGCTAAAAAGATTTGTTGAAGTATCACCTGTAAATACTATGTATGGGTTTCCTTTTACAATTAATCAGTCGAGTATAACAAATCCTGGAAATGTTTCCTATGCCAATATTTTAAGATCAAATTTCCAACAACCTAATATTATCCAAAATTTTGGAGGGTTTGAAACTTTAATGCAAAATCTTACGCAAACAGTTATCTCTCTAAATCAAAATATGATATACTGTATACCATTCATTGCAAAACACAATATAAGAGCTTTTTAGAACGCAGAACTAAATGATTAAAATCCTCTTAACGGAAAAATTAGTTATTTGAGTGCATATTTCTGGAATGCAAATGGTTTAAACCAACATAATTGGAAACATCATATTACATGATACCTCAAAATATTGATGTAATGTTAGTCTCAGAGACTCATCCCACAAATAGATACAATCTTAATATTACAGGTTATTCATTCCATTTATTCTATTGGTATATTAATCGGAAATCGAATATGACATTATGCCCTAGATGAATTCTCAAAAGAATACCTGCAGCATTTAATTTATATCCCCTGGACATCCAAAGTACTGTTTAGCTGATTCTAGAAAAATTCCTGATCTCATAGATTTTACTATACATAAAAATATAAATACAATTCATATATCTGCGGAGATTTCATATGACTTAACTTCTGACCATTCTCCAATAATAGTAACATATTATGAAACGACTAACATATTTCTAGGAAAAATTGGTTACAATATAGAAAATACATCAGCAGTTACATCCCCACAAATCTATATTTTCAGTGTGAGGAAGATATAAACAAATGCGTTAACGACTTTAAGCCTTTATTTATTTCAGCCAAAAAAAGTCAAGCCTTTAAAGAAGATAATAAGCATATTTCCAACTATGACATTGAAAAACTTCTTCTTGAAAAAAGAAAACTTAGAAGAGAATGGCAACAAACCAGATCACCAGTTTTAAGGTTGAGGTTATCCACAGCCTCAAAACCCTTCAAATAGAAAAGGATCGACAGAACAGAAATTACATTGAAAGTTTAACAAATAATTAATATATAAAAATTTTTTTTAGATGTTGCGCAACCTTTCGATAAAGTATAGCACAAAGTTTTAATATATAAAATTAAATGTTTACTACCACTATGTACTCACAAATTACTGGAGTCCTATTTATCTGACCATATATTTAGAGTAAAGTATAAAGAATTTGTGAAAGAAGAATTTGAAATGAAAGCAGATGTTCCACAGGGAAGTTTTCTTGGACCTACCTTGTATTTAATTTACACTTCCCACTTACCGGTATGCGATGAACTGAGTGTTTCATTTACTGATGATACAGCAGTATTTAGTTCTTACAAAAGCCCGCACATAGCATCTAGTCAGCTTGATATTTACCTTTGTCGTGTGCATACACGGTTAAAAAACTGGCGTATACGAGTGAATGAATTAAAAAGTAACCATTCCAAATTCGCCCTCAGAATAGGAAATTGTCTTTCTGTTACACTTAATGATATAAATATACCCCAGTCAGTTTATGTTACATACCTTGGTATTCATTTAGATAGGCGGCTAATTTGGCGTCGTCATATAGAAATCAAGAGACTGGTTAATAAACAGTCAATCAAAACTAAGACTTTATATGGGGAACAGCCAGTAATACGAGTATCGATATTATATAGAGGTCCCAATCAAAAATGAGAATATGAGAAATAATGAGAAATGAGAATATTCATAGAGACATAGGAGCACCAAATATTGAGCTAGCTATGCTCTCTATAGAGATCAATTAGTCTTTAACGTTTAGTTTTAAGATTTCAATTGTGAGGATTTAAAAAAAGGCAGATTCAATATATAAATAAAACGTTAAAAAAATTTAATGATCCATTTCCTAAAGGACACTTTTTAAATAAATTTAACTTTGCTAAACTCTTTGACTTTTTTATAATTTTTGGAATTTTTTATTCAAGCTTTTAAACATTTCTAGGAAGTCAGAGAAGTAATGTAGAAGTCATAGAGAATTAGTTCCTAAGCACTAGTTTCCAAAAACATTCCATAAAACCAATTTAGAATCACAATAAGGTTCTACTCCATAAGTGCCAAAATTAGTTGTGACATCACTAGTTCTAAGGATGTGATTAAAGAATCTGAAGTGGCTATGATTGCTCTAGTTCTATAACTAATGGTTTTAGAACATGTTCTAAAAAGCATAAAATGTATTTAATAGTTTAGGGAAAATATTTTAAAGTCAGATATAAATTTAGTCTTAAATGTCAAATTAAAATTTTTACATTAGTTTTAACACTAATTTAAATATTACGCAAAATAAACTTAAAGACTTTTAAACAACTTTAATTTTAAAGCCTAATATTTAATATAATAGTCTGATTATTATTTGTAGTTCTTACATTTTATGCATTTGTGTATTGCTGTTGTTAAGTATATAGATGTTTGAGGGTTATTTTGTAAATATTTTCCAGGAAATACTTAAACATAAATATACACCTAATTAACAAACGCTAAGCTCTAAAACAAATAACAATAACAATAATAATAATCTCAACAATTGCAACAACTCTTAAACAAATATGTATTTAAATATGTATGTACATATATACACACATATACACCTCATAATCTATAGAATCTATTATAACAACAAAAACAATAATTAAAGACAATTTATACATTATGTATGAAATTTATTAATGCAGCAAATAGACCAAAAATATAATACATCCATCCATACATACATATATTCATACATTCACACAAAAGAAGGGGTAAAGAGCCCTTATAGAAGGCCTTTTTTTATAGCCAGAAGAGCTTCTTCCTGCAATCCATGTTCATATATATTTTACACGTAATGTCATTAAGAACAAGGCCTTACGCTTTTGCGACCCGATACGACGTTTTTAAAAGACCTCTTGAATAAAAACTGCCAGCAGGCCTTCTGAAGAAGTGATACAAACAGACCTCCTGAGGAAAAGCTGTTGGCAGATATGCTTCACTATTTAAAAAAATATTTTTCTATAAAATGACAATTTTTTATTTTGAATTATTTGACAAAAAATTTATATTTTTATAGAAATTGTTGATTTTTTTTTAGATTGTTTAACTCTCCTGAAAAAATAATATTTTGTTAATTTATTTTTTGCCAAAAGTACATGTAATATAAATAATTTAGTTTCGAATAAAATACATATAATAAAAACTATAAATAAAAAATTAAATTAACTTAGAAAAATAAAGCATTAAACAAAACAAAATGAATTCTTATTACTTTTTTTTGGGTTTTTGCTTTGAATTTTGGTATTGTTTTTGTAACGGTTTCTGAATGGTTTTGCTTTTTGTTAAAGCATGAAAATATTGTAAACTTTCCTCCCTTCTAAGAGCATAGAATTGTTGTTGAAATATAGAGCAAGCTCGGTATTCGCGTCTACTCACTATCGCGACGGCCCGGTTATAGCGACGGCTTAATTTTTAAAATTGCAGATTCTATAATCGCGACAGTTTGTGAAAAACGGTTTCTGTTTTTTTTTTTAATTTGATTACAATGTCTATAACCAAAAAAGAGAAATCCCTGTCTTTTGGTATATTAACCTTTTTGGATGATTTTGATCTTCAATTTTGTAAGTTTATTCGTGTCATTTGTTGTGTAAATACATCTCTTAATATGGGAAAAGTTCGACATAGTGAAGAAGATAAGAAGCCCTTAAATATTTTACAAAATATAATTCAGGAAGAAAACAAAGATTCTTCAACTATTGGTACTCTTGTAGATCAAATTGGTACGGAGCATCTTTTCGCGAATGCTGACATAAACAACTGGATTCAAGGAGAATTTCATGTGGAAAGTAATGAGGAGCAAATGGAATTATCAGATACGGAATTGGAGGATTTATACGATAGTGGTTATAAAGAAAACAAAATTAAAGTGGATGATTGTATAATATTGATAAACATATGCATACAATGGGCTTTGGAAAATGATAAGCCGACAACAGCACTATATAAACTACGTGATTCAGCTGTTATTTTAAAAAATAATTTGCTAAAAAGCAACTCAAAATCTGTAATTACTTTAAAAATGTTTAAAATATAAATATATCAATACTCGTAAAAACAATACTATATAAGGGTGGTTAGTATGAGCAACTGCAACTTAAAGAAGTTGTAAATAAACCTTCTAGAAGGCCTGCACGATGAAAGCCTTGACATTTTTACCGCTGGGTACACATACATGCATACTTACATACATACATATTCACATATTTATTCCTATTTGCAGAGGTGATGAATAAAAAGACCTAAAGTACAAATTTAAATTAAATTAGAAAATAATTGCAAAACATACAGCGACAATTGAAAGGACGTCTAAAAAATTTAAAATATTCTAAATAATAATCTAAAGATATCTATCGATTTCACTTCTCAGTTTTGCGAAAATTTGCTATTTTATTTATAATTAAAAAAGATTATTAAAAAGTGCATTTTAATGCAATCGCATTTTTTAAATGCATTTTCGTTAAATATTCAATTTAAAATTTTTGATTTTTTTCAGTTGGAAAGTATGGAATCTTTACATTAAAATAAAAATCTCAAACTTTTGTGACGCACTCATCTATCATATACAACTTCGCCTTTTCTTAAACTTATTTATATTTTTTCATATAAAAATTATATTTTTCAGATATTATTTTTAAAATATGTGAAGCTTTACATATTTTATTTAAAAAATTGATTTCATTTTTAAAATATACTTTTTTTAATATAGTAAACCTTTATGAATTAGACTAATTAATATTAAAATTTATAGTAAACAAAACAATTTCAAATACACTTAAAGAAATTCAAAATTTAATGAATTCATAATTGTCAAAAATGCATCTATAAATTGCATTTGTATTTTGAAAATATTTTTGAACGAAAAGAATGTTTTGGAGATGATTCTTGAATTAGTCAAAAATAAGGCAAAAAAAGTCTTTTATATGCTTTTTTAAATTACATAAATCTGTCAATAAATTCAAAAGATATGAATATTGAAAGTTGTATAATTCCTATCTTGTTTTAACTTTTTAACATTAAAAATGGGATTTTTTGTAAAATATGGATTTTTTATAAACATTTTATTATTTTTTTTTTTGTGAAAATTTTTATTTTTAGAGAAATACATTTTTTTTATTTCATTGAATCTTTAGTACATATAAAAGAATATTTGATGAAGAATATTTGTTTTTTAATGAGAATATTTTCGCATCGGTAGAGATCAGGTAGTTTATATATTAAACGTATTTATGCTAAAATTTGTCCTAAAATTTAATCGAAAATTATACATGTTAAAGTGATTTTATGCATTGGATCTTATATAGGAACTATGTTCAATTGTGGACGATATTCTTCAAATTTGGTAATGCGATTTATAGTTACGTAAATTTAAATTGTTACAAATTAAATCACAAAATATATTAAAATATTTGTATCGGATTTATGCGTATTGAAATGACTTACAGGCCGATAGAAAACGTTCTTTTTCCAATTAATTGTGATCACCTAAGAATTTTTCTGGGAAATATTTGTGCGAAGACTAGGTAAAATAATGGACCGATTAAAAATATGTTTTATAAACTTCGTCCTTAAGTATAAAAAAGCTAGTGTACTAATTAATGTGAGACTCAGAAATTCAGAATTCAGAATCAGAATTATTTCTTAGAAAATCTCAAGGAAATTTAAGGAACCGATCGCAAAAATTTTGATAATAAATCTGTATCTCCTAAACTATTAATCTAATGGAATCGAATTGTAAGGGTGAGTTGTAGAAGAGGACATAGGCTTTTAGAAAAATTATCTTGTAGTCACCCTATAATAATGCGAGATAAGCTACAGAGTGTCAAAGCTGACAAACTCCAGTATATAAAATTTTCAAGAAATCGTAACTACTACAAATAAAGTCGGATTTCAAAGATTTTTATATTTATGTAAAGTGCTTGGTGGAAAGTGAGAAGTAAAAAATAATTTCATATCTTACAGATAAAAATATATTTACGCTTTAATTTTTATCTTAAATCTTTTTACCTTTAAATCTAAATCAATTTAAAATTTCTTTATTAATCATTTATGAAGTCTTGTTTTTTGAAATGTGTAAAGAAATAAAATTATAAAAGACTTTTTGAGCACATTATTTCGGAATGTATTAGAAATTTCGGGACTTCCCGAAAACGAAAAAAGTCGAGACAAAAAAAAAAAAAAAAAAAAAAAACTCAAAACTTAAGCGTAAATACCTTTTTATTTGTAAGAGATAACTTAGGCAAGTAGGCGTGTTTTTTTTTCTTTATCTCGCTAAGAAATTTACAGAAATGTTAAAATCTTCGAAATCAGCATTGATTTGTAGAGGTTACGATATTTTGGAACTTTTTTCACACCCTGTAGCTTATCTATGATTTTTAAGTCCTCCTCTATAACTTTCTCTTTCATTTCAATTCGATCCGACCAGTAGTTTACGAGATACAGATTTATTATTAAAAAATTTTGTGATCAACCCCACTGTAAGTCATTACATTTCTATTGGGGATTCAAAATAATAAACTTCCTGATTTGATTACTGAGTTATATATTAGACATATGAATGTGTAAAATAAGGTGACATAACTCTAATTATATTTAAAAAATGAAGCTTTGTAATCTTTTAGATTAACATAAATTCTGCTATTTGACGGATCAAGCATTTCTAAATATTGTCATTTAAGTCCTATTTACAATAAAATCATGTAAATTATTTTACTTAAATAATTGGTATTTCGTATTTATAAATATCGAAATATCTCAAATACATACTATATTGCTACATAAGTGTATTCATATTAGGGTGGTAATAAAAAAATCTACTTTATTTTAAGATTCCATTTCTTTAAATGTGTCCAGTAATTATCTTTTTACGAACTAGGTTACAGGTTAAAAATATATATTTTAGGACTTTAAGAGGACTTTTTAATGGCATAAAAGAAATTTAGGAATATTATATTCATGTTAAGTATGTTGAATTTATGTAGATAATATTAAGTTGGGAATTTCCAATAAAATAAATTAAAAAAAAAATTGCAAAAAATTTAGAATTAGTATGAATTTCTAAAAAAAAGTTTTAGCATAATTGTGTAAAGATTGTAATGTATAATTTTAAACTTATTTCATCAAATATTTACGTTTACAAATTTCAAAAATATATCTTTTTTTTTGTGAAAATTATAAAAGTTTGGATATGATAAATACGAAAATTTCATATTGTCGCTTTGAAGAAAATACTGAAAATGAAGTAGACTTTCATTTGAGATGAAAACATCGATACCGTTTTTCCCACGAACGACGGGACTACTCTATTGTTTATGCTAAATGAACCAACAGCTATACACCTATACCATTAAGCTGCAAATGTGCATACGAGGACATGATAGTCATTGGTAGAATTTGTAGAATTTAGCTTAGAGTTTAAAAAGCAAATGTGTATGTAATATAAAAATTTCTACATAATTCAAATATAATATGCAAATGTTAATAAAATGGTGTTGTAATACTCCAGTTATCAGAGGCAGACACTTCTACTTAGTTAAACGATTTTGTTAAATTATTTTGTATTGAAATTTTAAATTTGACAATAAATTTTGACTACAATATGACGCCTTTTATTTTCACTCGAAAACCGATCTAATGTGTGCTATAGATCTTCTTGATTACATTACATAACAATTTTCAAAAATTTCCAAACACACCCTAAATTTTCATGCACTAAAGTTCTCATAGCTCCATAAATTTAAAATCAAATTTTTATTTTCTAATCAATTTACAAAGAAGAAGAATATGGCGTTTTAGCTGTATTAAAATCTATTAAATATACTCCAAATAAGTAATGATTTATTCAAAATTTGTTTTCCTTTTTTATAAAATTTCGAATTTGATCTACATTTTTTTAGACCTTTTCTGTAAAATTGAACATATTTATGTACGCAGTACACGAGATATCAAACTTTAAGATCGCTTAAAAACTCAAAAAGTTATTAAATATTTTCTAAACTTTATCAAAAAATTCTTTATATATTTTAAGACAAACATTTTAGTATTTTTTCAGCTAAATTTAGCATGTTTACTCCGATTTAGACCCACATTTTTCATTTAGCATTTGGTATATTATTTAGAAGTTTTTGATAACATATTTAGCATTTTCTAGCTTTTTTCAAAATAAGGACAAATTTTAAATATTTATTTTAAACGCCATTTAGCTGAATCATTTTTTTTCACATCTGGTCATACTAAAGAAAAAGTCCTTTTTTTTAAATTTATTTCAAAAAATTTGAATAAGTTCTAAAATTTTTGTCCAATTTTTAAACACTAAATCTTGCTGTGTTTATGACAAAAATGCCTTTTCAAATTATTGTATCGTTCGGTAGGCTTTTATAGAAAAAGAATTTAATAAATTGCAGTTAAATTTTAATAAATTGTGGAAAATTTCTGTTTATTTAAATGTTGTTTAAAATTTGCTATTAATAACACGGTGCTGCAGTGAAAAAACACTTGGAATGTAACATAGTGTAATTTGTAGATATTGGTGAGTAGATATGTATGCCATTTTATAATTTTCGTTATACCACCAAAATCGGGAGTTATATTCAAATAATCGGTTTTTCGGACTTGCAGTTTTAAACGTTCCTATCTCGAATACCTGGTAACCTTACCATTTTTAAAGATTATAAACATTTATATTCATTACAGGACTGTGTAAGATATTAAACACACAAATTAAATTTCTCGCTTTTTATTCGTATTTTTTCATATTTTATCCAAATACTTTATTTTATTAGAAATAAAATGAGCTATCGCCTGATAAAATCAGATGAGACTCTAGAACATATATTTTTTTCTTTTTTTAAGGTTGTAAAACTCATAAAATCCTGTTGGATTTGTTGGGATATTATGCGTTAGTGTTAATATTTGTATCGTATAGAAAAAGTTATCCAACACCCAATCGTATACCAATCGACTCAGAATCACTTTTTAAATCGATCTAACAATGTCCGTCCATCCGTCCGTCTGACTGGCTGGACGGAACCATGTAAATTTTGTGCACAAAGTACGGGCCGTATTTTTAAAGATAATTTAATGAAATTTAGCACGTAGTACTTTTATGATACAAGGACGAAGCTTATTAAAATTGTTTGTGATCGGTCCATTATTTCACTTTTTGGATTTTTTTAAATTTGAATGCTTGCCAATACCAAATTAAATTAAATTAAATATTTTAAGTTTAATGGTGGTTTCTTAAAAGTAAAAGTAAACAGAGACTTTAGTCTTTTAATACCTCATTATTAGTTTTTAAAAAATTGCTTAGAAATCTAGTAAAATTATATTTTATTGTTGTCAAAATATATATGCCAAGGACCTTAAATATTTTCTGTTTCTATTACAAATGTCCCTCCGGAATAGAGTTTAAACACTCAAAAATGCCTTAAAAATAAGATTATTTTAATGAAATTCTGTGCAAAGAAGTTCTGTACAAGAACAAATCTCTGTACCAAATTTTATAAAGATCGGTCCCCCATTGACAATAGCTCCCGTATAAACCCCTCCTCCGAAAATCACTTTAACTTGAATAAATCCCTCACGAATGTTAGTATCAAGTCAATGTTCAACACAAATAAGTTTTTTGTAAGTAGAAAAAGTTTTTTGTAAGTTGCAAAATGTTATGAGAATCGGTCTATAATTTACCATAGCTCCCATATAAACCCACTTCCATGAATCGCCTTAAAGAGCATAAAATAATCTAGATGTTAGTATCAACGCATTATTCTGTATTTGTATATTTTATTTTACATTTAGTAAAATTTGCTACAGGTGTAATATAAGTCTGCTTCCCGAATTTTTATGCTCGTACACAATGGTGCAGGATATTATATAGTCGGTCTTGATCGACTATAACTTTCTTTCTCGTTTATTTTACATTTAGTAACATTGGCTATGGGTGTAATATAAGTCCGTTTCCCGAATTTTTATGCTGGTACACAATGGCGCAGGGTATCATATAATCGCTCTTGACCGACAGTATGAAAGATTTCTTTCTCGTTTTTGACATGTATTTTGTTCTTGCCATTATTTTGCATCATAAATATGACAATAACGAAAAACACGTAGAATAACAGATTTGTATGAGTTTTGCAACTTGGAAAAAAATTATATGTTCCACAATTATAATCTTATTTTATCAAATTGTGGGTCATTTTACTCCGAATTAAATATAGTATTAGAAAAAATAAGAAAAGAAATTCATTTTGCAAAAAAGTGTGGCAAAAAATTGCTAAAGATTTCAAAAAATAAGAATAAAAAACAAAAAAAGAAAAAAAATCTTTTTTTGTCTTTAATTTCTTACATATTTTGCTATGAATAAAAATGTGTCTATACTTTTTAAAAAGAGTACACTCATTTTTTTCTAATGACTTTAAAAAGAAAAAACATAAATTGGGTAACAGATATTCCTAATGAAAATTCGAATGAAAATCGGTTTTTTGCAAATAACTCATGATTTTGGGGGAATATTGAAAATGGTGTTCTACTTATAAACTACACTATGTTACATTCCAAATGTATTAAATTTCATTTATGTTGTAGCACCGTGTAATTGACCCAATATATAAAAATGTATACGACTATAAAGCCATATGCTTCAATTTCCCAAAAGAGTTTAAAAAGAAAAAATAAATAAAAAATAACAAAATTAAGGAAACATTTTTACAAAAAACCTACTCAAAAACAGTTTTTTGAGCATAACTCAAAAAGTTGAGGATGTATTGGATATTTTTTAAGCTGATTTATAATAAGAAGATATACATACGTTAAGTCATTTTTACTGTAACTGCATGTAATTGGGAATACGAGAAAAATTCTTTCTGAAGATACTTCTCTTTAAAAAATTTGAGCCATAAGATATTGTAGCTTTATTGTAACTTTATTGAAAATAAATTTTATATATGATATCACTTATTTCCTTTTCTGTGTTAAACGAGTAACCAGTTTCTTGCTATATTCTGGCACAATCATTTATGTCCCCTTGTGTTTTATATACGTAAAATTACTAAAACGGAAAAGAGTTTTCATTAGGTGCATACAAATTTCAAATATTTCCCCCAAAATATATATTATGCATTTTTCTTTTTTTTTTATTTTAAGTACACTTCTATTCTATTTCATGCTGTACACCACTATGCTAATAAATTTCTGACAAAAATTAAGTTAAATTCAATATTGATTATAACAATCGAAACAATTTGTAGTGGCGGCTAATACTTGTACCTGAAAATATTTGAAATTCGTATTGGATAGACGGTATTTAGAATATCAATGCATAATTATGCATTCAAAATATGCGGCAAAAAAAAAAAAAAAAAAAAAAAAACAGTAGACAAAAAATTAATTTAAAAATCCAAGCATTTATTTGTTTAGAGCACTTGAAAGGAGATTTAGTGCACTTGAAAATTAAATAATAAACAGGATAAAATCTATTGGATATAAACTCAAAGCGATGTTAAAAGTTGTTCAATTAAAATGTAAATAAGTGGTACTTATTAGATATGTTTTAGATATTTAGAGAAATATAAGTGTTCAGAGATTAAGGTTTTTTTTGCCTTAATTAAATGCATATTTAAACAAAATAATTTTAAGTTTGTTTTGGTAAAAAAAAATACAACTGAAAACTAATTTTTAGTAATAACAATTTTTTTTTTTGTTAAAAACAATATTTGAAAAATTACTTTCTTTTGTTTTATAATTTTAAATATTTATTTTATTATTCAACTAAAATAGAAAACACTTACTTGGTATATATATTCCTTGGTATATATATTCTGACAACAATAAAATATGATTTTACTAGATTTGTAAACGATTATTTAAAAACTAATAATGAGGTATGAAATAAGACTAAAGTGGCTAATTATCAATGTGTATGAGGAAGTCTCTGTTTACTTTTACCTTTAAGAAATCGGTAATAAACCTCAAAATTTTTATTTAATTTAATTTGGTACCGGCAAGCACTCAAACTTAAAAAAAAATCCCAAAAAAAAGTGTTTGAGAATAACAAGTTTATTTTCTTTCTTTTGATTGCTGTAATCCATATTGCATATGTATCCAATTCCTCTAATGTGTCATACAAACACTTATAGAAATAGGTAAACTTGTGTTCAATCAGTTTATCGTTGACCGGTATATATATATTATATATTGTGGACAAGTGGTGAAACCAAAATTTTGAAAATTTCAAATCTTTGTAGTTTTTCGATTAGAAAATTTTCGCCGTTTCGAGTATTGTAAAATAAAGAATGGTGGTTTATTGCTCTTGTAATTATGAATCGTTTGAATAGCAGCACAACAGGGGGTGTCCAAACCTTGCGAGGCACACTCACAGTGTAATTTCATATAGCATCGATGAAATGAAAATTAGACGAATAAATAAATATAAATGTTGTCATCTAAATTACTATTACTGTAAAAGTCTTAAAAAAATTTACAGGTAATTTTTATATCAAATTTCGAATAGGTCCAGGGGCAGTAGTAGCTCCCATATAAAGTAAATATTATTTATCTCATAATATGGGGTAGCAAAACGCACTATAAATGCTAGTAAATAACAAATTTAATACTTTGAAATTCTACGAAAGTTCGCACATATTTAAGGAAGATATAATAACTTCGGTGCAAAACAAATATTTTATAAACATAAGACAATATTAAATTAAAAAAGGGTACGGAGGAAAATTTATGGACCGATTTAACTGACTTAAAAAGTTGAAATTCGAGAAAAAAATATTTCTGATAAATATATGCAGGAATAAGGCCCACAACTTATATCGAATAACGTGTTTTGGTCTATAACTCGGTTAATATTGGCTCTACTTAGTTAATTTTTTAAACACAAAAATTCTTTTTTTTTTATTTGAAAGAAAGAATTCTCTAGCTTACATAGGCGCTTCAAAAAATTGGAAAAATCAAATATGATTTAGTTTATTGTTGTTGTTTTTCAGTACAGTATAAGGTTATCTAGGACTTGGATATCGATCAGAAATGCGTTTTGGCCAATATCTCTGTAACTAAATGGAACGACTAAGTTTATTTTTTCAGCAGAAAAATTCAGAAAAAATTTTCCGATATTTTTTTTTTTTGCAAAAACGAAGTCCCTAGCTTATATGGGGTTTCAGAAAATCGAAAACCGGTTTTAAAAACTGTTTTTTTAATATAAACTTTAATGAAATATTTGTGTTTCATAGCGTTGTAGTTCCATTAAAAAATGTTCAAATTTTTTTGAACCTTAAGCTTTTTAATTATTTATAAAAATAAAACTTCAGAAAATACCGATAAATTTCCAAATATTTTTTGAGAGAGAGATGTGGAACTAGCTTGTTATATAAAACGTTATATAAAACGGTTTTTTTTTATAAAACAAATAAATGCTTTGTTGCTTTTATAAAACAATGGTTTCAATAATTAATTATAGTACTAAAATTCAGCTGTGTTATTAAAATTTTTTTAGTCAGTTCTATATAGTCATATATTGGTTAACTTGACTAATACTTACGCTTATTTGCATATAAAAGTGTAAAGCGTTTGCCGTATAATTTCTTTTATTGTAACTTACTAACTCATGAAAACAATTACTGATTTACGAGATTATTTACAAATTAGGTCTAATATGTTGACATTTTTTTTTGTGGTTTCAAAATCTCACAAATATTGAACAGTTTTGTGAAAAAAAATGTTTATAATAGAACATATTAATTTTTTTTATTTACAATCTGCTATCTGCGTATAAACAGTGAGTTCCTTATTTGCAAATAAATTTAATTGCATATAAAAACTTTGTATAAACTAAATATAAAATAGGAATCATCATTTAATTATAATCATGTTTGATATATAATTAATATAGATAATCCTTTATATTAACATTTTTTCAATAATTATATTAAATTATTATTATTATTGTGCCTAAGAAATGCATCAGGAAAATGCAAATATAATGTTGTCTCAGAAAGTAAAAAACTAAAGTTATTTTTGAATGAAAACTAAAGATAATTTAAAATATCTTCCCAGCAAAAATAAATAAAAGTCATTTTGCTTCCAAAGTTTCACTAAGTTTACGGCTTTTTGTGTTGAAGAACATCATCCAAAGATGTTATTAAAAAGCGATTCAGATAAATTTTTCTACTATATAAAACGTTGAGAATTTATAAATACTTGTTACTTAATAATAATTGTTTCAATCAAATGAAAATATTGTTATGCATATTTTTTTTAGTAAAAAATATTTGGTTTATATATAAAAAAATAATTTCCTTGAACTGATAAAAAGGTACATAAAAATCAATTTTACATATCGTGAATATGACTTCTTACTCAGTGAATAGGTATCAAGAAAGAGAACATCTTCCAATGACAAGCCTATGTTAAATTCATTGGAAATTAACCGAATTTGCACTACTTTTGGATCACAAGTTCCAGGATATTATAGACTTATTGAATGTTCTTTTTTTTTCTTTTGCTGGGTTGATGTAAATTTTAACAAACTTGTAAAGTTTAATATAACTTAGATAAAGCCAACTGAGTAAACGGAATATTTTCTAATTTACTTAATAATAAATCTTTGCCTAACAAAACCAAATTACATATATATAAAGTAAGTATTCATCCAATTTTACTTTATGCTTTCAAATTTTGGTTTAGTATATCTCCATCATTTATGAAAAAAAAGAAAAAAAGGAAATATTTGAAAGATATATATTGAGAAAATGTATAGAAAGAATTATAAGTCACGATTCAAAAGATCGTTTTATAGCACTAGGAAGAGATGAACTCTTTCCGAATATGCATTTAATTTAATGAAAAAATTTGTTTATAAATTAAACTATTTTGACGATAATACAATGCAAGGCATTTTATTTAGTGAATCTAAATTAAGTTGATCAAATACAAATTATCTTTATGCTAAAGGCATTCTACGGGAACAACTTGGGAAGGTTCCTGGACAAAATTTTTATTACTAAACTACTCCCCGCATTCACAGAGAGTAAAATAAAATGTACAATACTTGTAAATTTTAGTTATAAAATTTAGTTGTAAGATTTGGTTTCTAGTTTTAGTTTTAAGTTTATTTTAAATAGTTTTTACTTATTAGTTACTGCAAGTGTTGGGAGCTAATACTGAAAATTCTTTGAATGATTAAAAACTTTTTTATATAATTTGTATAATTTTAAGTAATTAAGATAACACTATATAATTTGAAGTTTCTAAAAAAAGAAAAGATATGTTAAACCCTTTCTAATGAAATTTTGAACTCTTAATAAATTTTAATTAATTAAGTATTATCTATATTTATAATAATTTTATTATTGCAGTTTCCAACCAATCTTCTTTCTGTGTGTAAAAAAGGAAAATCACTTAAACACCCAATAATATGTATACATATAATTCATATATATATATATATAGAATTCTTGGTCCATACAAAACTCTTAGTAAATTTTGCCATATTCGTCCTCCTGTGAGAAACATACTCACGTCCAAAATGCATCCTTGAATTAAATGAATTTCATCCAGATAGTTTGTTTTTGTCCTTTTTAAAATAGTCAAATCGGTTTAGTACTTATAGAACAAAATCTGTACCAACCTCTGAAAAATTTGGATATTTTTTATGTATAGAATTGCAGCTACTCAGCGGACTTTAATAACTTTTTTTAAGGAATTTGACTGTGCCATTTAGGGTTTGGGATTTCCCTCAAATTTTCTTTCCCCGGGAAACGGGAACGAAAAAATCAATTTAAAAGTTGTTCATTACTTACAAAAGCTACCTTTTTTAAATAAAAGAAAATGAAACAGTATAAATCAAACCGAAAGAAATTTTAAATATTTTGTACACATAAAATATTGAAAATTTTAACATAAATTACGAAAGGTACTAAACCTTTTGTAAGTTATGTTAAAAACTGTGTCTCAGATTTTTACGTTATTGTGTTTTCGATGCTAAAACTATTCATAGGATACATACGAAAACCGCTATTCAAAATGGGTTAAGTTAACAATGATTATTTATTTTTATGTTATATTTTGTGTTGGAAAAAAAAAAAACAAATAAAAAAAAATCACTACAAATCTCTTTTAGCTAAGAGTGTAGTAATATAAAAAAAACAAAATCATGTTAAAATAAGTAATTAACTTAATTATTACCTTACATACATTTTACTCTTTTATGTATACTCTGTAATTACAATTGATTGACTGTTGTTTCTTTACTAAAAATAAAGGTTACAAACGTTTTACCGCATCATTTCTTTCCGATGAAGGTCTCTAAAAGGAAATCGCTGATGAGGTGTAGCTGAATTTATGATTATGGTTTTTGGTGTAAATTATTAACTTGTGCTATGTAGATTGCTCTTTATATAAACTGGTGCATATTCCTATAAATGCACATCATTTTTTTTTAATTAACTTACCAAAAATGGGGCTAAAAAATAATTAAAGTGCTACAAATTAATTTTTTAGATTATTTATTGACTTCACTTAAAAAATTAATAACAAAAAACTTAAAATGTACATAACATTTTTTTCATTGTAATTTTAGTAGTTTAATATTATTTTTATGGCATTTTCCTATATGCGCACTTAAACTAATAAACCAGTTTAGCATTATTAATAATGTTTTCATGAACCTTTGTTTTGGATAACTTCAAAAATTTGGTCTCGACTAATTTTGCAACAAAATCACTGCCAATTTCTTCCCTTAATTTTTAGTTTTAATTCCGTTATTCTCATTATGATTTCATTTTGTGCATTTCTTGCGTAAACTTTATGGGTCATGTAGCCCCACTAATGTTCATTAAACCGTGATTTGGATTGGTTCGAGATATGGATTACAGCGTTATCCTGTTGGAATATGCAATCTTCATCCATTTTTTCATCCATAGATGAGAGAAGAGCATCTTCCTACAATTAGTTATAAATTGCACTGTTCATTTTAGTTGGAACAAAACATATTTTTGATTTTTTTTGCAGCAGAAAAGGCTGCCCAACTCATAACACCGCCTCCATCGAAATTGTGTTTCAACATACGAATTTCGTTCGACCTCAAATCATGCCAATAGCAAGAATATGAATCGGGACTATCCAAATTGAATTTCTTTTTATTGGAAACGATTACTTTATTCCACTCATCTGTCCATTTGCAAATTTTAAACGATCTTCAGTTTAGTTTAGTAGACTATGATGCTGTTCGCAAAATGTTTGGAAGTGACAGGAAGGTTTATTTTTATTTGTGTAGCATTTAATTTCTTGCTGGTGGCTTCTTATTTTATTTTATTTTATTAATTTGTCTTTTTGTTAATTTTTGAGTACTTTTTGTTGTAATTTCTTAAGAAAGCCTCGAATAACTCCTTCCTTACGCTTAATTTCTCGTCTAATTTCTCTGTTAGGATAGCCTTGATCACAAAAACATTGAATTTCATTTTCTTCCTTCCTTTGACATCCAATAAGCTGATGAAATTTCCCAATTGAAACAAAAATATTTCCAGTAAATAAAAATGTTGTCATCAGAAACTGTTAAAATCTTTTAATATATATTTTTTCTGCAATAAATTTTTAGACAAATTTTGCTCGACTGCGTTTATAAAAAATATTCCACTGAAATGATCACCAATATGATCTGATTGCTAAATTAAAGAAAACAACAAAAGCAAGAAACAAATATTTCTTATATAAAAAAGTACCGCTATATCGCGAGTCATTGAAATGACACAACATTGTTTTTGGTTAAGAGAAACGAATATACCTCAAAGAAAATATGCACCAGTGTATGTTAGTTAGCTTAATAATAACGAAATATGTAGATATCTTTAGGGTTATATAATTGTGTAAATAATTATCATAAATTATGTGTAATAAAATTTTTGTATTAGGTAAGTAATTGTACTTCTAAAATTTTAATGATAATTATAAAACTAGGTTTTAGTGTAAGTACTTATAATAATATATAATGTAAAATAATATTTATTACTAAAAGTTATTATCTATTATGATTCATGATTTTAGAATTATATTCAATTGAAATAAATCAAAAATCTTAAAATTTCTTTGAAATTTACAAACATGTAGATTAAATTTATATAAAAGTAACTGTGATATTAAGTAAAATTATTTAGTTTTTCATAATAATACATAGAATAATTCAAATTGTTAGAAATATAGTATATAACTTCCATAATAATGAAGTATATCATATAATAATGTTTTAATTTATATAACAATGATTAGGGAATTAAATACATTCTATATACGAAAAAAAGTTGTTTGGAAAACGGTTGTCTATATGGTAATTACGTAAAATATATCATTTTTTTATATTATTTAATATTTATAAATGCAAGAGATTTTGTGCTCCAATAGCTAATAGTTTATAATTTTGATGGAATTTATATTACCCCAATGCTAAAATTAATCCTAATAATCAATTTAAATTTTTCCTGAGACCGTTTTTACTATGTCGGTTGAAATAATTAATATATACTTGGAAAATACTTTTCAGTACCATTAATAAAATTCTTGCAACTATAAAATTATTATAACAATATATTTATATAAATAAAACATTTTTACAATAACAATAGCTAATTATTCATGGTAAGAATATATGCTTCGATTACTATAAAAGAGAAGCAAAATATAAAGCTAATTCGGTATTCTCAACCTATAAATAGTTGTGAACTTAGTTTTTGTTTATGAAGTTCGATAAATTTTTGACAATTAAAAAAAAATGTATTAAAACAATTTGTAATTTACATTTCTATTAAGAAAAATTTAAAACAGTTCTTAGTTTTAAATATTTCATGTATAAATTGTATTGCTGCATTAAAAGCAGAAGAAAGTACACAGAAAAAAATTAAATTTCGTATTCTATTACTAAATTTATAAAGCCAATTATATGTTTTACTGAAATTGGAGCTATCACTAAATTAGTAAAATCTAATCTAAATGTTTTATTGAAAAAAAAAAAAAAAAAAAAAAAAATATTTTGTTTTCTTATTAAAATATTTTAACTATTTATAAATTTCAATGTTTAAAAATTCTCAAAAATTTCTAAAACCTTTTGTCTGAGACAGTAAAAATAATATTTGTTTTTAACAAATTTTTAAACCATATTTATTTTTGAATGTTTATAAGATTGAAATGTTTAATAAGATTTATTAATATATATATATATATATATATATATATATATATATATATATATATATATATATATATATATATATATACATTTATGTATATGAATAACGATTTTTTAATATTTAATTATATATATAAAAGAAAGTATCGTTATTGAATGAAAATATGATTGCTCTATATATCCCTTACCTATGAATTCCATATCTACCAAGTACGAATAAATAAATTACGATGAAACGACTGGAGCACTTCACATATGTTATTTGTATTTCTATAAAACAGACGTATTCATAATATTACGCTGATTTTAACATTTTATGGGATTAATGCTCTATGTATGATGTGACTCCGGGAAGTGGTTTTTATATGGTAATTTATTATAAAGAGTTTTAATTATTATATATAAGTTATTTGCACCGAATTTCATTAAAACATTTAAACCCTACTCCAGGTGGATACATGTGTGGTGACTAGGTCGAAAATCAACCTATCATAATCAGTTTCATGCTAAATTTCACCAAGATATTTTTAAGATTGCGAGCCAGCCAATCAGAAGGAAGGACATAGTTAAGGTAAACTTTAAGACACAATACACCAACCACCTATGGTGATTCCCGCAGAATGTTATTTCACGAACCCTTTCTCGGTGAATAAACATGTAAATAGAATTAGTCTTTCTTTCAATGGACAATGTATAAGCTACAAAGACTTTAGAAAGTAGCAACTCAGTCTTAAAGACAATAAGACGGTTTCTAGCTTTGATCTAGCATTTTGATTCCTAGCAAGTTGCTGTATCATCTTGAGTGAAACAAAATTCTTTGTGGATACTTTAAAATATTGTTAGTGATATCAAGATGTCCCCGGACCTCCATTTAGGAAGCCCTTTTTTTGGCAAAATAATTGAATGGAGTTAGATGTAATTACCCTACCAAGTTCTATGAAATAATCTAAAAGATGTTCATTTATATATACATTTGATTATAATGGACCACTACACAAATTCAAATAATGATTTGTTTAAAAAACTTTAGCCCTAATTTTTTCTGTGTGGAATTAATGTATAAACTGTTTTTTACATTTTACATTTTCCATTTCTACCATTTCCTTATATTTTTATGGTGTGGTGTCGGGTATTATACGTTTGTGCTGATGTTTGTTACGCATAGAAAAAAATCATTCGACACCTACCTTAAAGTATACCAATCCCCTCAGAATCAATTTCTAAGTCGATCTAATGATGTCCGGCCGTCTGTCCGTCCGTCGGGCTAGACGGCTGGCTGTCCATGTAAACATTGTGCACAAAGTACAGGTCGCAATTTAAGTACAGGTCGCAAAATAATTCAATGAAATTTGACACATAGGCTTCTCATAACACAAGGATGAAACCTATTGAAATTTGTTACGATCGGTCCATTATTTCACTTAGCCCCCATGCAAATATTCTCCCGGAATAGGGGTTTAACCATCATAAGTGCCTTAAATATAATAATATTTTAATGAAATTCGGAGTAAAGGAAGTTTTGTATAAGAATCAATCTTTGTGCCAAATTTCATGAAGATCGCTCCATAATTGATCATAGCTCCCATATAAAACCCTCTTCCGAAAATCACTGTAATGTGCATAAATCATATACACATATTAGTATCAGCCTTATATTCGACACAAATAAGTTTTATATAAGTAGAAATCATAGTGACAAATTTTATGAGCATCGCTCCATAATTTACCATAGCTCCCATATAAGCCCATTCTCGGGAATGCATAAATTTATATTATATAATGTTAGTATTAACGTAATATTCTGTATTCGTATATTTTATTTTACACTTAGTAAAAGTATCGATCCACATGTCTATTATAAGGCCCCCCCACGAATTTTGGTGGACATGCACATGGTGTGGGGTATCATATGGTCAGGTTTAACCGACTACTTCTTTCTTACTTGTTTTCAGATGAGTTAGCTGAAATGTCAAACATTTTTAAGAACATAAAGCGTATTACTTTATAGGGGCACGTTAAGGAAGTCGAAACATCCTGCTAGGCTAGACTTCGTTTAGAACAATATTTAATTTTATTTAATATTTTTTTATAGGTTGTGGTGTCTGGGAAACTCTTTTTAAAAAATAATATAAATATATTCCTTGTGGATCCACATCATCTTTATAAGATCCCAGTTGCAAAATATAAAACATCAGAATGTAATATTATCAATAAAAATATGAAAATCTGTAAAAAGCATTAAATAAATAAAAGTTCATTCTAATATAAAATTCAATTGTGACAGATGAATTATTTCCTACTCTTATCAGTTGCTTCAACTGAAATTATACAGAAAATATAACTGATTTGGGAAGATAGTATACAGAACCGACTAAATTCATTAGGAAAAAAATTCGGTTGCTGCAACGAAACTGTTTTCTCTGTGTAGATTTTTAATATTAGGATCATTTTTCAGCTAATAATAGTTTTTAATTTTAGATTAATTCTTTAGTTAATTGTAGTTTTTATAGTTTTTTATGATTTAAGGTTCTTATCATTGCTCTTAAATTGGTTTTAAATAATTTCTATAGTTTAATTTTAGAGAATTTTGTTAGCTATTTTTAGATATAATTTTAGTGAATTTTGTTAAATAGGTTTAGGTCATAATATTGGAATTGTTAGATTTTTATCTTTGATATTTTTAAATTTAGTTATAGAGATATTATTTTAAGTAATATTAAACATTTTAGAAGTTTAGATTTAGATTAGCTTTTTGTTTTTTGACACTTTTATCATTTTAGGCAATGACTACATCATTTATAGTGGTGTTTTTGAAGAAACTGGATTGAGCTGAATTGATGTAATTTCAAAGGTTTCTTAGGTTTGACTGAAATCCACAGTAACTTAGATAATTTTCTTGGATGATTCTTGTAACCAGTTAACTTACCAGAATTAATTTTTATAGGTAACAAACAAATTTATTAAACTATATAGTATATAATATTTTCTTATTTAATTCTATGAGCACATTTACAGCACACACACAGAGAAAGCAGATTCGTTGTGGCAACTGAGTTTTTTTCAAATCGAATTTATTCGGTTAGACCTACTATACTACAATTCATTCATATCTACTAATAATTTCGTTTCTTAATACCATATATTTGAGGATACTAATTGACTTTTAGTAACTATATAGTTGTGGCAGTCGATATTATTAGTTAGGTATATCGATGTTTAAAAATAATACTATACTTACAGCCAAATATGTGATTTTTGCGAATGTCATAAAAAAAGGAATTGGTAGTCCCAACTAAAAAAAATAGATGCCTTTATTATTTAAATCCATACTTTCAAAAGTAAAAAAATAAAATAAAAGCAATGATACTTTGTTGAAAACTATTTGGTTTTTTATTTTAAAATGCTTATAAATTAATAATTAAATGTAAAATACTTATCAATATGTACATATGTGAATACATTAAAAAGTATGTAAATTATAAATTCAAATTAATATATAATTAACAATAAATGTATAATATTTTATAATAAAATAAAAACGTACATATTGGATACAATGAGTTTTAAAAAATTAAAAATTGGAACTATTGTATTAACGTGGAACTATTTAGTTTCAACAGAATTTCTTTCTTCAATATCAACTTTTTCTAACAACTAAATTTAAAAACAAGTTATTAAATATTAAAAAAATCCAAATACATCCTAATTACATCAAAATGTGAAATACATTTTTCTTGAACTTAAATTTTGGTTTGTTTAGCAGTCTTGAGTTTGAGTTTTGAGAAACGCTACTGCTGTTTTGAACTCTGCAATTAAACATCTCACAGTGTCCGATCCAAAAAAATTAAATGGAAATAAATCTTCAGTTTCCGAATGGCTAATCCGATTTCAATGAAATTCCAATTTTAATGAAATGATAGTAGAGGTGCAGGCGAGTTTAAGTTTTGACCTTGGAGCATGTAGATATAACGAGGACAGCTCTAAAGGGTCTTAAAGTTTGACGCCTCGGATATGAAAAATATTTAAAACGATCTTGATGTTTAGTTAGATATGAATAATTAATCATTAATTTTTTCATTAAAGTCAAATGGTCCAATAAAAATATTGGTAAATTAAATTTATTATCAATGAAATATTTAAATTACGAATAATAAATTAATAGCTTAACATTTTCTTTTATTTCCCAGATTTATTTTTTATATTTGAACTTCTTTTGTTTCATTTAATTTTGCACATTTTATTTTTAATTATTTTTATTTTTCCAACCTATTTTATATATTCTTTATGTTCGTTTGTTGAAAATTTTTTTACAAGTGATGCAAAAATCATTTGTGTTTAAGTAATATTTTTTAAATTCTTAATTATGATAAAATACTGCTACAATTAACTTTATTTTCGATTGTGAAACTCAATTGGGTACTTAAAGTAAAATTTCGTTTATTACAATCGAATTATTATTGTACGCCTAAGAATATTTTTAATTTGAAAGTTTATCATTAACTCATTTTTAGGTGAATGAACCAATAATTAACACTGTGATTTAATACGCATTACTAAATTTGGTTGTGGTTAATATGATTTCAAAATAATGTTGAAATAATAATAATGATAATTATAAATAAGCAATTAAAGAATTGTTATAAGCAAAACTTATTAATTTAAAATTATAATATAAAAATAAAACTAATAAAAGAAAAAGAGAAAATAAAACATCTTCTATGATGATCTTTACGGGTAAGTATATTGTGTTTAAAATACTTAATGATCATTATCATTATTAAAAGTCATTTCATTTCAGATGGAGTAATTCTACACAACTAATAAAATAAACAAAATATAAACAATTTAGTAGGTTTTGGTCTATTCAGAATATATTTTATTAGATTAGTGAGTGGTATTCCTTTTGCGTTATTTAGTGATGATTATTTATAATAAATTCACTTTTGTTCTCACAAGCCATTCAATTAAGAAGTGATTGAGAAAGTAAAATACACAGGGAATTAATAATTTCCTTGAAAATACATGAATGATATACGAAGAACAATTGCACTAAGATTTGCAGTTTTAAATTATTGAAAGATTTGGAGTTTAAAATTATTGAAACTTATCAAAATTCATTATTAATATTTTTGTTTATGTGTAATCTGAAAATTTTTGAAAGGAACCAAAATTGTTCAATTATTTTATTTATACTTGTATCATAAGATGTAAATGTTATATATTTTAGATTAATATATGTATGAAAAATTGTTGATTGTTGGTTTATGTCAATGTTGTTGGATATATAATAAATTTATTTCGCCTTAGTATTATAGAACAAAAAACTTACAATGTTCCAGAAATTGAAAATTTTCTTTAATAAAAGTAAGTAAAATGAAAATTTGACTGAACAACCACTACACTTCACAGAGATGATTTCAGAATTATAAACATGCCCAACCACCCATTAGGACTAAGTAGAGACCCTCCTATTGGTCTATTTTATATTAAAATTTTGATTTCAGCCTATATATTCTAAAATCCCAAAGCATGAACAGAATGCAGTCTCGGAAACTCCCATGTGTTCCAAAGAGTTCGCCAACTACTTTTTTTAGACCAGCAACATATATAAACTTTATGCGCAAAATGCAAAAAATTGTGGGATTATTTTTACAAACGCCTTAAATTTTTCTACACTTTACGATTTTAAATAATTTTAAATATCTTAACAAACAAATATTTTATTAAATATAATAATATTTGGTATAGTTGAATTTCTTACTCTCACTTTTCTATAATTCAAAAAATGTATTAAACACAAACTTTAAAAAAATATATTACAATTACTTTTCATTCTTAATTATTCCGTAAAATTGTGTAAAAACTACAACAACATCAAAATTAACTTAACCACCACTTTTTAGACTATTTTATCATTTTTATTGCAAAATTTATCATCATTTCTTTTATTTAACTTAATTACAATAAAACTACAATAAAATTTATACAACATTTGTTCAGTTAGTCAGTCAGTTAAAAGGTCTCTTACCGAAAATTGCAAGCATTCAGTCATACAGTCAACCTTTAAACAATTTGTTGCAAAAGCACTTAACTTTTTCCTGCTCTATTATTGTTATGATTATTAAGAACAGTTAAATGTAGATATAAAGTAGAAAATTGTTGTTACCACTTATAAAATACACAAGTACATGCATACTATATACATACATATATACGTACTCATAAATAAAAATAATGTGAAGAGAGCCAAGACTGACTATAATTTTAATGTAATAACAATGTTATAATGAATAAAATTATAATAGACACAACCCAACAATGAACAACAAAGATATAAACAAACAAAAACAAAGCATTTGTATATACTAGAGATGAGTAAGAGGAGTGAAATGGAGAAAAAAATAATGTGAAAATAAAGTTATACATAACCGTAAAAAAAAACTTTACAAAATTGTAATAACAACAATAAAGAGTTAAAGAGTAGTCAAATTGTTATTGAAGTATTGTACTTGTTAAATGCATATGATAATGTATGTAATTATATAATTTCTTTTCTTTTTGTTATTTACATTGCGAAAAAAATCATATAATAATACTTATCCGCACATACATATGTACATAATATGTACATATGCATGTAAATATGTATGTATATGAACAAAAATAAAAAAACTTTTAAAATACGACTAAAATTTTTTTCGCACTTTTTTTATTTTTTCTTAAATGCAATTATTTTTTACTTGATTACGACGGGATTTTATTTAATCTTTTCTGGCGTTTGTGCGTGTTTTTTGCCTAATTTTTATTTGGAAAGCTAACTTCCTAACCGAAAAACTCTGTTAGAATTTTTACTCTAAGATATTTTTAGGATGATATTTGATAAGCGTTCAGCATCCTTTTTAAGTTCTACATGATATGCGTGGAAGTTTTTATTTTTAAAACTATACTGGTGCATATTCATATACACGCATTTAAAATTTTTGTTTTTCTTTGAGGTATATTCGTTTCTCTTAATCAAAAACAATGTTGTGTTGTTACAATAAATCGCGATATAACGGTACTTTTTTATGTTTCTGTTGTTTTCTTTAATTTAGCAATCAGAAAATATTGGTGATCATTTCATTTTATTTCAATGGAATATTCCTATAAACGCAGTCTAAAAAAAATATTGCTATATATATATATATATATATATATACATATCTGTTGACAACATCACTGTTTACTAGAAATATTTTTGTTTTAAAATTCAATTTTTTTTCGTGATCAAGGCTGTTCTAACAGAGAAATTGGATGAAAAATTGACTGTTCGGAAGGCTTTCTTAAGAAAAGGCAGAAATGCAGTGCGCGGAAACCAAGAAAAGGTACTCGAAAATTAACAAAAAGGCAAATTAATGAAATAAAGGAAGAAGCCACTCACAATAAATTAAATGCTACAAAAATAAAAAATAAACTTAACCTTCCTGTCACTTCCAAACATATTGCACATATTTTTCGAACAGATGGTAGTATGAATTAATGAACTTAGCATTCCACTAGTGGACTAGCCGGTTTGCAGTTCGGATTTAAATCTAATGAAGAATCTATTGGGGCACATAGCCTGTAAAGAAATGCACAGAATGAAACCGTAATGACAATAACGGAGTTAAAATTAAAAAATGGGCAAGCCTGGTAAGAAATTGACAGTGATTTTCTTCAAAAATTAGTCGAATCAATGCCAGAACGAATTTTTGAAGTTATGCAAAATAAAGGTTCATCAACACATTAATAATAATGTTAAATTGGTTCATTAGTTTAAGTGTATATATAGGAAAATGCCATAAAAATGGCATTAAAATTGAAATTAAAAAAAAGAAATTAATCTATTTTAAGTTTTTTCTTGTTATTTTTTTAAGTAAAGTCAATAAATAATTAAAAAAAAATTAATTTGTAGCACCTTAATTATTTTTTAGCCCCATTTTTGGTAAGTTGATTAAAAAAACTGATGTACTTTCATAGGAATATGCACCAGTGTATATTCAACTATAGAAATATATCACTCTCTCAATAATCTATTTTAAAGAAGATTTTACAATGTCTTCATTTTTGAGATTACGAAAATACATTTTTGCCAATAAATTCTACAAACTTTCGAATTTTTTAGGGCGTCCTTGATTTTAGAATAAATTTTGACTTAACCTTGCTATTGAATCACATTTTAATGTGATGTGATTTGTGTCCAAGCAAAATGCATTTATATAAAAGTATTTCGTTTTCCGCCAAAACTGAATTATTTTGAAATATTAAAAGAATTACCTTAAGGTATACCGTTTGATTCACAATCACTTTTTGATATTAGCTCTACATAAAAAATCTATTTGTCAAATTTCATGAATATCACTCCATAATTGACCAAGCTACCATATGAAACCTCTCTTTTCAAAATCACTCTAACGTGCATAAATACCACAGAGATGTTAATATCATGTTAATATTTTATTTGTAGAAACTACAGTGTCAAATTTTGCATGAATCGATCCATAAATGTATAATACCATAGATGAACATAATATACGTTTTATAGAAATATACATTACATTTAATAAAAGTATCGATTCACAATAAAACATATGTCCCATATAAGACCCTTCTCAAGTTTCGATGCACATTTACAATGGTGTAAGGTATCATATGGTCGGACTATGTATTCTGACTTCTTTTGTTATTATTTTCATCTCTTTTGAACACATTTTACTCTATTTATTTCTACTTGTCTAATAATTATTTTTATTACAATTTATATTATGATAGTCTTTTTAACTTAATAATTTTATTTTTTCCTTATAATTGAGCTTAATTCCCCTCTTACATAAATTTGTTGTGAAATAAATAAAAAAAATCACAAATTCATTATGTCAATCTGAAGTTCCTTAGAAATTAAAATCATTAATATTCATGATATTTTTATTGAGAATTTTGTTTCCAGTTTTGGTGCGTTATTATTAAGAAATAATTTTGGTTGAAGTTAATGAACGAATGGTGTATGATTTTAATTAGAGAAGTGTTAGTCATGATTATTAAGTGTTTTTTGGAAATATAGTACATAATTGGGGGTTTCGAATATGTCGTATAAAAATATAGTTTTCTTTGTCTAGAATATACATACATACTTATATTATTCAAAATTGAATAAAATTATTTTATTAAATTTAGTTATTTGAAAAGCCTGCGCACAGTGGCGCCGATCTCAAAAATTTTGGTATTAATTCTGTATCTTCTAAACTACTTATCGGATAGAATTGAAATGTTGTAGAGGAGGACTTAGCTTTAAAAATAATCATCTTGTAGTTTTCTTTTAATAATGCAAGATAAGCTACAGGGTGACATATACAAGTAATACTAGTTTTTACCTATATTTATAACGTAGTATCAAGACAAACGTCAAAATCAGTGCGAATCTATACAAGGTAACCTCAGTTAAATAACTGATTATATTTTTGGTTGTTACAGCTATTAAGCTGCATATATATAAAAACATTAATGAATTCGCCTCATTCTTATTTTTGTGCAACTGTTTTTTGGCACCTTCTATAAATTCGTGTTAATTTTGACGTTTGTCTAGATAAGAAATTGTCTAATATAGATAGTACATAAAAGAAAACTGCTACTTCTTTGCTTAGTTTTAAATGTAGTAAATTGAGTAGAAATAGAAAGCAGAAGGAGCAGGAGAGGTAGCAATAAAGGTAGCAGTTATAATTTTTCATTCATTTATTATATTTTATATATTAGCACCTTTTATTTTAAATGTATCGACATTACTTACAATTTTTTCTAAAATTTTATTGCATTATTTTTTAATAAAAATTGCACAGAATTTAACTAACATCATGAATTTTAATGAGCAATATTTTAGAACCAAACGCGGTGAACTATGACTCAAGAATTACACTTGATTCTCTTTGTTTAAGTATTTTGGATGCAAAAAAAATGAAACTAATTTTTTTTTATTTCAATAATAAATCGTCGGGAAATTGAAAAGAATAGATAATTTCTTGAAAAATTTAGTTTCGAGATTTTATTCAGAAAAGTTGAATATTGCGATATCGTTATTTTTAAAATTTTCGAATATTATGCGAATGTTTACTACCGAGAAATTATCGAGAAAAGTTCGATGTTACAAACAATACAAAAACAATATGACAGTTTTGTGCGGTACATACATGAAAAACTTGCAAATCAGTGGGGCTTATGAGGCCACTTTCTTATTGCACTATGGTAAAAACGAATGGTGTTTTATTACAAAAACAAAAAAACGTATTATGCTCACTTTCCTTATATCTGCTATTTCACTACTTTTTCTGTTACCCATTAGTTATCTCCTCTGCCAATTTATTGCTATCTCTTCTGTTAGTATTAACTACACAGGAAGGTAGCAGTAAAAGTAAAAAATATTTTAAGGGATGCAGTTATAAAAATTAAACTACAAATGGAGTGTATGGAGCCAAATATTTTATTTTTAAAATTACTGCTGCATTTGAACTACATATTTTATAGCTTCTGCTCCATTTCAGGTTTTATTTTTTTACGAGTAGCAGTAGTTATAGGAAGTGTTAGACTACAAAAAATTATAATTTGTTTTGCTACCACTACTGACAATTTTCAGTAGCTGTAGTTTTAGCCAAACCAAGAGTTTTTCAAACGCTGATCGTAACTTCAACAAATCCGAATTCAAAGAAAAAATCTACTTACTCACCTTATAATTAGAAAGATATTTACACTTGAATTTTAATTTTTTGACTCGACTTCTTTTCGTTATATGGCATTCAAAAATGCTAAAGTAAAATCTGTAAAAAAGTAAAAATTTAGCTTAATTTTCAAAAAGTCTTTAAAGTTTTTGAAATTAAATATTTTAATGGCCGATCTTAAAGCCAAATAATCTCAATTCACGTAGAAAGCCGATTTTCTGAAAGTAGTCCTTAGTGTGCTTGGCAAAAACTGTACTTTTTTCAAAATTAACGCTTATTTTTTCAAGATTTGGAGATGCGTCTTAAACGAACCAAAATTACCTCGTTTCACGGAGAGGCGTACATAAAGTGATCAAAAAGTAGAAACAAATTTAAAATATCTAAAACTTAGGTTTTAAAGTTTTCCTTTGTATAACCTTTGACCAATAGTGATAAAATGATATTATTCCTCTACATGTGTGTCCGCAGAGCAGTTATCTTATACAATTCTAACAACAAAAATTTGAACTTGTGGGAAAAAATCAAAGACATGAAAAACCCTGGTTCATTTCAAACAAATTTTTCTAATTTTTCTACTTTGAAGAATTGTACTAAATAACCATAAGGACCGTGAACCACAAAACTTAGAAATTTTATTACTTATAGTGTTGCTAATACAAAATCATTAGCCATTTTGCCAAAAACAAAAACGTGTTCGAAATAATTATAACATAAACTCGGTTCATTGATTTTAAAATGTTTGTGTTTTAGCCCATATGAATTTACAAGTTTGATAATGCGAAATGTCAATGTTTTCAATTGAAATATGAAATCCCGTTCTTTTATAGGAAAAGTTATGGAAGTTTATATTTGAAAATTTCCCATGTTGCGTATACTTAATATATTTATTACAATGAACATTAAATATTAATCATACGTTAAGTGTGATGAATTCTTAAATTTCTTAATTGAAGTGATTGTTTTATCTACAAAAAAATTGAAGACGCCCATTAATTGCGTTTATCATCTATTTCTTTTATTACACAAAATTACTGATCCAACAACTACCTTAAAGTATGCCTATGGATTCAGAATTACTAGATTTAATGATGACCGTCAGTCTGGCTGGCTGGTTTTCTGTTCATGATCATTTCTAATCGGTTTGTCCAATTTACATAGAAATTCACACAATTGTAGTAGAGAATTTATTTAAAGAAAATAGAGTCCACATTTTTTCCGATAAAGAAAATATTTATAAACATTTGGTATTGCATCTGAAATTAAATATTTGTCAGTGAAGATATCCTAACGAAATTTTTCGTTAGGATGTCTTCACATCCTAATGATTTTTGATTAATATGTCTTTATCTTAATTTGCAATAACAACGTGTACAAAATTTAAGTTTTAGATAAAAGTTTTCAAAAAACCGTCAAAATCCCAAAAAGAGAAATTTTCGAATCACATTTATTGTTCCACAGGTAAAAGACGTTCGGACACATTACGGTTGCTGAAACTACATTCCGTTTGTTAATCTAGCTTTGGGTTTCTAGAACATATGATAATGCTAATGTTAAAATTTTGCTATAAAATAGGTTAAATTAAGAAAAATATAGGATTTGGTTTTGTCTGCTGCTTTAGAATGATATATTTGAGAAAAATATGAGATATGTATATGTTTTAATAGGAATTTTGTATTTAGAAAGGAATAAGTGATGACATTTTTTGCTATAAATACAAATACACCTCTACTATGATTGTGTTAATTTTTATATAAAGTGGTTTAGTCCCATTGTGCATTGTTTCTCTTTTGCTGTTATTGGGATTATATTGAAATAGGTATGTATTACAAGCGCTAAGAATGTTAAAGATAAACCGATAGATAAATTTTATGATATAAGGACTGTGAAAAAAAAATCCATGCATACAAAACTGGTTATAAAAACTAAACCAGTGGCCGCTTTTTTAAACTATATTTATTTTATTATAGAACGTTTTGTTCAAGTTCTAAAATTATTTTTTGGTTTTTTATAAAATATCTAACCTTTTTCGGAATTCCTTCCATTAAAGCTTTTATTATGTTTTCGGTTACTTTTCTGCTGAAATAACACAATTTTTCTTTAAACTCCGTTTCATTTCTTCTTAAAGTTTAGTATCCTTTAAATGGTTTTTTTACTAGGGAGAATTCTGGAGAATTTGGTAGATTAGCCTGTTTCGGTATAAACACAAAACTATTTGTTTCATACTACTCCATCGCTTTATGGCTCTAGTGAGAAGTAGCGGACGAGAAAAATGCGAATCTACTCTTTTTTTTAAGGAAACGAGGAAGTATTTTCTGAATACACTCATTCACGTATATTTCTGAGTTAATGGAGCCATTTGTTATGAATGAAGTGCTACTTTTAACGAATGTACAAATGGCTTGTCAAACCAAAAACTTTCTGGGTAATTTTGATTTTTATGTACACTATATTTTTCTATCAGATTCAGTCTAGTATCTACAACATAGAATTCCTAGCGAGAAATTTGCAAAATATTTACTACATTCCATCGTACATTCGTACATTCCATCGCCCATTATGCACCACGAAACAGGTAAATGTTCTACAGAGAAAGTTTCAGTCGAAGAAAAACGCAAATCATTCTGCGTTCTGTGCATATAAAGGATGCGAAAAATACAAATTTTTTAAACAAAAAATTAATGCTAAGAAAAAAGCTAAGAATAATACACAATAGAAATATATTCACTAATACAGAATCTTCATTTGCATACATAGTAAAGGGTAATAGTGGACCAAATATAGACACAACTGAGGTAGATATTGCAATTAATAACCCATTTATGCAGGAAATAAAGCACTTTATGGCAAATATAATTAATCAAATTGAAAACTTTCATTTATTTACCATTTTATTACAAAGCATAACCCAGTTAGCTGTTTATATAAACCTTTTGCGCAAAGTACAGGTCGTATTTCTCGGGATAATTCAATTTAACATATATGACTTTTTATAACTGTAAACAAGCCTATTGAAATTGGTTATTCTGGTTTATAATTGACTATAGACCTCATAAGATACCCTCTCCGAAAATCATTTAGAATCATAGAATAGGGTATCATAAAGTAGGACTTGATCGACTATAACCTTCTTACTTGCTTAATTATTTTTTATTTCCTCATTTCAGTTATCAACTTTGGATTCCGTAAAGATTTCACATATATCAGTTTTTGTGGAAAGTTTCTTAATCATTGTGTACCCTTGTGGCAAATATTGAATAAGCATCCAATTTCGTAGCATAACCCTCTAACGGTCGCAGCAAAAATGATGAATAGTGTAAACATTTTGGAGGATATTTAGTTTATTATGTCAACTAATTAATCAAATAATTAGAATACGAATAGAAGTTAAAATATAAAATATTAAAAAAATAAAAAATAAAAAAAATAAATAAAAATAATAAAAAATGCCCTGAGGTAGTTAGATAATATTTTAAAACATGTTTTTTTTAATTGGATATAACTAATAATTGGTATAGAGATTTACCAGATATTCCTACCAAATTACTTTTTTAAACAGTTGTGCCTACTAAAAAATTTTGCTATCCCAGTCGAGTTATGGAATAGTACTCACGATCGACTAAATCCCACTGGCTATAAATTCGGTTCCCATAACGAAACTGTTTTCTCTGTGTAGGTATAAGTAATGCAATTATTCAAATCCAAATGGAATATTATCACTTGAAATAAAATAATAGAAAAAGTAATAGTCAGGAATATAATTTTTTACACCGCAAAGTTTATTTGTTCTTTATCGATGAAAATACTGTCCAATTCTTATTATTCTGTGTGACAATTATGTATTATTTCACAAATAAAACAAATCTTTTTGACAAATTAAAATGTCTTACTTTTCCGTATTTATATTAATGAAGCCTATATTAGCTGCCACATGTTCTAAAGGTAATGAAAAACTTGTTTAACTGTTATACCAATACTAATGAAAAAGAATACATAAAAATAACCATAATACTAACCACAATTTAATAAATGTGGTCTTTTTTCAAAGACATACTACTACAAATGTAAAAAAATTACATAAACAAACACATGTGTATGTGTAAATATACGTGAATGTAATACATGTACAAATGTATGTACGTGTAAAATAATATTGTTTATAAAATGATATATATATGGTTGTTTTTATTATGTTTATGTTATTGTTATTATCATTGCCTCTCATTGTTATTGTTATTATAATTATTTCATTGTTATTATAATGTTATGTTATTGTTTATTATTTTTACTTTTACTATGGTTATAAAATTAACGCAATACAATATTAAAATAAGAGTATATTGTAACAATAGTTTACATGTGTATAAAAAAATTAACTTTATATGTACATAAGTCCAAAACGAAATAAGTTTTAAATTGGAGCTTAAAATTTTGTATAAAATATTTTTGTTTTTACTAACGTCTATATAATAAATGTGTAACGTTTTCATTTTTAAAATATATAAATTAAAATTTAATTTTATTATACAAATATCATTTTTTTTTCAATATTGATTTTTGTAAAAATTATATAATTGTTTAAATATTACAATTTTCATAGCAGAGAACTTGAATTTTAAAATTTTCTGAATACTCAAAATATATATGTTAACATTTTTATAAAAATATTACTAACAAAGAAATGAAAATTAAAAATGTTTAAGAAATTAACATTTTATTATTAATATTTTTAGAAATGAAAATTTTAATTTTTTAAGCAGTGAATATAGGTCTGCTACTTTGCGTGATATTTTCGCTATTTTTGCAAGTATTTTGCTCGAAAAGCGTTTCTGTGCACATAAAAATAGTAAAACTAGTAAACACTTCAAGAGAAAATATTTTTTCTCTTTTGCTATATTTTACTTGAGTATTTTGTATGAATAATTAGAAAATATGTTTAATTTTTTCAATCTTTTTGTGGTAGTTTTTGAATGATGTCTTGAAAATTTTAAAATTATGATTTATACTTTATAAAACTTACGTGTAGAAAAGTATTGTGCTACTAATTCATGCACCTTTAGGTGATTTTCGGAAATGGTATTTTTAAGGGAGCAGCGGTCAACTGTGAGCTGCTCGTTTTGAAATTTGGTTCATTGATTTGTATTTAAACAAAATGTGCTAATTCGCTTACATATTGCTTACAAATTGAAATTTTTATCTGATTAGTGCACTTCGAAGTAATTTAAGGAAGCTCTTTGTATGCAGTTATGATACCAATACTAAAAAAATTGGAAGCTAGGTGAAATAATGGGCTTGAAACAATAGGCTTCGACTCTGAATTGTACAAGTTCTATGCACCAAATAGCGTTAAATTGTCTTCCAAATCTACTTGAACTACATGAACGTACAAACGGACAAAGTTAAATTGATTCAGCTGGTGATTCAAGTCGATTGGTATATTCTAAGGAAGATTTTATCCTAGTTTTTACCATGCACTCGATTCAAGTGAAGCATGTAGTTGTGAGGATTTGAAGGAAATAATAGAAGTGACGATTTTAAAGAAATAATACTTCATTATTTCCTTAAAATTCTCAAAATGCGATGATTTACAAGCAAATCAAGAAACTGAACTATTGATGACATTAAAAAAAAAAAAATTAATAAAAATTTTACTTTTTTATCGAAACTAAAATTTATTTTACTATTTTTCGTTTTCTTACTTTTTCAAATAAAAGTTTATTTTTGAGAATTTTTTTTTAATTTCTCTTTTTTACTAGTTTTACTAGAATTTCAAACTAACAATCCTAATATTTCGCTATTGAAAATTTTAACTATAGGAAATTAAAAAATAAATACAAAAAGTTTGAGAAATTTAAAATTGATTTCTAAACATTTTTAAAACATAAAATTAAAAAAAAAAAAAAAAAATTAAAAAATACAAAAGAATTGTATACTGGCAAGGACAATGTTTTATATTATTTTAAAATATAAATAAAACCATTTATTTAGACGTAATGAGTATAAATAATATTCAATATATGTCAAATTTAAAATACAAGATATTTCTGGTGGCATATTTAAGAATATACACAAATTCGAATTTAATTAACTAATTATACAAGCATAAAGTATATTTTTTATTATAATAAATTTTAATACTTATACGGTTTAACCCATTAGTAATTTTTCCATTTTCATAATTTCATATCATTGAGTATCGGATATTGATAAAATACAATTTTATAGAACACAAAATTGCCCTAACGAGG
Organism: Protocalliphora azurea; assembly: GCA_932274085.1. Lineage (NCBI taxonomy): Eukaryota > Metazoa > Arthropoda > Insecta > Diptera > Calliphoridae > Protocalliphora > Protocalliphora azurea. The sequence goes on along the minus strand of OW026519.1, from coordinate 20,923,452 downwards.
TTTTGTGGAAATAATTGTCTTGTTAGTTCTACAATTGATATGAAAATATGTAGATTAGGTTTACATGGGGTTATTAGCCACTATACAAAGTGAATGTTAATTATTGTATATCTAAAGAACTATTCCAACGATTTAAATTTGTTGTCCAGATTCATATTCAACATGTATATATTACTCAGAAATGATATATGTTGTGTTTATATTATCAACAAATAAAAGTAAAAATAAAGCGTTTATTTTGTAAGATAGAGGAATATAAAAACATTGATAAAATTGGAAAAACTAGTAATTTTCATTTGAAAGTTATACGATCATATCATCAAAAATCTGAGATTGAGAGTTTTGAATACAGGCCCCCGATGTACAAAATATTAAGTAGTAGATTCTAATATGTTTGTAGTGGTTTTATTGGGCACTTATGGGACTATGTTTAATTAAGGCACCATCCTCATAAAATTTGGCACTTTATGATCTGTCAATATACAAAACTTATTTAAGTCAAATATACATAGTCATAATGCTAATATTTATATGGGATTTATGCGCAATAATACAAAATTTGTAAGAAGATGCTATCATGGATGGGGCCTAGGTTAGTTGTGAATTGATGTATATGCAATTTGATCCACAGATTTAAACTTATATAAAAATATAGCTGATGAATTAAATTGAAATATTACTATATATAGTATTTATGAACTTTAAACTTCTATTTCGGAAATGTATTTGTGAAATAATAGCTCAATCATAACCAACAGTGTTGCCAGTTTAGCCTTTTTGTTTTATTTTTTTATTTTATTTTACTTTTAGCCTCAAAATTTTCGTTTTAGCTTTTAGTTTTTTTTTTTTACTTTTTCTAGTCTAAAAATTGTCTTAAAAAGGCTAAAATTTTAGTATTTCAAGAAAGAAGAATACAATTTCTTATTTGCTGTTACTAATTTTGTTTTTACAGAATCATCCATTTAAGAATTATTATATATTAATTTGCACAAAAAATCGAGATTATATATTTATATTTTACAAAATTTTCGCTTGCGGAACTTCATTCTTAAAATCAAATATAACTTAACTTATTATATGGACTTACCTAATCAATTATTATAATTATTTTTTAATATATTTCATTAACCATAGAAACTAACATCTATTCAGGAAAAAATTTTCCCTTTCTAAAAAATAATATTACTTGGCAACCATAAAACAAATCGGTGCCGCTTTTTAGCAAAATTTATCAATGTTGCAACCCTTTTAGTTTTTAACTTTAAGAGATTAGTAAATGTATAGTAAAGTACTTCGGGATTTAAAGGTTTCAATAAATTCAATTATGTGGGTTACGTGTTCTCAAAAATTATAAATTTTTTGGGAAATTTAGCTATCTATAACACAAAGAGATGGTTGTAAAAGGACTAATAATCACAAAAATTTATATGAAAAAGTGTTGAAGTCTAAAACTTTTATTCACCAACATAACGTTTCTATGTTATTTTAGCCAAATTTTGCCACCACCCACTGTGCAAAAATTTATAAAAATGCTCATAAATCTTTTATTATTGAAATGTTATCCGTTTTTAACAAAATATTCCTACATGAGAAAATTCCATCCAGTTTTAAAAAATCTGTACTGATTCCTCTCTTCAAAAATGGTGATCCTAATTGTCCATCAAACTATCGCGGGTTATCGCTAATTAATACCCTATGCAAAATATTTGATACCACTTTACTAAATCGTTTAACGGATGGGACCGATTGAGACATCATTTTAACTGGATTTCATGTCGGATTTAGAACAAATTATTCAACCATTGACAACATTTTCAGCTTCGTTAATATTGTGTATATAAATAAGCCAACAACAAGAATACATATGATTCCTTTGTTGACATTTCGTCTGCTTTTGATACAATTCCTCGTAATAGTTTATTCTACAAGCTTTCGTGCCTGGGTTTGTATTCTAAAATAATAAGAATTCTTTAGCACATGTATGAAAATACTGAAAGTTGTATCTGGAATGAAAACTCTTATTCAGATTCTTTTTCTGTCGAATTATTCTCATTATATATTAATGATTAAGCAGAAGAGTTACTTGGGGGAGTAAATGTTAAAGTATTGCTTTATGCCGACGACATTGTTATTTTATCAGACAGACCAATGGAATTGCAAAAAATTATTGAGAACTTATATAATTATTGTTCAACGTGGTGCTTGAATGCTAATCTAGATAAATCTAAAAAAATTTTATTTCGTGTCGGTACAAGAATTTCTTCAAGTTTAAAGTGGGTTTTTGGTAGTGATTAAAATTGTAAATAGCTATAAATATCTCGGAGTTAATATTACATATATTCTCTCCTTTAAGAAACACTTAAACAACAAAATTAATTGCATCAAAATTGGCGATAAAATCTACTTGGTCTAAATATATTAGCAATCCGCAAATATCACAGAATAATAAACTAAAAATATTCCAAGCTGCGTCTAGGTCAATTATTTTACATGCAGCGCCAGTATAGGGCTATGCAAAATATGAAGAGGTTGAAAAACTATTTAGATTTTTTTTTATAAAAAGGATGCTAGCTATACTTACACGACACCTAATTACATCATGTATTTAGAGACAAACCTTGAGTCACTATACTTATCTAACTTAAGACTTCACCTCTGCTACATCAATAAAATATTGGATATGAATCCTCACAGATTAATTCGCATTTTAGCATTAAATATTATAGAACAGTACATATACTGGGCTAAGGAGTGGGAAAATATTTGTCATCATATACAATATACCCCTGATTACTCAATATTACCACTAAGCAGACGATGAAAACCTATAATAGACCAAATTTAAAGAACGTAATGATTATATACAATGTTCACAATTTCTTGATCTATATCCAAATCTAGATTACAATGTTTCATCGTTATATACTTCATACTTTTCTGCACATTCAGTCAGTTTAGTAATAAGGGCTAGAGGGGGCTTATTAGACTTGAATGCTAGATCATGTAGAAATAACTCAGTTGGTATTTGTACAATTTGCAATTTAGATGCTAGGGAAAATACATTTCATTTGATCGGTGTTTGCTCAATATATGTATATATAAAATCTATTAAAAACTAATAATAATAATAATAATAATAATAATAATTTTAAGAAATTCACCCAAAAATGTAAGAATTATTAATGAAAAAGAATTATAATTCAAAAATGGTAAATTATTTCAAAAAATTTGGTCATTTTTCATTTGATATATAACCCAAATTTATATTGGAGTTTTGTGATCGTTTTTCATTGGGTCATTTTGCTAACTGCGTTTCTATATTTCACTTATGACATTATATATTAAAAAAAAAAAAAAATCAAGAACTAATAAGAACAAAAAAATATAGCTCTTTTCTGGCCTTATTTTTGGAGGCATTTAGCCTTTTCTGACCTTTTTCAAAGCATTTCTTTTTCTCAACTTGCGGCAACACTGACAATCAATTTCAATAAGTTGGTCAAATCTACGAAGACAGTGAGTGTAACAGTGCACTTTAAAGTGGGGGGTTATTAATATATTAAATGATGTGGTCAAACCTCTAGAAATTAATAATTAAATAATTATTAAAAAATTTTATAAGTATTACAATTTAACATTTAATTAAATTCGCATTTGTGTATATTCTTATATATACCCTTATAAATATCCTGTAATATGTATAATAAATTATTACTTACTTATATTGTAAAATAACATTAAATTTCTCGAAATTTTCATATTTATTTTTTAATTTCTTATAGCAAAAAAATTTCAATAGTAAAATATTCATTGCCCTAAAAATTTAAATTTTAGTTTTTCAAATTTTCATTTCTAAACTTTTAAAAAAAATATTATTTATTTTTAATTTTTCATTTCTTTGGTAGTAATATTTTTTTGAAATTGTTAGCAAATATAATTTGGATATTCAGAAAATTTTAAAATTAAAGTTCTCTGCTGTAAAAATTGTAATATTTAAATAATTATATAATTTTTACTAAAAGTGATTTGAAAAAAAATTATAAATGTAAAACATTTTTAGTAAAATTTTAATAGTTATTATATTAACTAATAAAATATGTTGAATATATAAACATTTTAATATTTTTATCTTAAGTAACTTTAAAATTATTTTGATGAAAATATTTTGAAAATGTTCATTTAAAATTATGCATTATGAATTTTAAATATTGTTGGGAAAAAGTATAGATATTTATTTATTTTTTTTGTATCCACTTTTTAACTACTAATTTTATAGTTAAATATTTTGGTTTTGGCCTCAAAGCATTGTTTGGTTTCTTTGTCTTAATGCGGTTAGAAGAATTTAAAGTGCTAACAAAATTTCTTACAGTTGTTGATTTGGATGATTTGTACTTTTGTGAAATCATTTTCAATGAAAGGAATGTGATGTTCACTGAATAGTTATGGTCATGTTGAGAAATTATTTAGGAGTTAAGATATCAAAAAGAAAAGAAAACATAAACGTTGGAAATAAAAAAATAAAAATTAAGGAAAAAAACTTTAATATTAAAGTCAACTTAATATCTTTTCGGACAATTGATGTAATTTATGGCGAAAAAATAAACGTCTTCTTTACACTACTTGCAAATATGTTTCAGCTACCACTTTATATACAACTTGACCTTTAAAGATGGAACATTTGTTAAGCCTAATATTCAAAAATAAATACCCGACTTAAGAACATGTTCAACGCCCAATAAATCGGAAACCAGGATCATCTAAAAATTGTATTCACAATATTCATTATTTGCCTATCAGAGTTTCTTGCAAAGCTAATACAATATTAGAGCTTGACTCTCTATTAAAGTAATTTTTTTTTATTTCCATTTTGGTATGAAAACTATTGTAGTACGAGTCATGGGAATGACACAGTTCGACCGATATTCGTTTTCCACTCATCACTTTTTATTATTGATTAAAATGGTCATTAATTCTAAAATATGGTAAGAGTTATTTTTTAATATCTCGAAAACTATAACCCATTTTGAAAAAAGAGTGGAGCACTCTTAACAATTTAAGAAATAACTTTTGGCTAATCAGATTCAAAACCATGTATTAAAAAATCTTTGATCATGGTCGAAAAAAATTGGTATTCAGTTTCGAAATTTTGAACAAAAAATTTTTTAATTTTCGATGTGTCACGAGAAATAACATTAATTATATTTTATTATTATTATAAATTCTACTCACGTTCGAAAAAATTCGAACTTAATTTCGAATTTTCGAACTTAACAAAAAATTTTTAAATTTTGAAAAGACACTTTAGAAAAAAAACTGAAATATATTAGATATTGATTTTTATAATTTTTAGGTAAGTTCGAAAGTTAAAACTTTTTTTCAATTTTTAAATGATACATAAAATTCTTAAAATGTTTAAAAACCATATAAAAACGAGAATGAAAGGTATAGTCGGTCAAGGTCTACACCATTGTGTACGAATATAAAAATTCAGAAAGGTTACTTATATTACACCTATGGCCAATTTTACGAAATGTAAAATAAAATATAAAAATACAGAATAATGCGTTGATACTAACATCTAGATGATTTTATACACTTTACAGCGATTCCTGGAAGTGGGTTTATATGGGACCTATGGTAAATTATGGACCGATTCTCATAAAATTTGGTAATGTTGTTTCTACTTACATAAAACTTATTTGTGTAGAATATTAACTTGATACTAATATTCGTATGGGAAACTCACATTAAAGTGGGAAGGAAGAGGGATTTATATGGTAGCTATGGTTAATTGTGGACCGATTGAGACTGATACTTGAACATAACTTCCTTGCACCGAATTTCATTAAAATATTCTAATTGTTAAGGTATTTTTAAGAATTTAAACTCTATTCCGGGGGAAATTTGTATAGGGGCTAGGTAAAATAATGGACCGATCACAACCAATTTCAATAGGCTTAGTACTTGTATCACAAAAGTCTTACGTTCCAAATTTCATTGAATTATCTTTAAAATTGCGTCCCGTACTTTGTTCACACGGTTTACATTTAAAGCCGGCTATACGGACGAATCAATTTATTCTGAGTTGATTGGTACACTTGAAGGTGGGTGTTGGATAACATTTTTATGCGTTACAAGCATCAGCACAAACGCATAATACCCCAACCATCTATGGTGGTGTAGGGCATAATGACATAAACTAAATGAAATATTTATATTTATAAGTTTTGTTTATGAACAAAAATTCGAACTTGTTTCAAATTTTGATTACATATGACCTATCGTGTAATTGAGATATTTCTGGGAATTAATCCGCTAATCTGTATTCAATAATAAGAACATTATTCCCATTCATTTATTTATTGCATTTTATCATACATTAAAATAAGACACATTAATTCAAAATTATTATTTTTATAATTTGTTTATCGAGTCCATTACATATGTTTCAAAATAATAGATAAAAGTTTTAATCCTAAAACATTATCTACATATCCTTTGTTCATTAATTAATTTTATTTTTCATACCATCGTATGTTGTGCAAGGTATTACAAGATATTTTTTATTAACTGAACCCTTTAATCAATATCTTATATTGCTTTAATCATATCAAATATAACAAAACCTTGTCTACTTAATTTAATTCATGTATAAGCTAAATGAGAATTATAATAAAGATGAAAAACAAACGTTAAAAACAAAATATATTCAAAAACAAGCAAATTATAAATTTTTCAACCATATTTGTAAAAGGCATATTTATTTGTAATATTTTATTATTATTGTTATAATATGGTTTGAAAACAAAATATGGTTTAAGAATAAGGAAAAATATTGATAATATTTAATAGTTGTAGAAATAATAATATTTTTTATGTTAACAAAATATTAATAAAATTTTGTTTCTGGTAAAAATATTCAAAAAGTTAAAATTTTTGTAGTCAACTATATTAAAATTTTGATTGAATGTAAACATTGAATGATAAAACTGAAACAAAAACATTGTTATCGTGAATACAGTATTATTAAATTAAATGAAAATTAACAATGAGGACATAATATTGTTGTAGTGACAATACAGTAACCATGCCTTTTCTCCGCGTGAACTCTTCACACCTATAAATTACTTGTGCAGAAAATTCTACTCACACATACAAAGAGTTAGGTTTTTTTTTTAACAGCTAAGTTAGATTTATTGAGAGAGAGTTGATCTTCTAGTTACTTTCTATGATTGTAGTTTAAACAATAAAAATGTGTCTTCGCTTAGGTAATTCACAAATTTATGTTTCATTTTTATAAATTTGTTTAATATTTTATTCTTATTTCTTCTATTTTTTTTTAACACTTTCTCCACCTTTTTTCATTTATATAGCCTTTGTTTATTTTATTTTAGCGATTTTTAATATTTGTATTCTCTCGTAAGTATTTTCTATCGCTAATGGTATTTATTTTTGTATTGTATTTTGTATTTGTATATGCTATTGTATAGAATGTGTGACTTTTTTTAAAGTGTATTGGTTTTGGGTTTTTTCTATTCTTTTGGCTTTAGATTTTTTATTCTCAAAGCTTTTGTAAACAAAGATAATAAAAAGCATTGCAACAATATTCTCACTCTCCTTTCCATACATATTACATACATATGCCACTTGGTATTTGGTTATTTTAATATATATATGTGTATGTATGTTACATTGCACAGTGGGACAGAATCGAAAATTTTTGAAAATAAATCTGTAACTTCCAACCAGCTAATTGGATTTACATAAAATTTCACATGGCGGAGAAGTGTACAATTTTAAGTTTTGAAGAGGGGCCCACAGACCCCTCAGAAGCGGAGCTATTGGGTATCTCTGACATAGAAAATGTTTAACAGCTTACCAAATTTTTGTTTTTTATTTCAAATATTTTTACATTTTATTGAAGATCACGATAATGCTTATGAAAAATATGTTATTCATGTACTATTCATCTCTTATAGTTTTCAAGTTATTTGCATTTGAAATTTCAACTATCTCAACTTTGCAAAATCTTGGTCAAACATAATAAAATTTAAAGTAGCGTAGTATTGGCCTTATAAAAGATATCGACTTCAATATTTTTGTATGTAATTAATAACTACATAAGCTAGGCAACAGAATTTATAAAAAAAAATTGAATCCATAGTTTTTCTGACTTTTGGAATGAAATTAAAATTTTTGAAAAATATTGTTTTTGGAAAAACTACAAATATTTTATGTATAATAAAATCTTTGTTAATTAAGATATCTTATCGAAATTTTCGGTGATTAGAATTAATCATTTAAAATTATAAAGTGTCAACAAATTTATGATTTCTGTAAAAGGAGCCGAAAACCCGGCAAAAATCCCAAAAATTGGATTATTTTTTTTGGATTTTGCCTACAAAGTCCACAATTGTTGTAAGTTTGGTGAATCAAGCTTGCAAATTTTTAAGAATACATCGGAGCTTCCGAAACTGCATTTTGCTGTTTTTGATTCTAGAAGATATAAATTAAAGCCGAAATTTTGATACAAAATAGGTAAAATTTGAGAGGGTCTCTACTTAGCCCAACTAATTTGAAATTATCTCCGTAAAGATACCTTTCAGATAAGTATAAAAAGTATAAAATTTTATAAAATTTTTGTAGAAAAAAAAAAGAGTGTAAACACTTTTTTGCATAAAAAAATCAGAATTTTTGCCCAGTAAAGGTATCGACTTCAAAATTATTCGATAGATAATTTTGTTCATTAATTAAAAAAAATTTAAAAAAAGGTAGGAAAAAAATAAATCAAGATCTTGCAAAATTGAGATAGTTGAAATCTCGAATAAAAATAACACAAAAAAATGTAAGAGATATGTAGAACATGCAAGCGGTTAAAAATTTTCTATGTCAGAGGAACTCTGTTTTGAGCTCACATAGCTCGGCTCTTGAGGGATCTTTCTGACCCCCCTACCAAATTGAAAATTTCATGCTCTTCTGCTACGCCTGTATAAAATTTTATGTAAATCCAACAAGCCGATCATAGGTTACAGATTTATTTCCAAAAATTTTCGATTCTGCCCAACTGTGCATATATGTGGTTGGGGTATTATGCGTTTGTGCTGATATTTATAACGCATAGAAAAAATCATCCAATATTCACCTTAAAGTATACCAATCGACTCAGGATCTCTTTTGGAGTCGATCTAACGATGTCCGTCCGCCCATCTGTATGACTGGACGGCTGGCTGGCTGTCCATGTAGACCTTGTGCACAAAGTACAAGTCGTAATTTTGAAGATAATTCAATGAAATTTGGTACTTAGGACTTTCATGACACATGAACGAAGCCTATTGAAATTGGTTATGATCGGTCCATTATTTCACCTAACCCCCATACAAATGTCCTCCCGGAATAGGGATTTATCGATCATAAATGCCTTAAGTATAGTAATATTTTAATGAAATTTAGTGTAAGGAAGTTTTGTATAAGTATCAATCTTTGTGCTAAACTTCATGAAGATCGGTCAATAATTGATCATAGCTCCCATATAAAACCCTCTTCCGAAAATCACTATAACGTGCATAAATCTCATACGAGTGTTAGTATCAGGTTTATATTCGACACAAATAAGTTTTATTTAATTAGAAATCATAGTGACAAATTTTAGGAGAATTGCTCATAGGTCCCATATAAGCCCTCTTTCGGGAATCACCCTAAAGTGCATAAATTCATACAAATGTTACTATTAAAGTAATATTCTGTATTCGTATATTTTATTTTACACTCAGTAAAAGTGTCGGTCCATAATTGTCCGCATGAATTTTGATGGACATGCACAATGGTGTGGGGTATCATATGGTCGGGCTTGACCGACTATATCTGTCTACTTGTTTTGTTTTTTTTGCCTACTGCAAAACAACAAGAACAATAAATTAAGTCATATTTATTTTTTTTTTAACTTTTTGAAGTACCTATGTGAGCTAGAGACTTCGTTTTTTTCACAGGAAAATCACAAATTTCTTTTAAGAATTTTTGTGTTGAAAAAATGAACTAAGTATATCCAGTATTAACCGAGTTATAGGCCAAAATGCATTATTTGATTTTTTAAGCTCCTATATAAGATATGGATCTCATTCTTGCATGAATCCATCCCAAATATATTTTTCGAATTTTGGCTTTTTAAATCATTAAAATCGGTCCATAAATTCTCCTCCATATTCTTTTTTTTTAATTTTAATATTGTTTTACATTTATAAAATATTTGTTCTGAGCCGAAGTGATTATATCTTCCTCAAATACTCGTATGTGCGAACTTTTGTAAAATTCCAAAGTATGAAATTTGTTATTTACTAGCTTTTACCAGTGCGCTTCGCTACCCTATTGGATGCGACAATTAATATTTACTTTATATGGATGGTATTACACCCCCTCTTCGATCTATTTTAAGCTAATCGGTTCATTCTTTTGAGAATTTTAAAAAAGTGGGCATAAATGTGGGCGTGGCATTTGAATAAGATTCAATATAATATGTAACATTGTACAGTGTAAGCACTATCTGGGTGTCAAATTTCATGATAAAGTGTAAAATTAAAAGAATATATTTTTTTTTTAAAGTAGGCGCAAGTGTCAAATATTGTTAAAATAGACGTGACTGTTGTACAAAAAACAAATAAACTTTGTACGAAAATGCAAACTATTTAAAGTTTTTAGTGTTTACATAGATATAGTTTATAGTTTATAAATATATTTGTAATAACATCCAATATAATGTATTTAATTTTCATATAACTCATCTCAACAGGGGTGAAGGGTATATAAGATTCGGCAAAGGTGAATATAGCACTTTAACTTGTTTTTAGTCATTTTCGATTTTTTTTCATTTTAGTCATCATCTTTTGAAAGCTTAAGGATTTTTTCCGTTTTAGTTATTGTTGCTACTGCTGTTGTTTATTTGATTGTTGGTTTTGTTTGTCATACTGATTGAAAAGTATTTGCATTTCTATTTTTTATTTCCTTTTGTATATTGTTCATGTTGATTCTAACACTATATACACATGTACATTCAAATGTATGTATTGTAAATGTAGCTGTATGCATATTTTGTGTATAAAATTCTATTTACATTATCAGCAGTGATACACACATACATGTATTTATCCATTGTATGTTTATTCCTGATTTTATATGTGTATATATCTATTTGGATGTGGTAGTGGCGTTGTTTAGCTTGCATTGTAGTATTCTATTGACATGTTGGCAATACTTTTTCATATTTTATTTATTTCCTTCTTGCTGTTATTAGTTTTGTTGGCTGTATAGTTAGTTGTTGGCATTGACATTTGATATTGTTTATATTTTTTACCATATTTATGATATCTTTTGTTTTTGCCACATATCGACATATTTTTTAGGTTTTTTTTTTTTATCATAGTTTTTTTATTACTTTCTTTTTGTTTTAGTTTATTTTTAAAGAAAAATATAGATTTCAACAGAGTGGTAAGAATTTAATGAAACATTTTTAGGGAGATTTTTAATTAAGGAAGAAAGTGATGAATTAAAAGTGATGAATATTCTGTTTTTACTTTACAAGTTCAGGATTTAATATAGGTTTAAGAAATATTTCTGTATACTGATGTATCATGCCGAATATTTAATATATGTGTATATAGGTCTCTCACTACGAAAAGTTTTTCTGTTACCTATCTGAAAATTAACCTTGGAATGTTTTATGATGTTTCTAAAAATATTATGGTTCTAGTGATGATCGTTCGTAAGCTGGACAGTTTTAAAAAAAAGTTTTTTTTTTTGATTTAGTTTTAAATATTTTTATATTTTCTCCTAAAGCAATGCATAAAAAATGCTGTATCATTTGAAAGTATTTGGAAGCCGCGTTCATTGGTAGTCAAAACATGTTTATATTCTACAAAAAATCATAATATTAGTTGTTATTATTAATGAAAAAGTTGCGGGTATCTGTTTCTATTCAATTTGATAAATAGCATATAAAGTTGAATTGTACAACTGGTTGGTTTGATGGATAACTGAATGCATGGATGGATGAGTACTTACTTTGTCCATTTTTATTTCTCATATCATTTTAACATACTTATTTATTTTGTTCTTTTTTGTTGTTATTTGTTGTTTTAATTACACATCTGGAATATCTTTATCTTCTACACCTTTTATTTCGATTTACATTTTGTGGCGCTCGTAAATCGAATCATTAAAATATTTTTGGTATTCTCCGTTAATGCTTCTCTATATATAAAAGGTATATATATATATATATATATATATAAGTTTTTCATTCCGTTTGTAATTTCCACAATATTTATGTAGGACCCCAAAAAGTGTATATATAACGACGTCCGTCTGTCTGTTGAAATCGGTTTTTAGAAAGCCACAGATATTGGATATATATGTTTTATACTTTAATTTACAGAGAATTTCCCTTAGATGAACATGATGAGCAAAATTTGTCCATAAATAACCGAGATATCGCCAAAAAACCGAATATACCTCCAAAAAAACGTTTTTGTTTTCTACTTTTCTAAGCTCCTATATGAGCTAGCGACTTCGTTCTTGTACAGAAAATTCGATTTTTTGCAATTTTTTTGCGGAAGAAATGAATAAAATCTGTCTATTGGTATCTGAGATATCGGCAAAAATATTTTTTTAGACTTTTTGGATCTCTTATACAAGCAAAGAGCTTCTTATACAGACCGGTTTTTTGAATCAAATTTGCAAATCTTTTTTATTTATTTAATGGCTGTTTTGCATATAGTTATCGTTTTTATGGGCAATAAAAAAAACAACAACAAGTTATATCATATTTGGGATTTTGAACTTTTTGAAGCCCTTGTATTCTTTCTTCTATATCCTTCGTTCTTTCACAGAAAATTTGGATTTTTCCAGAATTTTTCGCTGAAGAAATGAACTCAATCGGTTCATTAGTATCTGAGATATCGGCAAAAACTCATTTCTGAACTTTTAAAGCCTCTATATAAGCAAAGGATTTGCAAAGATCTTTCAAAAATTTTTTTCTTGAATTTCGAATTTTTAAATCAATCTAATCGGCGTATAAATTTTCAAAACACCATTTTTTTAATTAATGTTATCTACTCTTCACCACAGGTATAAAGGATATACATATATTTGTCATTATGTTTGTAATTTCTACAATATTCTTCTAAGACCCCAAAAGGTATATATTTTCTTAATCCTTATTGTTAGAGAAGTCGGTATAACGATGTCCGTCTGTCCGTTGAAATCATTTTTTAGAAAGCCCCAGTTATCGGATGTATGTTTTACACGTTGCAGGGAATATTCGTTAGAATGACGCTAATATCGCCAGAAAACTAAAAACATATTTCCTTTGACTTTTCGAAGCCCCTATATAAGCTAGCACAGAAAATTCGGATATTTTTGTAATGTTTTTCGGTTCAATTGGAACAAAGTCGGTTCATTAGTAACTGAGATATCGGTCAAAATGAGATATCGGTCAAATTTTTGGACTTTGTGAAGCTTCTGTACAAGCTTCAAAATTCGTTTTTGTACTAATCTGTTGTAAATATTTCTTTTAATTTTAATTTTTTTGACCAATATATCCATAAAAAACCGAGCTATAGGCATAAATCTGAAAATTACTTAAAATTATATACACAAGCATATATGAAAAGTATAGGAATGACTTTCAGTACCTTTGTTATTTTTTGTATAAGCAAGCAGTAATACAATATTTTTTATGTATTGAACGTTTTTTTGAAACATTTCGAATTTGTTTGCGCGAGCGTACATAAATATTTTCCAAAGTAATATGTAGTTTATTTTTTGCTCAAATTTTAGTAAAGTAAGCAAATAGGTTAACGTGTTTTCTCAGCGGTCACATTTGAACAATTATTTGTCTTCAAAAATTATTTCATCAAACTGTCGAAAACAATATTTTTTTTTACTAAAAATATAATAAACAAACAGAATAAAAAATTTTTGGTTTAATGATGTGGAGAAGCCTCTATAGTTTTTTTTAGAAGAGAAAAAAAAAAATAAGAAGAAAAGAAAAAGACAATGGGTTCGGAAGTGGGACGATATAAAAAATTCTAAGGATAATTATACTAGCCATCTTCTAAAAATATATACTTAACTTTTATTATACAATAAGGCCACAGGATAATATTTCAATATTTTAAAATGAATAGACTTGAGCAAGTCAGAGATCTAACCCTACACTTTTTTTTTTATTAAAATTGAACCACATTTAGGCCTAGCACGTATATAAATAGACGACTAAAATCAAAATTCTTCTGCGTTTTTGTTATATCACTTATATGGGTGCTAGTTGAAAATATTGTTCTATTGTAACAAAAAATTGTAGACACAGTCCTCTGACTTGCTCAGTTATGTTGCCGAAGTCTTCTCTCAGTTATGTGACCAGTTTGCGATTGTAATTTTATTCTATTTGCAAACACCCTAACATGGACCAGAAAAATATTTATCGACAATGTGTGCAACAAAAGATATCTCTTTATCTTTATCTTTAGAAGTTGGTTGGTATAATTATCCTTGCAATTTGATTATATCGTCCTGTAATATAGTGAAAAATGTACTTCAGCAAAATTGTCAGAAATTTTACATTCTATACATGTAGAAATACCTTTAAAACACGCATGATGCATAATAAGCGAGATATTTGTAAAAAACTAATTTTGGCACCTTTGCCACGAATAATTCACGCAGCAAACATGTGATTATCGGTGAGTTTTAGCAGTATGTATAAGACTTCCAGGCTATGGTATATCCAACAATTCCGATGTTAAACCATTTTTTGGAATACTTTTCCTGGTGTACCAACCAAGGATATAAAATATAATTACATATCTTGCTTTATTATATTACTTTAATGAAATTATTAAAATGATCAGCAATATTGTATTAGCGGAATTTATTACTTAAAACTTCTCATTTATTTATATATATATTTTTTAATTTTTTAATATCTAAGATTCAATACAACTATTATTTGATATTGGTAATCTTACAAAAATTTTGTAAGATCAAATAATTATTTGCTAAAAAGAATGCGAAAATATTTTCCATTAAGTGTCCTCACTGTGTTCACATTAAAAGCTTTTTGTTTGTTATTAAATAATTTTATTTGCCTAAAATCACTGATTTGTTTTTTTCTTACACAAAATTTTTTTGATCATATTACGGCAAATGTGAAATATTTTCCTAGTCTGACCGTACCTTCAGTGTTGTTGTTTTTTAATAAGCATGTATACAAACATATGTTATAAATTTATTAGTTATCAGAAGTTATCAGTGTTGTTTTTTTTTTAAGAAAACGCTTGCTATAATAGTTTAATTTCGAGTTAAAATTTTTGTAGTCTAGAAAAAATGTAGATTATTTTTGTAATTATAAATGTGAAAACATGAAAGCATACTTTAAGGCATAAATTTTATTATTTGTCGGTAATATGGTTAAGGGTATAAAAGATTCGGCATAGCCGAATATAGCGCTCTAATATGTTTATTTTTAAATTTAAATTAAATATTTATTTCTTATTAAAAGAATAATTTTGAAACCTACATTCACTACGTTTGTGTAAAATTTTACATCAGATTGACCATCTGATAAACCGTGAAATTGAAAGTGTATTTAAATAAATATTAAACAGACACTAGAATCTCATATCTTAATGCAAATAGAAATTTAAAAATTTGAATTTTCATTAAAAATAACAAACAATATTTTGAAAAAAAGTTGAAAAATAGGATACTTGTGGAATACAAAAGTATTGAATATGCTTTATATACCAACGGATGCGGCTTCCAAAAACTTTTTAAATTATACCATATTTTGGATCCTTTGCTTTATGATTTTAGAGGTCTTATATGAAACTTGTTGTCAATTGTAGCCAGATTTTTGACAAATTTGGATTTGATATATTTTTTTTTAATTACAAAGATTTATATGAGATTTATAAACTTTGACGTAATTTTCGGAAATGGGTTTTGTAAGGGAGTTATGTTCAATTATGGACCAAAACAAATATCACACCAAATATCACACCATTCTTTTTGTTTACATAAGACTTGTTTATATCACATGTTACCATGTTACATGTTATTTGATTAATAGGGAATTTATGCAAGTTAAAGAATTTTTTTGTTAGTGGGCCTTTTAAACACGCAAAGAAAAAGCATGGTATAGCATTATCACTACAACAATATTATGTTCTCATTGTTAATTTTATTGAACTTTAATAATTCTGCGTTCATGATAACAATGATTTTGATTCAATTTTGTCATTTAATGTTTACACTCAGTAAGAATTTTAATATGATTGACTGCAAATATTATGTGTTGTTAAATATTTTTACCAGAAACAAAATTTTGTTAACATGGAACATATCATTACTTCTACAAACATTAAATATTTGTAGTTTTTTCCTTGTTCTTAAACCATATTCTGTTTTTAAACCATATTAATATTATTATTCTCAAAACAGTAAAATATTTCAAATGTATATAATACTTATCCTTTTCACAAATTTAGTGGAAAACTTCAATACTTGTTTGCTTTTTCTAAATATATATATATATATATATATATATATATATATATATATATATTTAATATTTGTTTTGCAATTTTAATGTTATTGTCATTTGGTTTATATATGAATAAATATAAATAGACAAGGTTTGGTTATACTCGGTGTGATTCAAGCAATATAAGATATCTTGCATTTGAACCACATATGGTGGTACAAATGAATACATATATTATATATACATATATATATGAAATCTTTCAATAAATACTTTATAAAAATAATTTTTAGTAATATATGATAAGATGGAATAATAATATGACAAAATGTAATAATATGATAAGATTGGATAACTATATGATAACATAAGGTAATAATATGGTAAAATGGAATCATAATATGACAATGTGGTTTAATAATATAATAACATTGTGCAATTATATGTAAAGCTATAATCATAACATGAAAAACAAACCATAAAATCGTATACAATATGACAAAGTAGAATCATAATAATTATTACTTATAATCATTTCTATTTTTGCTGAGATCATATGCTCCAATCATAATATGTTGCTCTTAGATTATGGTCACTACAACTATATATTTTTCTCTCTACGTGTAGGAGCCGATCTTTGTACAATTTTGCATACTGATTTATACTTATGTATTAGTGCTGTACAAGTATTTGTTTCTTTTTTTTTTGGTACCCAATACTGTAAAGTGGTTACTCAATACTTTCAGAGTTTAATTTTTTATTGATATCGTATTAAAAAAATAGAACGGCTAAAATACAACTCTGTATAGAGATACAAATTAATTTTTAAATATATGAAAATAATTTTATTGATTTATGTTAACGTTGAATTTAAAGTTATGTGTTATATAAATAAATTTATAAAATTTCATACTAATCGTATAAAAATATTTGTTTTATATTTCAATAAAAGAACCTTAATTAAAAATGCATTCCCGAATGTTATCTTGGTTTCGTTATTACTTGTCGGATAGACAATCCGTACTTTCTCTTGATAGTGTTCTACATCATTTATTCCTACTTCTGGTATTTCACAAGGTAGTATGTTGGGTCCTCTGTTATTTAATATATTTATTAATGACATTGACCTATATTTCAGAAAGTCTCATTATTTATTGTATGCTGACGATTTAAAAATTTTTAAAACAATTTCTAAAGCCAATTAATAATTTTGATCATTACACAAAAAAGTTCTATTTACATCTTTTGTGAGATCTAGATTAGAATATGCTTTATTTATTTGGAGCCCTTGTACTCAATTACATATAAATAGAATTGAAAAAATTCATTTAAAATTTATAAAGTTTGCTCTTTCATTTTAAAATTTTTCATTTGTAAACCCTCAAATTTCGATTCCTACATACCCTGATAAATGTGTCTTGATTTCTATGAAAACTTTAAAAACAAGACGTAAAATTTCTTCTATATATTTCCTATATGCTATAATTTGTGGATTAATTTATTGTCCTGATTTGCATCATACCAGAAAACTATATATATTTCCTAGGCCTCTAAGGCAAAATAATTTATATCTTTTATATAGATATGTATAGAATAACATATGCTTTGATGAACCTTTAACAATAGCTATGAGATTATTCAATAAATATTCTAATGAATTAGAATTAAGTATATCAAATCTTGAATTTAAAAATTTGCTAA
This sequence comes from Protocalliphora azurea, assembly GCA_932274085.1. Lineage (NCBI taxonomy): Eukaryota > Metazoa > Arthropoda > Insecta > Diptera > Calliphoridae > Protocalliphora > Protocalliphora azurea. The sequence goes on along the minus strand of OW026519.1, from coordinate 20,905,220 downwards.
ACAGAGTATTTAAATAATTAATTTAGTTATGTATATTAAATTATCATTGATGTCTGTAAGGATAATATCCATAGATTGAAACTAATAAATAAATAAATAAAATAAATTATATTTCAAATTAAAAAAAATTTATCGTTAATTCCATGAAAGATCACCCGAAAAAGGCCATTTTTTACCTGGCGTTTTTATAAATTATATACACAAACTCCATTAACCCACTTATTGATTCCTGTTTTGTGAAATTGTGAAAAATCGCGATTTTATTTCACTTTTTCATTGTTTAAAATAGCAATATCTCTGAGAAGACTTTATGAATTTTAATGACTTAAACGGCGTTTGTATTCTGCTTATGTCGGCTTTAATACAAATGTTTCAAAAGTAAGAAAGATTTTTCTAAAAATGCATTTTTTGTTAAATACGTTTTATAAAATTTTTGATTTTTTTAAACATATTTGTAAAGTACGGAATAATTACATTAAAATAAAAGTCTAAAATTTTTGGGTCTCGCACACCTATTACGCATAATATAATTTTTAAAAATTTTTATTTAAAAATAATATTAAAAAAAAAAATGATTTTAATTTTTACAAAATTTAACAAAATATAGAAAGTATGCAACTTTAAATATTCATAATTCTTGAATTTATGGACGGATTTGTGTAATTTGAAAAGCATATGAAAGGCTATTATTTTTTTATTCATTTAGTTAGTATCTCTAAAATGGTCTTTTAGTTCAAAAATATTTGTAAAATATAATTGCAATTTATAGTTGAATTTTTGAAATTTAAATTTTTCTTTAGGTGTATTTTAAATTATTTTGTTTACTATAAATTGCAATATTAACTAATTTAATATATAAAGGTTTACTATTTTTAATAAATTTTCAGATTTACTATTTTTAATAAAATAGAATTTATATGAAAAAATGTGAATAGGTTTTAAGAAAAGCGAAATTGTGCATATATATATATATATATGATGGACTTTTATTTTAATGTAAAGATTCTCTACTTTACAAGTATCAGAAAAAAAGTCATAAATCTGAAATGAATTAAAAAAAATGCAATTGCATTAAATTGTATTTTGGAACAATTTTTCTGATTTTTTTAAATCTTCGCATTAAAGCGGTCATAAACGCAATTCAAACGCATCGTTGTAATTCTCAAAACCTTCCGGGAGATATTACTATTTAAATTTATAAACTTTTAAGATTTTTTTAGGTTTTTTAGGAAATGAAAAAGCGAAATAAAATCGCGAGTTTTCTCAATTTCGTGAAACTGGAAACTGATATCGAAATAGGTATTCGTAGACTATTTTGACATTTGGGAAGTACTTTAGTGTCAAATCGATCTAAATATATTTTATAATTAAACAGAATCAATAAATTTAAAAAAGCTCGCATGACATTTTTTTTATAGATCAATAAACATGTATTTTTTTTTTTAATTTACCATTTTAGACCAATGCTAGATGTAAGGTGTAAATCTAAATCAATTTAAAATGTCTTTGTTAATCATTTATTTTGAAATATGTAAACAGAAAAAATAAGTTTATTAACAAAAATTTGCGAAAAGAGTGAAAGAAATGTACTTACTATATTTTTTTAAAAAAAGTAGCCATTTTTCATACTAATTTCAAAGTATTGATTTTTAAAAGTTTTCATGGCTAGACGAATTGAGATAATCCAAAAAATTTCGTCAGCATATTATATACTTGCTCCCGTAAAACGAAATAAAGTCGAGGCAAAAAATCAAAAGTTCGGAATTCAAGTGTAAATACCTTTTAACTGTGAGAGATAACTTAGGTGAGTAAGTAAGTTTTTTTCTTTATCTCGCCAAGCACTTTAAATATAAGAATCTTTAAAATTGGACTTGATTTGTAGAAGTTATGATTTTCTGAAACTTTTACATATTAGAGGCGATTAACTTTGATACCCTGTAACTTGTCTCGTATTATAACAAGGTGACTACAATATAATTTTTCTGAAAGCTTAGGGCCTCCTCTACAACTCTCTCAACAAAATTGTTGGAAAATTTTGTACGTTTTTATATATTTAAATATTTGCTTTAATATTTGATCAAAACATATTAAGATATATACGGCTGAAAAGCCAGATTATTTTACTTAAAAGAGTTCAAAAAGAAAAAAAAAAAAAAAACTAACAAAAGAATGAGAGAATTAGGGAAGCATTCATACAGGAACCTGCGCGAAAATTTTTTTTTTTCATAACTCAAAATTTTGGTGGTGAATTGGAAATTTTCAAAACTAATTTACGATATCCTCAAGAAGTTCCACAACGTACACTATATCATATCTCGAGTGATTTTTCACTGTAAGAAAATGTAAGAAAGGTGACTCAAATTTCTTTCACTAAGACGAAGTATATTAGAACCTTTATAAGGTACTCTTTCTATATTAATATTCCAAACTTTGAACAGATCATACATGTATGATATCATTTCTTCTATTATATTAAATTTTGGTTTATTGGGTAGTTTCGTTGATATTCACAAATAAATTATTTAATCATAATAATTCTTTTATTCTATTTTTGTCACACTATTTGTTTGTTTAACTGTATTTTGAGTTTTTAAATATTTTTTTTTATATTTAGTTTGTTTTATGTATTTTAGCTTAAAAAAATACTTTTTTTATGATTTATTATTGATGTCAAATGCATAAATTTTGATTTCCTTCGAAATTTATTACTGTTTATGTAAACTAAAATTTTAGTTTTTAGTTTTTTAGTTTAAGCAAAACCTATTTGGGAATATTGATATAATATAGATGTGCATAAATTACACATATATATATATATATTTCCAATTGGTAAAAATTAAAGATATTCCCAGTACTGGTCTTTTATAATTTTTATAAAAAAGATATCAGTTTCCGTTTAAGGTCTATAAAAGGTATTTAAAAATGTATTATATTATGTATTGTTACGAAAAGTAGTTTTATAAATTTAGAATATTCTAGTTTATAAGATATTCGAATTTTCTTACTTTTAACGTCTGTTTATTTAAATTTAAATGAAATCTCTTAAATGTAATATCCCAAAAGATTTTCCGGCGCCAATAGAAACCTTTTTAAAAGTTCATTCGTGTCTACCCATCTAGAGCACTCACCCCGAATTAAAGATATATATTTATATATATATATTTTTTTTTCTTTTCTGTATTTAATAAAATTTAGTTATTAATAAATATAATTATATAAGGTCACTGATTTTTCATAGATGTTCCCTACAAAGGCGCCAAAATACTTAATAATAACAAAAAACAATAAAAACTTATACTTACCGAATAGCTAACAAAATTTATATTAAATGTTTTATTTAATAGCTGGGTTTAAATATATGTAATTTCCAATTAAATTAATTATATTAATTAATAAGTCTAAGTTCACATACAGCAATTTTTCTTTCTGAAAATTTTCTATTTTTTTCTTCTGAACTTGCATTAACGTTCACACACAAAATTTTACTTCAGCAATTCTTGCTTTAATTGCCTTGATTTGTTTTTGTTTTAAAGTACGAAAATGAAAAACAAAACGAATTTCGAATTACAGGCAAGTTTGTTCCTTTTCATATTCCATCTCGCTCTCTCTCTCTCACACGAAATCAGAACTTCAGCAAGAAAAATTGCATTCTGTGAGCTCAGCCTAATTTAGTGCATTTTTATAAAAAAATGAAAAATATTATTAAATAATTTTTTCTGTGAATATTCAGAAATAAGAACCTACTTTTTGTATAACAAAATAACATAGTATAACGGTTCCACCATAAACTGTACATGAAAACACGAGAATTTTGCCAAATTTGACAGCTCACAGTAAATAAACTAAAGAATACAAATGATTGACTTTAATAATCCGTGATACAGAATTTTATATAGTTTTACCAGGCACCAAAAATTATTTAAAAAAATTAACTTTTAATTTTCAACTAATTGCCACTTTTGAACAACTTGTAAACCATAGTGCCCCGGTTTATTTAAAGGAAATAAAGCAAAGTTTTTGAAAACGTTGATTTACAAAATGTAACAATAAGCTTTGTAAGAAAAAGTTTAAAAATAAGATTTTTAAAAATAATTTGTTTAAACTTTTTCTTACAAAACTTCTTCAAAAGGTTTGCTAAATATCCTTCTGTATCTTTCATCGATGCAAGGGTCTTTCCGTAACTAGTATTTTTTTCCAGATGAAGTATTTAGTCGAAACTTTTAAATAAATTATTTGTTTTAAATCTCTAAAATCATGCATTTCTAAAAAACGAAATTAAATTAAATGCGTGAAAAAAAGGAAACTGTTAAAAGTTTTTTTTTTTTAATAAAAGTCCAATTGTCTACATTAATGTACGAGTATGTATTTTAATATGTGCATGTATGGGTACATTTAATTGTATAGTTTCTGTATCTAAAGCATTCAACTGTAAATGTTCTTATGGATCCGATTGTATATGAATACATTTATTTTTTTTCTATGTGGTCTAAATGTACACATTTAGTACATACATTTGTTGGCCTGTATGTATGATTAAAGCTTTACTAGCACAAAGGATTAAAAAAAAAACTTTCCTATTTACACGCACTCACTCACACACAATAAAACTGACTTTCTGTCTGACTTGTGTGTAAGTGCAGCCATCATAGAATTCTACTAAACAAAAAACAAAGATTTTTTTTATTATTTTTCCTTTTCTTTGGCTAAAAAGCAACATTTTTTATTCTACTTTGTGAAAGAATATTTGTTTTATTTTTCAGATAGTATATTTAAAATGTGTTAAAAGAAACGAGTTTTAAAAGGTCTTTTTGTTATTTTTATTTTTTTGTAGCAAAAGGAAAATTTAATCAATTGTTATATTAAAATCATAAAAAACATTTTAATACCCCAAAAACTTTATATTAAAAATAGCCTTTATCACACCAATAGATTTGAAATTACGTAATGTTCTTTTACAACGAATTAAAACTATTTCATTTTACTCATCCTAAGGTGTTTTATAATATGGAAAAAGCTCCTTATAAGCTTCTTTAACACATTTTATGTTGCAATAAGTGTTAAGAAGTAAGAAGTCATTAAACCAAAGAAAAAGAAAAAATATATTATAGCCCATATAAATTCTAGTTAATGCTTATACAGTACAATATATATTTTGGTCATAATTAACTTTTATTTTTAGTACTGCTATTTACTTTCAACTCTAAGTATTAGTAACATAAAAAATAATAATAAAACTAAGACAAAAAGAAATCTTTATAATATTTATAAGCAGGAAATTGTAATAAAAGTAATCACAGTAAAATAAAAAATTCTTCTAAAGGAAAGTTAATTTAAATTGTTCTTTTGATTAGATGAATTTTAGATGTAGAGAAAATAGAGATGAAGTTGTGTTTTATGTAAAGGTGTAGAAGAATCGTACAAAATTATATTTTAGAACGATTAAATCTCTTTCATAGTTAAGAGCAGTGTTGCCAATCTAGCACTTTTAGTGCTAGATCTAGCACTTTTAGGACGGTAAAAATTAATCTAGCATCTGACACCTCTCCTAGCACTTTTCGTATTAGCATTATTTGCACTTTTTTTTTGTTAATTTGTAGTTTGTGCTGCAAAAGCATTATCAGTTTTTGTTTTCTAAAAATTAAAACTGCAATTAAAATATGGTGTTTTTAACTATAGTAACTAATGCGATATCTAAAGAGTGTGTTTAGCAAAATAAACTTTGTAAAAACCAATACAATTGAAAGAAGATCAAAAGATAAAGTGCATTCGTTCATCCAAAAATTTTACTGGATTTGCGTTCGTTTACCCAAGATCCAGTAAAGTGAAAAAAAATTGAGAGAGAAAAATCACAATTAATAAACTGAAAACCAAATTTTACTGGTTTTATTTTTGTTTGAAAATCTAATAAATCATATGGTTGCAAAAAGTAAACAAATGTCAACAATGAAAAGGAAAATTAAGAAAAATATATTTCTGCATTAAAATTTTACTAAAAAAACATTAAAAACAATAAATATATTTAAAACAAAATTAAAAATTATGTTTTGTTCACTAAAGTGCATAAATTTCGATAAAAACTCTGTGGTTTTTTGTTGGAGTTTTATGTTTATTTGTTTGTAGTGGTTATTTTATTGAATTTTAGAAAATTTCCGTTCGCGTACTTTTTCTTTTAAATGGCTTTTGAGAGTAAAATTTTTAATTTAATCAGTTTACTGGATTTTACTGGAAAAGTAAAAGAACGGATCTATAATAAAAAGAATTTATCTATCTATTTATTTTTAACCTACTTCCGCAAATCACTTTAATAAAATCAATAATTGTATTTTGTAAAAACATAAGAAATTAATTAATCAATTCATCAAATATTCAATTACATAAAATATAAAATATTGCATATATTTTTCTGCTAGACAGGGAAACCAAGTGAGATTTCAAAAAAATGCTTATTATGCTTATTTATGATTTCTTAAAAAACCTTCCGTGGCCATGACAAACGATATCCAGGATTCTTTCTTTAAGTTTTTATTGGTAAATAACCAGATACTTAAATAGTAAAATACTTTTATTTTTGGTTTTTTTAATTAATTGATATAGGTATGAAAATATTAATGCCCGAATTCACAATCAACTTTTAAATTTAAAATGTCTTTTAAAATAAATTTTCCATACAAATTTTGTCTCTAAAATATATTTTAAATTTAAAATTATTATATATATTTTATTTATTATCCAATAGAAACTTTTATAAAAAAACTATTTTTAATACCTATTACTCAGGAAAAATTAAAAATGAATTCTAATTACAAAATTGCTTATATTAATTAAGTCTTTGTTCGATTTTGCTCTAATCACCAAAATGTTAATATTAATTTAAAAAACTAATTGATTTTTATTGAATTTCAAACAAAATCTTAATTACAACAGTTACACTTATAATTGAAACTTTATCTAAAATTAACTAAAATTTTAATATATAAAATAAATACTAGTATTTCAAAGATTTACTATATTTATTGCAAGTATATTTATTACAATAATGTCTTTTACTTATCTAAAAGCTCAAAATACGTGTGCATATTTATGTATTTATTTTAATGTAATACAGCTTTATAATTCACATGTACATATGTAGTTGTTCAATAAAAACAGTTTAATTCCTATATGAAGGTTTTATAAAATTACATATAATTCTGTTCGTCCAAACCGGTTGGACGATAATTATCCATTATAATTTTTATATTAATTACTACTTCAATTAATATAAGACATTTATTTTTTTTTAAGTGTAATTTGTATAAATTGGCAGCACTTGTAGTACACACTGCAAAGGAAAATGTTAGTGATTTAAAACCGGGGTTCGTTAAAAAACCGAAATTTATTGGAATAAATTACTTACTAACTATTATTACTGTCCTGAAGAAAACTCACTTGTTAACCATCCATCGCGAAGATCATTTTATCTAAAATACTTACCGCTAAATTTATAAATACCTAAAACTTATACTTATCTTTACCCAAAATTTATACTTACCGCCACCTGAAAGATTTTATACTTATCTTATCCCTGAGCTATTTATACTTACCACCTGAAATCAATTCTAAAATTGTTAAGTATAATAAACCTAAAATTGAATTAAAATCAACAGAATACTTACACATCATTTCTTAAAGGTAGCCCAAAAGAAAGTTAAGTTTTTATGTAGCAACAGCCAGCTATCATATAGATTCTAACACCAATCTTGTTATTGCTTTTTTCCTCATCTCTACAATTATAATTACTCATATATGAGTAATTATAATTAAATCTTTTCTTATAGATTGGCCCTTTTATTAATTACATCCCCCCGTCTCTGCCATCATCTATAAGAAAAACTTCAACAAGATCCCTAAGCTTGTTCGCTGTTGAATAACTTTGAAATTAGCAGAGATATTTCAAAATGGTTTGATTAGTCAATGGACCTTTAATAATGCTTTCGGATGCACGAATACACAATTTTGATAGACTAAAATGTCTTGAAATTACTGCCTTCCAACATGGGGATAAAAAACAACACTTCTTTTTAATTAATGGAGGAAACAAATCTTAAAAAATAAGGTAGGGAAAACTTTAAAAATAAGAACTTCTTCATACCGTTTATATGGAGATATTCTTCAAGGAAACGCTGAAATAACAGCAAAGCTGCTTGTAATTGATAGTCATTATTTTCAGGAACATCTAAAGAAATGTTGAAAAAAAAAATAATATTACCAAAATAATGGATTGATTAATATTTTCTGGATAATAAAGACTAGTTTTTTAGAAATAAATATTGTTGAATTTAGTTTCAAATATATTTAATATATTGCGTAAAATATAATGTACAAATATATAATAAATAAACGAATAAAAAAGTAAATTAAAAAATATTATCTAATAATTTTTTTTGTGCACAGAAAAAAAGTCCACTTTTCAATTACGAAAATCTTTACATTAATTAAATTTTTAATTGATTTTGCCCTAATCACCAAAATGATAATATTAATTAACTGAAATAATTGTTTTTCGTTTAAATTTCAGTTTTTTTTTGTCGATTCAATAAGAATTGTAATTGAAATTTGGTTTAAAATCAACTAAAAGATTTATTAAATTTAATTCAATCTCTACTATTGCAAAGGAATGCTTCTCTTAATAAAAATACACGAATTTCATTGAAATTATATATTTTTATTATATTGTTATAAATATATATTTTACAATAATAATGTAAGTAAAAAAAATACGAATGTATCGAGCCCTAACCAAGAAAATAACTCATGTTCAGAAAACAAGCTTTCTAAGAAATGCATTTTTGTGATTATTTTATTTCCAATGGTAAAGGAAATAAAATTGTTTTTGCTTGAAATCTGAATTTTTACAGACGATGTAAACGGTTTTAAATTTAAGTTATGATATTTTTGCAGTAAGGGCTCGATATGAAGATATACATATGTGATATAACGTGTATAATGAGCGTAGCGTATGTAATGTATGTATATCGTATATCGTATGTATGTTATGTATGTATCTGTAGAAGAGTATTTCAAATATATTTATCACATAGTTAAAGTTAATTCCATGGAAAACTCATATTAATAGCAGTTAACTCGACGGGACACTACAACAAATGGAATTTAAATTATCACTAAGTATAAGAACAGGGACGACATGAAAATACAAAAGCAATAAACAGCATATCGTGCTTGTTTGAAGAATCCTGAAAATAATCGCTATAAACTTAGCCTTTACACAAATTTATTTAGGATATAAACGTGGGCCTTGATGGGAAAATCTATATACAATGACACCGAAATAATCTTTATTACTGTTTTTTTAATATAGTCCACTCGGTTAAGAATCTTCTATAATTGTCACAAAATTACATTCAATTTCCAAATGTTTTCATTTTACTATAATTTTTTTTTGTGATTTATGTCATAAAATTTAAATCAATTAGAAAGTTAATTCAATATATATATATATATATATATATATATATATATATATATATATATATATATATATATAAGTATATGTCTTCTACACTTAAGATATATAAAAAATAAGTATATATGTTATACCAACAATCTGCCACTTTTTTTCTGCCATAATTTGAAATTTCACTTTATATGAGAGGTTGGCGGTGAAGTGGTTTGATCACGAATATTTTTGGATTACGTATTTATATTGATCCTTGAATTATTTGTATACAATTGCTTCTTTGTAAGAGATATTGACGGAAAAGTATTTTTATGACCCCATCTTTTTTAATGGAGGTTATAAAAAAAAAAAAAACTGCACTCTTACCTATTAAATATTTCCTTCACAATTGACTGTTACGAGATGGGGAACTTGCGTTAAATATGGGGATGGGGAAGATGCCGTAAAATCATTTAAATCATTATTTTGGCGACTTTAAAGAAGCTGATTATTGTACTGCTAAGCTTACCATAAAGTAATGAAAAGTGCTATTTTTGCGAAGTGAATTTTGCTCTTACATTAAACGACATAAATTTTCTGCTTAACTAAAATATTCTTTTAAAAACTAAAAAACATAAAAAGTACAAAGAAATTCCTTTAAAAATATATAGCTTTATTTATCTTGATTCAAAAAATCTTCTAAATTCATAACTAATTTTCTGATCACATTCGAAATGCTGAACTTTTGTTAAAAAATTTATGATTTTTTTTTTTTGAAATTCTAAATACTTATTTACAAATTCCTAAGGTCTAGTCTTTTAAATTTTTTTAATTGAAAGTAAATAAACTGGGAAAAAAAAATTAAAACATGTTCTAAAACCATTAGTTCAAGAGTTGTTGTAATCAGCACTTCAGATTCTTTAATATCAGCCTATGAATTAGTTGTGTCCCAACCAATACCGGGACTCTTGTAGTAGGACCGTATTTTGATTCTGAATTGATTTTTAAATATGGTTTGAGTACTTAATAAATAGTTCTATTTTCTTTCTACATGACTTATCTGAATAAAATACTGCACGCAGAGAAAAAATATAGTTGTAGTGACCATAATCTAAGAGCAACATATTATGATTGGAACATATGATGATTGTAAGCAATAATTATTACGGTTCTATTTTGTATATTGTGTCTGATTTTATGGTTTGTTTTTTCATTCTAGTTTCACATATAATTGAACAATCTTACTATATCATTAATCAGTTTATGATTTTATGTTACTATATTATTATTCTATCTTATTATATTATCATAACACATTGTCATATTACCATTCTATTGTATAATATTATGCCATTCTTCATATTATTACTCCATTTTATCATATTACTATCCCATGTTATTGTATAGTAATTCAATCTTATCATATTATTATTTCATTTTATTATATTATTATTCCAACTTATCACATATTAAAACAAAACGTATTAATAAAAGAATATTTATATATTATTTGCTCATTAATTATATTCATTTGTATCAACATATGTGGTTCAAATGCGAGATATGTTTCTTTATCTAACCCTTTAATGACAGTTAATCAATATCTTATATTACTTGAATCACACCGAGTATAACCAAACCTTGTCTATTTATATTTATTCATATATAAACTAAATAAGAATTACAATGAAGTTGGAAGCCAAACATTTAAAACAAAATATATTTAAAGACAAACCACTTATGGATTTTTCCACTAATTTTATAAAAAGGATAAGTATTTTATTGTCATAGGAATAATAATCTTGATATGGTTCAAGAACAAGGAAATACTTAATGGTTGTAGAAGTAGTGATATTTTGCATATTAATGAAATTTTGTTTCTGGTAGAAATATAAAATATAAAAACATATAATTTTTGCAGTCAACCATCAAAAACATTTTAATTATGAACACAGAGTTATTCAAATTCAAGAAAATTAACAATGAGAACATAATATTGTTCTAGTAATAATGCTGTAGCCATGTTTTTTTCTCTGCGTGTGGTTCAAAAATTACAAAGTTTATCTAGATCGATAAAACTTAAAATTTCATAAAGCATTCACCAATTAAAAAAAGATAAAAAAATGGTATATTTTTGTAAAAAAATTCTCTTTTTATACCCACCAGCAAATAGATGGGGTATATTAGATTTATTATTCTGCGTGTATCATGTCGAAAAAGTAATCTAAGAACCCATAAAGTATATATATTCTGCGTCGCGGTAAGATTCTGAGTCGATCTAGCTATGTCCGTTATTTTGTTTGTTGAAAGCAAGGTAGGACCACCTTGAATGATGAAATTTGTCTCAAATATTTAACTTATATAAGGTTTATTTGGTATTGAAAATGGGCAAAATCGGTTAATAAACAAATCTATGGGTCAAATACTAGTGTCCGTTGTAACTTCAGTATATACTTTTTTGCAGATATCTCTTAAACAAAAGCATATAGGACAACGATATTTTGTGCATATAGTTTGAGGATCGATATAAAGTCGAAAGTGGGCGTAATCCACCAACTTTACCGCCCACCTCACATATAAGGTGAAACTTTAAAAGTTGCAGATGATGGGTATATAGAGTCGGCCAAGACGAATAAAACATTCTCACTTATTTCATAATCATTTGAAAGTTTTGAATATGATAATTTATAACGACTAAGTGAATTAAGATAATCAAAACAAGTAAGAAAGATGAAGTCGCAACGGTGATACCCTACACCATTCTATATGTGCATCGAAATTCCAGGAGGGGTCTTATATGGGACCAGTGGTTGATTATTGGCCGATACTTGTTTTAATAGTATTGTGTATTTCTATGAAACATATGTATAGATTATGTTAAGATACACTTTAGGGTGATTCCCGGAAATGGGCCTTATCCTCACAAAATTTGGTACTGCGGCTCCTACAAATATAAAACAGATTTTCATCAAATATTAACATGATATTTACATTCGTATGGGACTTGTGCACGTAAAAGTCGCTTTGGGAAGAAGAGTTTACATGGGTTTATTTTTACCTATATAATACTTGTATTTGCAAAATTTCAATTAAATATTGCTATATTAAAGATATTAATGATCGTTAAACTAAAGATATTAATGATCGTTAAACTATTCAGGGGAACATTTATATGGCGAGTTAGATGAAATAATGAACCGATCATAATCAATTTCGTTATTGGAACGTAAAAGACATATGTGACAAATTGAATTATTTTTAAAACTGGGACCAGTTGTTGTTTAAAAGGCGCACGGGTATCGTTGAGTCGAGGTAGAAAGTGATTCTGAGCTGATTAATATACATTAAGGAGGGTCTTAGACTAATATTTTTGGGTGTTGCAAACATCAGCACAAACGCATTATACACTCTCCACGTATGGTGGTGTAGGGTATAAAAATCGTTAAACGCAATATTTTGAAATGTATTGGCAATTACAGAGTTTTATTTAAAATGCTTTACACAGCACAAATTATTTACGAAAACAAGGTGAGGGCCACAAATTAAAATTTCAAAATTAAAGTATAAATATCTTAAAACTATTGGAAATAACTTAGGAATGTAAGTACAGGTTTTCTTTATTTCATTAAAATAAAAAAAAAAAGTTAAAAAAATTGTAGAAGTTACGAGCTCCTAAAACATTTAAAGCTAGAGATAGTAAAATTTGACACACTGTAGCTTATCTCGTGTCATAACAAGTTGATTATAGTATATATTCTCTGTAAGTTTAGGTCCTTTTCTAAAATTACAAACATATTTATTAATACATTTTTTGTAATCGGTCCCACTGTACGATATTAATTTCTTCTGTTAATTGAGCTTTAATTAAAATTTGTATAATCAAATTAATGATTATATTATGTAGATTTTTAAAACTGTAGCTGCTTTTAATATACTTTATTTTAATTACACGATGTTAGAGTTAAAAATAGGATGTTTAATTAAAATCTAAAAGTTGATATATACGGAAAACAACCCTCTATTTAGTTAAATTTGTATTCACGCGTGTAAAAATTATCTGATTATGAGAACTTTTAAAACCTAAAACCGTTACTAATTTAGTGAGCTGCAGTAGGTTAGCAACACCCTTTATGTCTGAATTTTAAAGATACACCTTTTAAAACATACTGACAAAATAAAACGAAACAACTAAAACAACTTAATTTTTTATTTCTTAATTCACATAAAACCACCTTCAATAGCTTTTATAACACCTGAGTAAATTTGATTTGGTGCTTTAAAGAAAAATATAACTAAATTCATAATCATGCCTAAACTCTTTCTTTTAAGCACAAGCTAAAGAATAAAATGAAGAAGACAATATGAAAAGAACCCTTATATATGTTATAAAAATGAGGTGTAAGTTTGCTTGTTTGTTTGTGTATCAATCCTAAGTGGATTAATCGATTTTCACGAAATTTTACACACAGATAGTTCCTACACCGGAGGTGGTTGTATGCTATTTTAGATCTCGATTGGATATTACGCTCACTTTTTATGCCTACTTTTAAAAAAGGCTATATTTATAATTTTACATGCTATTAATGAAGAGATTTACATAAAATTTGAAACACAAATAGTGCTTGCAATGGAAAATATTAAAGGTAATGTTGGATCTTGGTCGGATGCCATACCCACATTTTATCTCCACTTTTTTAAAACTCTCAAATATGATATTTTTCCGATCGGAGCAGGGGGAGTTATAAAAAGAAAATATCCATTATGTTATATCTAAGGAACCTTCAAACTTCGTGGGAGACACTATCTTATCATATTGCACTGATAAAATAAAAATATTTAGATCCAACATTAATTTTCGCATATCTAAAGTAGTATTTCGGTGAAAGTCTTCTAAATTTGTAGAAGTAATTTTCATCAATTTTAGAATAGGACGGAAGGGAAGTAATATTCCCCATATAATGTAAATATTAGTTATTGCATCAAAAGGGGTTGCGAAGCGCACTGGGAAAATCTAGTTTTTATATAAAGTTGTAAGCATTCTTACACACCTTCTTTTTATAAAATAAATTTTTTGGAGTTAAATTTTTACTTTTATTTCTTAGTGGTTAAGTTTATTACCATAACCTAAATAATGTCTTGCAGGATTGCGAGTTAATGTATTTGTATTTGTGTTAACTTGTCGAACAATGAAAAAAAGCTTTATAATGATAATATAACTATGAGGCGACAGCGTAATTATAGACTCGTATCTGACACTATTATAACAGTTTTTCTGTTCACTTACTTTGAAAAATGTTTTGCATACATATAATTTTCCACATGAACGTTGTTGGTTTATGACTCCAGGAAAAATTATTAGTCTTTTTTTGTTCTTAGCAAATAACTGTTGACCATTTGTTGATAGTGAATAGTTGGCGATAGTGAAAATTTTATGATATTTCAAAAGGAGCTTTATAAAATAAAATAATAGGTTAAAGAAAATATTTTAATTTAGTAAAAAAATAAAATAAAATAAAAAAATAATAATAAATAGATAAATGAACTTTAATTCTCGCCAAAAAAAAAAAAAAAAAAACATAATAATATTGCTTTATTTAGCTTTAATATTTAATAATATCACATCGAAAAAAAACTATTCCAATTACTTTCTTAATTGTATCAATTACTCAAGTGATCAAAATTCAAACTTTATATTATTTTCTTTCCAAAAATAAAACAATTTATCAGCTTTCAATTATTTTTCTTATTGTATCAATTAATAAATTAATCAAATGTTATTACAAACAAGTATTAAATTGAATAATTGAATATACAGTTTTTTAATAGCTTGATTTTCAATTACTAAAATAAGTGAATATGTATTATTCATAACTGAAATTGGATTTTAGATTTTTCTATGTAAAATATATATAAAATATATATATATTTATTAGAATTTATTTTATTAGAATACTTCGAATTTGAGTAATTTATTTAATTATAAAAAATATTGAAAATCATTTGGAGATTCTGATTTTTTCTCTGCAGTATATTAAAATTTAGCTACAATCAATTTCTATACCCTATTATACGTTTATGCTGAAAGTATCAATTTCTGAGTCAATTTAACGATTTCTGTCCGTCCATCTAGTGAGCTGGCTGTCTGTCCAATGTAAAAACTGCAATTTTAAAGATTTTTTGATGAAATTGGGCACAAATGATTAATTTGGTACAGGTACGAAGCCCGTTGAAATTGGTTATGATCAGTCTATTACTTCACCCAGCCTCTATATAAATATCCTTCAGGAAAAGGTGTTTAACGCTGATAAATGTCATTGATATTAATAAAATTCGGCATTAATATGTTTTATATTAGTATAAATCTTTGTGTCAGTTTTCACAATAATTTGTACATAATTGACCATCGCTTTCATATAAACCGCTCTTCCTGAAACTATTTTAAGCTTTTACTCATCTATCTATATAATTAATAGGGTGGGTTCAAAATAATTGTTTTTCAAAAAGGTGTTGGTTTGCAAAAATGCAAAAATTACTTTTTTGCCACGCCACAAAATATCGCCCTTTTAAGTCCGATTGTTGAATATGATATGTTGTTTTTAATGGTTTGACTTAAATTTACTCTTTGGTAGTTTTTGAAACCGACATCAAATTCTTGATGTCACTTCTGGTATCTCGGATACATCCCTCTACTATTAAATTATTTTCATATGTAATGAAAGCCCTTTGTTAACCTATTATTTTTGGTTTTTAAAATACTTATAATAACTTATCTTTACTTTGTATTCAGAGCGACTCGCTCTAGCAAACACTTCTCTATAATCTCTATAAAGCTCACAGTATATAAATATGCTATTTTAATAAAAATATACAGTTAAAAATGTATTTTTTCATAGAATTTTATTGTACAATATCATATACATATGTATATGTAAACTCTTCCTGTTTTTATAGCTCATGTATATCATACAACTCTCTCAATTCAAAACAGTGCCATTGTTGTTGTAGTTTTTTTTTTACAAAAACAAACTGTACACATCTTATTGATAAAATAATAGTGTATAAGCAATGTTCCCAGAAAATTCTCGATGTCATCTGCTAAATACAAAGTTTTACCCACGCTTCAAATATCTTGCTTTCCTAAAATTGAATTTCAAATTTATTATAATAAAATGAGAAAATTATATAGTTTATATTACATATATGTAATAGTAATATACAAATATTTTTTATTGACACAAAATTAATAAATTTTACAAAAGAAAAGAAACTTAAGAAAATATCAATCATTTTTTTTTTTTCTTAAAATCTTAAGTATTCTTTCCCATTTCTTAAGTTTTCCCTAAGTATGAAATTTGTTTGACGTTTTAAAAAATATTTATTGAAAATAAATAAAAATAAAAAAAATCTAATAAAATTATTTTAAAATAATATAATAATTTAATAATCATATTTCTGTAAGATTTGAAAAATTGAAAATATTTGACAATACCAAATATAGAATGACTCACAGAATTGATAATACCGTAGGGACATTATATAGTGAAATAAAGGACAAGATGAAGTTCATTGGAAAATTAAATGTAGTTTATAAAATACCTTGCAATGGGAACGGAACATCGAATTATGATAAATTGTATATTGGTACGATCAGAAATAGGTTGCAGACAAAGATTGCTGGACATAGATCAATGTAATACACAAAATATTTTCACACAAAAACTGCACTAACGACCCACTGTACACTTTATAATCACTCTCCAAACAAATATAAAAGTTCTTAGTACAGAGAGCAATAATAAACGCCATTACATGTTGGAAATGCTACTTATAATGAATGTTCCTACGACAATAGGAATGAACTACTAAGTAAAAGTAGAGAGTATAGCTCAGCACTACAGACATTTAATGAAAGAAAGGGGGCAGAAAAAACGACGATCATAAACTAAACTTGACGATGGTAGTCAAACTACGGCAGGGAATAAGTTTATGTTCTTTATTGTTGTTTGTAAAAAAGTTTATGTTTTTAATATTGTCTAATGTTATTATTTGTATTAATGTAATGTCATACTATATGTTTATGATGTTATTTATTGTGTTTTATGTGATGTATTTATAATAATCTTTTCTGATACCCCTGATGATGCTACATAAAGGTGTAGCGAAATATTGGCAATTTTTATTAAGTATAATTTTTTATATAAATTCTTTAATTTCTGGACCTGGAGCTTGATTAAATATTTTCACTTCAAATTATTTTAAAATTAAAAAAAGATTTCAAATTATACTCTAAATTTATATTTTCTTTGCGGTTTTATATTTTGCACCAATATCTTTTTAATTTTACAGTCCATAAGCTTAAGATATCTTTATTTCACATTTTTTTAAAATTGTTGATTTATTTTCTTGTCAACTTTAGAAAGAGAGATTTTATTATGTTCATAGTATTTACAAATTTGCTTACATACTATTTTATACAATTTCAAAGAGTTTTAGGATTTTACCTTGTTGTACTTAAATATTATATTTTGCTTCGTGGTATAATTAATTGTGATCTAGTACAATAAGTGAAGGTGAAATTTCCAAAAACCTTTTTGAAATTTTTATATAAATTTTAAAACTACTATAAACTACTTACGAATCTAGGGGAGGGTCTAACGCTGCTATATGATTGTAATCCGAGTAGGAATACTTTATATTGAAATTTTCAGACAATTTGACTATTCTGAATGCAACCATATCAACATCTGCAATTTGGTGCGGTCTTGCTGTAGAATATAGGGAAGATTAAAAACTATTTTAAACAGCTTATTCTGGAGAATCTGTAGCCTTTTTATGTGGTATTTTCCACTTTTTGCCCAAACAGGAACTGCATAAAAAATTATGGCTTGGAATATTATTTTAAACAGTAGCATTTTGTTGTCAATGTTCAATGCGGAAATTCGGTTTATTAAAGGGTATAGTGTTCTTATAAGTACGTTACACTTATCAACGACGTATGAAATGTGATCCCTATAGGTTAACTTTGAATCAATTACTAAGCCTAAATACCTCACGGTTTTCTCCTATTGAATTTCTGTATTGTTTATCCATAATGTTATTCTGTGGAATAAAACATGATTTTCTTTTCCTGGTGAAATATATTGCCTAACTTTTATTGCAGTTTAATGTGATTTTCCATTTCGTAAAATATTTAAATAAAATTTCGATGACTAATTGAAGGTTTGTTCATATTTTCGAAGAAACACCACCTGAACTTAATACTGCTATGTCGTAGGCGAATGTGGATATTATACAGCGGTCTATGGTAGGAATATCTGCGGGTATATATTACATAGAATTGGCGGTAAACAAGATCCTTGAGGGCATCATGCGTTTGTTCGGAATACATAGGAGGATTTAGAACTAATATGAACTCTGAAGGACCTGGAGATTAAGAAGATTTGAATCATCTTAATAATATTTGTTGGGAAGTTAAACCATATTAGCTTATATATTAAACCGTCATGCCAGATATTGTCAAAAGCAGCCTTTATATCCAGTAATACCATTCCGGTGGAATTTTGTTAGTTGAAGTTAGACTTCATAATGTTTCAAATTCAGATTATCAGGTAAATTATTACTAGAATTTAAGAAGTCTATAATTATATTTTTAATAAGCCTTTCTAAAACTTTACTAATTGTTTATATCAAGCTGATAGGGCGGAATGAAGTTGGAGAATCCGAAGGTTAATTAGGCTTTTTAATTGCCACGGCTTTCGCATCTTTAAACTGATTCGGGAAGTAGCCTAACTGTTAATAAATAGTGTTATACGTCCTTGGAAGGTCTTTTAAGACATTAGTACCTATACCGTCTGCACCAGGTGATTTTCTTCTTGTCAACTTAAGTTTTAAACAATACACGAAATAACTTAAATGATTCTTAACTAAGTTTATATTTAATTATACACTAAGGGAACAGTATAAAACCGGGCCGTAGTTTTAATTTTATTTTACAAGATTTATAATAAATATTGTTTTGGCCAGACCCCTTTTTCGAAATTGAAATTTTTTGAACTAAAATTATAAGAAAACATTCAGTATTATTCTCATATGACATTTTACAAGTTATATTTGATTTTTGTTAAATATTTGCGATATTTTACATTTTGCTTAATAAGATTTATAATGTTATTTAAACAGATGTATAAACTGAATAAAAATGAACAAAAAAATATTAGATCAGTCTTTAAGAAATATATTTGTCAAGGATAGGGCACCATCTATCACTAACAGCTATAAAATGTAAATTCAACACCAGTAATCGATTGAAAGATAAGATTATTTAACACCTATTTTTTATTTTTAAATTATATTATTTTTGGATTTAAAAAAAAAAATAAAGATTAAATTATGAAATTAGATTTTTTTTGCATCTAGATGCTCAAAACACAAAATTTGCAACAATTCAAATTTATTTTTCAACGAGAAATTAATTTATTGAAAAATTATTTAGTTAAAGTTCGTCGAAACAGTTTTAAATATTTGTTACTTCCTCATTTTTCTCACTTGTGACGAGCTTCTTATATTTTTCTGATGATTTTACTTGCGAGCAAAATTATTTGGATTATCAAATAATAGCAACATGAACCTTCTAATTTTACCCATTTATGTTGTTTCGACACTTGTTTTTAATAATATGGGTCATAAAGCTAAATATAAGCTCCACTTTAACATTAGAGAATTACCCTTCTCTTCATCTACCGAATTGAAATTATAAACTTGTGTCCAAAATGATGTTGTGTTCATACTTCTGTCCCAATTAAGTTAGTTTTCTTATTGTATTTGTACATGAGTTTAATATCTTTCATTTATTTTGATTTATGTTAAAAGTGAAATAATAGGCGGTTTACTCTCTTTTAAAGTATTTTCAATAGAAGACATATATATTTTTTTTGGTAATCGATTTACTAATTCTGTAACTAATTCTTTTGTGAAATGTATACATGTAGAACGTATTACAATTTCTTCATTTTCAGAAATTAGTTTTAGATTATTTTGTTAATAGGATTTTTTTAATAGGATATTTAAGGCTAAGGAAGTAGAAAATCGTCTAAGTTTTCGACATTTTGTGTAATAATTTCAACAACTTTTTCTCTAACATATATTTTATTTGAAATTGATTGTATATGGGATAATAAATCATTTAAATTTTTTAAGAGCTTTGTATAAAATTTTTAATTCTTCTAAAATAGTTTTTAGGAAATATGATAACAAAAATAATTTTTCATTATGATAAAGCTTGTACATAATATTTGCCGTGTAATATTTTTCATGTGTATAAAATATCAAAATGCGTTTTAAGTTCTAACCATTTCTCACATATTCTATTTATTGTGGTCTTTATGGACATCCAACGAGTTGGGTATCCTCTAGCAATTTTTAATGGATCAATACCATGGCTTTGTAAATATTTTTATACATATATTGTCTCCTTTTAAATTTAAAAACCAAATAATAATAATAAAAATTAAAAAAAATGTATGCAAAAAAAAAAAAAAACTAGTGTAAGTAGGTCTTTTTTTTAATAAATACGCAATTTCAAAATCCATTCTGCTAAATATAGAAGAAAAAATGCTAAAATGCCAACATTGAGAATAAGATCGCTTTTAATTGAGAGAGTTGTAAGAGAGGAGTGTTACACAACATAGAAAAAAAGTTTAATTCTTTGAATTGATTTGTTTAGTTTTTGCAAAGTAGAAAAAATAAACAATTTGAGTTGCTTTTTTGAAGGTGTTTTATTTTTACCGTTCGCTTTTGTTTTTAGCAAATGCAATTTTTTATGTAAAATTATTTATTTTACATGCATTATTAACATAAGCTTATTTTATTGGTCTTCTATTTTTGGATATTTAAAAGTAGAGTGGCTAAGTGTTAAGCTTTTCATAAAATTTAGAGAATTATTTTTCATGATTTTTGCTTTTATTAAAGTAATATAAAAGTTATTTTCTGATTTTTGTTGGTAGTATTACACAACACTAAAAATTCCCAAAATGAAAAAAAAATTGGAAAAAACCATGAAAAAAACCCCTAACGGCAAAAATTGCCTAAAAGAAAAAAAAACGCTAAAATAAAAAAATCGAATAAAAGGAAAAAATTACCTAATCGAAAAAATCGTTAAAACGTTAAAAAGAAATGGACTAATCGAAAAAATCGTCAAAACGATAAAGTGAAAAATTACCAGATAAAAAATCTCCAAAACAAAAAAAAATCGCCAAAAAGAAAAAAAAGCGTGAAAACGAAAAAAGTCGCCAAAATGAAAAAAATCACTTAAACGGAAAAAATCTCAAAAACGAAAAAATCGCCAAATCGGAAAAAACACCAAAATAAAAAAATCTCATAAAAGGAAAAAAATTGCAAAAACGAAAAAATATATCGGAATAACGAAAAAGTATATCGTATAAACGAAAAAGTATATTATCAAAATTTAAATAAAAAATAACCAAAAATTATTGCAAAAACGGAAGATAATTGTTACAATTAAGATCCTGCTTTAAAGAATTTTTGGAGAGAAAAAATAAAAGTTTAATTTTTTAAACTCGCGTGTGTTTCAGGCACGTGTTTGGAGGTTTTGAACTTTTTGTAGAAAAACCAGGATCTATAACATTTTTAAATTGGTAAAAAATATAGAAAAAAAAACAACAAATAAAAACTACAAAAGTATTTTATACTTTACAGATTACAATTTGTTCAGTATTTGGTTAGTTACAATCGTTAAATTATTTTATTGTTTTTAGAATAAATTTTATTTACGCTAATATTTTTTATTTCAATACAATAAAAGTAATCGAGTACCCTATGCAAAATATGTGGCCGACTGCATTCATACTTATTTATTTTAAATTTTTAACACTTCCATTTCGTATCCAGACGTATGAGTAATTTTGTGGCAACCACAAATATCACACCAATACTTGTATTTGCGTTTGAAGTTATTTTAAATCTCACTCTAATAAATAACAACATTTTTTAAATTCTTCCTCTTCCTATAAAAATAAACACACAATTCAATTAACAAATAATTTATTGTAAATATTTTATCTTAAAAAACTCTAATAGAAACATGCATTTGTGTGCAGAAACAAAACCCTATACAAACTAATTTAAGATTTTTTTATTTAAAAATTTATTTTACATGTTCATTTACAAGTAAGTAAAATTGCATTTATACAAGTGTAAGTCTAAATAAATATTTATTTAGTTTACTTTAATATTTAAGCACGAGTGAATCATGTGCGTGTAATTATTTACTTAAGTGTATGTGTAGCTTGAAGGTTCCTTTTTATAATAAAACGCTTATAAAAATCCACACATACACTCTAACTCACACTAAATTTTATTTCACTAATTATCCTTTTGAAATCGAGAGAAAGAAAAAAAAAATGTTATGACACGCGAATATTAACAACGGCAACATTCATGGTAATAAGGGAATTGAAATCTTAGAAAAAAAGAAAATTAAACGGAAAAATAGAAAAAAACATATTTTAGTCATTCATTAGAAAAATGCAAAAAAACCTAGTTATTGTATGCAATGAATGGCAATAAAAAAATATTGTGCTCTTATTTCATCTATTTTAAATAGCACAATCATATTATAGCAACAACAATAATAATGCCAGCAATTCTAAAATCCCTTTCTCCCTCCCTTCCCTCTCACTCTGTCACACATGGCTCTCTATTATATGCAGACTGTTGAAAATAATTTGAAATGTTATGAATACCATAACACTATTACACACTATTTCAAATGATACAATTGCAACAACTTTTAGCAAATAACATCATGCAATCTAAATTTATTTGCAAGTAAGTATGTAAGTGTGTGTACATATGAGTGTGTGCGTGTATGTGATTTTTAATGAAACTTCATAAACTAACGAAAGCTTTAGCAAAAAAATGTATGTTAGGAAATATACAACGAATTTTAAAATGTCTACAACTGAAATTGCTTAAAAAGTGATCATAATTCTAAAATTTTAAAAAGTTTTCAACTTATAATTTGAACTCGCTTAACGCGGTGTGCTTCGCTTCTCTTATTAATGCTAAAAAAATAATAATAATATTTAATTTATATAGGTCTACTACTTTATTTGGGTCTACCTGCCCTATTCGCAACTCAATTGCCAAATATAAGAAAATTATTACTACTAAAAATATTAACTAAGATTTACTTTGTATGGGGACTATCACTAAGAAAATTATTCCAAAAATATCTTAAGACTTTAGCTATTATAGTTCATAAGATAATATTTGTTTTCATTGTGAATCTTAATGGAAAAATTATTTCCACCAAATCTTAAGATTTTCTCTGCAATAGTTTTTTTAGATATACTATAATTAATAATTGCTTTATATGGGGACTATCACTCCCCCTAGACTTGTTCGCCTTTTCTTCATCTCAATTGTGAATTTTAATGAGAAAATTATCTCAACAAATTCTTAAGATTTTTGCTACTACAAGTCTTTAAATCTTAAGAATTTCTCTGCAATAGTTCTTTAGTTATTCAATAATAAAAATTTACTTTATATGGGGGCTACCACTCCCCGTAGACTTGTCCGCACTTTCTTTATCTCAATTGTGAATCTTAATGAGAAAATTATTCGCACCAAGTCTTAGGAATTTTCGCAATTGTTCTTTAGATATACAATACAAAAAATTTACTTTGTATGGGGGCTAACACTCTCCCTAGACCTGTCCGCTCTTTCTTCATCATAATTGTGCACCTTAATCAGAAAATTATCTCTACAAAATATGAAGACTTTCCCTGCTACAAGTCTTTAGATATGTAATAATTATTATTTGCTTTATGTGGGGGCTATCTCTCCCCCTTTCATCCCAGCTATGTAATTTTAATAGAAGAAAAATATTTCCACAAAATCTTAAGTTTCTCGCTGTTACAATTGTTGAGATATGCGATAATTAATATTTGCCTTGTATGGTGCCTGCAATTCCCCCTGCTTCTATCGAAAAATAAAGTAGCCTATTTTACTTTTGGGTATCACAGACTAATACTGTGACAATTTCAAGAAACAAACGAGTCAGAAACAACTTTTCAATCCATTTGATGACTTACGTGCTCGCTGGCTGGTTGTTTATGTGAACTATAGAAAGTTCAGGTCACAATTTTGAAATTTTTTTAATGAATCAAATTGTTTAGGATCATTTGTCTCACCTAGCCCCATACACTCATAAATATTTCGAAATTACATAAAATTCCTCACAAATAAATTTTGTATAACCATCAATTACACTACTAAAGTTTTTAGAGATCGGTCCATAAGTGGTAATATCTCCCATATGTGGCCATCACTGTGATGAATACAAAATTTGTCTTTAACAAGCTTCTCTTAAGTGTAAATCACTCTGTAAAATTTTTGAAGTTATTTTCACTTAAAAAACAATCTAATGAGGTGTAGATCTTCTTGAGTACATCACATAATAATTTAAAAAAATTCGAAATACCCAGGGTTTCTCACAAGCTCTTGACTCATGACCCACTTGGGAAGTTACAACTTGAGGCCTACCCACCACAATTTTGGAGTAATAAATTAGCTCTATAATTAACATGTTTCTTAAAATATTATATGTTATTTTTAAATCAGGCTAAACTTAAGAAAATGCTAAACATATAATTTATTTTGTTCAAAATTTATTGAAGCTACATTAAGAAATATCAGCATTACATCTTTTTTTCATTTGCTTTCGACAAGTATATTTCAAATAAAAATTTTGAAATATATTTGAAAATCCTATCTTAAATAATTTGATAACAAATGCATTTAATTTTAAATAATTATATACAAAATCAATACGTCTGGCATTTGATTGTAAATAATTACACATTTTAAATAAAGCCTTCGTGTTTAAAAAAGATTTGAATATATATATATATATATATATTTACCCATTTCCGACCACTACCCAATCCCATTAAGATAAATTAATAAAATTTGGTGTAGGATCTATTTTAGTAACTGTGATCATAAAATCGAAAGACTTGAGTACATTTTTGATACCAAAATATTCCAAAATATTGGTTGTTGCGAAAACGCATCAATGGTAAATTAAGAATATGTTGTTGTTTAAACAAATTTTATAGGAAAAATGAGTTTTATTTGTTAGTTAAGTTGAGTTTTATGATTATTATACCCACCAAAGTATCCGACTTTTACAAAGAGGTATTTAGCACTAAGTGTGTGTTAGTATATGTATATATTAGTAAAAAAAATTTAAATGTATTGATGTGGTTTTATTTTCCCAACATATACAGGGTTTTATAAAAATGGCTTAAATTAAAATTTGTTTGAGTTTTCAATACTAAAAATAGGAACTCTTCATCAAAAACTTTATGGTTTTCGGTAATGGCAACTACTTATTAAAGTAGTTTCTTGATAATGAGACGTCATTATTATTTGCCTACTCTATATTACATAAATAAGTATTCAATAGTGTAATAGCACAGTAATATTATAATCACGTGGATGAGTTGGCTAGAGCGCTGGATTAACAACCAGAAGGTTGTTGGTTCAACCATATTCTGATGATACTAGTTTCATATATGTATACTAAAAAGGCTTTTGTCACTTAGAAAATTAAGTACGAGATGGTGACTAAGACGTTTGTCATTAAAAACGAATTTGTGTCCAAGTTCCAATCTCACTGACAACAAAAAAAATTTTATTTATTTTCATTTAGATACATATTTTTGAGAATCCCTAGAGTCTGAAAATAACTACATGAATTTGTGGACAACTCGTACAAAAATAACTAGTTATTCAGGCAAAAAATAAGCAGTTTATTTTGCTTGCCTGGTAAGCTATATCAGGAAAGCAAAGTTTTTGCTGGGTCTGTTCTACAAAATAATTTCTAAAACGAACAAAATAAAATGAAAAAAAAAAAAAAATAAAACAATTTTTTTTTAGTGTGAGCAAAATTCGCCAGGATTAAACATAAAAGTGTTTAAATAGTGTTTCAAAAAATTATCAAATTATGTGAAAAAGTGTAATAATGCAAAATTTCTCTCTATATTTTTGAAAATTAAGTACGAGATGGTGACTAAGACGTTTGTCATTAAAAACGAATTTGTGTCCAAGTTCCAATCTCACTGACAACAAAAAAAATTTTATTTATTTTCATTTAGATACATATTTTTGAGAATCCCTAGAGTCTGAAAATAACTACATGAATTTGTGGACAACTCGTACAAAAATAACTAGTTATTCAGGCAAAAAATAAGCAGTTTATTTTGCTTGCCTGGTAAGCTATATCAGGAAAGCAAAGTTTTTGCTGGGTCTGTTCTACAAAATAATTTCTAAAACGAACAAAATAAAATGAAAAAAAAAAAAATAAAACAATTTTTTTTAGTGTGAGCAAAATTCGCCAGGATTAAACATAAAAGTGTTTAAATAGTGTTTCAAAAAATTATCAAATTATGTGAAAAAGTGTAATAATGCAAAATTTCTCTCTATATTTTTGAAATTGCACTCTCACATATACGTGTGTCGTGTGAATTGAAAAAACTGTAAACAAAGAAGAAAACGCAAAATTTTGCATTATTACACTTACTCACATAATTTGATAATTTGTTGAATATTTTCATTTTTTATATTTTAATTTTTTATTGCCAATTAAAATGTCTTTTTATGATAGTAATAACTCTTATGAGAGTCTGCATACTAAGTTTTAATTTTGAGAACAAAAAATTATCAAGTTTTTGTTTGTGAATAGGAATTTTAAGACTAAAGTCACAATTTGTGTGTTATGACTCTTTATCAGTCATAATATTTTCTGTGAATAGGCATGTAAATGTATCAACGGAAATTTAAAGCATTTAAATAATGAATTAAAAGCCTTAAAAAATTTTACGGTGTAAGATCAAATTATGTCTTATAATATATAACAACTAATTATTCTTTAAAAAATATGTTACACATCGAAGGATTTGAAATATTAAGAAACATTGTTTTTTGATTAACTGCTGAAAGCTGAATTTGGCATTTTTTAGTTCTTCTTACAGGCGCCTTAATCCAATTTTAAGTTTTTTTTTAGCAAATTTGTTTTTGATTTCTAACTGGCTCATAGATTATGCAACGATTTTTGCCGCGTTCGCAAACTATTCCACCATGACCACCCCTATATTTTGCTCCAAATACAAATGTTAGGTAAATCGATCCTGTTGTACTTGATTTGTAAGAGGAATTTTAATCCTTTAGGTCCTGGGAAAATACAAAATGAAAAGGTATATAGTATAATAGCGATTTCCAGAATTTGACCATTATCCGGTCAAATAATACAAATTGTTCGCTTTCGATTGTTGAGGGCACATTCCCTGTCAGATGACTCTTCTATTATACTTTGACTATTCTTCAAGGTAATGCCTTCTTGACATTTTGAACGAATTATCGGTTTTATAATATTGTTCATAATTTTAATACTCCTTTAAGCACTTCTTATCTACTAATTTCACTTGATTAAAAGCTAAAATTGAACTGGAATTTGAGTTGAGAGCAAGGGCTTTTATAGGAGAAATTATTTAATAAATATGATACTGTGTACCCAATTGCATTAGTTCTAGAATATTAATTATTTAAATAAATCTTTTTAAGTCAAAAAATGTACAGTAATTACATGCGATCATAAAAATTTGTAGTGTACCAACCGGCTTTGTCAAACATTTGAACATCTGTTTGGGCTACCAGATTGAGCGGCGCTGGTATCTGGCGGATGGCAGGGTATACACAAAAAAAAAAAAAAAAATGTACCAGCTAAAATGATAAAAAAAAATTAATAAAAAGTAAAATTTAATATGGGGACCCGAAGTGAGCTACGTTCACATTCTTGCCTAGTTTTAATAAATTACTTGAAAGTTGCAGGATTCTCTTCACTTCTAGCCGGCAGCTGTTATGCCGGGGTAAATTATCCCTCCCACAAGGGTATAAAACTGCCTTATCCATGGTAGCTGGCTCCTAATTTGGCTACCCCTATCACCGCTACACTATCTCATCAACCACTACTCCTTCCAATCACTTACCTTAAAATCCTCTTTACCACATATTTAAAAAATATGAACACAACTTATTTTTCGTAAAACGTTATAAATAATAAAAAAATAATAAAAAAATTATAAAAACAATAATTCATGCCATAATAGGGGTCTTTAAATTACAAAATAAATTTAAAAAATTTTAACCAACTAAATGGAAATTTACCAAATTGAAAAAACATATAAACGGTATTTATATATATAAATAAAAAATTAAAAATTGAAAAAAATCATTCAAACATTTTTTTTTTATTTAGGGAGTTTACTAAGTACACAAAATGGTGCAGCTTCTAATGATGTGGTCTTCGAACGTTTACGGCAGCCATCTTATTTCGCCCTCACGGATTGTACGGGTTCGTAATTTATTTTGTTAAAAAAAAAAATCACATATATTATTATATATTTTTATTTTTTTGCCTAACCTTTTTTACATTTATAGGATGCATAGATATGGCATTTTTGTGCGGGTCTACATACGACGGCGGCCTAAACTGAGCTTACTTTAGAACCTAAAACGCGTACCTTAACCTTTTTGCTAAGGGACTGAATTAAAAAGGTACAAATGCCTTATCATTCCTATCTAAATTCCTTTTTTTCTTTATATATATATATATATATATATTGTATATATATATATATATATATATATATATATATATAATATTTATATTTATATTCTATTTATTAATAACATGTATATGTGTTTTCTTTTTTTTAGTTTCGCCCGTCTATTTCCGTCCGGGTCTGGTGATACCTGCTTCTGCCGGGGAGTACGATGGATGTGGCCGACTTGGAGGATATTTTATTATCTTTGAAAATTATTTTTTTTTACGTTTCGGTTTTCTACTTTTTGTTTAATTTAGTTAAAATTTGTTCAGTATAGGGTTTTTTTTATTTCCTTTAGATTTAGTTCTTATTTAACCTATTTGATTTTAGTTAGCTTTTAGGTTTTTACTCTCTTTCTCACTAAATTTTAATCAGATGCTAAGTTTTTAATTTTTCTTTATTAGCACCAATAGTTTTTAATTCCTTTTTAAACACCTTTTTCTTTAGTTTTCTTTTTATAATTTTGTTTATTTTAAATGTTGTTTAAATAGTTTTGTATATAAATCTGTAAGTTTGTAAGTTTTTTTTCTCTTCTTAATAAAACTGCATCACCACAAGATCGTTTCTTTTTTTTTTCTCCACCTGCCACACCGTTCCAAAGATGAAATAAAAAGGGACGAGTTTCTTTTCTGGACCCTACATTACACCTCCTAGAAGCCACAATATGTCTTCCCTTTCGCCATCATTAAAACATTTCAGCAATTTGCTAAATGTAAAATTTACAATTTTCTTTTCTTTCCCTCTTTTCACTTAATTCTTTTATTATTTTTTTTTCTGCTTTCAAATGTCTACTTTCATTCAGACGTTGCCAACTATTTATTTTAACCCTCACAGGGTGCACACGACAAATTGTAAATTTTATGTTCTTTGTGGGAAATTTATTATCCCATTTTGAGCAAATTTAAAATATTGAGCCATAAAATGCAAGCGGTTTTATACACTTATATTTAGCATAATTCAGGTAACTCTTCGAATATTAGTGATTATATCCAATAAGTTATAATTGCTCTATAAAATGCACTATGTATTCAAAAAACGTCCATCGTTTAAAGGAAATTCATATTTACATTTGTTGTCAGCAGTTGTGAAAAATAAACACTTGGCAGTATTTTTGCAGTAGAATTTATAAAAATTTTGTAAGGCTACAGTACAAAAAATTTAATTGCACATGTAACCTTAATTCCAAAAATTCTTTATTCGTTTATCAGTAATATTTTTCTTAAATATTTTCTATATTATTTTGCATAATTTCAACATTATAGCTTAACAATTTTTATGTTTGCGGAGCGCCACCTTGCATAATGTAGATGAAACTCACTACACCTAACTGACCATTGATGTGTTTTTGTAACACCAAGTTTTAGGAGCTTGCACATCCTATTCACTAAATTATTTGTTATAATGTGAATGCGTACTAATTTTTTGATATATAGGTTATTGTTTGAAAAGTAATTTCATATTTTTTGTAAAATTTTTCCAATTATTTTTTAAATTTTAAAAAAGATCTACTTTATAGAACAATTTTTCCCCAACAGCTTTTATTTTTGAGTTATAGCTAACTACCCTTATTTACAATTTTTACATAGGTTTTCGTTTTTTATTGGACACTAAAATATATGTTGTTGTTGTTTTCGATATGGCTTCATCAAGAAGATATTGTGTGCTTAATCCAGATTGTTTTTGCTATATTTTTAGTGAATATATATCATATATTCACCAGATAATATATATATTAAAAATAAATAATAATATTGTATATATTTTTAACAAAAATTGAAAAAAATAAAATTCATTCTGTATTTCTATAGAACTTGTTCTGAGGATTACATTTCTATATATAGCACTTTTAACCGGCCGTTCTTAAGAAAAAATGTTTTTGTTTAAAATTTCAAGAATAATGATTATTTTCGGTTCTTGCTTTAAATAACTGTAGTTCCGTGAGATTTTACGTGAATACCCTAAAATTATTGATTTCTTATTTAATTTTTTAGGTCTATCAAAATCTATCAACAGTTTTATATTTTTTAAAACCAACTTTAGAAATACAAAACACAAAAGGTCGGTTTCAAAGAGTTTGATTTTTTTGTTTTAAAATTTCTCATATTCCAAATAAATAATGAATTATTTAACACCCAAATTTATTTTCCCTTTTTTAAATAAAATTTCGATTTGAATGTATTTTCTATTTGTTTCTTTAAAACAACACGTTTCTGTACAATGTTTTTAATGTCATTTTGTTAAGAAGAAAATTAGATATCAATCTTTAAAATCGCTTAAAAAGCCGAAAATTTATTAAAAATTTTCTAAACTTCATCAAAAAAAATTCTTCATATATTTTAAGTATTTTATTTGATGCCTCATTTGTTGCATATTTTTTTGGAGCAAAACGAAAAATATGCAGAGTTTTAGTAAAATTTTCTATCTACAAACAAATAACAAATTAAATAAAAAAAATTTTGTTTTGTTAAATGTTATTTATAAGCTTACTTTTAATATTTAATAATTAATAGCATAAACAAATGATTTACATTTTTGTACCAACTTTTACCAAAAAATCAATAAGATAATAACTGAACTAGTGATATATTTATACAGGAACCTACCCAAAAAGAGTTTTTTGAGCATAATTAAAAATTGTTTACTGTAGCAGAGTGATATTATTATTATTATTTTTAAAACGTCTTAGCTTAAAATTAAAAAAATAACAATATTTTTTTGCTATTAAAAGAAACTGTGAATAACCTAAATAAATGGCCGATTCTACACAGCACATAATTGTTTTTTAATATTTGAGCGTATTTTTTTTTGTTTTGATATTTTAATAGCAACAAAAGTATTTTTTATATTGTTTTATAATATGTCGTCGGCATTAGCCTGTTTTAACGTCCTGCATTAGCCTGTTTAAACGTCCTGTTCAAACAAAAGCTTTTCAACTAAATTTTGGTTTTTGAAATTAAGAACTGTGCAGTGTTCTATAGTAACGGTGAATAAAGAATTGCACGTCTGCATATTCTGTTTAATATTTAGTTGATTTGTATAAAATGTGTATAACTCAAATACGAAACGATTTTACAAAACTGTGCCACAGATGAAATATACGGATTACCAATGGATGGCATGAGACATAATTTTGATTAATGCTTTACTTACTAATTGCAAAAGGAGATGGTAGTCACAAAAATGTTTAAATTCGACAAAATTTTTTTTCGCACTTTTCTTCATTTGTCAATGTGTTTTGACAGTGTTTTGAATGAAAAAAAAAAGAAATACTTTAGCGTTTAAAATCCACTCGTTTGAGTCACTTTCGCGAGGGGACCTAAAAGTTATCACGGTTTAAAGTTGTAAATTAAAAAAAAAATTCAACATTTTAAATTACAATTGCACACTTTCATAGATCTTACGAAGAACAATCACCACAAGACTCACAATATTATCTCTAGTAGCTGACTTATACTGAACAATTTATTTTTTTTTTATAATTTTGTACAATTTTTAAAATAATAAAAGGTGTAAATGTCGTATAAAATATATTTTGTTAATAGAGAGCCCCTGTGGGCTAGTTGGTAGTAAACTAGTAAGGAGGTTGTGGGTTCGATCCCCACCAGAGATCCTAGTCTGTTTTCTCTACCACGGGCAATAATCTTCCTTTCTTCGCCCGATTAAAATTAGAATATAATTTGTAATTGTATTGTAATTATTCAATAAATAAATAATTAAATAAGTAAATAAATAACGAAATAAATAAATAAATAATTAAATAAATAGATAAATAAATAAATATTTTGCTAATTTCAAGATTCTTTATTTAATACCAAAAAGTTAATATCTTTAATGGTTTAAAAGTACGGGGTTTCAAATCATGTAAGCCCTTAATTTTTATTGAACACATTTTAAAATATTTTTGAATAAAATAAGACTATTATTTATTTCGTTACTTAACTATTTTATCTTTCCTGAGATTTTATCGTATTTTTTTTTTGATTTGAATGGGTAACTTGCCAACTAAAAATTTCCTATTAGAATTTTTACTCTAAGATATTTTTACTGTATTATTTGATGAACGTTCAGCATCCTTTTTAAGTTTTACACTACATACGCCGATTTTTTTATTTCTAAAACTATTTTCTCAATGAAAAATAACCAGCAACTATTTAGATCACTAAATAATTTATTTTACTGAAGATTTTTTAAAGTCATCAGTTTTGAGATTACGAAAATATTTTTTTGTCTATAAATTCTAAAAAAATTCGTAATTTTTTAAGGCGCCCTTTAATTTAAGTTAAGTCTTGACAAAAGCTTACTATTGAGTTGCCTTTTGATAGTTTTTGCGTCGTGCCTTGAATGTGCTTAAGGAAAATGCGTTTAGAAAAAAATATCCCGTTTTCCGCCAGAATTGATTTATTTTGACAGTCTTCCAATATACTTTACAATGCTGAAGTAATATCTGAAAATATAGCTAAATTTTCAAATGGTCTTTAAAATTAAATATCTTGATGGGCTTCTCAGACCATACGATGTAAAGGCGAAAGAGTTTTAATTTACTCAAGAAACCGATTTTCGGAAAGTAGTTTTGAGAGTGTGCCTTGCAAAAAAATATACCTTTTTAAAAATTTACGCTCAATTGTTTAAGATTTGGAGAGACCAAACTCTGTTATTCACGAGGGCTTATTAATGGTATGCATCACAAACGAAGTAGAATTAACTCTTTTATAAATATATGACATCAAATTGCACCTTCATAGTGGGGCGCACATACAATGACGAAAAAGTAGGAACGTATTAAAGTAGTTAAAATTTTGGACTCTTTTATTACTATCGTATAGAGTATTCATTTAACTCGACTTTTTAATTGTTCGATTAATCAGGTAACTCGAAAATTCTGTTTCCAAGTTAATCGAATAATCGGATAAAGCTTTTAAATTACTCTAATTATTCGAGTAAATTATACTCTTATATTTTCCTCATTTGTTAATGTTTGTTAATAAATAAAATAAGCATTCTGTGTTGTTTTAGTGTTTTATTATAATAGAAAACAACAACAATGTTAACAATTAATTTTAATAAAACATAAATATTTATTAAAATAGGAAGAATATGTATGTATATACATAATGCATTAATTGGGATCACTTAATTTACAAGAAAGACTTCAATAGCCCTTCAGAATTAGCCTTTCAAAAATAATATATAATTAAAATTAATAATTAAAATTTGAGTCTATTTTTCTCTTGTATTTTTTCAGATTCATTGTTTCTCCATATTAATCTAATTCTTTGAGATACCTAAGAGTATCACCTAAACTTGTTAATTTTCGGATATCATTGCCGGTAAAACGGGTAAATTAAAACCTAATAAAGCACATTTATTTCAAAATTCCAAAAAGAAATTCGGAATTATTTTAGATAAAGAAATTCAGCGATTCTTATCATAAAGTATAAATTTACTACTTCTCTTTCCCTTCTATATTACAAGTTTCATACGAGTCAATAATCTCTAAACTAGGCTGAGACTCTATTGGTATATAAACACATATCGTATGCACTGTCATTCGTCAGAGAACCAATAATATGTTTTTCCAAACCAAGTTCAAAATCTGTCAATTTTTTTTTCTACGGAAAATTTAATATTAGAAGGTAAATATTTGTTCATCTTCTCTAAATCCAAATAAAAAACGACCTATAACTTATATTACGCATTGTAAATGTTTTTAAAGAATCAGATCAAAATTCCAATTAATGCCATGTATTTATTGAGCATTTATAAAAGGAATTTTTATATAGCTTTCTTCGGATATCAAAAAGGAACCCGAGGAGTACACTGGCTTTTTTTAACGGAGAGCTTTACTGTATAATCACAAAGACCTATATTTTAAAGAGTTGTAAGTAATTTAGATAAAAAAATAGATTAGTAGTAATGCTGTATTTATTTATTTTTTATGATTAAATTTTTTTAGGAATATGTTACATACAAAATAGCAAAACGAACACACCAGTCATTTAATTCAATAGAAAAATGGAATTATAAAAATCAACTTGAAAATGAAACGAAAAACTAAAATTCATATAGAAAGAAATTGGTTAGATGTAACAACATAATTATGGTTGGAATAATCAACAGCAACAACAACAAAAATTATAACAATGAAAAAGAAAAAATAAAATAAAACAAATCTCATATAATGATATGGCATGAATGCTAAAAAAAACAGTAAGTGGCAAAATATTAGCAGCATTAAGAGATTTATTATTCAATTATTGTACTTAAAATAATAATAATAAAAAAAAAGATAGAACGACTGCCAGCAAAATGACCCAATAAAAAATTGCCCACAAAATTCCTCTACAAATTTCTGTTATATTTCATATGTAAAATGACTCAATTGAAGTGATTTTTCGTAATTTTTGAATAACAATTCCTTTTTGATTAATAATTTTCAAATTTTTGGGTGACTTTTCATTTTTATAAGAATTTTATAAATTACATTCATAAATAGTTTCTATGGTTAAAGAAATTTATTAAAAAATAATTACACTAATTGATTAAATAAGTCTATATGATGAATTAAGTTATATTTGATTGAGAAAATTAAACGCTGCAGGCGGAAATTTCTGTTAACACAAAAATATTTAAATTTAGGATTCTGTAAAAATAAAACTAGTAAAATCAAATAAAAAGTTATTTTCTTCTTTGCTGAAACATTAAAAATTTTTTGCCTTTTTATAGCAATTTTAAGAATCATAAAAGGCTAGAAGTTAAAATGAAAATTTTGAGGCTAACCATCAAATAAAAGGGTTAGATTTAGCTCCAAAAAGGATAAGCTGGCAACAATGGATACCATATAAATTTTGATTTTAGTTTTATGAAACTAATCCTTTTGCGGAGAATTTTCTATGGGGTAATTGTAAACAATTTCGACCCAAAATTATAATTTTAAAAATGTTATAACTTCGATTTTTTTTAATGGACACCCAAATTAAACCAGTCATTATACATTTTATCGCATATGAATCAGTTCCATATCGTTTATGGTTCATGTTTTATGGACCTCTAAATTAGGACACCACTGGAATTTTTGTCAAAAATTAACCAAGTTTAAAGTTAAATAACTTTTACGTGCATTATCCGGTTTCAACAAAATTGGCATCAATTGAGAGGACTGATATTCCTCTTTATCATAAGATTATAAAAGTTACACATCTTCCTGGTGCAAGCACCCATAAAATATAAACAAAAATATCCCTTAATTCTAGGATATCCTGGGGGTCTTTTAATTTTGATTATTTTTTGATTTTTCGTTATGGTGTAAAAATTTCAAAATGAGATCTCAGTGGGATCAGCTTGTCTATAGCAATTAGTAAAATTTTACTACGAAATTAATATTTTTTTAAGTATTCTGATACTTTTATTTTAAATTTAGATTAAAACAAAAGGATAAAAGCAAAAAATGTTGGTCAAAATCGACCATTTAGTAACCTACAGCTTGTGTATAGGCACTCAAATTATTATCGTGAGAGGACTTTATATGGGACCTATGGTCAATTGTGGAAATATCCTCGTGAAACTTATTACAATAATTTATGCGTATATGAAAATTATTTATGTAAAATTTCATTTAGATATTGGTATTTATGTGATATTTATGCTCGTTTAAGTATTTTTGGTGAATTTTAATTATATGGGAGCCATGGCCAACTATGGACCAATCATTATGAAATTTAGTGGTGCAGTCTATACTTGAACAAAACTAAGTTGTGTTAAATTTTATCTCGGTATAGATATTTATGTGAGATTTATGTAAGTTTAATTGATTTTCGGGACTGGGGATTATATGGGAACCATGTTCAGTTATGGACCTATTATTGTGAAATTATGAATGATGACAACTCAAATGTATAAAATTTTGTATTGATGTTAACATTAATGTGGGATTTATGTGCTTTTAAGAAATTTTTCCGCAGCGGAAACTGCATGAAAGACATAACCGATTATGGACCGATTTTTACAAAACTTGGTACAATGATATACTTGTACAAACTTATGTGTGCTGAAATTACATTAATACGTCATATTTCAGATATTCCGAAGAAAAAAGTTGTATGGGGTATAAGTGAAATAATGGATCGCTCATGATAAATTTCAATAGATTTTGCCCCTAAAATTTGAGTAAATAATCTTCAGAATCGTTACAAATAATTTGACGGTTTTTATAAAGTGGGTTACAGTGGGTTAAAGGTCCGTTTATGTTTTCCTAAAACTTCTAAAATTATATTAAATTATTTGTTCTGGATCAGAATTGTGCTATATGTTTATATATTTCAATTATATATATTTCAATAAATAATTATTAAAATTTTAATAAGTATATCAGTATCGAGTAAAAAAATAGTGAAAATTAAAATAACCTTTTTCAGGATAACGAAGGATAAAATATAATTTTTTCATTTTGGATGTTTTTATGCCAGCAAGATGTTAAGTTGTTATGACTTTGTGATAAAGTAGAATTTTAGTTTTTCCAATGATATCAAGTTTGTTGAAATATGCTAATGCACATAAGCCACATTTCAGTGGTTAAAAGGATATTAAGCTCAATATCAAAGCTCTCTAAATAAAGGTATTTTAACTTTGTGTAACATTTTTTTATATTATGGTATGTAATAGAGATAGGTGAAGAGTTGTAATAATTTTTTGCACACATATTAATATTTATCGAATCATTTATTTGGAAGAATTACATTATTATCATCACGATAAATAAATTATCGCTGGAACAATTATCTTAAAGGAAGATCTATTGCGCGCATTTATCTTGAAAATTCGGACATCATTATAATCTTCAATGTCAATGTTTATTTTAATATAAAACTCAACATCATTTATTATTGTATCTATTGAAAAACTGCTAGCAAATACGATTTTCCTTTAAGCTACAATTTTTAAAACGCTTTGGAATTGGAGTTGGATTAGTTGAGATATTTGAATATGAGGGAAAATTTATAAAATAAATTCTGGAAGCTTACTAGTAGCAGGAGTAACTAAAGTCGACTCTTACAGAACTATATTATAATTGAAAGTACTAGAAGCATGATGATGAGGAACAAAATTATTTGAATTAGGAGTTACAACATTATTTGAATTAGCAGTTACAACAAAAATAAGTCTTAAGGTATATATTTTATTGTTGTTGTTGTTTAAAACAATAAATAAAATAAAACAACAATTAAGACTTAATTGCAAATCCAATTCCAGACGTATAATATACATATATTTTTCTTTTTTATTTGTTTTATTTGAAAAATAATAAAATAAACAATAAAATCACATTTAAATACATACACTTAAATATATGCTATAAAAATCTATTTGACTTTGAATTTATATTAAATGCAACAAGCTTGAAATTTTGCTCCTTTTTGACAAAAAATGCTTGAGGTGTCCAACTTTAGAGGTTCGTAGAATAAGAACCGTATCGCGGTACATAATAATGAAGATATATTTATATGTATATATATGGGTACATATATATAATTGTATGGAATCACACATGAAAATGTTTATGATAAATGATTTCATATATGATGAAATATGTGAACTCTTTTAAAATTTGTTGTTGTATTCACGTCTGTAACAAAGTGTCTCAAAATCTTTTATCCGATCTCTGTTGGACATATATTAAACAACAGTTTTGTTAAGATCTGTCTATTTTACTATATAAATTTCAATATTGAATGTTATACTTACAAAAAATAATATTTTTCAATGAAATTTAAAGAAAAAAATATTCAAGCATTTGTTGACAACAAAATTAAATTAGAAATTGTAAAAATTCAAACAAAATGTAAAGATTTCATTTCAAGTTTTAAACATGATGCAGTTCTTTGCAATTAACATATCGCTATGTCATCATAAAAAAAGAGGTAAGTATGTGAATATCATTAATCTACTTCATGAATTTAGTATTTTAATTTTGACGTTAATTTTTGTAATTATTTAAGTAGTTCATCATGCAAGAAGGACGATGTATAAATTCACCTATCATGTGTCAGATACAATGAATTGCAAGGTTATGAAATATAATTTAAGTATACACAATTATCTTCATTTACAAGATGTTTTTTTTTTTGATTCTTCCATCCTAATGATTGGAGAAGTTTTTTTTTAAAATACAGGTAAGAAAATGTTTACTAATTGCCAAACATTTATTCATAATGAGTGCAAATCCTTTTCTCGTCTTGAAGGTTTCACGCAGATCAGTCTGACTATTGTCATTTTATTATTTTTATTGTTTATTTTATTATTTTTCAAATAAAACAAATAAAAAAGAAAAATATATGTAAATTATATATCTGGTAACCTTGTAAAGTTCGGCTGTGAAAATTCTTGTGTTGAGATTTTATAAATTTTTTTTAATATAAAACACCATCAATAATTGTATTTTCTAGTAATTTTTTTAAGATAAGTATTTCACATATATATCTTAATTAATGAATATTGAAGTTCATTGAATTGGATTTGCAATTAAGTCTTAATTTATGTTTTATTTTATTTATTGTTTTAAACAACAACAATAATAAAATACATACCTTAAGACTTATTTTTGTTGTAACTGCTAATTCAAATAATGTTGTAACTCCTAATTCAAATAATTTTACTCCTGCTACTAGTAAGCTTCCAGAATTTATTTTACAAATTTTTCCTCATATTTAAATATCCGAATTTTCAAGATAAATGCGCGCAATAGATCTTCCTTTAAGATAATTGTTCCAGCGATAATTTATTTATCGTGATGATAATAATGTAATTCTTCCAAATAAATGATTCGATAAATATTAATATGTGTGCAAAAAATTATTACAACTCTTCACCTATCTCTATTACATACCATAATATAAAAAAATGTTACACAAAGTTAAAATACCTTTATTTAGAGAGCTTTGATATTGAGCTTAATGTCATTTTAACCACTGAAATGTGGCTCCGAAATAAATCTGATAAAGAAATTCATAATTCTGAAATACAGTGTAGTAAATTTCAAATTTATATACATAATAGAGTGGGTTCTGTCTCAACTCTTTTTCCTTCGGAAGAAAAAATTGTTAACAATGGTCAAAATATTGGATTTATCACCGTATGTGTTAAAGACAAATTTAGAACAATTTTAATAACTTGTTCTTATATTTCTACTGCGTCATTCAATTTTATGATCAACATGCAAACGCGATATTGCTGATTTAGGACTCTTTCAAATAAATAACATAGTAAACATGTTTGGTATATCACTTGATCTTGTATTTGTTGATCAACCTGTAGAATTTAATATTCTTCGCATTAATCCTTTCTTAACACCTCTCTTGAAATAATATGACAAAAAAACTATTTTATTCTGAAATTTGGTTTGAATATATTCCTTTCAATAAAATAAGCTGTCGTAATATTGACATAATTTTGAATAAATTCTATTATGGCTTATTTAAATGGTTTAAGAAATAAATTCCAATGACGTGAAAAAGAATTGCACATGAACCGCTTTGGAATGCAAAGTAGCTCGATAGCTTGAAAAAATTTGAAAAAAAACATTATAGGAAATACAAAAAGTCATCTATTGATTATATGAAATATTCCATATCTAGATCAGATTACAATTCAGAAAATATTCATTGTTACAATAATTATCTTTTTAAGATGAAAAGAAACTAAAAATAATTCAAAATATTTTTACCAGTTTATAAATTCTAAGCGCCGAGTCTCTGGACATCCGTTCTTGTTGAAATTTGGAGATAAATAATATTCAAAAGATGCAGCTTTTTGCGATATGTTTGCTACTATCTTCTCATCCAATTATCCATATCTACTTCCTGATGTAACCCTAATAAATTGTTCAACATTTGACAAATCGATGCTAATGGCAGCTGTGTATAATCTAAGCTATGCTGATAAATTTGGACCTTTCGGTGTTCCAAGCTACGTTCTTATAAAATGTTTACATTCCTTTATATCTCCAATAATCTACTTATTCAACATATTAATACTTAGTGGTTATTTTCCTGAAGTTTGGAGAAAATCTTTTATTATACCTTTGTTTAAATCCGGACAACATTTCCAACTATAGAGGTATTGCTAACTTAATTGGACTTCCCAAACTTTTCAAAAAATTGTTACTGAAATCCTTTCGCATCAAGTTGTTTGTTATTATTTCAGCATAGATTTAGAAAAGAACGTTAATGTATATTGATGATGTAAAACTTAACTATTCCTATCAATGCTCCTTACTCCAATCAGATCTTGACAATCTTTATGAATCTGAATTTAAGAAAGTTTAAATACATGATGTTCGACAGATAAGGCAAAAGGAGTTCTAGATTTCCTCAAGCGCTGAGGAGGATAATTTAACGATTCTTACATTTCAAAGCAATTATTCACATATCTTGTAAGACTAATCGTGAAATATGTTTCCATGATTTGGGACCCTCAATAAGAAGTTCATGTAAAGAAAACTGAATCGGTCCAGAAACAATTTGTCTTATTTTATCTTCGTAATCTTTCATGAAATCCTAATATTAATTTACCATCATATGAAAGTCGATCACAGTTTATTGATATAACCTATTAATTCCTGAAATCGTCCAAATAGAAATTATACTTCTTTAAGGGTCAAATATTTTCGAACCAATCAGGCCAACTTTGATCCCATGAGATGTATTTGCAATCAATTCAACAGTTTTTATCCATATTTTGATTTATCAGTAAATCCAATCCATATTAAGAGACATATTTTTAATGATGAATGAAAAATGTTTTATTGTAAATAGCTTTAGGAATAATATATATACTAGCCTATAAGAAATTGCAATTTCATTGGTTATTAAATAAATAAATAAATTATTCACAATAGAGTTTCTGCATATACCCCCAATTTTTGGATCCAAATCAAATAATTTTTGAAATTAAAAAAATTTTAGTTTTAGTTTTAATCCTTCCAGTGCTGCTATGTTTTTTGCCAGCATCAGTTTGAACTGTTTCGAGTGTGTGTGTTTCTTTTTTTTTTTTTTTGAATTAAAGTAATAATTGTTGTTTTTATTCCTCATGGTTCTATTTGTTTTTCTCTCTAGCAATTCGTTTTAATTTTTACTTTTTTTGTTGCAATTTATTGGCAGTAATAAAATAATAAAAAATATTTCAAGTTTTATTTAAAAATAGCAAAATTTATTTGAAGATTTAATCTGTTTATCAAAAATAAATTATTTATTAACTTAAAAGATTTTTAAGTAAAATTAGTTATATTTTAAAGTAACACATATTTTTAGCATATTTCAAGTTTATTTATTCTTATTTTATTATTTTATATTTGCACAGTTTTTTTATTTATTATAAAATATATTTATTGTAATATTTATCAAAGTATAATAAATAGAACAAAAAATAAAATCAAATAGACTACTAACTAATATTATAAAAATAAATTTTATAAAATAAAGTAAAAATAAATCGATATAAATTTCATACATTCCCAGGAGTGCAATTAATATTTGTGTTGCGTTATTTGCATAAAAATATAGTTAGTTGTTGCTGTTGTTGAATAACACCCACTTTAACATGCATATATATGTGAAATTTTATATGTTCGATTTTTATTGTTGGTTGGTGGAAAAAGTTTTTTTAAGCTAATTTCCTGACATTGATTAATGTATGTATTGCACAGTGCGTTAGAGGGAAAAGTGCATACAATGATTTAATTATTGCCTTATATATTATAATAAACAGATTTTAAGCTTTCAGAAAATCGCTTACAGAGATAGTACGTCTAATGAAAAGGGAATGGATACAGCTTTCTATTAATATTTGTATAAGCCTGGTTTTTGAAAAAAATCTACAAATAATCAACTCACTGTTTATTCGCCAAATTGCATAAAGAAGTATATTTACTTATTTGTCATGCCGGATAAGAAAAATACTACTATTATCATCGAAAATTCTATGAACCTGAAATAAAGAGTTTCACTAATCACGGTTTGTTTTCCTGAGTTACTTTTTTACAAATAATATATTAAAATATTTCGCGATAATTTTAATTCCAAGTAAGAAAGGCGTATAAAATTACACTGAACATAAATACAACGAAAAAATTCGTTGTATCAAAGAATTTGTTTCACAATTTTGAACTAACGTGTAGGTATGTTGAAACAACATATTATCATACGTTAACGTTTATGCAATCTTTAAATTCAACGTACAAGTTCATTGATTCAACATATTCATATTTTGTTTTAGTGAACTGAATAAAATAAATAATTTCAATAAACGTTGACTTAAAGAATTTGTAACTTGATTGCAATGAACTTATACATTGATCCAATGAAACTATCCATGGAAAATATACTACTTTATGTTTTGTTTCTTTTTGTTTTTTAAATTGGAAAAACTTGTTCTTTAATTATTAAAAATATGAACGTTTTCTTTAAATCAACAAAATAATACATTAAATCAAATAACTAACTTATTATTTATTTATTGTTTTTTTTATTTCATTTACAGATTTAATCTTGCAGGTTACATAAATTAATTATATAACATAAATAAATTTAGTTTATACTTATCTTTATTTACATTAAAATTTAAAAGAGGAGAAATGCTATTACATAATTGAAACATCTTGTAACTGGTTCATTTTTAGCATAGTTAGTTCTATGAAAAGCATCACCAAATGTATGGTTTCTTCTTAGGTCTCTTGGTAGATTGTACAAATTAACATAATCGTTCAAATCAGAACAAGTTATTTGACCAAACGAACATGATACTATTGTAATAACTACGGTCATGAGATGTTTGAAGACG
The DNA here is from genome assembly GCA_932274085.1 of Protocalliphora azurea. Lineage (NCBI taxonomy): Eukaryota > Metazoa > Arthropoda > Insecta > Diptera > Calliphoridae > Protocalliphora > Protocalliphora azurea. The sequence continues at coordinate 20,861,267 of OW026519.1, read as the reverse complement.
AAACATTAGGCCATAATAATAATTTAAAAAATATTTTTGTAAAAGCTTTTTGAATACGCTCTAAGCGATCCGATTTTTTTTTATAAAATGGATACCAAATTATTGAGCAATATTCTAAAATGCTACGGACAAATGAAGCATACAATGATTCGAGCATAAAGGGGACACTAAATTCTCTTAAATTTCTCCTTATAAAGCCAACCATTGTATAAGCTTTAGAACTGATGTAATCAATATGATGATTAAAAGATAACTTAACGTCAAATATAACTCCCAAATCCTTAAATTCAACATCTCACTTAATATCTGTATTATCTACAGAATAATTAAATATAACATGTTCCAAACGGCGTGTGAAAGAATCTATACAATATTGGAAACATTAATTTTAATATCATTATCAAAACACCATTGAGACAAATCGGACTGCAATTTTCGACAGTCTATTATATTTGATATATTTGAGAACATTTTAAGGTCACCCGCAAATAAGAGACATTTACTAAATTTGAATATAGATAGTAAATCATTTAAAGATAATAAAAGTCCAAGATGAGCTGCCTGACGAGTACCATAAAAAGCATTAATCAAACGTTAGAAGATACTATTATTTTTTGTGTTCTGAATGAAATGAAAAAAGCGGAAGAATCATATTTTATTTTCCTTTCCATATTGGATATATATTGTTTATAAAGAAAATCTTGAAAAAATTTAACTTTTTCCTCAATAATTGAAATTGCTTAAGGTCGATATCTTTACCAGATTTTTTAAATTTGTTGTAAGCCTTATCCTTCCTATTCTTTAGATGGCACAAACTTGAATTGAACCAAAAAGGTTTATTATTAATTTTTGATTTGAAATTGGGTACATTGTTTTCATTTGTTCCATTAAAATGATCACATATAAAAGAATAAATGAAATTTAGATCATAAGAGTTAGATATTATTGTCTATCCTTACATTTTAAATTTTTAGTTAAACCGGAATAATTAGCTTTATTAAAATTATAATAAAGAATCATTTTAACCAAATTTTTGTTATAAGTGAAAAACTCAAAGTTGAAATTAAGAACCTTATGATGTGCAGTATTAGCATGAACTGGATTAGAAGACAAATTATGAGATGTTTTTACATAAGCGATAGAAAAAATTAAATACAAAGTTCTTTCAATATCATTATTAAAGCAGTTTAATTGCCTAAAATTAATAGTTAAGAAAAAGCTTGTTACAAACTCATCTATATCATTTAAGATAAGGTAAGGTAACAAAATATTATCTTCCATTTTCCAAGAAATATTTTTAAAATTAAAATCACTTAATACAAATACATGTTGGTTTATTTCCAAATTATCATTTATGTTTCGAATATTTTCTAAATGTGATTAATATAATTGAAAATCACTATTAGGAGGAACATACGAAATAGTAATAAAAATTGAAGAATTGTTTATGAATATAATTTTCATACAAAGTTGTTCAATATTATAAGTATAATTTAGAGAAATGAGTTCAGCTTTAAAATCAGCTCTGAAGGCAATAAGAATTTCATCACCTCTTTTTAAAAAACGAGTACAACAACGGTCATGACTATAAACAGAATAATAAAAATCAAAGTATTCTTCGCTATTCATTTCATTATTCAGCCAAGTTTCATTATTTGCAATGATATCATAATCCCGTGACGACGTAAGCAACAGTTAGTATGTTCGACGGTTTTTTTGAGAAAAAAAACGAAACGACGAAATCTAATATTTGCAGGCCATAGTGAAGCTTGATTATTTCGTCATAAAGTGATGGTATAATACCCTTTTACATCCTACACCATCATAGGTAGTTTAGGTATTATGCGTTTCTGCTGATGTTTGTAATGCATAGAAAAAGTTATCCAATACCCACCTTAAAGTATACCAATCAACGCAGAATTACTTTTTAAATCGATCTAACTATGTCTGTCCGTCTAGCTGCCCATGTAAACCTTGTGCACGGAATAGAGTTTAAACTCTCAAAAATGCCTTAAAAATAAGAATATTTTAATAAAATTCGGTGCAAAAAATATTGTACAAGTAGCAATCTTTGTACCAATTTTATGAAGATCGGTCCACAATTGACCATAGCTCCCATATGAAACCCTCTTCCGAAAAACACTTTAATGTGCATAAATTCCATACGAATGTTGATATCAACTTAATATTCGACACAAATAAGTTTTATGTAAGTAGAAACAACATTGTCAAGTTTTATGAGAATCGTTCCATAATTTACCATAGCCACTTCTAGGAATCGCTCTAAAATGCATAAAATCATCTAGATGTTAGTATCAACGCATCATTCTGTAGGTGTAATATAAGTCCTATAGTTGGTCTTGACCGACTATATCTTTCGTTCTCGTCTTTAACTAACCTCGTACATTCAAAATGATATTTACCAATTTCTGTATTTTTTTTTTTTTTTTTTGATAAAAGCAACAATCTGATCAACAGTAACAGACGGTTTAGAAGAAGAAATATATAAATATTTTTTCTTTACAACAACATCACGACAACGACCAACAACAATAACACGATTTCTGTGTCCACTCACTTCCTTGTTCGTTAGTTTCAAACAAGTTTGATGCAACTTCAGAAACTGCTGTAGGGTAAGGTGTAACTAGGGTTTTTATCCCGAGAATTCCCTGGACAAATTTCCCGGGAATTTTGCTAATTTTCCACTTCCTGGTTCCCGAGGTATTTTGTCGAGAATCCTGGGAATTAAAAACTACAAAAAATGTGAATTTTTACTATTTTTAAAAATCAAAAATTTTATTTTAGATTATTACATTGCTTTACATCCAGTTCGAAGAATTTTCGAACTAAGAAATACTGAAATGATAAAACTACTTAAATATTTGAAAAATCCGAATTTGAAATTCTCTATGTTTGAAAGCACTGTTATTAGAACACTAAATATAGAAAATCTTGCCAATGTTAAATGAATGTATCACTACATAGTTTTATAAGATGATTTTTTTACTTTAACTTTTCACCTTAAACAATTTTTACACATTAGTTCATATATTAAAGACTAAAAGATTTTTTTATTTTTTACGTGCTTAAAGAATCATTCGGAGCCCATGTGAGATTTCAAAAAAATTATTCTCAAACACATATTGCTTATTTATGGTTTCTTAAAAAGTGTTCTGTGACTGAAGGTTTTATTTTCGATGATCAAATACATGATACTTAAATAATAAAACATTTTCAGTTTTTAAAAAATAGATGTATGTATGAATATATTTTTTAATATAACAATGAATTTCCAAAAAGGCATTTTGTAAATGTTAACACCCATATTCACAAACAACTTTTAACTAAAATGTATTTTAAATTTAAAATTTGTTTATGAATATAGGTGTAAATATACATTTTATTTATTGCCCAACCGAAATATTTATTAAAAACTATTTTCAATACCTATTAGAATTTCTATTAGCGTAATATTATAACAAAAAAGTCATCTTCAAACATATATTTTCATTTTAAAAGTAGATAGATATATTTGATTGTAAATTATATGTAAAATATAGTTTTTTGTTTAGTCTTCATGCTTTTAAAATTGTCCAAACTAAATTTGGACAATAATATTAAACGCAGAATGTATTTATATTTTTATAATTGAAATTGTATTTTTATATTGTATTTGAATTTATTAAACGGTATTACCAAGTTACTTGCTACCGATAACTAAACTTAGCGGTTTTGTTGAATTGTCATCAATAAGTTTAGTACTCGCTGCAAAGAGTGGAAGATGTCAGCTAAAACCGAGGTTTCGTACGAATAAAATTTTTGTTCATATACATTCTTCTGTGAATTTTAAAACGCTTCACGTCTCAAATAATTTGTAAAACTACTTAAAACCTATTCAAAATATAAATAAATCTAAATCTATTTTAAATAAATCGGAATTGAATTATAACGTTTAAAATCTCAAAGGTGAGCATTGTGTGTCGCTACCTAATAAACTCATTGTATATAAAACTAATTAAATTTGTATCCTGTTCTTTTTCCCTATAACCAAAACACCACCACAAAAATTATAAGTACCACCCACGTATTTATAATTTAACATCTACTTTTATAGGTCAACGATTAATTCTCATTATTAATCACCCCCTCTCTTACCTTTGGTCAACTATATATTATTAACTATATTTATTTGTTGTCTCAATTACAACAAATATATGCATGGTCCTTTGTGCCGGATACTGGAACCACATCTATAACAACGTTTACGACGCTAGGTTCAATCTGTGTTTTACTTGCCCCAAACGCCTCTCGCTGCTAATTGAGTCCCTCAAAATTGCACCCAGTGCAAGGTGGATAAGACACCACGAATGCTGATAAAGTGTGTAGCAGCACAAAAAATACGTATTCCATTCTGCTGGTGTCTAATTATAGTCCACAAACTCTGCTTTGGTACTGCCAAACAGAGACAACAAGGCAATTTATGACTGAAAACTTGTTTAAAAATAATTTTGTATCTTTCCCGAATACCCAGGAATACCTTAAATAAAATCCCGATTCCCGGGAGTTGAAAAGGGTCGGGAAATTAAAAACCCTAGATGTAACTAAACAAGAAGAAGCATCTTTGCTGTTTTCTTCACTAAAAACAATAATATCATCGGCATTATGCGGCCGCTGACTAGCAATAGCATTATGATTTTTCTTATCTAGAACTGATTTTGTTTATTTACAATTTTAATATTTTTGAAAAGTTCATTGAACCCAATTTCAACTCTTTAACGGGGTTGTCAGATTTTTTTGAACTTCTGTGCCAAATTGCTAATCACAAATCGCCAAAAATCGCCAAATTTAAATTTTATTTGGTTTTTAAAGATAAAATAAAAAATTAATAAAAAAGTTTTATTGTCGTACAATTTTTAGTGATTCAAATTTCGTATAATTTATACATGTAAATTTAGTATCAAAAAAGTCAATGATAATTCTAGTAGCTAATAGTAATTGAATAGAAATTTAAAGTATAATTTAAAAAGCATTTTTCTGATTTACATACATATATCTTCATTTAGAGTAACAATTTTAAAAGTTTATTGACATTTATTATAATATATATATATATATATATAACATTGTGTAATAACTCTTATACTATGTTTCCAGTGAGTTGAAAGCAATCAGTTTTGAGCAAAACATCTAAAAGTGTTCCACTGTCTTGACTTTTTTGCGCTATCGAATTTTCGAGCGAAATCCTGACATTGCTCAATCTAAGTTAAATTTGAATTTATAAATTAAGGCCCTTAGTTTTTTTACGTAGGCAAATACTGAGAATTGTCGATTGCTATTAAGAATACGTAATCGTATTTCTCCACAAATACCTATTTTACAAAATTATCACTTAAAAATTCGACATGTCGCCAAAAGTAATTAGGAATCACCACGTTTGGCGAAAAATCTCCACATCTGACAGCCCTGCTCCTTAACTTCTGCGCTTATTGTTGCTGTATCCATTTACAAGGTTTTTCTCAATTCTCTTGTTAATGTTGATATTTGAGCAATTAAATCAGAGGAAACACACAAACAATCAATGCAATTAAAAACAAAGTTTTTATTATTGACCAAAACTTTACAAATTTTTTCATCAATCTTAGCGTATAAAAAAATTATATTTTGCTCTACAAATAGGACAAACTATGAACTTAGATTGTATCGAATTAGAACATTTCGAAGGATCCATAATAAACATCTTTACAGATTCACACTCAGTAGAAGACTAGACATTAAGTAATAAATTTACCGAATGGTTTCAACGTACTTTAGTGCGTGGAATTTTTCGTTGAATATCAACGATTATTTTCGTTGCAGCAAAAATCAAAGAATTTCATTCAAAATACTTCATTCCTTCAAATTACTTTTTGTAGTGTAGTATGTGTAAACTGCCTGTGAGAAGAAATATAGTAGCCGAATATAATTAGGATTTGTTAATTGAAAATAATTTTCCACTCCTCAAACTTATTTTAACATGATTTTATCGTATTTCTTAAAATTTATCTTGTCATATTTTAAGCATTCTTCAATTGTTTTCTCGAATCTCTCTCTCTATGTTAATAATATTAATAATAATACTTTTACTTTTATTTACATTAGATTAGATAGATAACTTTCGTTATTTGTTTCCTCTTTAACCTTCATCGTCTGCACCACTTCTTCTCCTTTAAAGTGTTCTTTATCATCAGCTATCACGCCGCCATCTTCATCAGTATTTCTCATCTTTTGCTCTGTGAAAGCCTTTTCGGGAACTGACCAAATATTGACTTCTTTATTGGAATGATCTTTATATTCTTCGATGTCTTTTTGGAGTGATGTATTTGTCCAACATGAGTTTTGCTTCTTCTCAGCAACTGGATGGCTTTCAAAACATACATGAGATGAAACATTGAACATAACATCTCTGCAAACGGGAACAGATAAATAAATATCAACTCCCATAGTTGGGGTTGGTAAGATAAATTTCTGCTTTGGCAAGAGCTGATAAATCATATGCTCCATCCTGTTGATCGGCACATCTCTTTTATTTCCATTAATCTGGATAATTAACGATCTTAAAAAGTTAAGATCAATTTTATCGGTTATTTTATACATTTGTTATAATCCCACGCATGCGTAGCTTATATTTAAAAACAACCCTCGTCTTTCACATTTGTGTGTGTGTGATAAGAAGGGGTCTTATTTAAATATAATATATGGATTTCAATTTATGTAATATGTGTACCATTTTAATTTTAGAGTTTTGTTTGACGATGAAGATAACAATATTATCATAGAGGTTAAAAAGGAAACAAATAACGAAAGCGACGAAGTTCTGACAGCACAAAGTAAACGTTTTAGAGTTCGTCAAGCAGTAAACCAATCTCTAGCTATAGTAAGTGTAACTCTGGCATCGACTACAGTAAATAAGTTCATGCACTCCAAAATCATCTAACCGTGTCTTATAATGGGTAGAAATCCTCTGGCTGCAGATGATGTTAATTATGAAGGTAATAATAATGGCATGCTTCAGCTGAACTACAATCAACAAGAGAAGCAATGGCCCAATATTGTTATAAGGATACAAGTAGAGAATCTAAGGCCAAGTGAAAGGCCTAAGCTTGATTCTAATTACCTAAAATGTTTTTTTCTCGTCTTGTGTCGAGAATACATTTGGCACCTTAGCAGAATGTTCAAACTAAGTTGAACATGATTTTATTATACAAATATTTCTAAAAATGTATTTCATTCTTTATACTATAATTTTTTTCCAATTATTCTCTATCTTTTTGTATAACTTTGTTAAATATTGTTATCGCTATTTACGTTCCCAGAAAAAACTTTGCTTTCCACAAAGATGACATTACCTCCAACTTACATCTTTACCTCTTTACTTAGATGTCATTTCAAGAACTAATTGCTTCCAAGCTGTTCAATAACTTATAGATTTTAAAGTAATACTGAAGTCATTATTAGCAAAAACAATAGAAACTAGTTACATTTTAGATTACAAATAACTAATGCAATTTCCAGATAGGATTTTTTTTGTTAATTTTAATTTCTATAACAACAACAGAACAATCAGAAATCGCCAAAAAAATATAATATTTTTAAAACTATTTTAGATTAAAAATTAATTCATACACAAATTTTATCTTTTCATATATTTATCCCTTCTTTAAATATATGAATTGGTAAACTAAATTAATAAATCAAGAAAAAATAGTATTTTCAAAAAACTGATCATAAATAAGTAATTACATATCGGGTTATGAATATGTGGTCATTAAACTACTTCTATGTAATGCAAATGGTATGTTTTTGTCACTGAAAATTAACTACATACCATTACCAAGATTTTGCTGTGTTGCACTAGATTATTAGATCTTAATACTTTATCATTGTATACATTTGTTATATATTTGTTATAATTTTTTAATCTGTTTTAATCTGTTCGGAGATATAATTGTTTATATTTTTTTTACACACTTAAGAAATGGAAGAAGTTTTGCTTAAAAAATTGTAAAATTTTGATATAATTTTTAAGAAAAAAATTGTGTAGATTTGAAATTTATAAAAAATTCGCCGCTAAAGCTGTCGAAATGATATTTGGTGCAAGAAAAAATCGTTATCTTTCTAATACATTTCATTGAAAATAAATTTAAAAAATTTATTTTAGTATGTTTTTTTTGCAATTAATAAATATGATTCCAAAAATTAGACTATTTTCATAAAAGATGCTCTTTTGCCTACATTTTTGACCAAATCAATCTACATTAGGGTTATAACTTTTTGAAATTTTTACGAATATCAAAATTTACAGGACATAGCTTTATAGGGCATGAAAAAATATTAAGAAACGTGATATTAGATTTTCGCTATCGTTAAGAAAGTTTCCGCACCAAACGCATTGAAGTTTTGAATTTAAGATTTTTTAAATTCGTTTATATATGCATTATTTTTACTAAAAACATATACTCTTGTTTCACTACTGGCACTATCTTCAATAAAATCATTTTTGTTTTCATAAAAAGAGATAACTTTTTCTGGCAAAAATTAACAATATTTGCTTTTATAATTTTTAGGGCCGTTATTATAACTATACAAACATTTTAGAATGTTATTTGATACATTAACTGTTGTGCCAAAAGTGACCGATAAGCGAAAGGTGTTGACTTTAATTTTGTTTTAAATCATTTATTTTAAAAATTTTCTTATTTTGTATTTGTTTGTATTGCCGTTACTGTTAGTTGCGTTAACTGATCAAAAGTAAGCGGTTATTGCATTAGCCTTGCTGTATTGCCAAAACTATAAAATTTACTTTAAAATCAAGTTCTAATAACCAAAAATAGATAAAGCTTACTTAATTGCTCACTTTAGTTTATATTAACTTTAACTATCTGACACTTTGAAGGAAGATTATAATAACTGCACTTAAACTTTTTATTCGTTAAATATAATGTTGAATTAACATATTAGTCAAAATTAATATTAAAATACATTCTAAAACAATTTTCCGTTATACTTAGCCGATGAAAAACATTGTGACCAGTATGACTTTATAATAATTAAGAATAATTAAGGATATTCAGTTAGTGCAGAGTAGCATATTTAGTACAGTGTCAATTTTTATTACCAATATGAAAAATATAAACTTTTTTCATATTAAAATATATGTAATAAATGAAAGTTTTTCATCGAAATTAACCGTTTTTAGTGTCGGTACAACATGGGCTCTGATGCGGTACACTGTTTTTTTTGGTTTTTTGTAAAATTATATATATATATATATACATATATATATATATATATATATATATATATATATATATTTAATTGTTAACAAACTCACGTGACTATTTTGTTTAAAATTTCTCCAATTTCGACTAATACTGGACCCTACGTCCAGCATCTCTCAATCGAATAAACTTTTTTTATTACCCCTACTTGAAGCCTTGTCTTTGGAAATATGTGGAAAATATATTTTTTTTATGAAATAAATTTCGAGAAAGAAGTTGGAAAAATAAGACCACGTTTTTATTTGAGTTTTTCGTACTCAAATTAATGTCTTTATTTGATAATTTTTCACGGCTAGACTATTTGAGATAATAAAAAACAATAATAATTTCAACATCTTATTTTGGAATGTATTAGGTTTCTTTAATAAAATGTTCACTCCTATATTACGGAAATTATTAGTAAGAAAACAAAAAATTAAGGAAAAAAAATTGAAATTTCTAAATTCAAGTGCAAATATCTTTTTAACCGTAAGATATGTCGTAAGTGAATAAGCATATTTTTCTTCATCTCATCAAGTTTTTTTTTTGATTTGTAGAAGTTAGGATTTGTTGAAACTTTTTCATGACACCCTGATGCTTATCACAGGGTGAGTATAAGATAATTTTTCTGCAATTTCCTAGTTCCTCCTCTACAACTCTACAACTATTCCACACATTTCAATTCTTTCCATACAGTAATTTAGAAGATAAAGATTTATTACAAAAATTTTTGCGATCGGCCCAACTGTTTGACGGTTTATATCGTTCAAGAAACTCTATAATCACATGTATCAAAATTGACTGAGAAATCCCGTGTGACAAATAATAATAATAATAATAATAATAATAA